>CM024765.1:15009628-15609628 GCA_014218235.1 Colocasia esculenta | reverse complement strand
TTCTATCATGCTATTTCATGCATAATTTATCCATATAACAATGCACTATCATATAGCATGCTTTTCTCAGTTCTGAATCTTAACTTTGCTGTATAACAGAAGCCTATCAGGGTACTAATCATATTGCATCCATTCATGCACATAATCTTATGTTTATTTGAATTCTATATGCTATGTACCAATTAGAAATTCATAACAATACACACAGAAGTCTAAAAATCCCGAAATTTTGAAAGTAATTCAGATTTAGATTATACTATGCACATGCAAAATTTCACATTTTTCTGATCTCCATAAATATTTTTCATAATTAAGTTCCATCGGTTTAAGCTAACTAACATTGTACAACACTGAGGAATTCATACAAATCAATACATGAACTGAAATACAGTAGATCTGCAGTACTGACAAATCAATAGTATAGTTTTTCTTTTATTTCAACAATGCAACAGAAATCATGTTCACTTCTTTACAAAATTCTTTTGCTAATTCAATAAAATTCAAGGGTAACTCATGCATTTAGTGTATCCATTACTGTCCTAACCTGTCTCTAGTTAAACAGTACTGAAAACACATAAAACATCACCTGGTTGAAACCTCATACAAGCATGGATCACAAATAAGCAATTAAAATTAGATTTTCTGCAATTCACTGGACTGATAAACTAAACGGCAACATATGTGGCGTTTACCTGAAGTAGACGTCCACATATTATGTCGTTAACAACCAGTAGACGGTAGCACATAGCACCGTTAACATATAGTATAGGTCGGAAAACAAGTAACGTTTACATGAAATAGACGGCGGTCGATTGTGTCATTTATAACATCTAAACGGCACACGATCTGGACGTCAAGTTCTTTCACCAGAAAGCACAGAAAACACAACATGAAATAACGAGACTTCAACCCTTTCCCACGCATCAATTTCATGCTTTAAAAATCTATAAAAATGATAAATATACAGTCTTATATGTCCTAAACTAATCCCCTATGTTACTTGCCTCTATCCCTCTTTCTGGAGTGACGAATCAAAAGCCCGAAGAAGCTCGCCTTGGCAGCAAGGCAGTCCCCTTCACCAACTTCAACCACTCCAAATCCGCCTCCAACACAGTTCTCATGCTTGGAGAAGCTTCAGATCTCGTTGTTGGATGTTCCACCTTGGTCCCAGAACCTTCAGATCGCACGCACGAGCTCTGCAAACCCTTCCTCAGCCCTCCTTTCTCTCTTCCAAAACTCGGGCGAAAAACCTCCTTATCTGCAAAATCTAGGTCTTATAAAGATCTCCCACTCATTAGCCAACCTTAATCCTGACCCTTGGATCCAAAACGCTCGGCTCTTCCCATTAATACCTCTTAGAAACGGCCGATTTCTCTCCCCCCGAACGGTAATATCAAAAACAGGCAAGTCAGGTTAACGTCAACAGAAGTTGCCGCCAGCCATGATGTAGACGTCCATCAACTGTGGCATCTACATTCTTGACCGAAAAACCAAATATTTTGGAAAATAATAAATGACATAAGAAGTTGTCGTTAATAAGAGATAAACGGAAGATGATCATGCCGCCAACAAGCCTTAACGCCAACAAATGTTGACGCCAAGTTGAACACAAAACAGCACTCAAATACATGCAGAAATAAACATACAATTGCAATATAAATTCAAGAAAAATTCTAGGGCACTACATCCTCTCCCTCTTAAAATAATCTTCATCCTCGAAGATTGAGTTAGAACACTCACCAAACAAGGATGGATAAAGCTTCTTCATTCTTTCTTCAAGCTCCCATGTCGCTTCTTCACGCGAGAAATTCCTCCATAAAATCTTCACAAAGGGAATAGACTTTGATCTCAATTCTTGCACCTTTCGATCCAGAATCTCCACAGGTTGCTCCGCATAGGATAAATCTGGCTGAAACTGCACTGGCTCATAACTAATCACATGAGCCGGATCTCTCACATACCTCCTCAACATGGATACATGGAAAACCGAGTGCACTGCTGCCAAAGATGGTGGCAAAGCTAGCTGATATGCCACATTCCTGATCTTCTTCAAGAGCTCAAAGGGACCAATGAACCTCAGATTTAGTTTACCTCTCTTTCCAAACCTCACTGCACCCCTGGTTGGCGAAACCTTAAGAAAAACATGGTCTCCAACCTCAAAATCCAAGTCCTTCATCCTTGTATCCGCATAACTCTTCTGACGATCTTGAGCTGCCTTTAATCTCTACACAATCAACTGGATCTTCGCTGAAGTCTCCTGCACCACTTTTGGTCCAACCAAATGCCGATCTCCTGCTTCTTCCCAACACAACGGGGATCTACAAGGTCTCCCGTACAAAGCCTTAAAAGGTGCCATACCTATGCTCGAATGGAAACTGTTATTATATGCAAATTCCACAAGAGCTAGGTGACACTCCCAATCTCCTTTCCACTCTAGAACACAAGCCCTAAGCATATCCTCCAACGTCTGAATAGTCCTCTCAGACTGTCCATCCGTTTGTGGATGAAATGTCGAACTCAATTTCAACTGATTGCCAAAAGCCTGCTGCAAACTCTGCCAAAATCTAGATGTAAATCTCGGATCACGATCTAAGATAATTGACTTCGGAATCCCATGCAGCTTCACAATGCTATCAATATATAGTCTAGCCAAGCTCTCTACGGACTGCTTCTTCTTCATGGCAAGGAAATGAGCACTCTTCGAAAATCTATCCACAATCACCTAGATGGAATCATTCCCTCTAGCCGATCGAGGTAATCTAGACACAAAATCCATGGTAACTTATTCCCACTTCCACTGAGGAATGTCCAGCTTCTACATGAAACCTGAAGGTCACTGACGTTCTGCCTTCACTTGCAGACAGATCAAGCACTTCGCCACAACATCAGCAACATCTTGCTTCATGCCAGACCATCAGAAAGAACACTTCAGATCCTTATACATCTTCCCACTACCCGGGTGAATGGAGAACTATGATCTGTATGCTTCCTCCAAAATCTCCTTCTTTAGATCAACATCATTAGGGACACACACCCTATGATCCAGGTGAATCACACCATCCTCATCTCGAATAATACCGGCCTTTCCAACCAACTCCTGTAATAGAGGGTCATCTTTTTGCAAAGCAATAACCCGATCATGAATAGAAGAACAAAGTGACAACTGAGCCATGAACATATTGCACAACTGAGGTTCTAAAACAGCCAAAGAACCCATAGCATCTTCTAACATCTTCCAATCTTGCCTCATCAATTGCCTCTTCCTGCTCAACGCATCCGCCACTACACTGGCCTTCCCTGGGTGGTACGAAAGCTCAAAATCATAGTCCTTTAGGAATTCTATCCACCTTCGCTGCCTCAGATTCAACTCCTTCTAAGAGAACAAATATTTGAGACTCTTGTGGTCTGAGAAGAGCTCAAACCTAACTCCATATAGATAATGCCTCCAAATTTTCAAAGCATAGACCACTGCCGCCAATTCCAAGTCATGAGTTGGGTAATTACGCTCATGCTCCTTAAGTTGCCTAGAAGCATACACCACAACTCGACCTCTTTGCATAAGAATATAGCCAAGCCCAATGTAACACCCCATATAAGAATATGTTAAATGGACTAAATCAGCAAACTACCAACAACTCGGACTAGTTATTTTCAGAGTTGGGAGTAGTCCCAGGATGGGTGACCTTCCTGGGAAGTCTACCAACTGACACGGTTGTTGGGCCAGTTTGCTGGTTGGGTCGTCACAAATGGTATCAGAGCCTTGCCCAGCCGGAAGTGCAGGAACTAAGTGCCACACAGGGCAAAGTGCTACGCTATGGGAGCCACCTCTTGAGGCCATAATGGCGCAAAGTGCTACATAGTGGGAGCCACCTCTTGAGCCTGTGGGGGCCACCTCTAGAATCCTGCCTGCCTGGGGTTTGATTGTGTACTATATGTGAGTAGCGACAAGGACGTCGCTTATATAAGAGGGGTAGATTGTAACACCCCATATAAGAATATGTTAAATGGACTAAATCAGCAAACTACCAACAACCCGGACTAGTCATTTTCAGAGCTCGAGCAGGAAAAGAACTCTGAAGTTAAGCGTGCTCAGTTGGGAGTAGTCCCAGGATGGGTGACCTTCCTGGGAAGTCTACCAACTGACACGGTTATTGGGCCAGTTTGCTGGTTGGGTCGTCACACCCAATCTTTGAAGCATCCGTGTAGATAGAGAAAGGATCTACACCATTGGGCAAAATAAGCACTGGCGCTGAGGTCAAACAAGTCTTCAACTCATGGAAACTCTTTTCACAAGCCTCTGACCATTTAAACTTGACTCCCTTTCTAGTCAGCCCGTCAAAAACGCCGCAATAGAAGAGAAACCCTCGATGAATCTTCTATAATAGCCAGCCAAGCCAAGGAAACTCCTGATGTCGACAGATGATCTCGGTGTCTCCCAGTCAAGGGCAGCTTCCACTTTAGTTGGGTCCACAGATACACCATCGCCAGAAATAACATGCCCTAAGAAATGGGCCTCCTCCATCCAGAAGTTGCACTTTCTGAACTTAGCATACAGCTTGTGCTCCCTCAAGATATCCAACACAATCCTCAAATGCTCTCTATGAGTCTCCTCATCGGGTGAGTAGATCAGCACATCATCAATGAAGACAACTACAAAAGAATCCAAATACTGCTGAAATACCCTATTCATTAAGTCCATGAAAACTGCTGGAGCATTTGTCAAATCGAAGGGCAAGACAAGAACTCATAGTGACCATATCTCATCCGAAAGCCATCTTAGCATAATCCTCCGGCTTAATTCGGAGTTGATGATAGCCAGAACGAAGATCGATCTTAGAAAACACCGAAGATCCTCGCAACTGATCAAACAAATCATCAATACGAGGTAAAGGATACTTGTTCTTGATAGTCACTTGGTTAAGCTTGTGGTAATCGATACACAGCCTCATCGATCCATCCTTCTTCTTCACAAAGAGAACTGGTGCTCCCCATGGCGATACACTCGGCCTGATGAAACCCTTATCAAGAAATTCTTGCAGCTGCTTCCTCAACTCTGCCAACTCCGCTGGTGCCATACGATAAGGAGCAACAAAAATAGGTGTTGTTCCAGGTACTAGCTCAATGCCAAACTCAATCTCCCTTGCAGGGGGCAAACCAGACAAATCCTCGGGAAAGACATCGCTGAAATCTCGAACTACATCAATATCTTCCACAGACAGGACCTTCTTCAAATCCTCGGATACAACCACACTAGCAAGAAAACCATCACATCCCTTGCTCAACATCGGAGCTGCCTTCAGAGCAGAAATCACAAACTTGCCCGACATGTTCTTGGGTAGAGGATGAACAAACTCCTCCTTGCCAGGAATCTGGAAAATGATTAGCTTCCTCCTGCAATCTATAAGAGCATAATGCTCCTCGAGCCAGTCTAAGCCCAAGATAGCATCATAATCCTTCATCTTCAGCAAATAGAAACTACCAGGTAAAACCTGCTCCTCAATGCTCACATGAAGTGAAGAAAAACACTGCCCGTCAAAATAGTTCCTGCTGGAGTATGCACAGACAAGAGAACCTCCAACTCTTTCGGAACCAGACCATTCTCCATCAAAACCTTGGCAAATCCCTCGGAAATAAAACTATGCGTAGCACCAGTATCAAACAAAACTCTAGCATGCATTCCCATAATAAAAACCATACCTTCTGTGACATGCTCCGCCAACTCTGCCTCATCTCTCGCCAAAGCGAACACTCGAGCCTGAGCCCTCGGTCTCCCTACTGCTCTCGGTGCCGGTCTAGCTGCTGGTGGTGTTGCTGCTGTTGCAGTCTACTGTGCCATCTTCGGATAATCTCTGATCTTGTGGTTCTTGTCACCACACCTCAAGCATCTCCCGGAAGTCGCCCAACAGACCTCACCTCCATGGCGCTTCCCACACTGAGTACACAAAGGCTTCTCTGCAACTTTGTCTACGCCTGGTGTCAGTGCAGCCACTCTCGCTGGTACCACTGCTCTCTGCTGGAAAGCTGGGGCCTTCTTCTTTCTATCATGTCGCTGAAAAGCTGATGCTGGCCTCTTCAAATAAGCCCTCTTCTCCTCTAGGTACATCTCCATCTCTGCCTCTTGCACGCAAGCCGCTGACAAAGCCTCCTCCATGGAATGATGCCCTAAAGCCACCAGTCTCATCCTCAAGGACGGCTTCAACCCCATGATGAACTTCTTTACTTTCCTCCACTCATCTGCCACAATGTGGGGTGCATACTTGGACAGCTCCGCAAATCTAGCCTCATACTCAAGCACACTCATTGACCCCTGGGTCAATGTCAAAAACTCCTACTTCATGCGGTCCTGCACATGCTCCGGAATGTACTTCGCCCTGAACAGATGGACGTGTTGCCTTTTGTACGGCAGCAAGCAAACCTAGAGGGGGTGAATAGGTTTTTCTGAAATCTGAAATAAATCTTAAACACAGAAAATAACACTTGAAAGTTTGGTTAGTTTAGTGTGATAAAGAGTAGCAGTGCGGAAGCAAATAAACAATCACACAAGGACACAGGAGATTTATCCTGGTTCGGGGCCCTTCCCACATGGAAGTCCTACGTCCAGTCCCCAAGCAAACTCTTGGGATTTCACTAACCAAGGTACAGTCCCCCTTATGGACCTTACAACACCCTGGATCCCCCACCAGGTCTTCTTCTCTTTCCCGGCAAGAAGGCAGCCCACTTCTCTTACAGGTAAAGAAGCCAACCTCCTGGAACAAACCCCAGTGCGGTTCTGCTAGACACAAACCCCTAGCTGGGTTGACAACTGGTACAAACCCCAGTTAGGTTCTGCTAGACACCACCCCTAGCTGGGTTAACAACTGGTACAAACCCCAGTTAGGTTCTGCTAGACACCAACCCCTAGCTGGGTTAACAACTGGTACAAACCCCAGTTAGGTTCTGCTAGACACCAACCCCTAGCTGGGTTAACAACTGTATACAGTCCTACAGCTGACACAGATCTTTCTTAGAAAGATCAGACTGAGAGACCTTACAAGATGAACACTCATGTAAAGCTCACAGTCCCAAACTCTCCCCAGATATACAATAAGCTCGGAGAGAAACAGAAGAGAGAAAACGAAGCTCGAATGCTTGAAAGCTTGGAAGCTTGAGAGCTTGAAATGCTTTGAATGCTTCTTCTTGGCTCAGCTCTTTCTCTCTTTCCTTGAGTGTATGTGGCGTGAAGGTGCTTCTCACAGATGTACACTCCTTCAAAGATATTCAAGAAAAGGCTCTCATTGTTCTTCAGCAATGCTCCTCTTTTATATTGAGCAGCTTTAGAATAGATCCGTTTGAAGAGATCGTTGGAGCTCTTCTAGTCGTTGCTGATCTTTCTCTTCATCTGTCTTAATCAGACTCTGATGGTCTTCGATGTCTGTGAGCATAGAAGAGAGTGTTAGCTAAAAGAGTGTTTATGATAAACGATGCATGGTACTGTGCTTCTGCTAACATACTGAAATAGTAGGTCATATCTTTTTGACAGGATTCTGAAATATGCATGCAGCTTTTTGTCAGAAGATATTGACTTTTATTTAAGCGCCAAGCATATTTGAAATATAAAGGCAATCTGTGTTTCAACAGAATCCATGAAGAAATCGTTATGAGCATGACTTATGAAATCGTTATAGGAACGATTTCTTAACAAATCTTGGGAACGATTTCTTACCAAATCACTGCGCTCAAAGAAGAAATCGTTAAGGCCACTTATCAATCGTTATGGCATCGATTCTTACAAAACGATATGGCTTCTAAAGAAATCGTTGCGAATACTTATGAAATCGTTATGGCATCGACTTCTTGGAAATCATTTCGGTCACTTAAGGAATCGTTATGGAACGACTTCTTATCAAATCAATACGCTCAAAGAAGAAATCGTTAAGGCCACTTATCAATCGTTATGGCATCGATTTCTAACAAAACTTGCGGCGCTTGATACTTTGGCACTTTAAACAGAAATCGATGTATATTGATTAAACATCGATTTTATCATTTTAGTGCGCCAAATATTGCATCAATGAAAGACTTAGCTTTGCTATGAGATGATGAAACAAAATATCAATTTAAGTTACATCATAAATTTTATTATCACAAATACAAAACAAATAGAAAGTGGTTCAACAGGACGAACTCAGCCCAAGCAACCTCCATAGCTCCATCTCCAAACTATGTGCGTAGCACTGACGACCACCACACATCAGTAAGCTCCTGCGAAATAAGGTAATTACCTTTAAGGGAACACCCCAAACAACGATCATAACCTTCTTAAACCAAATCTTTACCTGCAGCATATATGTAGCTAAAGTCACCCTCTCCTCTTCCGCGCATCGGATGGCACGAAAAATATTCTCCGTCTCCCAAAGCCAACTCTTTGCCAAGATAGGATCACTCTCCCCCTTAAAGAAAGGCGGGGTCATCCTCCTGAACCTCTCCATCATGGATACTCCTTCAAAGCCTGCCTCTTGAGCAGATGCCTGCGCCTACATCCAAGTCAAGTTCTTAGATGAAATCTTCTATTTAACACCTTGAATAACACTTCTTATCTACCAACCTGAACCTACACTTGCACCTGCAATGCCGCTATCGTCTGAGCCTGGGTCTGCATCGCATGCACCAATCCTTGCATCAAAGCTCCATAATCCACAGATGGTGGTGGGGGTGGCAAAGGTACACTAGTCTGGTCCTACGCCTGCTGAGCTGGAGTCTGCGAACCTCCCACTGACTCATCACCCCGGGTCGGACCAGCTCCTCTGCATCCACGAGTCGCCATAGTCTGCAAAACAAGCATTTATTATAATACCTATCATTCTACTTAAATCTTGGACTAATTCTTCATGTAGACTTAAATATGAACACAATGATGATATTTCATTTATGTACATGCTCAACCTGGAACGCTCTGATACCAATCTCTGATACACCCCTCTTAGCCCAGTACAGTTATTCCAACTCTCATTGGATCTAATAAAGGTATTACAATGGAATACATCCAACAATAGACGGTACAGACTGAGATATACATAAATGATAATTCAATTCTAATAATGTGCAAAGGAATATGGAACCAAATACTTGTAATCAACATCATATTCAAATATCCAGTCTAAACATAAGAGAAGGATAACAATAGTCCAACTTTATTACAAGCCATAAGTTCAAGTGCATAAAATAAAGTACATCATTTTCCTCACATACATAATGATCACTCCAAATCTCTCAAGTAAAACTATGCCTCCACGTCCTCACGCTCAGAGTCAATGTGCACTAACTCCTGAGTGTCCTCTGTATCTCCTGAAATATTAAGCAAGTATGGGTCTACAAGACTCAACAAATCACATGAAAGATAGTTCTAGACATTATGTATATAATAGATTTAAAACAATGGTAATATATATCATTCACATACTTGATATCATATAACTCTTCCTACTAACATGGTTCTAAGTCATTTGGCAATCAATCTTTGCATAGTATGTTCAATTATCTTGGAAGTAAAACTTTTCATGTGATGCATATAATTCACATTTTGTATTCTAACAATTGAGCTAACATGCTCCTATACATGACATGCGATCAATTTTCATGGCATATGCTTATTATCATGCAACATGCAACTAGTTTTCATGTAGCAAATAATCATTTAAACATGTAGCAAGTGGCCATGTAGCATGTAAAACAATTGACATGTAAATCATATAGCATATATCATGTAGACATTATTCATGTGGACATTTATCATGTAGTCATTTAACATGTAGACATGTAGCATGTAGTCATGTAGTCTATTTTTCATGTAGACATTTATCATTTAGTTGCCAAGACATAGCCCGCACTATTAATAGAGATCAGTAGTCATATAGCATTCACTTATCACCTAGGAAAAATAGTGATGAAGTCATGGCCATTGCGCAATACCGGGGAAAGTCCTTCCCACCTTAACCAGTAGAACTTGTCTACCTCCAGGATTTCAATCTGTTGCCCACGGATTCAGTACGTCATTTTCATATAGGTGAACCATTACCTTAGGGGCATCCATGGTGTAGTTCCTTGTAGGAAATCTCTATCATAGCAATGTCTTTATTAGCCAATTTGTGTCAAAATATGCACTAACTTGTATGCAATCATTTATTCTACATTTTCATGCAATTCTATCATGCTATTTCATGCATAATTTATCCATATAACAATGCACTATCATATAGCATGCTTTTCTCAGTTCTGATTCATAACTTTGCTGTATAACAAAAGCCTATCAGGGTACTAATCATATTACATCCATTCATGCACATAATCTTATGTTTATTTGAATTCTATATGCAATGTACCAATCAGAAATTCATAACAATACACACAGAAGTCTAAAAATCCCAAAATTTTGACGGTAATTCAGATTTAGATTATACTATGCACATGCAAAATTTCACATTTTTCTGATCTCCGTAAATATTTTTCATAATTAAGTTCCATCGGTTTAAGCTAACTAACATAGTACAATAGTGAGGAATTCATACAAATTGATACAGGAACTGAAATACAATAGATCTGCAGTACTGACAAATCAATAGTATAGTTTTTCTTTTATTTCAACAATGCAACAGAAATCATGTTCAGTTCTTTACAAAATTCTTTTGCTAATTCAATAAAATTCAAGGGTAACTCATGCATTTAGTCTATCCATTACTGTCATGACCTGTCTCTAGTTAAACAGTACTGAAAACACATAAAACATCACCTGGCTGAAACCTCATACAAGCATGGATTACAAATAAGCAATTAAAATCAGATTTTCTGCAATTCACTGTACTGATAAACTTAACGGCAACATATGTGGCGTTTACCTGAAGTAGACGTCCACATATTATGTCGTTAACAACCAGTAGATGGCGGCACATAGCACCGTTAACATATAGTATAGGTCAGAGAACAAGTAACGTTTACATGAAATAGACGGCGGTCGATTGTGTCGTTTATAACATCTAAATGGCACACGATCTGGACGTCAAGTTCTTTCGCCCAGAAAACACAACATGAAATAACGAGACTTCAACCCTTTCCCACGCATCAATTTCATGCTTTAAAAATCTGTAAAAATGATAAATATACAGTCTTATATGTCCTAAACTAATCCCCCATGTTACTTGCCTCTATCCCTCCTTCTGGAATGACGAATCAAAAGCTCGAAGAAGCCCGCCTTGGCAGCAAGGCAGTCCCCTTCACCGACTTCAACCACTCCAAATCTGCCTCCAACACAGTTCTTCTGCTTAGAGAAGCTTCAGATCTCGTTGCTGGATGTTCCACCTTGGTCTCGGAACCTTCAGATCGCATGCACGAGCTCTGCAAAACCCTTCCTTGGCCCTCCTTTCTCTCTTCCAAAACTAGGGCGAAAAACCTCCTTAACTGCAAAATCTAGTCTTATAAAGATCTCCCACTCGTTAGCCAGCCCTAATCCTGACCCTTGGATCGTAAACGCTCGGATCTGCCCATTAATACCTCTTAGAAATAGCCGATTTCTCTCCCCCCGAATGGTAATATCAAAAATAGGCAAGTCAGGTTAACGTCAACAGAAGTTGCCGCCAGCCATGATGTAGACGTCCATCGACTGTGTCGTCTACATTCTTGCCCAAAAAACCAAATATTTTGAAAAATAATAAACGACAGAAGAAGTTGTCGTTAACAAGAGATAAACGGCAGACGATCATGCTGCCAACAAGCCTTAACGCCAACGAATGTTGACGCCAAGTTGAACACAAAACAGCACTCAAATACATGCAGAAATAAACATACAATTGCAATATAAATTCAAGAAAACTTCTAGGGCACTACAGACCACGAGAATGATCTAGTTGAGATCTAGTGGTGCCGGCGAACACTGCCTTACTTGCCGTGGTTTTCTCCACGTGCGTGTTTTCTGCTTGGCTTTGGGTCACCATTAAGAAACTCTCGTTTGGCCTTGCCGTTGCTAGCTGTTGCTAAACGTGCGGAGCCATTCAGCGGAGTTTTGTGGATAACCTCTTGGCGTTTTCCACGGTTGTCGTCAGTAGTTGGGACCTCTGTCTTGTCATTGGCGATAGAGTGAGTTACTGACCGGTTGGTCTCAACGGCGTGGTCTGTTGAGGGCTCAGTCGCGTGGTTTCCGGCTGGCGGTTTCAGTGTTTCTAGTCGGCTTGGTGCGCGCCGCGCCTGTGGAGTTATCGACATCTGCTTGTGTGCTTAGCGTCGTTGTTGTGCGTTCTGTGAGCTGTCGGATGTCTGGTTAGGCACCCCTTGTGGTAGGGTCGTGGTGGTGACCATCGAGAAGTCGCGGTGCGACTTAGTGGTCCTTTGCACCTATTGTTTTCTTCGACCGGGTTTCGCCCTTGATTTTTGAGGACGAAATTATTTTTTTTGTTGGATGTATTGTAACATCTCGGGCTTTCCGGCTTTCCGTTGTGTGTGGGATGACTGGCCTTTTCACGACGGAGGTGCCCTTCACGACAATCATCCCTGTTGCGACCGCCTTCGACGTCACATTCTTGTCGCGCCTGGTCAACGGGTCGTGACTAATTTACGCTTTTCGGTCGTCTACCGCCTGTCAGAATGGCAGGCGTGGCAGACTGTCATGTCTGGTTGTCGCGGCGCCCAGGATGGGCGTGATCTGGTCGTGGTCTAGACGGCTGTCGCGTTACGGTTGGTAACGCGACGCCCCGCCCCGTCGTGTTCTGGGGACCGGAGGCTAAAAAGCCTTGGCCGGTTTCCCCTTTTCCTTTCTTTCCTTTCCTCCCCTCCCTCTCTTCTCCGAGGAACAGAGGCCTCTCCTTCTTCTTCTCCGGAGATGGAGCTCGGTGGCGCCGGCGGTGGCTCATGGCGGAGGTGTAGCAGTGGCGAGGAGCGAGGAGGAGGTGGCGAGCCCGTTGTGAAGGCCCCTTTGTGGGTCGGTTCTTTGTTCTCAGTAGGGATTCTAGTGCCATTTCTTATTAGTGCGGATTGGGAGTCCATTTTGTGGAATGCATATGTTTACTACTTTCACCATGCTGCCCTCCCCATGGTTTTAGTATTTGTAGCGTGTAGGGGACCCCGGGATGTGGCATCTCGGCGGTCGGCCTTCCAGCTGATGTCGTGACTGTCGGGCACGTCGCGACATCAGAGGAGGCATCACCCCGGTCCATCGCAACCTTATCGCGGCACGTTTGGTCGTCGCGATAAGGATCACGTTGCGACCCGGTCGCCCTTCGTGACAAGCTGCTTGTCACGACGCGCGGTCCCTGGCACGACAAGCTTGTCGCGTCATGTTGCCTGGTCGCGACAACCTAGTTGTTGCGGCGCATCTCCCCGGCGCGACCAGGTCTTGTCGCGGCGGCCCTGCCCATCGCATTCTTAACGCGATGGCCTTGTAGGTCGTGACAGCATCTGGTCGGCCTCAGGTGTTTTCCGTAGCCGCGGTTGGCGTGTCGGCTTGTGCCTCAAGGCAAGGTTGCCCTCTGGACCTTCTGGTAGGAATGCGGCAGGTTGCCTTCCTGCGTTCACTGACCGAAGGGGACACCTTCATGGACGTGTCCTAGCGGCGTCGCTAGGAGGCTCGCATCTGTCTAATAATCGATGGTCTGGCTGCCAATCGATTATTAGTAGAGCATTGGTTTCTGTTCTGCCTGGTGGTGTCCAGTTTCTCAGGCCGTACTGTGTGTGTGCCGGCGTTGGTTGATGGCCCTTCTGGAGGTTGTTCTCGTAAGGGGTGCCGTGCGTACCCGTGCCAGCTGAGCTTGTCTTAGTTACAAGCCAGCTGTGCTGTTTCTGTGGTGGTTGCCACGCCAGTTCTCTTTCGCCCGGTGCTTGGCACTTGAGGGCTTGTCCACGAGACAGGTTGTTACCATTACCTAGGACCCCCAGTCCCGCGCGTCTGTTAGAGGGAGTTCTCCGGGCGGCGGGCGTGCTCAAGTCTCCGACTTGGAGCAGAAGGGGAAAATAGTGGGGACAGCGGCATAGAGCCGTTTGTAGAGCTCTCTTAGCTGGTCTAGGTCTGCGAGGTGGTTCAGCACTCGTCTGGTGCGGACCAGCTAGTCCTTCTCACTACCTCGCTCTGCGTTGGTTCCAGAGCCATGTAGGGAGGTCCGGCGTGAGGCCACAGTTCGGCCGACTATGGTGGTTGTGGTTGTGGTTGCTTAGTCCACGCATCTCACTCCGACAGGAGGGGGACCTGGACTAAGGCACTTGTGGCGGTGGTTTAGTTGCTCTTGTAGTGACGGTGTTTCACGCTAGTTCTAAGATTGGGTTTCTCGTCGCCCTAGCCTGCACGGTAGTTGTAGCCTAGCCATGCCTATTTCTGTGGGCTTGGTTGGTTTGGCCTCGTGGGCCGTGTTTAGTGGTTTCCGCCCTGCGGGTTCTCTCAGGTGCCTTGTGCAGGCACCCAACTGCTATTTCGGTAACCCATTCCTTGGTGCCGTTCGTAGGGCACCAGTAGGTGTAGTTCCCTGACCTTGTGGAGTGTCCGAGGTGCAGGCTGGTTCTGCCTGTGGGCCCTCGACCTTGTGGAGCTCTGAGGTGGCCGTGCCTATGGTGAGACGTTGCTTCTCACATGGCTGTTTGGTGTCTCTCGTGGTGACACCTGGTTGTTCCTTCCCGACTTCGTGGAGGTTTGGGATGTTGGGTGCTTGTGTCGTGAGACTCTGGTCTCACGTGGTCGCTCCAGTGTTCCGTCAGCTTCTTTGTCTCAGCAGGTGTGTGCCGAGGGTTTGCTTTCGCATTGTGTGCTCTGGCCCGACCCTGGTTGCGGGTTGTGGTGTTGCTCTAGTTGCTTCTACATGCGTTTGACTCCGCTGGTTCTGCTGGAGTCGTGTTTGGCTTGACCTGGGTTGTGGTCGAGGCGTTTACTCTGTTTCCACTGCTTTGTAGTACTCTGTAGTAGGTGTTTCTCACTTTACTATTTTGTAGAGTAGTTTGCTTCTGCTTTGTTGGAGTTTCTGATGCTCTGGCTGGTAAGGGACTGGTAATCCCTACTTAACCTTGTTGGCGAGGCTCACCCCCCTACTCTCTTCAGGTAGGGACTCACTGTCGCAGGAGTTCATTGTCGGACGGTCGTGGTGGCGGCTTGTTCGCCGTGCGGTTCCAGCAGTGTGAGTTGTGAGTGTGAGTGCTCTTGTACCGTGAGTTGAGAGTGGCCTTTTTGTAAGTCCTTGGGGTATGCCCCTTAAGGACTGCACCTTTCTTTCTGTACCTGTACTTTTATTTGGGACATGTTGTACATAATTTCTTTATTAATATATGAACTTTCTATTATAATTATTTGAATTCATTGCTTATCTCAATGGACTAAATTCTAACCCTTCCGGGTCTTCGGATCCATGGGTGGCGACGCGACCTTCGGGGGTCCAGGAGGTTGGGTCGTTACACAAGTCTTGAAGCTCTTGAGATATGAACTAAGGTCTGTTGTCAGTGATGATGCCGCTTGGCACTCCAAACCACGAGATGATGTTCTTCATGATGAACCGGCACACGGTTGAACCTTTGATTTCTACAAATGCTTCTGCTTCGGCCCACTTGGTGAAGTACTCAGTGGCGGTGAGGATGAATGATTTCTGTTTGACTTAAGCATTGGGATCACCAAGAGGTCCAATGATATCAAAGGCCCACATGGAGAATGGCCAAGGGGAAGATAGTGGATGTAAGGAGGAAGATGGAGCATGGATCTTATCGGCATGAAGCTGGCACTTGACACACCTACGGACATAGATGGCACAATCTTCTTCTAGGGTTGGCCAATAATAGCCCTACCTAAGGATCTTCTTAGCTAGTATCTGGCTATTCACATGCCCTCCACACTCACTGGAGTGGGATCCTTCCACTACCTTCCAAGCTTCTTCGTCGGGCAAGCATATGAGGAGCATCTCGTTTAGAGCGCGTCTATACAATACTTCTCCAACAATAGTATATCTTAACGCCACTCTGCGGATAGCTCTCCTATCTTCAGCCTCAGCTTCTTCTGGGAAGGTACCGTCCTTTCAATATTGCTCAATCTCGTGGTACCATGGCCTTTCTTCTTCCATCATTTCTCCTAGCTCCATGAGCACCACTTCCTTTGCTTCTCTTCTCTCTGCCTTCATAACTAAAGAATCCCTGGGGTTATCAAACCAAGGGTCTTGAATGGAAGGTGCTTCTAACCTCTGGACGATGATAGTCTCAGCGCTGTGGCTAAGAGGGAAGGAGAGATATGAGGCCAGAGATGTCAGGGCATCCGCCAAGATATTCTGAGAGCGATGAGTATGGATGTAGATGAACTTGTGGAATTGCTTGGCTAGGAGCGTGACCAAATCTTGATAAGACTTCAGTTTAAGGTCACGAGTGCGATAAGTAGAAAGGACCTGCCAAAGGATGAGTTGAGAATCTCTTATGATCTTGAGTTGACGCGCGCCTAAGAGATAGGCACGTTTGAGACCGGCTAGGAGAGCCTCATACTCAGAAATGTTTTTGGCAGGGGACTGGAGTTGATAAGCCAATGGAATGGTGATTCTTTCTGGGGTGAGCAGAACAGCACCTATGCCCCGTCCCTTAGAATTGAGAGCTCCATCGAAATGGAGCGACCAGAAGGAATCGCAAGAGATGAGTGATAGGTTTTCATCAGGGAAATCTTCTTAGACTGTGTCACTATGAGGAAGGTGAGCAAGGTGCTCAGCAATGGCATACCCTTTTATAGCCTTTTGGACTACAAAGGTGATATCAAACTTGTAACGACCCCGACGCCCGGATCCCCGGCTCCCACCAAGAATCCAAACATCAGAACCGCCGCCCACAGGTCCGGAGACCTGGAAGGGCTAACGGATTCGTCTAACAAGATATGTAACAGAAATAAATAACAACAAACATACTAAAGTGCACCACAAGTGAATGAAAAGTGTCCAACACTAAGTAACAGTCTAGTACAGTCCAAAAGTAAATAAAGTACAAGTGCTGAAATAAACGGGAAGGAACACGTCCCTTAGGGACATACCCCGAAGGTGAAGTACAACTGCTAGGGGAATACTACCACTAGAGACGTCGACTACTGCGGGCCCATCTCCTTAGTCCGCCGCGGAGGGAGCTGCTGTGAAGTCTCACCTACAAAAACAGGGAGTGAGCTTCACGAAGAAGCCCAGTAGGGACTACCAATCTCCCACTGGTTCTAACAGCAGAATAGAATTAAGTGCAATAATTAAATAAAGCAGTAAAGTCTATTCTATTAAACAGAGTCAAGTGCGGAAGCGTGAAAGAAACTACACGGTCATTGGGCTAAGCTACACAGCGGAACCGAAAAACTCGTGTAAACCAAGGCACCACAAGAACCCAGCTGTAACACAGACAGTAGACACCGCCTGGACAAACACACTACCTACAGAACACTACACTAGTCAATCGGTCAGGTGCGCCACGTGCCTTACCCTCAACCAACGGTCCATGTCTAGCACCGTCCGTCGGAGTGAGACGCGGAACAAGAACAACCACAACTGCCGTAGTCTGGCCGGACTATGGTCCCATGCCTGACCCCTCTAAATGGTTCCGAAACCACGTAGAGTGAGGCAGTGAGAAAAGGACTAGCTGATCTGCGCCGTACGAGCTACCAACCACCTGCGTCCTAGACTCAGCTAAGAGAGCTCTACAAACGACTCACGCCGTGGTCCCACCGTTTTCCCCTACTGCTACTAGAGTCAACGACTCGAGCAAACCCGCCGCTCGGAGCAACACCCTTTGACATAGGCGTGCGAGGACTGGGGGTCCTAGGTAACGGTAACAACCTATCTCGTGGACAAGCCCTCAAGTGCCTAGCACCGGGCGAAGAGAGACTAGTAGTAGCACTGCACTAGGGACAGCACAGGTGCCAAGAAAAATCGAGTCGCAGCGGAAGCGGAAACATAATAGGTCGACAGTCAGCTCTCGGTCAGATAGGTGACGTATCGACTCATCGCGACCAGAATGCAACGGTTCTGCCTGTCACGACAAAGAAAACAGAAGGCGACCCATAAGCACATCGCGATAAGGTCGTGGCGGCTAAGAGTACTGCAACAAGCCCGAGTCGACTGATTGCGACACGTACCCTGTCGCGATCTCATCGCGAAGGAGACAGAGGTCGCAATCGGGAAGACCCCGAACACTTGAACGCCAACCATGTACCCATTGCGTTAGCATGACGCAGCGGGTCTGGGGTGCATTCAAGAGAACGCGACGCCCCAATACGTCGCGACCTGGTCGCGACTGGAAAACCCGTCGCGACCACAGTCGAGTGCTCAACAAGAGCAACCCTTACACCCCAAAAGCCTTAAAAGTGGTACAATAAGGGGAGGGGGTCAAGGAGACGATGGAAACACTTCAATTATAGCACAAACCACCCAAGGAAACCCCTTGCATGCATGAAAAGTCAAAGAAACACTCACTTCACTCACATGCAAATAAGATACTCCCCACATACACAACCCAAGAAACATAGATTCATGCAAACCAACACCAATAATCATCACACATGGATCATGGGACGAAACAACTCCTAGAACATGGTTTCTAGGCTTGGAATTAGGGGGTTGGGACCTAGCATGGAGAAGTAGGTAGAGGTTTGGGTCCCTACCTCAACTTGAAGAACCACCCTGTTAGGGTCTTCTCGTAGGATTGCACCCCTCCACCTCCGAGCTCCAATGCTCCATGACCGTCCCACGAACCGAGCTCGATCTCCTCCTTCAGGTCGATGGAGAGAAATCACACCAAGCAAGAAGAACACAGAGAATGAGGAGGAGAAGAAGAAGAATACAAAGTTAAAGGTTCAATCCATACAAACTTACCAATTCAAGCCACAATGGTCATCCAAGCTCCCTACGGAGCTCCACATAGGGGAAACGCCACAGAAAGGGGAAGAAGACAGCAAATTGAGCAAATGGGACTTCTACTCTCGGGCTGAGCAGTTTTAACACAGACGATAAGAATGTGACGTCCCTGGTCGTTGCGTTAGCAACGCTAATGCGACACCCTCATACGTCGTGATCTTAAAGTCTGCGACCCAGACTGCCAAACCCAACACATGGTATGCATGCAATGCTGACACCTGATCGCGATGGGTTAGTATGCCACGTTCAAGCATGCATGCCCACACGTGTCTCCACCGTCCAGACAGCGAAACGACAAATGAACTATCTGCTATCAGAACTAGATCACGACAAGGGTGGCCGGCGCATTCCCAACCTAAACGCGATGGCTACCTCTGTCGCCTTCAGAAGGTGACGGCCCTGCATGTCGTGATCCCAACCGAGAGCTCCTGACCCACAAGGTAATAGGGATGTTACAGAACTGAGACAAGAAGCTCTTCCAATGAGCTAATCTATCGGTGAGGACTGGCTTCTCTAGAAGATACCTAATAGGATCTATTCTAGAAATCAAGCTCACCTGATGGGCTAGGAAATAGTGCTTCAATTTCTGCACTACCCACACTAGCGCTGCACATGTTTTCTCCATGGTGGTGAGCTTGAGCTCAGAGGGATTGAATAGCCTAGATAGGTAATAGACTGGCCTTTCTTTGCCAGTGTCATCATGTTGTGCAAGGATAGCTCCTAAAGAGTCCTCAATAGTCAACATATGTAGGATAAGGGGTTTTCTTGGGACAGGCGCCTGCAGCACGGACAGATTCATAAGATAACTCTTGAGTTCATCAAAGGCTTCTTGGCATTTATCATTCCATTCGAATTTGACTCCTCCTTTTAACAATTCATAGAAAGGACGATACCTTTGAGGTAATGGGAAATCATCCTTTGGACATGCTCTATTTAAGTCTCGGAAATCAATACAGATTCGTACCCTTCCATCCTTCTTCATTACTTGGACTATATTGGCCACCCACAGAGGATAGAGGACTGCACAGATGAACTTAGCTTTGTGTAGTTTATCAATCTCCTACTTCATCTTCAATGCAATGTGACGGTGGAAGCGTCTCAATTTTTGCTTAACGGCTATTGCCCCTGGCTTCAAGATCAACCTGTGTTCCATTAACGTGGGGTCAATGCTGGGCATGTCATCATATGACCAGGCAAAAGAGTCCTTGTACTCCCTCAAAATCTCTATAAGTTCCTCTTCTTCTTCAGGAGGGAGGTTGGCAGCTATGGTCAGAAGCCTGGGTTCTTCTTCTGTCCCAATGTTTACCTCTTTGGTGGGTCCATCCACTATCGATGTAGGTTCATCGAATCTCCTCATGCCACTGGCATACATTTTGGCAGCGTCCTCTATCTCACCGTCTTCTTCATCCACTGGGTCCTCATCAACTAAGATTTCATACACTCCAAACCCATCATCTAGCCTCCTCTCTTCATGCTGAGCTTCTATGTTTAAAACAATTGCTTCTTGGACAAACTCCTCAATAGCTAGAAGAGCGCGACACCTTTGCACCAGATCTACTAAGTATCTATGGGGTATGCCACTACCTTTGCTCTTCCTAGACAAGGACAAGGACTTGCTAGATCCTACTCTTGAACCTAAACTAGAATTGATATTTATAGAGCACTCCGGAAAATCATTCAGAGGTTTATTGGAAGGGAAAGGATAGGGTGCGGCACAGCCGCGGGGAGCCTCCGAGCTCAGGGTGCCTGTAGTGGAATCGGGGTGCAGGGGATCAGAAGGCCCCACACCCAGGAAGTCCATGGTGACCATGGGAGTTGGTGAGCGAGGATCGCCGCTCCAGCAGGGAGGAAAGAGAAGGCGGGGATCGCCACCGAGGAAGGAAGAGTGCGTGGAATGATGGGGTTTTCCGTCAAGAGCAGAGAAGTGCGGGGATGGGGATCGATGTCTGAGAGTTGAAAGCAGGGAATGACGGGGATCGCCGTCAGAAGAAGGGGAGTGTGGAGAGATGGGGATCGCCATCAAAAAGCTGGTGATTGCAGGTGGAATGAAAGCGGGGATTGTCGTTTGAAAAAGGGAAGGACGAGGATCGCCGTTCGAAGAAAGAGGGAGGAAAGACGGGGATCGCCATCTGAAGAAAGAGAATGAAAGATGGGGATCATAGTCTGATTGTCGGGGGAGTGAGGAGGAGTGATTTTTTGTGTATTTTTTTTGTTTGTTTTTTTTGTTTATTTTTTGCAATAAACACAACATACCAACCTAAGAAAGGAAACTAAGTACCCTACATCGAAAGGCATCGGGAGAAGGAGAGGACCATGCCATTGAAAGAAAGGGTGAAGTGGGGAAGATGTGGTTAACGCTTTGAGAGCGTCGGATGAGAATTGAAGGATAAGAGAAGGAGAATGAGGAATGACAGAAAACTTAGAAATAAGAATTGAAAACACAGAGTGTTTAGGGGGCTAGGAACACCTTGGCCAGAGCTCATCTACAAGGTTGTTGTTGTTGAAAGACGGATCCAATTCTTCGACATCCTCACCATTTATAAGCAATTGTCGCTTGGAGGTGACTTATGATGGTATCTCCACTGACTTTGCCTTTGCCAGGGGCCTGGTGAAATCGCCATCCTAGAACAGGCGACTGAGTGTCGTCATTATATCTTCTAGATCTAACCATTCTGCCCCTGGTTCTTCAGTCTTCTTCTTCTTGCTGAGCCGCCGGATCTCCAGAGCTTGATTTGTGGATGATGTATTGTGATCTTTCCCTACCCCGATAGTTTTGTACCCCAGCTATATGGGTCCTCTAACAAAGTGATAGTGTAGTGACCAGGTGAGAGGTTCTCGCTCTGTCTTTGCAATAGCTGTCCACGGCTTGATCTCTTCCTTATACCCTAAGCTATGTCTTGTGATTTGCTTCGAGCTGGCGATAGCCTGTGTTCTCCCCTGAAGGTGAGCCCCAAGACCCTTTCCTAGCTGGTAGCCAATTTTAAACATGATATTCCAACCCTTTGTGTCTGTTGGTGTGCCCTTTTTGATTGTTGCCACTGATAGGGACACTGTCAGGCGACTAGAAGAGAAAGTATAAGCCCATGGGTAATTCACATCAAGCACAAAAATAATAGGCTTGTTAGAGGGCCAGACTGTCGGCATGATCTTCTCAATAGCTTCCACAGTGTGGGTGGCCGCTCTTGACTTTAACAATGTGCCCTTGGAATGGAAACTTCAGACATTGGTGTGCCATGGAGGAGACTACCCCCAGTGCTTCGATCCAAGGCCGACCCAGAATGGCTTTGAAAGTCGGGTCGATATCAAGTACATAAAAATCCACGGTCATCACAAGTGGGCCCAGTTCTGCTTGTAAGGACATGACACCGTGGCAGGCCCGCCTGGAATTGTCATGGGCCGTAATAGTGGTGGGAGTTGGCTGCAAGCGGAACTCAGAGATATTACATGACCGTAGAGTGCTAAGGGGACACACATTTATCGATGCCTCTGTGTCAACTAGGGTGGTGTCAACGGCCACCTTGTTTATAGTCAATGTCACACATAGAGGCATTCTCCTGGCCTCGGGAGGAGCTAGCTCACTATCTACAAAGGTAATTGTTGGCCCTTTGTTAACAATTGATAGGACCGTTGGCAAATTATCAGGATTCATATCTTCACTAACCATGACTCTTTGCAGAAAGGTGATGATCAGTCCATCCCCATATAATTTTATTTAATTATATACAATTTTGGTGATTAACAAAACTATAACAATTATTTTCTAACAAGTTTTTATGAAGTTTATCCACAGGGAATAAGTCAAGCCAAATCTGTAAGTAATTCTTACACTGAATCATTTAAAGTTCAGAGCATGCATTTCTTCTAAGTACACATAGATTTCCTTTGTAGAACAACGATTTCCCTTTCAACATAACGATTTCATAAGTCAAAGAACGGTTCTATTGCTACAACAATCTCATCTTACAACGATTTGATTAAGTCAGCATGAACGATTCTATCACTCAACGATTTCATCTTATAACGATTTGATAAGTGAGTACAACGATTTCGGTTTCACATCGATTTCGGTCTCACAACGCTTTCGTAAGTAAAACAATGATTTCGGCTTCACATCGATTTCAGTCTCACAACGATTTCGTAAGTGTAACATCGATTTCGGTTTCACAACGATTTCATAAGTGTAACATCAATTTCGATTTCACAACGATTTCGTAAGAGTAACAACGATTTCATAAGTGAAAACAACAATTTGACTCTTATAACGATTTCATAAGAGAAAACAACGATTTGATTGTTGCAACGATTCGATAAGTGAAAACAACGATTTGATAGCCATAACGATTTGCTTTCACTTAAAGAACGATTTGCTCAAACAACGATTTGTTTATGTTTGAACAAAGATTTACTCAAACAACGATTTGTTTATGTTTGAACAACGATTTGTTTATCTTTGAACAACGATTTGCTCAAACAACGATTTGCTTATCTGTACAACGATTACTTATACAACGATTTGCTTAAACAACGATTTGCTTGTATTTATACAATGACTTGTTCACACAACGATTTCATAAGTTGAACAACTATTTCACTATCATAACAACTTCATGGATTACATCGATTTCATACATGATATTCAAATATATTTTCAAATATTGTGAAAGTCAAAGTCTTCTCGCGTGCATCACTAATATCCTTGCATTTATTGTGACTGTACACATCATCTGCATGTCGCATGCCTGAATGCTTTCTACACCCATGTTACAATAGCAAATACTTTATCAGGTGATAGAATAGCTATTCTATTTTGGTGTACATTCTTACAGCATGGTTTCTAACGTTGACTGACAGCATAGAGACAATCTAGTTGTCTATGCTTTGGCATTTATTGTGTGCAGGTATTTGCCAGTACCATATCTTACAACGTTGAACAACTAGAAGCTGAAGGATATATGGATGAATCTTCTCTTTGCGTGCATGTCTAATAGAGCATTAAATGGCTGCAAGCTTACCGGTCGTACACATCGGACCATGCAGTCTAACATACCTCAAACAAAGAGACAACGGATACTTCAACGACTATATTCTCAAGAGAAGATATATAGAAGACTGGAGACTCCATGAGAGACAGTTCGACAATTTGAACCTTTATGTGATAGAGCCTTCAGAAACATCTTCAACAACGAAGAAGAGCTTTGTCGTCTCATTCAAAAATCCTTGTGGCTCTTAGCTCTCAATCCTCCTTGCTTAATCTTGTGAGAGCTGTTGTAGTTCTGAGAGTTTGTGCTATTACAAATCTTTTGCTCTCTCAGACATTGCCTCAGATTAAGCATTTGTTGTAAGCTTGGTCTAGGGACCATTCACTTTCATTCACATTTTCTGTGAGTTCCTCTTCGGGTTGTGAAGAGAAGACCTGTTGGAAACAGGTGGTGTTTATTCCCTTCATTAAGGAAGGAAGACCTGTGTATCAGGATGATTTTTGTACCTCTTTGGGGTTAGAAGAGAAGGCCAGCTGCGGCTGGATGTGTGAAGGTCCTTAAGGGGGACAGTACCCTTGGTTAGTAAAATCTCAAGTTGTTGCTTGGGACTGGACGTAGAACTCCTTGGGATAGGAGGTCCGAACCAAGATAAAAATCCTCTGTGTTGTGTGATTGCTTGTTTGCTTGTTTGTCTTCATTATCTCTAACACTAACCATCGATCTCAGTGCTTTTCTGTTAAGCGTTTTGTTGACAGGTTTTTATTTAAACGAATTTTTAAATCTCATTCACCCCCCTCTGGGCTTGCTAGCTGGGCAACAAAAGGCTCTTAAAGCATCCTGATGGGTCTGCGACCTCTTGATCAACTCAAGAATGGAAATCTTTGTTGGTGTCTGATCCAAATGCTTCAGAATATCATATTGGGTCTCCAGGACCGGATCTATCTCTTCGACATCTTGTGGTTGTTGTTGGTTGTTGGAGTTGTAGTTGTGGGTCGGCTGACCTGCACCGACACGGATGCATTGGGATACATCCGGTAAAACATTTGCCTGCTTTGGAGGGCAAGGTTGTGGTGTAGCGGAGGTGGGGTGGTGTCGATGATGGACGGGTTGGCTATTATTGGTGTGGTGGAGGATGGGATGTTAATGGGTGATGGACTGGTGAGTAGTATGATGGGGGTGTTGTAGAGTGGTGAGGTGATTATGGCAACGAAGGGTGTAGTGGAGGTAGCGGGGGTGTGGGAAATAGCCAATAATTGGCCTACTTCGTGTTCATCGTCGTAGGCCCAAGTGGCGGCTAGTGGTGGATGGTGAATGACCGGGTTTACTTGAGCGGGTGGAGGAGGTGGTGAAGTCGGTTGGGGATTCGGAGCGGGCTGGTGCTGCGGCATAGGGTTTCAGATTATGCCGAGATCATTTGCTGGTTGTTGTGGTTGTTAGGGTTGTTGGAATTGTTGTTGCTGGACTTGCTGTTGGAATCACTACTGCTGGAACTGCTACTGTTGTGGTGGTGGCTGTTGTTGTCTTTGCTGCTGTTGCTGCTACCTTTGCCCCTGCTAAGCCCTCAGGGTCTGAATCAACCTTTTCATTTCTGCCCAGTCAATTTGTTGTTGATCATGAAGATCATACATCATATCTCTCAATTGGAAGCAGTCTGACACATTGTGCTCTGGATGGTGGTGATATACACAATACTTGGTTTGATTCGCTGTCATGTTCCAATTTGCCTTCTCTGGAGGGAGTCTAAGGGCGTTGAGAGACATAAGAGCTGCAAAAATGTCGGCTAGACTCTCGGGAAGAGGAGGGTACTGAGCCCTCTTGGGTCCATTAGGCTTTCTAGGAGCATAGCCATTCTAAGGTGGAGGGACTTGGTTGTATTGGTGTTGGTCTTGCTAGGGATTTTGAATTTGAGGGGGTGGTGTCCTATTGTTCCATGGCTGCTGAGGATGTTGGTTGTAGGGTGGCCTACCTACCGGACCCTAGGGGTTGTTGACAGCACCTACTTGCTCATTGGTTTGGACCCCTTCAGTGATAGCTTCTTGGGGTAACGAAACTTTGGGGTTTCAAACATGGAATGGATGGGTGAGTCCTTGAGTTGGGTCTGAATGAAATGGGCTCGGCTGTAGAGTTGGTGCATGGTGGTAATGTCATTCATGGCCAGGATAGATCGGTAGGTTAGGGTAGCATTGGCAATTAGCAGCTTGACCTTCTCCTCCTTAGGCATAGGGCAGCGGACCTTTGCAGCCAAAGCACGCCACCTATCAGCATACACCGTAAATTCTTCATCAACCTTCATCTTTTCGGCCACCAGATCTACAAAAGAATACTCGAGTCCGACCCAATCTTGGAATTGCTGCAGAAACCTTTCTTGAACCATTTGAAAATCTTTGGCTTCCTCTGACAGTAGGGAGTAGAACCATTCGAGGGCCAGACCATCCAATGACTTTTTGAACAAGTATGCCATGAGGTGGCAGTCGTACTTGTGTGGAGCAGATTCATACACAAAATCTTTGAGATGTACATAAGGGTCGCCTACCCCAGAGTAACGCCTGTAAACGGGAAGCTCTAATTGGGGCGGAACTCAGAGGTGTTGGAAGGAAGGGAGGGGGATATTGGCGACCTTTTGGGGGTCCAATTGCCTTTGAAGGTCATGGAATTCCCGCTTCATGGATGTCCATTTCGCAAGGAAGTTGGAAGGGGACGAGGCATGGTGAGTGGAAACAAGGGAGCGGGATTGCTCCAAAGAATAGGACCTCTCACGGGGAAAAGTGGTATGTTCAGCCTAATAAAATGAAGAGATTGGAGGGGATTTGGGCCGAACCTCCCGTGCTGGAATATAGCTGGGCTCCGAGAAGTAAATGGCTCGTGGACGAAGAGGGGTGGGGTCAGCCACAGCAGAGGGCATATGTGGCGCAGAAGCAACAGGGGCAGAGGAAGCCGCCTGCTGGGCAGAGCTATGAGAAGGTGGAGATAGAGGGCGCTTGCCTTTGGCAGTGGCCAACAATTCCCGAACTTGGGCCGAGCTTAGATGAGGAAGGAGTTGACTAAACTGTGCATGTGGGTCATCCACGCTAGAAGGAGAAGGGGAGTGAGACCGATCATCAACGATGGTAGGGGGCTGGATCTACCCCGTGAGGGCAGCCGCAGAAGGCTGGGCCACGTCTTCCAAAAGCCCAATGGGCAGAGAATCGATGGTAAGGACATAGAAATGATTCATACCAAAAAGAGGATTATGATATAATACAATGGTAGGAGGAGACTGACTTGATAGACCTAGATAATGACGCAGACACCACCCCTAAGCAATTAGGGGAGACGACACGACCACCAAACAAAACCTAGACTCTGACACAGAAGAATGGACAGTAAGATAAGAGGTGTATCAAACAAGCACTCAAGTTGACATGATTATCGTCAAAACTTTAGGGTTCTCACTTAGCCTTTAATGGATTGATTAATGAGATTGCACTCGACCAAATGGGACCCTAATAGGTAGGTACTCAAGTACTCTGATGTAACTAAGAGGGTACACAACTCACACGCAGAACGACCTAAACTAAGGGTACAACGGGTACAACCAGCCCGGTAACCGCAACGTGCATACGGCCACGGGGACTTACGGAGGCCCTCGGTAGTAGGCCCTGGTCAGCCCACGAGTGCTCGTGGGTGAGAGGGTCTCCACTACCAAGGAGGAATCCTATCTACATGGAATAATAGTGTATGCATGGAACTATGTGCACCAGAGTGCATGCAGATTCTATCCTAAGCTAACACACAACAACTGACAGGCCTCTGCTGAGGTCGCAAGGACCAGATCCGTCGCGACCTTATCACAACTGAAAGTCCGGACGCGATAGGAATAGAGTGTAGAGACCCACAGTCACACGCAAACAAGGACCAACCAGACTAACCTAAAGCGCAATACAATTATGGAAGAAAGTAAACAGCATAGGAAGCCTCCCTTGACAGACAAAAATAGATTCATAAATAGAAAACAATAACATACAAAGTGTACCTGAAATCATTACCTCCACCAATGACGCGACTATGTCGCGGCCGCCCGACACAGCATGACAGGGCCCGAAAACAACAGTGAAAAGAAAAGGAAAACCCGAACCCTAGCAGGATTCTAGCAAAGGGAAATGCGAGTAAACATGGCAAAGTAACATGGAGGAATTATAGGAACACTCTCAGAAAAGGAACAAGATGACGGACAAGAGGGTAACACGTACCTGAAGTCGCATCCACCCTTATAGACACAATATTGTCGCAGCTGCCTGATGAGTCGTGTTAATAATAGAGAGTAGAAGGACAGAACAAAACATATAAATAAACCTAATAGGATTATATTCAACACATAAACACACCAACATTGCAGGAAGCAAGCAAACATCGACGAGGCTAGCAATGAAGGTCCCACCGTGATCCCCAAAAGGTGTAAACATGGGGTTGCGGACCCCTCGAAACACGCAACATGTTTAGGCTATTAGAAGCATGGATTAAGGAAATGTGATCGCCACCTAACAAGTTGTCCTAAATAAGAATTAAACTTGGCTAACGTGCTAGGAAAGGGATTGAGAACGGGGCACTTACTAATGTCGCGAAGGGTTTCCCCGTCGCGATATGTTTACTGTCGTGACGCCCAGACAAGGCGCGTCTCTGATGTCACGACGCCTCTGGCCGACGCATTCTCTTCAGCGTGGGAGAATGTTAGGGAGGCCTTCTTCCTGCCCTCCAGCCGGCTATAGGACAAGAGCTCCTCGCCTATCCTTGTTTAGGTGCCTACCAAAACAACGAAAATAACAAAAGAAACCCTGTTAGACCATATTTAAGAGTAGTATCTATCCAAAATGAAATGAAAAGGGAAGAGCATGAAGGGAATGAACCTGGGGGTGATTTTTTAACCCCTTGGGTAGCATAAAACATGGGAAAGAAAAGGAAATGTGTTCCTATCTAAAAGAAAGTAATAACATGCATGAAAGGGGAAATGAGAGGAAGAAAGGAAGAAGGAGCCCCAATGGGGCGACTCCCTGACCGTGGAGCAGTGTCTCGGGTCATGCAGAAGCCTTAGAAGAGGTAGGAAGTCGCCTCATCAATCACCAAGCTCCATGTTTGAGGGAATGATCATAGTTTGATGAAGAGGATGGAGAGAAATGGAAGAAAATGGTTGAGCCACGAGCTAAGGGAAAGGTCTGGAAGAAATTTGGAAGCACTTTGTGGCAAAATCGGGGCTCTCTCTCTGAAGAAAGTGAAGTGCCACTTATATAGAAAGGAGAGAGATTATCCCATCCTCAAGTGACCAAGAAAGGTGATAAAAACCATGTAAATCTGGATGGGAAGAGTCCTAGGATGGTCCCAAGGTTCCATGGAATCTCAAACTGCGGCTAGTGGGTTGGGAAGTTGCTTGGAGATAGAGATAAGGCGAAAGGAGGATAATGTGGAGGTGGTTGCGGAGGCCAGCGCTTGCGGATCAAGTCGCGCCGGGTCGTAGGGACGCAACATGGCTTGTCACGATGGCCAGAGGGGACGCGACCTTGAAGGCACATGAATAGATATGCATGGGCTGTCGCGACGGTCAAGGGTGACGTGGCTTAAAGGATAACGTGACGCCACGACCCGTCGTGTTAAGGAATACTGATTACATAGAAGACATAATCGATCACACAGCATAAACGCGACCTCCAGGGCCATCGTGTTAAGGACATCGATTCATGGAACTGTAACGATTACATGAAATAAACACGACCTCCAAGGCCGTCGCGTTAAGGACATCGATTTCATGGAAGATGTAATCGATTACATGGCATAAACGTGACGTCCAAGGTCGTCGCATTAAGTTCTAAGAGCTGAAACTTTAGAACAAGGACTCAAGACATGAGGATTGGACGGGATAAGCTGAGAATTGGGCTTTAATGGGCTCACAACATGGCTAACAGATGGGCTCCAGGTGAGTAACCAACTTGGGGCTCATTAAGAGAACAAGAAATGTGGTTCGACTTATGGGTCAGAATCGGGTGTCTACAGTCTTCAGCCAAGGCTTCTATTTGCCCTAGGAAAATAGTGGATTTCAGTCAGTTGACGGGTAGACTAGGTTGGGTAGAGGAAACTCTAGCAGCTATGGGCTGGTCAAGGCTCTGTCAGATTTCTGAACCAACCTATGAGGGCGCTCTGAAAGCTTTTTACTTATCCCTCCAAGTCACAGCAGAAGGATCAGTATCAGGCTCTGTCAAGGGTACTACAGTTACAATTTCTGAAGAGCTATTAGCTGAGATTTTGGGTTGCCCTATCTCTGGGCACAAGATCAGTGAAGCAGTGTCCTTGTAGAGGCAAAGATTAGGGGTTGTAGGGAGTTTGGGTCTGTCTCTAAGAAGGGGCTCCTAGTCAACGAGCTATCATAGAGAAGAGAATCCTCCACTCCATCATCACCACATGTCACCCCTAGAGTAGGAACACACTCCTCCATCACTGCCAGAGATGGCATTTTACTATTTTGGGCTATACAGAGGCACAGCGTCAACTTGCCATCCATAATTTTGGAAAGGATGGCTTGTTCCAAGATCTGTAGGAATCTGTAGGAGTCTCTTCCCTATGGACCCCTGCTGACCCCTTATTTTTAGGAAATTCTTAGTGGATTGGTATGATGAAATCTCTGTGTCTGTGAAAGAGAAGATTGGGCTCTCCACTCTGAGGAGAAACCATTATGTTTTGAAGGATAAGGTACAGAATGTTTGGGTTAAGGACTTTGTACCCAAGTGCACTCATGAAGTATTTCAGGATGAGGTATAGAGATCCTCTATTACTCCAGTGTTCACCAGTAATCAGTAATGAAGAAGTTAGAATAGAAGCACCAGCAGCAATTCAAACTAAAGTCCCTACTACTGACACCTCTCAAGAGTAGAATATTTCTAAGAAACTGTAAGGCCCTCGAATTTTGTTGCATTATCGTATTGCATGTAAAAAATTCATGTTGTGTATGTACGTATGTAATATATACGTAAGTACTAGATAGTATACTATTGCATGCATGTGTATAAATTAGATGTAAATAATGTACGAAGATATGATGGTAGTGTGTACGTAATAGTATACATATGACATATATAGGTATAAGATGTGCATGGCTTCTGCATGTTTTAGAGTTCTGGCCGAAGGCCAGATTGGCGTCAATATCAACAGACATCGATGTGGTGTCGGCGTCAACCATATGGACGCCAACACTAGCCCCAGCGTCCATGATGTGGACGCCAACTTCTCTGAACATCGATGTGGTGTCGGCGTCAACCATATGGACGCCAACACTAGCCCCAGCGTCCATGATGGGACGCCAACTTCTCTGACCTGCATGCGTTGCAGAGCCCAGAATTCTGGGAGCAAGCTAGCTCACCCATTGGGGAGCTGTCTCCAACGGTCTAAAAGCCCTCTTGTCCGACCTACGTGAGAGGAGAGCTTCCCCTCCTCTATATACAACCCTTCTTGCAACCCTCACCCTCTCTTGGCTCTTTGCAAAGAAAGAAGACAAACCCTAGTTTCTGTGAGAAGGACCTGTCTTTGCAAGCCTAGATCCGGGAATTTGGAGCTTCATCCGGCCATCTACAACGACTGGGAGATAGCTGGAGCATCAGGGAAGGCTTCCCCGACCTCTCTTTGGTGTCTACATCAGTCAAGAACCCAGAGGAAGGTGTCATTGGAGGCTTCTTGGGACTGCCCAAGGAGAGCTTCACCGCCATTTTAGATCCCCTTGTAGTATTTTTCAGAGGCAAATGTGTATGCGAAATGAATGGCAATGTATATTCACCATAATCCTAATGATCCGTGGCAAAGTTTTGTTGCCCAATTTGTGAGACCATGTATGTATGATTTGTATGTGTTCTGAAGTTTCTAACATTTTTCCCATGCTTGTATGGTAATTGAAATTCTGTTTCGGAAATAGAAATCATGCGTAGGTCATGTTAAATTTCCAGTAAATTGGTGTTGCTCGGTAAATTCGGGAATAAATTTTGAGACCTGTGCATGCTAGGGTGCAGACAGTGAGCTGTTAAAATTTTGTGATTATGTTCAAATCCATGTTAATTAGCATTATGAATAATAATGTGAAATTGATGTTAAATTCTGTAACTTCATTTTGAGTCAGAAAAATCTGAAAATTTTCATGTGGAATCATAAACCTGAGATCAGCATGTGGTTAAATTTTCAAGTTGTTTGGACAACTATATAGTGAAATATGAATTTTTCCATGCAAGAAATGTGAAAAGAAGCATGCTAATGTGGGAATAATGTGACATGTGGGTGTGATCTGATTTGTGTTAAATTCTGAACATGTAGTCCCTGTTAACTGTAGAATCATGTTAGGGAAAAATAGAGCCCTTGTGTGAGTGAGAAAAAGAATGAGAGCCAAGTGACATGTGTAAAGATATGTGTTAAAAATCGGTAAATGTGTAAACTGTGCCAAGTGTGACATTGCTTCCATAGAGGGCAGTGGAACCGTATCAGGGAAAAGTCCCCCTGAGAAGGTTCAATGTGTTGTGATCCTAAGGGCATTAGGATGAAATCCTGGAGGTGGACAAGTACCATTGGTTAGGGTGGAGACTTGTTCTCCCGGTCTGCGCAGTCCAAGAGTCGTCATTGTATTGCCTAGGTGACGTCTATGTGTATGTGATGTGATGTGTCCTTCTGGTGGTTTCGACTATGTGTCACGGCACTAAATGTGAAAGTGAAAATGTGTATGTGTTCATGTGTAAAGAATGTGAATGTGAACAATGTGTAAATGTGCATGTGTAAAGTGTATACTATGTGATTAAGAAGTTGTGTAAAAATGTGGAACCAAAATGTGAAGTGGTGAATTGTGATCCATGTTGAAGTAATTTGAAATCATGTTAAAACAGCAAAATAAATATACTTATAATCATGTTTTACATGTGCAAATTGCCTAGAATCCATGTTAGAAATGAATCTTAGTGGTGTGTGTAGGTAATTTCATGCTTGTTTGCCTTCATGTCGTGACTTAAATTGATTAAGTAGCCCTCATGTGTTGGGTTATGCTTTCTAGTCCATGTAAAACCAGCAAGCTAATGTATGTGAAATGGTTATGTGCATGTATACGAATGAGTAGTAACCATGTTAGCAATGTGTTCTTTCATGTATGTAAGCTAGTCATGCTAGATTGCTCTCATGTTTTAGTAGAGAGCATGTAATAGGAGATTTGATTTAGAAAATCTGAAAGCATGAATCATGTGTTTAATAAGTAAATCACCATGATAGGTTGTGAATTTCAATGACAAGCATACTACAGGATGTGTCTATAAATGTGTGTGTAAAACCTGCTATGATATGTGCATGTATGGTAGGTGTAGAGTTATTTGCTGAGTCTTTTAGACTCATTACTTGCTTCGGCGTACAGGTGTAGTTGGTGACGACACACTTGCGGAGGAGGCAGTGGAGACCGACTCCGAGCGTGGAGATTTAGATCGTCGGTGTACCTTGTGATATTGATTTCATAGTATATAATTGCAACATTGTACTAGCATTATCATGGAAAAATATTTAAGTGTGGACAATTATGTATTTGATTTTCAGCAAGTTAATTATGTGGACTTTTAGTTCTTAAATGTTATCGAATCATGTATGTTAAATGTGGATGATGATTGAAATGAAGACAGTGGTTCTTTACTTCCGCTACTCTGTTCTTATATTCACGGTATCTCAGCTGAATGTTATTGTTGGGTAAATGTCCCACTGTGATAACGCGAGCTATACCGACGGGTTGGTATACCGTACGGTACAATGAGGGTCGTCACAGAGATTGTATCAGAGAAACCGGTTGAGATTGCACATGAATGGACATAAGTCATCATCTTCATTACATGCTAAGTCTACATAGGAATGTCCACATGTGTAGAATTGATAGAATGAATGAAAATGAGATAAGAAAATGGTTAGAAAACTTAGTAACCTAGCTCTAATGGTGGCTGAAATTTATTACAGCCATGGCTTCGAGAGGTAGGCGTGGCGGAGCGCCGGCCCGTGAGGATGAGCCGAGACGTGACGAGCGGGCAGAGCAGCAGGCCCCGCACCGCAAGGGCCTGTACTTCCCCACCGCCGCCTGTGGATTATGGAGTATTCATGCAAGGTCTGGTGCAAGCCATGCAGACGCAGGCTCATACTCAGCAGCACTCCAGGCTCAGTTGGAGGCGGGTTAGACTAATAAAATGAATAATAGTCTGTTTTATTTGATTGTGCGATATTATGTTGATTGTATTGCTTGTTATGTACTGTAGCAGGGCTCAGGTACCAGCTCAGGACCATGGTGGACCTTCTACCATGGAAAGATTCAAGAGGTTGCTGCCACCCTCTTTAAGGGGGAGAGCGATCCGTTGTTGGCAGAAAGTGGATGAGGGAGATAGAAAAGATCTCCGAGCCATCAGGTGTGCAGATGAGGATAAGTTACATTAGCCACCTACATGCTACAGGTATGCCTTAGTTATATGCTTGTATGATTTGTTAAGTTAGATTTGTTTAGATGGTGCTTATGAGCGGTGTACTGCAGGAAAGAGCTGATGTATGGTGGGCTTCATTACTGCGTACCGGTTTGAGGACGGAGCTATCGATGTTGCTTGGGACGAGTTCTTGAGGCTCTTTCGGGCCAAGTTCGTCCCCGAGCATGTGCAAGATTGGATGGAGCCGGAGTCCTCTCTTTGGCTTAAGGCTCTATGACCGTGCTAGAATATGAGGCAGGATTTTTGAAACTCTCTAAATATGCACCTCATATCGTGGCAGACGAGCGCAGGAAGACAAAGAAGTTCGTGATGGGACTCAATCCATCACTGCGGACGAGACTCGTGGCATTTGACCACCGCACGTTGGATGAGGCCCTTAGTGCTGCTTGTAGGCAGGAGGAGAGGAGAGGAGCAATATCTGAAGAGAAGAAGGCTTGCAGAAGAAGAGACCTGCAGCTATGTTCCAGCGTCAGGACAAGAAAAAAGCGGTGTACCCCGACAGCAGCGATCAGTGGCAGTCGGCAGTTCTCAGGTACCCTCTGTACGTTCCCCTGGTGTGAAGAAAGAGTGTCCCCACTGTGGGAAGACACATGGTGGTACCAAATGTTGGATGATTACGGGCAAGTGCTTGAAGTGCGGGAAGCAGCGACCACAAGATCAAGGATTGCCCAAGACTTCAGCAGGGAGTCCAGCGCGGAGCGCCAGCCCCAGCAGTAGCGGCAGCGCCAGCTACAGGAGACCAGGAAGGCCTCGAGCCCCAGCTCGAGTGTGTTTGCTTTAGCTCACGAGGACGCCGAGCAGGCGGAGCATGTCACCGAATGTACGGTTTTACTTCTAGGTGTGCACGCTCGGGTTTGTTTGATATGGGTGCTACTCACTCGTTCATTCCCGAGCGGTTCGCTAGGCAGTTAGCCCTAGAGTCAGGCATAGAGTCTGAGGATTTAGAGGTCCCTTTGTCTGTACACACCCCTGCGGGTACGGTATCGACTAGGAAGTGCATTCCGTCGTTACCTGTGTGCATTGAGGATAGAATCCTAGATGGGTGTGTTTTTCTTGCTAAAGATGAAGGACTATGATGCTATGTGGCTGGATTGGCTAGAGACCACTATGCGTTAGTGGATTGTCGTCGGAAGAGGATTGTTTTCCGTATTCCTGGTGAGGACGAGTTTCTCTCACCTTGCCAAGGAACTTGGCGGGGAAAGTTAGTCATCTCTGCCATGAAGGCGATGCGCATGGTAAACAAGGGTTGTGACGCTTTTCTTGCCAGCGTGGTGTTAGTGCCAGAGGCTGATGAGTCACCTACTCTTGCGGAGATTGAGGTAGTGCAGGATTTCTAGATGTCTTTCTGATGATGATGGATTGCCACCGGATAGAGAAATAGAGTTTACCATAGAGTTGCTTCCGGGCACCTCTCCTATCTCGAAGGCTCCATATCGGATGGCATCGCGGAGTATGCGGAGTTAGCCGAGTTGGGGAGGAGGCAGTTGCAAGATGTTGTGATAAGGGATTTATTCGCCCTAGTTTTTCCCTTGGGGCGCACCTGTATTATTCGTCAAGAAGAAAGACGGGTCACTTAGGTATGCAATGACTACAAAAGCTGAACCAAGTGACTGTGAAGAACAGGTATCCCTACCTCATATTGATGATTTGTTTGACCAGTTGCGAGATGCATCAGTCTTTTCTAAGATTGACTTGCGATCTGGTTATCATCAGTGAGGATTCGGAGCGAGGATGTGTCCAAGATGGCGTTTAGAACCCGTTATGGACATTATGAGTTTTTGGTCCTTCCTTTCGGATTGACCAATGCCCTTGCAGCGTTCATGGATCTCATGAACAGGGTGTTTAGGCCTTATTTAGATAGCTTGTCGTAGTGTTTATTGATGATGTGCTGGTCTACTCTCCGGACGAGGCCACACACCGTCAGCATTTGAGGATAGTGTTAGAGGTTCTTCGTGAGCACAAGCTGTACGCTAAGTTCAGCAAGTGCGATTTCTGGTTGCGCGAGGTTCATTTCTCGGGCATGTTATCTCCGGTGTTGGTGTAGCAGTGGATCCAGCAAAGGTCCAGGCAGTTATGGATTGGGAGATTCCAAGACCCCTTCGGAGATTCGTAGTTTTATTGGTTTAGCTGGTACTATCGGCGATTTATTGAGGGATTTTCATCCATCGCCGCCCCTTTGACTCAGCTACCATAAAGGGAGTGAAGTTTGTTTGGTCCAAGAAGTGTGAGAGTAGTTTTCAATTATTGAAGACTAAGCTCACGACAGCCCCGGTGTTAGTCTTACCGAGCAGTGTAGAGGGTTTGCTATCTACACGGATGCATCTCGGATTGGTTTAGCTGTGTGCTAATGCAGCAGAAAGGGTGGTGGCTTATGCTTCTCGTCGTGAAGGAGCATGAGAAGAACTATCCGACTCATGACTTGGAGCTCGCAGCAGTGGTTCATGCACTAAAGATCTGGAGACACTATCTTTATGGTGCCAGATTGAGGTGTTTACCGACCACAAGAGCTTGAAGTATCTTTCTCCCAAAAGGAATTAAACCTGAGGCAGAGGAGATGGATTGAGTTCTTGAAGGACTATGACTTTGACCTTCAGTATCACCCTGGAAAGGCGAATGTTGTAGCGGATGCTCTGAGTAGGAAGAGGCCATCTCTCCAGCAGGACTGGAAGATGTTAGAAGATGCGGCTTGCGCGTTGACTGAGTTAGAGCCATCGCTATGCCAGGCTTTTGTAGCTCAGTTATCCCTTAGGTCCTCGGTTTTGGATGAGGTGATCGAGCAACAGGGAGCCGACCCTAGACTCTTAGAGTTAGTGGGCAAGGCAGACATTGCTCGTGATGAGGACGGTGTGATTAGATTTCAGCACCGTGTTTGTGTCCCGGATTTAGTAGATGTCCGTGAGCATGTGTTAGCGGAGGCTCATAGATCGCGATTCTCTATTCATCCGGGTAACACAAAGATGTACCAGGATTTGAAGAGATCCTTTTGGTGGTCCGGTATGAAGAGGGATCTAGCGGATTATGTATCCCGGTGTTTAGTATGCCAGCAAGTGAAGGCCGAGCGACAGCGACCATCCGGCTTATGCAAAGGATGGACATCCCAGTGTGGAAGTGGGAAGCTGTCACTATGGACTTTGTTCGGGTTTGCCTCAATCTAGAAGGGGCAATGACTCGATTGGGTAGTTGTAGATAGATTCTCGAAGACTGCTCATTTCTTACCTATGAAGAAGAAGCAGTCAGTAGATAGTTTAGCTAGATTGTATGTTAGCGGTATCGTTAGATTGCATGGTGTGCCGAAGTCGATCATTTCGGATCGAGATCCGAGATTCACTTGGAGGTTGTGGAAGGGTCTTCAGGATGCTTTGGTTCGGAGCTGAAGCTCAGTTCGGCGTTTCATCCCCAGACTGATGGACAGTCCGAAAGGACTATCCAGACCCGAGGAGGATATGTTGAGAGTGTGTGTTTTGGATTGGAAGGATGATTGGGAGTGTCATTTACTCTTAGTGGAGTTTGTATACAACAACAGTTTTCATGAGAGTATTGGTATGGCTCTATTGAGGCGTTGTATGGTAGGCCCTGCAGATCTCCTTTATGTTGGGAGGAGACTGGTGATAGGCAGCTGATCGGTCCGGAGTTAGTTCAGGAGACTTCAGATAAGGTCCAGCTTATCAGAAAGAGGCTTGTTGCGGCACAGGATAGGCAGAAGAGCTATGCCGACAACAGGAGGAAGGATCTTGAGTTCGAGGTTGGAGATCATGTCTTCTTGAAGATATCGCCTACTCGAGGAGTCGTCAGATTTGGCAGGCATAGTAAGTTGAGCCCTAGGTTCATTGGCCCATATAAGATTCTCAGATGTTTGGGCAGCGTGGCATATGAGCTAGCATTACCCCCATCTTTGGCTAGTGTTCATCCCGTTTTCCACGTTTCGATGCTCAGGAAGTATGTCCGAGATCCGTCTCATGTGATTAGACATGAGCCAGTGGAGATTTAGCCAGATCTGTCGTATGTCGAGCAACCAGTAGCTATTCTTGACCGGAAAGTTCAGCACCTCTGGAACAAGAGTATTGCGTTGGTGAAAGTTCTCTGGCGGAACTTCTCACGAGAGGAGGCTACTTGGGAGCTTGAGGATGCGATGAAGAAGAAGTATCCCCTTTTGTGTGAGTAGCGTCGTTCTAACTTCGAGGACGAAGTTTCTTTTAAGGGGGAGAGGGTGTAAGGCCCTCGAATTTTGTTGCATTATCGTATTGCATGTAAAAAATTCATGTTGTGTATGTACGTATGTAAATATCTACGTAAGTACTAGATAGTATACTATTGCATGCATGTGTATAAATTAGATGTAAATAATGTACGAAGGATATGATGGTAGTGTGTACGTAATAGTATACATATGACATATATAGGTATAAGATGTGCATGGCTTCTGCATGTTTTAGAGTTCTGGCCGAAGGCCAGATTGGCGTCAATATCAACAGACATCGATGTGGTGTCGGCGTCAACCATATGGACGCCAACACTAGCCCCAGCATCCAGCGATGTGGACGCCAACTTGTCTGACCTGCATGCGTTGCAGAGCCCAGAATTCTGGGAGTAAGCTAGCTCACCCATTGGGGAGCTGTCTCCAACGGTCTGAAAGCCCTCCTATCCGACCTGCGTGAGAGGAGAGCTTCCCCTCCTCTATATACAAGCCCTTCTTGCAACCCTCAGCCCTCTCTTGGCTCTTTGCAAAGAGAAGAAGACAAACCCTAGTTTCTGTGAGAAGGACCTGTCTTTGCAAGCCTAGATCCAGGAATTTAGGCATTCATCATCGGCCATCTACAACGACTGGGAGATAGCTGCAGCATCAGGGAAGGCTTCCCCGATCTCTCTTGGTGTCTACATCAGTCAAGAACCGGAGGAAGGTGTCATGGAGGCTTCTTGGGACTGCCCAGGAGAGCTTCACCGCCATTTTAGATCCCCTTGTAGTATTTTCAGAGGTAAGTAACCCTCACCCTCCGTCCATGTAGATGTCAAGTAGGGTTTTATAATTTTTATGTATTTTTCCTCGCATCCTAGATCCCCCTTTCACCTTTGCATTTGGAGTTCGGTCTGTGTTTCTGCACAGACAGGAACTTGGCGTCAATGCCCTTGACGCCGAGATCCCTGGTGTGCGTCCAGCGATCTTGCCGTCCACTCCTGGAACGGCCAGAGACCGCCGCCAAGTTCGTCTGGACAGAACAGTGAACTGTTCTGCCCTTCTATATGATTAATTTCGACGTGTTTTGCGATGAGGATATAATGTAATCTTATATGCTATGTATACTAGCTAATGTGATGAATGGGAGAATGAATGTACATTTATTTTGTGGGTGGTTGAGTTATTGTCTATCTAATATGTATGCGAAATGAATGGCAATGTATATTCACCATGATCCTAATGATCCGTGGCAAAGTTTGTTGCCCAAATTTGTTAGACCATGTATGTATGATTCTGTCTGTGTTTGAGTTTCTGACATTTTTCCCCATGCTTGTATGGTAATTGAAATTTTTTTGGGAAATAGAAATCATGCGTAGGTCATGTTAAATTTCCAGTAAATTGCGTGTTGCTCGGTAAATTCGGGAATAAATTCTGAGACCCTGTGCATGCTAGGGTGCAGACAGTGAGCTGTTAAAATTTGTGATTATGTTCAACTCCATGTTAATTCGCATTATGAATAATAATATGAAATGATGTTAAATTCTGTAACTTCATTTTGAGAGTCAAAAATTTGAAAATTTTCATGTGGAATCATAAACCTGAGATCAGCATGTGGTTAAATTTTCAAGTCGTTTGGACAACTGTATAGTGAAATATGAATTTTTCCATGCAAGAAATGTGAAAAAGAATGCATGCTAATGTGGGAATAATGTGACATGTGGGTGTGATCTGATTTGTGTAAATTCTGAACATGTAGTCCCTGTTAACTATAGAATCATGTTAGGGAAAAATAGAGCCCTTGTGTGAGTGAGAAAAAGAATGAGAGCCAAGTGACATGTGTAAAGATATGTGTTAAAAATCGGTAAATGTGTAAACTGTGCCAAGTGTGACATTGCTTCCATAGAGGGCAGTGGAACCGTATCAGGGAAAAGTCCCCCTGAGAAGGTTCAATGTGTTGTGATCCTAAGGGCATTAGGATGAAATCTTGGAGGTGGACAAGTACCATGGTTAGGGTGGAGACTGTTCTCCCAGTCTGCGCAGTCCAAGAGTCGTCACTGTATTGCCTAGGTGACGTCTATGTGTATGTGATGTGATGTGTCCTTCTCTGGTGGTTTCGACTATGTGTCACGGCACTAATGTGAAAGTGAAAATGTGTATGTGTTCATGTGTAAAGAAATGTGAATGTGAACAATGTGTAAATGTGCATGTGTAAAGTGTATACTATGTGATTAAGAAGTTGTGTAAAAATGTGAAACCAAAATGTGAAGTTGTGAATTTGTGATCCATGTTGAAGTAATTTGAAATCATGTTAAAATAGCAAACTAAATGTACTTATAATCATGCTTTACATGTGCAAATTGCCTAGAATCCATGTTAGAAATGAATCTTAGTGGTGTGTAGGTAATTTCATGCTTGTTTGCCTTCATGTCGTGACTTAAATTGATTAAGTAGCTCTCATGTGTTGGGTTATGCTTTCTAGTCCATGTAAAACCAGCAAGATTAAAGTATGTGAAATGGTTATGTGCATGTATACGAATGAGTAGTAACCATGTTAGCAATGTGTTCTTTCATGTATGTAAGCTAGTCATGCTAGATTGCTCTCATGTTTTAGTAGAGAGCATGTAATAGGAGATTTTGATTTAGAAAATCTGAAAGCATGAATCATGTGTTTAATAAGTAGAATCACCATGATAGGTTGTGAATTTCAATGACAAGCATGCTACAGGATTGTGTCTTGTAAATGTGTGTGTAAAACCTGCTATGATATGTGCATGTATGGTAGGTGTAGAGTTATTTGCTGAGTCTTTTAGACTCATTACTTGCTTCGGCGTACAGGTGTAGTTGGTGACGACACACTTGCGGAGGAGGCAGTGGAGACCGACTCCGAGCATGGAGATTAGATTGTCGGTGTACCTTGTGATATTTGATTTCATAGTATGTAATTGCAACATTGTACTAGCATTATCATGGAAAAATGTTTAAGTGTGGACAATTATGTATTTAATTTTCAGCAAGTTAATTATGTGGACTTTTAGTTCTTAAATGTTATCGAATCATGTATGTTAAATGTGGATGATGAATGAAATGAAGACAGTGGTTCTTTTACTTCCGCTACTCTGTTCTTATATTCACGTGTATCTCAGCTGAATGTTATTGTTGGGTAAATGTCCCACTGTGATAACGCTCGCTATACCGACGTGGGTTGGTATAACCATACCGGTATAATGAGGGTTGTCACAGAATCAATCAATCAAGTTCTGAGAGATCTAAGGGGCAAGGGAGTAGCTCAGGATGTAGATGTACCCAGCTTCACTCCGAGCCATCTTTTGATGAAGAACACCCTCATGGTGAGACCCGGCCAAGGTCTCAGGGGGAGACCAATAGACCAGTGGATGTTGTCATGGAGTTGATCTTGAAGCAGTAAGAGATGATGTCTGTTCTGCAAATGCAAGTTCAGCAAATTGATGTGAAGTTCGACTTCATGTCTGAAGAGGTCCAGCAGATGATGGACCTGCTTCTACAGTTAGTGTGACAATAGGGCACTGGCAGTGCACAAGTTTTTCCTACTCAACCTAAGCAGCAACAGCAACAGCAGCCTGAGGTAGTGGTTCTACAACAAGAGAAAAATTCAGAACAGCCAAATGTGGATCCAGTGGTAGAGTCAGAACAGCAGTAGCAGCCAGCACAAGAAGAGCATGCTTCTAAGCAGCTTTTGGAGACTCAAGATCAGTCCTTGGAGGTAGAAGCAAATTCCCATATCAGAATCTTTAAGAGAAGGGTTAGAAGGAGGCTCATGAGATCTGGTAATCCAGTCTTTCCCTCTGAGCCCTTAATCATTTCTTCTCCTCCTCCTACTGATCCAACTCCTCCTCCCCCTGCTACTGACCCTACACCTCCACCTATTGTTGAACAACCACCTCCTTTTTCATCTCAACCTATTCCTCCTGTTTCCACTGATCCTCCTCCTTCTACTTCCCAACCAGAAGTACAACATCCAATAAATACTTCAATTTCTTCATTTCCTTTGAAATATAGATTCAAAACTCACATTGTGAATACTCCCACTCTTCATACCTCACCTCCACATTTCTTTTCCTCTCTTCCTCTATCATCAATTTCTTCTACAATTAGCTCCACTCCTGCACTTGGTCAGATAGTACCTAGTATGGCACTACCATCTGGAGCTAGCTCTCAAAGTCATAGCTCCCTTCTTCCACCTTTTTGGTATGCTTTCATCTACCATTCTGAACATCACATGAATCTATTCAGAGAATTTTTGTCCACAAAAGCTTTCCTTGAAGTCCATGGGATGCCAGACTACAAGTTCGAAGACTGGCTCCCTCTTCTAGTTAAAACTTCTGAAGTTCTAGTGGCTGATGTAAATCTCATTACATAGAAAAGCCATAGTCTTTCCCCTTCAGAATTTGTCAATATATATCCTATTGAAGCCGAAAGTTTTGTTGCAGCCAAATCTAGAAACCCTCTTCTCACCATTCACCTTCACCTGAATCTAAGGTTCTTTGACCTTTTTGGGTAACCTCCTTAGAGACCTCCAAGCTAGTTATACCAGAATGAAGGTCTTCAATGAAGATAGTGTTGCCCAGCTAGCTAGCCCAGAGGGGGGGTGAATGGGTTATTAAAACTTCGATCTCTGATTAAAACCTGTTTACTGAAAGGATTGCACAACTTAATAACAAGGTTAGAGTTAGAGCAAACAAGACAACAATCACACAAAACACATCCACAAGACACAAGGATTTTTATCCTGGTTCGGAACTCCTCTCCACAGGAGACCTACGTCCAGTCCCTGAGCAATACCTCAGGATTTCACTACCAAGGGTACAATCCCCCTTAAGGATCCTTACACCCAGCCTCAACTGGTCTTCCTTCAGCCTGAAGGGAACAACAACCACCCTGGATACCACCAGGTCTTCCTTCGTCCAGAAGGGAACACAACCTAATAAGAAAAGGGTGTGGAAACAGGCTTCAGACTCTAGCTTGACCAGCTACACACTGAAGCTCCTAAGCCCCCGAGAGAGAAAGATATTTAACAAGGTTTTTCTCTCCAAGGACTACACAGGCTCTCACAAATGAGAAAATTCTTTTGAGCACAGAGAGCTAAGAGCTTAGAACAAGGTTGGAGTGGTAGCTTCGCTCTTCTTCAATGTTCTGAAGACTCTAAGAGATGGATTTCTTTCTTTCTCTAAAATCAAGCGTTGTTTCTCACTTCTATGTTCTCTTTTCCGTCTTGAGTCTTCTATTTAAACTGCTGATTCAAATTCGAACGTTGAAGTGTCCGTTGTCTCTTATCCTTGTGTACGTTAGACTGGACACAAAGGAAGCTTCTGATCGTCAGCCTTTTATCCTTGTGTACACGCCAAAGAGATGACATAGAACTTTGTATCTTGTGTCCAACGTTGTCCAGATGAGTCTTGTCAGATATCTGTAAGCATATCATCAATAAATAGAAGACAGCTAAGACTGCTGTCTATTGTTAGTTGAGATGGAACAGATATTGCAGTATATAGCAAGGCTCCTTTCTGTCTAAAAAAGTACGTAGACAGAGTAGCATAGAAATGGAAGATATTGTCTGCATGCATGGGAGATACGATCAGAGAGCATTTAATGCATAGCAGTCAACGGACAAGATATGACTTTGACTTTTCAACGCTATTAAAAGGCATTATACTGATGCATCAAGAAATTCGATAAAAAGAATCTTGCTGACTTCATAACTTATGAAATCGTTATGAATTATAGCAAGTCGTTATGAACTGTAAGGAAATCGTTGTGATAACTTATGAAGTCGTTACAACAAGCAAGTCGTTATGAACTGTAAGGAAATCGTTGTGATAACTTATGAAGTCGTTACAACAAGCAAGTCGTTGCGAGTTCTGAAGAAATCGTTACAAGAAATCGTTATGACTATCGAGTTGTAAGGAAATCGTTACACGAAATCGTTATACAAAGCAAGGCGTTATGAACAGTAAAGAATCGTTATGACTATCGAGTTGTAAGGAAATCGTTACACGAAATCGTTATAAAAGCAAGGCGTTATGAACAGTAAAGAAATCGTTATGAATTCTAAAGAAATCGTTATGAACTCTAAAGAAATCGTTATAAAAGCAAGGCGTTATGAACAGTAAAGAAATCGTTATGAATTCTAAAGAAATCGTTATGAACTCTAAAGAAATCGTTACAAGGTCTAAGAAATCGTTACGGCTAGAGAGTCGTTGCGAGTTCTAAAGAAATCGTTACGAGGTCTAAAGAAATCGTTACGACAAAGAGTCGTTGCGAGTTCTAAAGAAATCGTTACGAGGTCTAAAGAAATCGTTACGACAGAGAGTCGTTGCGAGTTCTAAAGAAATCGTTACGAGGTCTAAAGAAATCGTTACGGCTAGAGAGTCGTTGCGAGTTCTAAAGAAATCGTTACGAGGTCTAAAGAAATCGTTACGACAGAGAGTCGTTGCGAGTTCTAAAGAAATCGTTACGATGTCTTTAAGAGTCGTTGCGATATCGATTTGCTTTGAGTTTCCCGGTCAAAGAGGAAATCGTTCTGCTTATCAAAGAAGTCGATGCGATATCGATTTGTTTTGAGTTTTCCGGTCAAAGAGGAAATCGTTCTGCTTATCAAAGAAGTCGATACAAAGACTTGGATAGAAGTGTGATGAGACTTACCAGATTGTCTTGAACTTTCATTTTTCTTTTATTTCCTGTTCTCAAGGCTCAAGTAATCCATTAGTGTTATTTTGTTAATCATCAAAATTAATATATAAATAAATGGAAATATTTATTATGGGGACAGTTTGGTCATCAATCTCCCCCTTTTTGATGATGACAAAATATACTAAACATCATACAAAAAAATGAAATATGTTTTTCAGATTTACGTTAGTTGTCTCCCCCATTTTGTCATTAAGCAAAAAGATAAGCTGTGAGACAAAGAAGAGAGAAAGATTTATATTATGATGGAGAAAGATAATACAGAGGAGATAACAAGGAGGCATGCTGTGAGACAACAGCCCATGCCTTGATCTCAAGATCCTCAAAAATTTGCAGAAAAACGCCAGAGGCAACTGAGAAGGAGGGTCCCATGGAAGGGATGTTCCTCTGAATGTAGAGTTGCCTTTGCTGCTCTAAGAATTCTCCATACTGAGTTTTGTCCAAAATGAATCTGTAGTAAGTACTCTTACCAAAACTGGCCCTATGGAGAAATCTGTCCAAGGAAATGGGATAGTGGATCTTTTGATTTAACAGATCCTGCTTTAAGGCATAGAAAGCAGAATATCTAGATGCCCATACAGCATAGATCTCTGGTATGGGTGCGATGGAATTTAGATCCATAAAAGCTTCTGCAGAAAGAGCAGGCTTCCTCTGACTAACTAGATCTTGATTGATAGCTTCCAATTGCTGATAAGAGGCCTGATAGAGAAGCTCCCATTCTGATGAGGTGAGTCTTTCACACTCAGAAATGAGTGGAGCTAAGATCTGAGAAGACATGCGGCCAGAGTGGTATTCTCTGAAGATGAACCGCAAAAAGGAAGGAGATCTGCCCTGCTTGGCTGACATCCTGCCCATCTGTCTTGCAAACATATCTAGAGCATGTGACCCAGCATCGGAATCAAATACTAAAGAGTGCAGCTTCGGCAGAAGAACTGGAAAATCAACCTTGAAAGAGACAAAGTCTACCTTAAGAGGAAGGTTGAGAGGGATCTCTGATTTCAGCACAGTAATCTGCGAATGGAACTGGCAAAACTGAACTTCTGGAATTTTGTTCAAGTAACAGAAGTCACTGTACAGCTGAAAGGCTCTGGCAATGCGAATTTCCTTCAAAATGAAGGATCCCCAAGAGTTCTTGTGCTGGATGATAAACCACTCAGAGAAGGTGAGTGGGTGAGCTCTGTGAGAGAGGGATTCGGCCCTTGCAGTCAGGTATTTTTCATACTGAGCCTTATTTCCTTTGATAGCTGCCCACTGATCTTCAGTCTTGAACTCAGTGCCCTCAAGGATTTTGGATTTGAAAGCTTGGGATATCTGAGTAAAAGGAAGAACAATGTCCAGGTGTTCGGATAGGTTGAGAAAAGGAATACCATAAATGGTAGAAAGAATGCATTTCTGGAGGTATTCTTTGTAGATAGGTCTTCTCTTAGGATCAAGGGTAAGAGAGTACCATAAAGGAGGGTATAGAGGAACAGAAGGAGTGCTTAGAGATGAGGAGGTTTTTCTCTTTTTCTTGGCAGGACTGGGAGGGTCAGTCCTGTGAATGTGAGAGGCTGTGGAAAGAATGGTGAGGAGGGTGTTCCTTTCAAAATTGTCTGGAACATTGGTGTCAAAGACACCAAGAGGCAGAGGTTTATCTGGAGGAAAGATAACAGAATTAGGAGGAGTAGGAGGATAGAAAAAATGTTTAGGATTAAAGGAAGAGGTGGGTTGAAGAGGAGGTGTTTGAATTTTAATAGGTGAAGGTTTGGGAGTTAATGAGGATGGAGCTGAGATGTGAGCTGGAGTAGGAGAGAAGGAGGGTTGAGATGAAGTAGAGGATGAGGAAGGTTGGGTGCGAGGCATGGGATGTTTTATGGTTGGTGGAGCAGGAGGTGCAGTAGAAGGAGATGAAGGTGTGGAGAGGGTTGGAGTGGCAAGAGATGAAGTATCAGGGGCCTTGGAGACTGACACTGGCTCTTTCCCTTTGGCCTGACTCTCTCTGACTGCTGAAGAGGGTCCTGAAGACCCTGAGGCTGCCACTGGTCCTGGTGACCTCACTACAGATGGCCCTGATGGCCCTGACCCTTGAGCAGATGGCCCTGCTGGCCCTGGTGGCCGAGGAGCAGCTGGTCTGCCCGGAGACATCCCACTGGACTTAGACACAACACCCAGCATAGACTTTATGTCAGACAATTCTTTATTGAAGTACCTCATTGCATTTCTTATTGAGGATACGTCTGAGGAAGTTGAGGCTTGATTGGAAACAATGCCTTGAATGCTAGACTGAACTGATGCCAAGATCTCTCCTTGGGCTTTTAACAAGGCCATAACATGCTTCAACTTCACATTTCTATGGCCCTTCCTTGACCTCCTGTGAACAACTCTTTTCTGCTTACCTTGCTGAGAGACAGGCTCCTCTAGATTTATATTTGTACTTGGGCCTTCACTAACATCAACCTTGGCTGGAGCTGGAATTTCCTGAGTAGGTGCAGCTTTCTCAGGAATAGCTTCATTTTCTGGCTTTTCAATCTCAGCTTGCTCCCCCTGAATGGGAGCAGGGACTTCAATACTTTCTTGCTCCCCCTGAGCAGGAGCTTCTTCCAAGACAACTTTCTCCAAGTGGCCTTCTGCCACGGATTCAGATACTTCAGGATCAACTCTACTTTGCTCCCCTTGGCTAGGAGCTTCTTCCATGACCACATCTTGTTGAGTACCTGCTTGTACCTCAACATCTGCAACTGATTCAGACTGAACTTCAGTATGGCCTGCTGCCATAACTTCTTCATCAGGTCCACCTTCCTTAGAAGAGACTGAGATGGAGGGAATGGAATCCAATACCTCTCTTAAAATAGAGGCGACTAAGGTGGTGGGCAAGGAATCTGCCACACCAGCTGCACCCTCTTCCAATTGAGCTTCGGATTGGCATTCCACAACTGGTACTTCTACTGTAGCTGATTTTACAGGTTCTTGTTCTGCTGCTGCTACTGCTTCTTGCTCTACTGCTGCTTCTGGAATATCTGCAATAACTGCTTCTCCTTCAGCCACAGAGGACTTTGACCAAACTCCTTCTTGCACTAAAAAACCGCTTTTCTTTAGATTTCTGGACCTTATTGACTGGCCCATCTTTTCAGCTACTGCTCCTGACAAATCTACTCCAAAGTGCTTGAAAACCTTGGTCAGTAGATGAGCATACGGAAGGGAAACATTCAACTTGCTCTTTGTTTCCCATAACTGAGCATGTGCAAACATCATTCGCTCAATCATCACTGCGGCCAGGTTTATTCTTTGTTCTGGATTGCCCAGAACATTATGTCCGAATCTGCCCTAGTACATGAAGAAAAGGTAGCACTACGAGGTACTAAGATTTGGCAGACTATAAAGTGAAGCAATCTATTGAACGCGGACATCTGATTAATATCAAGCTTCCCATCCTTTAACTTAAATCCTGGACCGATAATCCCGAGACCTTTGACTTCATCATTCACAGAGTGAATGCCACTAAATCCAGAGGTCTTCACTCCAAACAAATCACGCAAAAGCTCATGGGTTATTCTGATTTGGATGCCCTTGACAGAGGAAACAAGGGACCCATCTGCTTCTGACTTCAGACAAATGTAGAAGGCTTTTACCAAGTCCGGGTAGCTTACCTCACTGAAGGTGACCACATCCATCCACTGCAATCTTCTTAGAGTATCAACTAGCCTGGCCATGCCACTCTTCTCAAGATTCTGAACATCCACTGCCTTATTTCCGCAAATCTTCGTCTTCACAAACGTAAATCTTTCTTGCTCCCTTGGGGATAAATACTCAGCACTGTAGCCCCCAACACTTCCGGAGATCAACGGAGCGGCCATGGGTGCAGAGAAGAAAGATTCTGGAAGGGAGGATGATGGAAGGGACGGAAGTTCTCGAAGGAATTCTTCGCGGGAAGAGAAGAAGGCTTCGAAAGTTGCAGAGAGTCGATCCCAAAATCGTTAGGGCATCGGCTTTGGGTGAACAGATAGAGGATAAAAAGGGTAAAGGTAGAAGACGAGTCGATCCCAGAGCGATTTGAATAAAATAATATTACTTTATTGAAAGGAGGAGCGCCAAAGGCGGTAAAGATAGAAAGCGACAAAAAGATTTGACAAGTCAAACAACTTTCTACACAGAAGCGGTCAAAGCATATAGATAACTGAGTTTTGCTTAACTTTAACGGAGAGAGAACTTTCATTTAATCTGAAAACTTTATATGTCAATAAAATCACAGAAATTCTTTCACAAATTGCACATCCCTAGTTCCCTTCTAAGAGATGTAAATCTCTCTTCAGGTAGGGCTTTTGTGAAGATATCTGCCAATTGACCATTTGTATCTATAAACGAAATTTCTAAATTACCACTAGCTACATGGTCTCGAATAAAATGGTATCTTACCTCAATGTGCTTCGTCCTTGAGTGTTGAACTGGATTTTTGGTGAGGTTGATGGCACTTGTATTATCACACAATAGAGGAATTGATTTGATGTGAATGCCGAAATCTTCAAGTTGTTGCTTTATCCAAAGAAGTTGTGTACAGCAACTTCCAGCAGCAACATATTCTGCCTCAGCTGTTGATAGAGCTACTGAATTTTGTTTCTTGGATGTCCATGATATTAAGCATCCTGCAAGAAACTGACAACATCCACTGGTGCTCTTTCTATCTACTTTGCAACCAGCATAATCAGCATCTGAATATCCTATTAGTTTTATTTCACATGATCTAGGATACCAGAGACCTAAGTCATGAGTTCTAGCTAGGTATCTAAATATTCTTTTTACAGAAATTAAGTGAGACTCTCTAGGGTCTGCCTGATATCTAGCACACATGCATACACTGAACAAAATGTCTGGTCTACTGGCAGTTAAGTAAAGTAATGATCCTATCATACCTCGATAATTCTTTTGATCTACCTTTTTACCTTTTTGATCACTGTCCATTCTGGTTGATGTGCTCATTGGAGTTGATAATGGCTTTGCATCTTCAAATCCAAATTTCTTTAACAGCTCTTTGGTGTATTTTGCTTGACAGATATGAGTGCCATCCTTCCCTTGCTTGATTTGCAATCCAAGGAAGTAGCTTAGCTCCCCCATCAAGCTCATTTCGAATTCTCCCTGCATAAGCTTTTCAAAGTACTTGCAAAGAGATTCATCAGTAGATCCAAAAATAATATCATCTACATAGATTTGTACAAGAAGTATATGTTTAACTTAGATTTTATAAATAATGTACTATCTACTTTACCTCTAGTGAAACCATGATTTAATAAGAAAGTACTGAGCCTTTCATACCAGGCTCTAGGAGCTTGCTTTAAACCATATAAAGCCTTATGTAGTTTAAATACATGATTTGGAAATTCAGTGTCGTCAAAACCTGGAGGTTGTTCAACATAAACTTCCTCCTTGATGAAACCATTTAAAAAGGCTGATTTGACATCCATTTGAAAAAGTTTTAAATCAAGTGCAGATGCATAAGCAAGTAAAATCCTAATGGCCTCAAGTCTAGCTACAGGTGCATAAGTTTCATCGAAATCTATGCCTTCCTCTTGGGAGTAGCCTTGAGCCACCAATCTGGCTTTGTTCCTTAAGATTATTCCAGACTCATCCAGTTTATTTCTGAACACCCACTTGGTGCCAATAACTGAATGATTGGATGGTCTAGGAACAAGTGACCATACTTGGTTTCTCTTGAACTGATTTAGTTCATCTTGCATGGCTAATATCCAAGATTCATCAGATAAAGCTTCATTGACTGTCTTAGGCTCTATTTGAGAAACAAATGCTAAATAATCGCATGGAATTACATTACCTCTAGTTCTTACCCCTACAGATGGATCACCAATGATGTTTTCAGGAGGGTGATCTTTCTGATGTCTCCATTCCTTTGGAAGATCTTCATGTTGGATTTCTGTTTGCTGCAGTTCTTCCAGAGTTGGATCCTCTTTGTCCTTAATTGAAGTATTCTTTAATTTTTCGGACAAGTCATCTGCATCATCAATGTCACTAATTTCTTCCTTTTTCAAGGAAGGGTTAGATTCATCAAAAATAACATGTACTGATTGTTCAATCAATAAGGAACGTTTATTGAAAACTCTATAACCTTTGGGTTTAGAAGAGTACCCCATGAAGATGCCTTCATCTGATTTGGCATCCAACTTACCAATGTCCCTTTTTCCATTGTTATGGATGAAGCAAGGACATCCAAATATTCTGAAATGGCTAATCTTTGGCTTCTTTTCTTTGTAAAGTTCATAAGCAGTCTTCTTCAGAATTGGCCTGATCATCACTCTATTTATGATATAACATGCAGTGTTGATAGCTTCGGCCCAGAAATATCTTGGCAGATCATATTCTGACAACATGGTTCTTGCCATATCCAAAAGAGTTCTGTTTTTCCTCTCAGCAATTCCATTCTGTTGAGGTGTCCTTGGAGCTGAGAAGTTGTGCTCAATTCCTTGATCATCACAGAATTTCGTAAACTTTTCATTCTGAAACTCACCACCATGATCTGATCGAATAGAGACAATTGAGAATTTCTGATCTTTCTGAACTTTCTTACTGAAGCTGACAAAGTTTTCAAATGTGTCATCTTTGTGCTCTAAAAAGGATACCCAAGTGAATCTTGAATAATCATCAACTATTACAAATCCAAAATTCTTTCCTCCCAAACTGGTAGTCCTCATTGGCCCAAATAAATCCATGTGAAGTAGTTCTAAGGGCTTTGAGGTGGTTACTACGGTCTTTGATTTGAAGGAGCTCTTGGTGTGCTTTCCTCTTGCACAAGGTCTGCAAATGCTATCCAATCTGAAATTTACCTTTGGCAGTCCTTCAACTAGTTTTCTCTTTCTTAGCTTGTTCAACCCATCCAAGCTGCAGTGGCCCAATCTTCTGTGCCACAACTCAGTTGATTGATCTTTACTAGCTGCCAAACACACATCTTGATCCTTGAGTTCCTCGAGATATAGAACATACAAATTTCTTTCTCTGTAGGCTTCAAATATGACTGCACCATCCTTTAAGATACTGCATTTTGATTCTTGAAACTGAATTTGATGGCCTTTGTCACACAACTGGCTGATGCTGATGAGATTGTGCTTTAACCCTTTGACCAGCATAACATCTTCAATTACTGATTTTCCTTTGATGTTCACGGATCCACTTCCTATTACAACTCCTTTTCCATTGTCTCCATATGTGACTGTACCTTCTTCAGCTTGGAGATCGATAAATATCTTCTTGTTGCCTGACATATGCCTTGAGCACCCACTATCCAAATACCATTTGGATGCTCGAGGGTTAACCTGAAATGAGAACATCAAGCTTTAGGTACCCAAATTCTTTTGGGTCCTGATTGGTTAGTATCATCAACTTTACCTTTTAATATCCATTTTTTATGTCTTGTTGGGCATGTAATTTTAATATGTCCTAACTTGTTGCAGTGACTGCAGCAGGATAACTTAGTTACTTTTTCTATATATTTGAAATCAGCTTTGTATGCTATATCTTGTTCGGGTACAAATTTTGGTGTTGGATATGTTTTAGGGTATATTATGGTTTCTTCATTGTCTGGGGGTGTATATCCTAATCCATTTTTCTTTTTACCCGATCTCCTAGCACCTTTTAATATTAAAGAGTTTTTACCATTGGTAAATTTTTCTAGTGTACTTGATAGATTATCATTTTCTTTATTTAGTCTTTCTATTTCTATTTTAAGTTCACCTAAGTCTTCTTGTTTTTCTAGATGATTTATTTTCTTATTTTTCTCTTTTAAATCTTCACATAATAATTCATTTCTTCTTTTATGTTCAGTAATTTGTTTTTCAAGTTCTTCATTTTCTGTTCTTAGGTCTGAGTTTGTATTTTCTAAACAGATTATATTTTTCTTACTAGTTTTAAGTAATTTGCATACTTCTTTGTATTTTTCATAAAGTTCATTAAAAGCATTTTCCAAATTATCAGAATCTGAATCATTGCATGAATCAAAAGAAGAGTCAGAAGTTACCTTGTCTTCGGTGTTGGCCATGAGAGCCAAGTTGGCTTCTTCACCTTCACTGCTCGAGCTTGACTCACTGTCTGAGTCACTGCTGTTCTCCCAAGCAGCTGCCATTGCTTTCTTTTTGTACTTCTTAAATCTTCTGAAGTTGTCCTTCTTCTTGTGATCACTCTTTTTGATCATGGGACAATCTGCCTTGATGTGTCCAGGCTTCTTGCATTCATAACAGATCACTTCTCCTTTCTTTTGATCCTTTACTTCTGGTTTTCTAAAGTCTTTGTTTTTCTTAAAAAATTTTCTTCCGGACTGATATTTCTTTTTCTTTGCTAGAATCCTTTGAAGTCTTCGAGACAGCATGGCTTCTTCATCATCACTGTCTTTACTACTCTCACTATTATCCAAGGATTCTTCTGAATTATCTTCACTTGCTTTGAGAGCATTTGATTGTTTCCTTCTGCTGGAGGATTCTCCTAATCTCTCCATGTTTATCTCGTGAGCCATGAGAGATCCTATTAGCTTTTCCAATGACATTAATTTTAAATCATTGGCTTCTTCAATGGCTGTTACCTTCGGAGTCCATGAAGATGGTAAAGATCTGAGGACTTTTCTAACCATATCTGGTACATCATAAACCTTTCCCAAGCCACTAATCCATTTGTGATGTCAGTGAATCTGCTGAACATCTGAGTTATTGATTCACCTGTCTGCATCTGAAATCTTTCATATTGAGCTACTAGAATATCTATTCTTGTCTCCTTTACCTTGTCTGTCCCTTCATAGGTAATTCTGAGCTTTTCCCACATCTCCATTGCGGATTTGCAGGCTGAGACTCTATTGAACTCTTTCTTGCTTAGGGCACAGCATAATATGCTCTTGGCTTTGCAGTTTAAGGATATTCTTTTCCTATCATCATCTGTCCACTGAGCCTTAGCGTTTGTGACCAAAAGATCACCTTCTTCTACAATGGACCAGATTGTGTAATCATGACCTTGTAGAAAATATTCCATTCTAGTCTTCCAGTATGTGTAATCTTCTCCATCGAACAAGGGAGGCCTGTTGACTGACTGACCTTCGAAGTTACTTTGGGCTGCCATTGATCTTTGCTCTTCAGATCGTTGGATCTTCTTCTTTGTCGAAGAGACGGGCTCTGATACCACTTGTTGCCCAGCTAGCTAGCCCAGAGGGGGGGTGAATGGGTTATTAAAACTTCGATCTCTGATTAAAACCTGTTTACTGAAAGGATTGCACAACTTAATAACAAGGTTAGAGTTAGAGCAAACAAGACAACAATCACACAAAACACATCCACAAGACACAAGGATTTTTATCCTGGTTCGGAACTCCTCTCCACAGGAGACCTACGTCCAGTCCCTGAGCAATACCTCAGGATTTCACTACCAAGGGTACAATCCCCCTTAAGGATCCTTACACCCAGCCTCAACTGGTCTTCCTTCAGCCTGAAGGGAACAACAACCACCCTGGATACCACCAGGTCTTCCTTCGTCCAGAAGGGAACACAACCTAATAAGAAAAGGGTGTGGAAACAGGCTTCAGACTCTAGCTTGACCAGCTACACACTGAAGCTCCTAAGCCCCCGAGAGAGAAAGATATTTAACAAGGTTTTTCTCTCCAAGGACTACACAGGCTCTCACAAAATGAGAAAATTCCTTTTGAGCACAGAGAGCTAAGAGCTTAGAACAAGGTTGGAGTGGTAGCTTCGCTCTTCTTCAATGTTCTGAAGACTCTAAGAGATGGATTTCTTTCTTTCTCTAAAATCAAGCGTTGTTTCTCACTTCTATGTTCTCTTTTCCGTCTTGAGTCTTCTATTTAAACTGCTGATTCAAATTCGAACGTTGAAGTGTCCGTTGTCTCTTATCCTTGTGTACGTTAGACTGGTCACAAAGGAAGCTTCTGATCGTCAGTTTTATCCTTGTGTACACGCCAAAGAGATGACATAGAACTTTGTATCTTGTGTCCAACGTTGTCCAGATGAGTCTTGTCAGATATCTGTAAGCATATCATCAATAAATAGAAGACAGCTAAGACTGCTGTCTATTGTTAGTTGAGATGGAACAGATATTGCAGTATATAGTAAGGCTCCTTTCTGTCTAAAAAAGTACGTAGACAGAGTAGCATAGAAATGGAAGATATTGTCTGCATGCATGGGAGATACGATCAGAGAGCATTTAATGCATAGCAGTCAACGGACAAGATATGACTTTGACTTTTCAACGCTATTAAAAGGCATTATACTGATGCATCAAGAAATTCGATAAAAAGAATCTTGCTGACTTCATAACTTATGAAATCGTTATGAATTATAGCAAGTCGTTATGAACTGTAAGGAAATCGTTGTGATAACTTATGAAGTCGTTACAACAAGCAAGTCGTTATGAACTGTAAGGAAATCGTTGTGATAACTTATGAAGTCGTTACAACAAGCAAGTCGTTGCGAGTTCTGAAGAAATCGTTACAAGAAATCGTTATGACTATCGAGTTGTAAGGAAATCGTTACACGAAATCGTTATACAAAGCAAGGCGTTATGAACAGTAAGAAATCGTTATGACTATCGAGTTGTAAGGAAATCGTTACACGAAATCGTTATAAAAAGCAAGGCGTTATGAACAGTAAAGAAATCGTTATGAATTCTAAAGAAATCGTTATGAACTCTAAAGAAATCGTTATACAAAGCAAGGCGTTATGAACAGTAAAGAAATCGTTATGAATTCTAAAGAAATCGTTATGAACTCTAAAGAAATCGTTACAAGGTCTAGAGAAATCGTTACGGCTAGAGAGTCGTTGCGAGTTCTAAAGAAATCGTTACGAGGTCTAAAGAAATCGTTACGACAAAGAGTCGTTGCGAGTTCTAAAGAAATCGTTACGAGGTCTAAAGAAATCGTTACGACAGAGAGTCGTTGCGAGTTCTAAAGAAATCGTTACGAGGTCTAAAGAAATCGTTACGGCTGGAGAGTCGTTGCGAGTTCTAAAGAAATCGTTACGAGGTCTAAAGAAATCGTTACGACAGAGAGTCGTTGCGAGTTCTAAAGAAATCGTTGCGATGTCTTTAAGAGTCGTTGCGATATCGATTTGCTTTGAGTTTCCCGGTCAAAGAGGAAATCGTTCTGCTTATCAAAGAAGTCGATGCGATATCGATTTGTTTTGAGTTTTCCGGTCAAAGAGGAAATCGTTCTGCTTATCAAAGAAGTCGATACAAAGACTTGGATAGAAGTGTGATGAGACTTACCAGATTGTCTTGAACTTTCATTTTTCTTTTATTTCCTGTTCTCAAGGCTCAAGTAATCCATTAGTGTTATTTTGTTAATCATCAAAATTAATATATAAATAAATGGAAATATTTATTATGGGGACAGTTTGGTCATCAGATAGGTTCAAGTTAGGCTTGCTAGATGTCAACAAAGGGCAGTGGCACATGATCACTCAGGGTCAAAGACCAATCACTCCTTCCATGTCTATTGGTTTGCCCTCTGGACTGCATCCCAATCTAGTTGGTGCTATTTCATCTAGGAAGCAGTTTGCTCAGATAGTGTTTAATAGGCATATCAGGATAGTAGTTAGATTCAAAATCAAGTACAATATCAAGCTATCCTTCCATAGATTTGCCATGATGCAAGCACCTAAGAACTCTCAGCATATGAAGGATTTTCAGCACAGCTTTGCAGAATCTGAGAGAGTGAATGAAGATCTATGGGTAGTAGCCTATCCAAAAGAGAGTGCATAATGTCAAAGGCTCAAGCTTTCACCCTCTATGTATCTCCTCAATTCTTATGACAAACTTTGAAAGTATGTCTCTCAAAAATGGACTCAGAGATACATTGTATACTATCAAGCCAAGGATGCAACTCATTCTCAGGGTCTACACTGGAACCTTACTATTCATGATTTCCTACACCAGGCAGCCAAGAGGAAGTATGTTCCCCTTAGGGGAACCCTATCAGATGATAACTATCATAGAAGGATCAGCTGGTATCATCGCCGCCATGTTAAATCCTATAGGAAAATCCCCTCTGTAGGATCTTCATACAACATAGATAGAGAAAAATTTTCTAATTTCTTTACTAAAAATGAGCAGAAGTTATGGGATTTTCTTCAACCATTCTTTGTTCAAATCACTCCTTCACTCTATCTTCCTAGTTCTACTTTCACTCCATGAATGTAAATTATTCTTTACAAAAATCAATACAGATCTGTTTCTACTCATCATTGTGTATCTATCTTTCTATATCTCTCTTTGTATCTTATCCTTTCTGTTAATGCCACAAAGGGGGAGAAAATAAGAAACAAATATATAGGACAAAAAACACTTGTTTTGCAAAATCAACTTTGTTTTCACTGTCTATTTAAAAGTTTTTGTCATTAACAAAAAGGGAGAGAATTGTTGAGCAACTATCCCTAAAAATATTGCTAAGATATTGCTAAACATTTATCAAGTTTTTGCTATGATAAAACCTTTTAATATATCTTTTTACTACCATTTATGAAAATTAAAAGGCTTTCATATTTATATACTGTAATATATCCTAGCCAAAAATTTTGCTTACACAGAATCTAAGTATCAACACAAACGAAATTTCTCTAAGTCCACAGCGTACACTGTATATCATACTAACTCCGACTCCTGACTTCTGACTCCGACTCTAGAAAAGTCGAAGTATTGCTTCAATTGATGAACAAACCGGTAGTACTCCGACTCCTCAAAAGTCGAAGTTTGGCATGACTCCGACTCCTCAAAAGTCGAAGTCTTTATACCGATTGCCTATCCATTGAGCCTCACTCCGACTCCTTGAAAGTCGAAGTCTGCCTGGACTCTGACTCTTGGAAAGTCAAAGTATGACTTGTTTTTCTCTCACTTCGACTTCTGAAAAGTCGAATTATGATGTACCTTACTCTGACTTCTCAGAAGTCGAAGTCTTTGTCTCTTACTCCATCTCCTCAGAAGTCGAAGTTTGATTCACTGTGACTTCTGTATAGTCAAAGTTCTATTTTCTTTGACTCTGACTCCATAAAAGTCGAAGTATCATATATCAACTTCTATCTACTTGTACTTAAATAATATTTGTATGAACTTGTCATCTCATAGAATCCATGAAATATTAATCTTGTTCATTTCAATGTTTTGTTAATCCCAAAGGGATCCTTTACTGAATGAATAACACTTATGTATCTTACAGAATAATGTTCTTCTTGTTGTCACCATTTGAATATTTTGTTAGATAAGAAGAAGTATATTCAGAATATTCATATACAAATATTCTTGCAAAGATTTGAAAGAGTTATACAAATTGGTCTCTTTCTTTCTATCAGAACTTTAGTTCTTTTCTATTTGATAGATCATATGTGTTGGTAGGTATAAGCAGTTGTTCTTTAATGCACTAAACATTTGTCCATCTGAGGTTCTTTATACTTTATATATAATTCTATCTCACCTACCTCCGAAAGGACAAAGGTACTTGTGCTCCCTTACCTTGTAGACAGTTAGCTACCTGCTAGAGCTTGCAGTCCTTTTATAAGCTATTTGATAAAGCCACGAAGCGACATACATAGCCTGACGACATTGGGACTTCAAAGACTGAAGGACTGATGGATATAATAGAAGTCTCAAGATGTCAAATATCCAAGGATCAACGGGTACTCTTCAAATGGCTAGTTCTCCAACATATAGTTTTAAATGGCAAGATTCAAGCATCTGAAGCTTATATATAGAAGCTGAAGTTTGAATCAGAAGCATGGTGAACACCATACACCAATCACACCAAACTCCAATCTGAAATTGCAAGAGTCACCACGAGGCTTCTACTGAAAAGAGAAAGAGAGATGCTGCTTCAACCCTCGACTTCCAAGCTCTCCCTTTTTGAAGTCTTCTTTCTTTTGGGTTGAATTCTGTAATTGCAGTTCCTTTCAGTCCACCCTCTTAGATTCAGAAAGAGTTAGAGCTGCAATTCTTACTTGTATCTCTTTCTTATTCTCTGTGTTTGCTCATTTTTCTGAGCAGACACACAATTGTTGTTCATCTCTGTGTTAGATAACCCGCAGGGGGTTTGTTCCCTGTAGTGCCCCTCTTGTGAAGGGAAGACCTACAGGTGTAGGTAGTCTTTGTACCCATTGGTAAAGGGAAGACTTGTTTAGGAGCAAGTGGGATTGTAATACCTCTCAGGTTGAGAGAAGGCTAAGTTCTCTTGATAGTTAGTGAAATCCCAAGAGGTTACTTGGGGACTGGATATAGGATTCCTATGTGGGAAGGGCCGAACCAGGATAAAATCTCTTGTGCATTTGTGTGATTGTTTCTGCCAAGTTTTCACTTGTTTCACACACACCACACTAAGTACTAACAACTCTATTTAGTGTTATTTGTTTTCAAATAAATTTTAAAGTGCAAGAAGTCCTATTCACCCCCCTCTAGGACAACTATAGTGTCATCTCAATCCAACACTATGAAGAGAAGACTTGCTTGGAAGCAAGTAGGTTGTAATACCTCTCAAGTTGAGAGAAGGCCAAGTGTTCTTGGCCGTTAGTGAAAAATCTCAAGGGGTACTTAGGGACTAGACGTAGGACTCCTGATTGATAGGAGGTCCGAACCAAGATAAATCCTTTGTGCACTTGTGTGATTGTTTCCGCCTAGTTTTCACTTGTTTCACACATACCACACTAAGTACTAACGATACTGTTTAGTGTTATCTATTTTTAGATAAATGTTTATAGTGCAAGAAGTCCTATTCACCCCCCTCTAGGACATCTAAAGCTTCATCTCGATCCAACACTCCTCCCCATGACCAGATCAGGCCCCATTGCTCAGGCATTTTGATGAGTGGTCTCAAGATCATTATGGCCATTGGAGTCAAAAAGGACATAATTGTAGGATATCATAGAAGCCAAAAACATAATCTCAATTCAAGGATTTAAAGTACATATTGCCAAGAATTAGTGAACGAAGTGAAAGATAACTTAACAAATCAAGGAGTCACGTGGGTTCCTTATACATTTTTCTTGGTTTCAGATTCAAGGTAAGCAGATTCAAAGTTGGAATTTCAGTTGAATCATAGAGGGAATAGAAATCAAGTAATTAGGAGTCATTAGAATAATCTTTACATTCTTACCACTTTTAACATGTATAAGATACTTAGGTTACTGTCATGATGGTTACTCTTCCATGGGACAGATCACAAGGCAGTCATATGTTCAAATGAGCAGTCGAAGTGGCCAAAAGGGCCAGTCGGAGTTGCCACAAAGGGCCAGTCGAAGTTGGCCAAAGGGTCAGTCAAAGTTGACAAGAGGGAACAGTCAAAGTGCCACAAAGGGCCAGTCGAAGTACCACTTAGGGCCAATCGAAATGCCACAAAGGGCTAGTCGAAATGTACTTGAAATAGGAAGGAAATTGGTCTATGAATAACTCAAAGATGCATCAGACCCAATGATGTCAATAGCAAGAGTTCAATGGTGGATAGAACTTGATTTTTTCAAAAGAATCATTACAGGTTTCCAACAAGGACGTTGTTGAAACCATCACATGAAAGAACTTGAGGGTGGCACTTCCAGTCTAATGGTTCTAGAAATACATGGATCAAGACAAGTCAATTGGGTTCCTTTATGGGATAGATCTGGGAACTCTACAATCACTAGTCAGAAATGGGACAAACAAGAGGGGCTTACGATGGTGTGAGGATCAAGGAATCCTAAATACCTTACTTGGATAGAAGTTAGGTAAATCAGAGGCAATCAAGATGGAATCAAAATTCTAGATATTGCAAGACATTTAGCTTGTGCTCGAGAAAACCTACCTTTTTGGATTGCTCTTCAGATCTGTTCCTATGTTTTGATGTAGAGGCTAGAGAAAGAAGATAAAAACCTCCAAGCTCCAAGCTTAAAGCTCCAAAATCACCTTCGGCTCTTCTCAGCTCAAGGCAGAAAGGTGCAGAGAGGAAAGGCTCCAGACGGCCTTTAGGGACAAGAAGAAAGTGTAAGGTTCGGCCAAGAAGGATCTTATGGCAAATTTAAGGGGTCTTGGTCCAGTTTAAGGCCTTTTTTTATCCCAAATAAGAGGACAAAAAGGACAATCAGGTCCAATTTGTCCATACATGCTTCATACGACCATATCCAACCCATGCCATGTCTTACCTAACCTTAACTTGGTCTGGGAAAAGGACAGACCCACCATACTTGGGCCATATCTATGTTGACCTTTTCTGGGGAAAGGACAGGGGTAGGTAAGAACCACCCATGCCTTTTTACCAACTTCCAAAGTGATATCTCTAAGGGCTCATTTCCAAGTACATGCTATTCATTTTCTTCTCCATATTTAAGCCTCCAAGTAGTCCTATTATGATGGGAAGACAAGAGCCCCGTCGATTGGTGTTAAAGAGCCACATCAATTGTTGATGAAGTCATATATTGATTGTGAAAAGAGCTTCATATCGATTGGCATAAGAAAGACAATCAGTTTCTGACTAACAAGGCAATCGATTAGCATAGAGACAATCGATTGGTGACTAACAGGGCAATCGATTGGCATAGAGACAATCGATTGGTGAAGGGAAAACATTGATTGGTCATTAGATCATCGATAGTTGAAAGATAAACAATCGATTGGTCATTAAACCATCGATTGTTGAAGGAAAAATATCAATTGGTCATTAGTGCATCGATTAGTGAAGGGAAAACATCGATTGGTTATTAGACCATCGATTGGTGAAGGAAATGGTCCAAATACCAATTGGTGAAGGAAATATACCGATTGGTGAAGGAAATATACCGATTGATGAAGGGAAGGGTCCCAAAACCATCCGATTGGTGTTATGAGATATCGATTGGTGACCAAATCTGATTGGCCTTTCGATTGGTGACTATTCTAGCGATTGGTCATTCTATCCCTTCGACTTTTTTGTTTTGTGTGTACCCACACAAATTATTGAACAAGGGCCTAGAAAATCATCTGTTTATTGTTACAGATGAACTGATAACTCGATAAGGGTCTAGTAATCATCTTGTTGGGGTTAATGTCATATTGGTTACTAGACAAGGGGTTTGTAAGATCTCAATTGGTTTTCCAACAAATTATTCCTCATGAGTTATTAGCCTATGTTAGTGGGTTTTCCATTTGTCTGATTCTTAGGAATTCAGCCCATTGGACCTCCATGGTTTGGCCAGAAATCCTAAGTTATCATTCCCCTTCATTACATGCTCTCTTTCATTGGCGGCTCTTTTACCTAAGGAAAATCTTAATAGAACCCTTACTCAAATGTCTCCACCAATCTATTCTTATTTATGTAGGATTCGAAAGTCCAAGTTGTTATAATATATGACGAAGTGGAGCTTCGACTAGTTAGTTTATAACGTTGTCAGTCGAAATGGAACTTCCTATATGACGAAGTGAAACTTCGTATATGATCCTGACAAAACTGGTATGACGAAGTTACTGAACTGTGTAAATCTTATCACCACCAATATTAAAAAGGTTAATACTTAAGAATGGTTCATGTTTTAAGGATTCAGGTTATTACAAGGTGTCTATCGACAACTTTCAGGGTTGGTTGTCGACATGCGACAAACTTGGTGATGGATCAAACTTCTTGGAGAAAGGTTTACTACAGTAGCTATCAACAAATCTATCAAGACTTGTCAACGAACAACTTATCTATCGACAAACACACAGAATCTGTCGATAGATATGGTTAGGTTTCAAAAACCAACATTCCAGTGATCGAACAATTGACATTTTAATTGAATTCCTACCCTAAGCTCCACATGGTTTATTTATGTCAACAGTTTATCTTACTATCTAAGCCCCTATAAAATTATAATTTATCATCCCTCAAATACATCTTATCACCTCTTTCCTTATCAATTTTCCCACATGTACTAAAAAGACTTTTCTTGTTGGCTCTTTCTCCATAAAATAAATTTTCCATTGAAATTCTTATATAATTATTTTCATCCATTAATTATATTTGTTTATGGTTAAAAAATGTGAGTCGTTACACTATGGCAACGGATGGTTACTAAATTCAATTATTACAGCACGGTTTGTCAAACGTACCATATCATATTTGAATGATTATGACATCCAAGCCCGATTGGTACAAGAGTCATCTGATTCAAATCTGTTTCCTTCTCTTCTTTTTCTTTTGTATTATAGTAAAGACTCAAACCATTGCATTTTGGTACGATATGATTGGTGCCATACCATACTATTAAATTACAATTTGGTCCGATAAAACCTTGGGATGTAGTCCCTTTTACAAAAGCTGAATATTGATCCTAGACCTGCCATTTTATTTCAAGCCGCCGTTCACATTTCAGCATGTCCAGTCTTCCATGAGCACGAAACATAGAGACCTCGATTGCCACTTTGTTCATGAGGAATTCTAAACGGGTGCAAAGGCCACTCATGTTTCTTCCACGCAGCAGCTCGCCAATGTCTTCACAAAGCCGCCGCCCAGGGATTAATTCAGTTGTCTTACTTCGAAGCTGGTGCATCCTCCGGATCCTCTTGCTTGAGGTGGAGTCTTAGCCTTTACAGATTCTTGAACAATTGTCGTAATGTCTTGCGCATGACACTGCAGAGAATGCAGCAGGGGCCAGGTGCTATCAGGGCACCCAGAACATTCATGTACATACTACACCCCAAACACAAGTGGTCTAACAAGGCCTGCAGGGCGTATGCGAACCATTTCCCCATTGCATCGTTCCATTTTTTCCTTCACCTCATCTTCCCATCTCCCTCGCCCCATTAGCACGTTTAGCATGTCCCCATGCATGTAAACCAGATTCTTTCTTGTCCTTGCTTGAAACAGATGAGTAAAAATGATAAAAGGAAAAGGAGACTTTAAAAAAGTTAACAGGCTCCTTCTGCCGCCATCACTTGCTGCTTCAGAATCTCCTACTCTTCTCTCGCACATCGTCACGGTCTCTCCCAACCCCTCCACCCCTACAAAAAGGAAAAAAGAAGCAAACAAGAAGCAAAAAAGCTTCCCACCTTCCATTAGAGGCATGTTAACTGTGAGGTCCCATGCTCTACATAATTTATACACCGAGAATATCAAGAACAAAATGGAGCTAACAATCACAAGAATCAGGAGAAAAGAATGCAAGGGAACAGGGAAGATCCAAAGAAAAATCAAAAACAAAAATAACACTCATTTACAGACCTCATGGCCTACTCTCGAAAAAGGCCAGCAACTAGACCGGTGAGGTTCTATCGAATTATGAAGACAAATAGACGCAGACGATGTCAGCAGGTGAGGGAGATCGTTAAGATTTCAGCACCATCACACTCCCACTGGAATGCTGTGCCCGCGTTAGCCTAACAAGAACCTGAACACATCACTCAATGAAATAATGCCTTCCACACGCTTGCTTCCAGCTTCGACAATGACAACACGTCGTACTCCTGCAACGGCGGATGACTAAACACGGATGCAATCCAAGAAACCGAACCATGAATATCAACTTTTGGGCTATTTACCAGGGTTTGCTAGCCGTTCCATCACTTTCTGCAGAGGATCAGAACGTACGCACATATGGCATCTCTGACCATTGAAAAAACCACATGGCGAACTTGCATCTTGTCCAAGCTGTAGAGCCTAATTTCACACGGGATAAAAAAGATTAACAAATTGGAAGACGAAAAAGGATTTGCTGATGTATGATATTCTTCCTCCAGTTTTGCTCATGATAAAAACAAGTAATATTTTAAATGGCAAGAAAATGTACACTTCCGTAAAGTATCTTCTAAAGAATCATATAGGATTCCAATTGCTGGACTCGTGCCACTTATAGCTTGATAAGAGTAAGGAATGTACAAAAGAAATACAAAATACGTACAAGATGGTCGTTCTCAGGGAAATAGCAATGAGCACAGAATTTTGGAACAGCCCAAGGTATCCATGATCCCATGAAACGTTGGGTTCTCTAAGCTGTAGCACAAAACAGAGATGGAAATAGAATAGAGGAACATATACCTGATGAATACTAATTTCATCAAGGCGGATTTGAGCATAGGCTCTATCTTTTGCCAGAGAAGTAATGTCACTGCGATGATGATAGCCAACATTATTTTTCAAATCCAACACTAAAAGCATAGGACTGATACTAGTATTACGTTATGAATAAATAGAAGTGGCCAGTTGACATACCTTCGAGCATATATATCCAACAATGAGTCAGTATCATCAACTATTGGTATTGAACTAACTCGAGCTGCAGAGTAACACAGAGTACGCATTAGTCTGGCAGTTCATCATAACAATCCACCGGAAGCATAAGATGAGGGATTACTGCTTCACCAGGTGAATTAAATGCACAAAATCATTCTCAAATGACATCTAAATTGGAAAAGTAAGTCCTCAACGAAATGCAAAAAGGAAAATCAAGAAACATGACAAAAGCATATTACTTGCTGAGCAACTCAAGATTTCTGTTTACTTATTGTTGCCCAGATAGCAAGTCCAGAGGGGGGGTATTGCTAAACGCCCTTTTTAAATTAAAACCTATCAACAGAAAAATACTAAGATTGATAGTTAGTATTAGTGAGAGTAAAGACAAACAATCAAACACACAACACAGGAGAATTTTATCCTGGTTCGGACCTCCTATCCCAAGAAGTCCTACGTCCAGCCCCCAAGCAACAATTTGAGATTTCACTAACCAATGGTACTGTCCCCCTTAAGGACCCTTACACATCCAACCGCAGCTGGCCTTCTCTTCTAACCCCAAAGAGATACAAACCACCACCTGATACGCAGGTCTTCCTTCCTCAATGAAGGGAATAACAACCACCTGTTTCCAACAAATCTTCTCTTCACAACCGAAGAGGAACACACAGAGAATTGTGTAAAAAGGCGAAAGGCCCCTAGACCAAGCTTATAAGAGTTTGCTTGATCTGAGGCAATGTCTGAGAGAGACAAATTTTCAATAAGAAAAACTCTCAGAACAACAGATTGCTCTCAAAAGACTAAGCAAGAAAAACTAAGAGCTAAGAGCTAAAGGAATGGTGGAGTGAAGCGAATGAGCTCTTCTGTCTAATGCTTGCAAGATGCTTTTCAGATGTATGTGAAGCTCTATCTTTCGAAAACTTCTTCTTCATGGAGTCGTCAGTCTTCTATATATCTTCTGCAACATATTTTGACCGTTGAAGTAGCCGTTCAGATGCCCGTTATCTCACAGCTTTATGTATGTTAGAGAGACTGGTCGTAAGCATGCTACTACAAATGCTTGGATTGGTCTTTGCATCTTCAGGAAAGATTTTCTGAATCTTTTATCCTTTGACGGATCCATACTTTACGTGCTCTACTACAAAAGGCTTGCATGCATTAAACACAGATACCTAGACAAACTTTTTTGTCTACGTTGTCAGTCAACCCTGGTAGTCGTGCAGTAATGATATGCTTAAACTGGAAAGGATATCCTATCATCACACAAATCAAGACCCTATGCGATATATCAAATAAGCAAGAGGATTTCATGTGAAATAATCAAAATCTTAGTATGCGCGGGAAGACTTGAACTCCACAGAGTTTTGAAAATATATTAAATAGTATGGTCATTATCAGGAATATCTGAGAAGATAATAATAATGAAATTGTTATCCAAGCAAATCGTTGTTTAACTAAGGCAAATCATTGTTCAAATAAGAGCAAATCGTTGTTCAAGTGAGAGCAAATCGTTGTTTGAGCAAATCGTTGTTCAAGTAAGAGCAAATTATTGTAAGAGCAAATCGTTGTAAGAGCAAATCGTTGTTCAAGTGAGAGCAAATCATTGTTTGAGCAAATCGTTGTTCAAGTAAGAGCAAATCGTTGGAAGAACAAATCATTGTTCAAGTGAGAGCAAATCGTTGTAAGAGTAAATCGTTGTTCAAGTAAGAGCAAATCGTTGTAAGAACAAATCGTTGTTCAAGTGAAAGCAAATCGTTGTTTGAACAAATCGTTATTTCACTTATCGAATCGTTGCAGCGACCAAATCGTTGTTTTACTTATCGAATCATTACAGCGATCAAATCATTGTTTCACTTATCAAATCGTTACAGCGACCAAATCGTTGCTTTACTTATTGAATCGTTACCGCGATCAAATCGTTGTTTCACTTATCGAATCGTTGCAGCGATCAAATCATTGTTTTACTTATCGAATCATTACAGCGATCAAATCGTTAAATCGTTATTTAAGTAACTTATGAAATCGATGTGAGACCAAAATCGTTATATCACTTATGAAACAGATGTGAGACGAAATCATTGTTTTTCTTAAGAAATCGATGTTCTATCAAGGAAATCAATGTGTACTTAGAATAAATACATGCTTTACACTTTAAATAACAGTGTATGAGAGTTACTTACAGATTTTGCTTGACTAATTTTCCTGCGGAGGAGCTTTACAAAGGATTGTTAGAAAATCTTTGTTAAGATTTTGTTAATCACCAAAAGAATGCATATAATAAATAAATTATATGTGGATGGACTGATCATCAATCTCCCCATTTTTGGTGATGACAAAACATAACAAAACATAGCATGTAATGTGCTGAAATAAACTTAAGTAAATTTTCTAGAGAAAGTTATGTATTTCATAGTGTGGTATTTTCTCCCCCTTTTTGGCATTAAGCAAAAAGAAATTAAGAATTCAAGAAAAGAAGAGAAGAAAGATAAATGGAGCCAATCAATCTCTATATTGATCACTGAGGGGGTACAGAAATGTAGAAGGCAGGTGACAAGAGGGAGGCATGGCGAGTAATGATGGGTCAAGCCTTGAGTTCCTGCTCTTCAAAATGAATTTGAAAAACACCCCAGACAATAGTGTAGGAAGATCCCATAACAGGAACCATTCGCTGGATATGAAGTTGTCTTTGAGCTTCTAAGAAATTAGCATATTCATCCTTGTCAAAGAGAAATCTTGTATGAATTGGAGGTGTCAAAACTTGCATACTGTAAAACTGGTCGATAGAAATTTGATAGAAGATCTGATGCTCCTTCAGTTCCTTTTTCAGACCAACAAAAACTTTATACCTTTCAACCCAAATAGCAAACGGATCTTGAACAAGATTGATGGAGTTTAGATCCAGAAATTGTTCAGCTGAAAGAATGGGTTTCCCAAAGTTAAACAGTGAACTGTTCAGATTTGCGAGCTGCTGAGCAGATTGGTGGTACTGCTTCTCCTAATCAGATAGAGAGAGCCTCTCATATTCAGACAAGAGGGAAGCAAGCACTTCGGATTTGATATGTCCCCTATAGTATTCTCTGAAGAGGAATATGTGGAAAGCAAGAGGATGGCCCTTCTGAACTGAGATTCTGCCCATGACTCTAGCAAATCTCTTAAAAATGATGGGACCTACTTCAGAATCCATGATCAAAGAATAAAGCTTAGGTAGGAACACCACATTTGGTATTTGCAGAGTAGCAAAATCCACTTGGATGGAGGTGTTGACTGAATTTTCTGATCTGAATAGAGCTATGGCTCCTCTGAATTGCCCAAGCTGAATCTCTGGCAGATTGTTGAGATATAGATAATCATTGAACATTTGAAAGTGTCTGACCAGCTTGATCTCCTTCTGGATGAAAGGACCCTAGGAATTCTTATGATAAATGACAAACCACTCACTCAGTGTGAGAGGGTGGTCTCTGGGAGGGAATCTGTCAGATCTAGCAAGTATGAATTTCTTGAATAAGGACTGATGGCTCCGAGCCCACTGATCTTCAGTCTTAGATTCAGCCATGAAAAAAAATTTGGACTGATCAGGTTTAGATAAAGGAGAAAGAGGGAGAACAATTTGGAGGTTGTCTGTGAGGTTGAGGTGAGGGAGGCCACAAACTGTGGCAAAAATGCATTTCTGCAGGAATTCAGAATAGATAGATCTCCTTCTATTTTCAATAGAAAGAGAGAACCAAAGGGGTGGAAAACGAGGTTCAGAGGAGAGGGCAAGGTCCTTTGAGACTTTCCTCTTTTTAGGAGCAGGACTAGAAGAGTCTATCCTATGAACATGAGAGGAAAGGGAGAAGACTAAGCGAAGAATTGCTTCTTCAAACTCATCTTTGATGTCCTCAATGACCACACCCGGAATTTGAGCACCCTCCAGAATGAGAGTTATGAATGAGGGTGGAGTGGGTGGATGAAGAGTAGAATAAGAGGTAGGAGGAGGAGGGACAGATGGTCTAGCTGAGGATGGACCGGCAGATAAGGATCCAGCTGAAGAGGAGGCTGGAGGATTCTCAAAAATAGGAGGAGGAATAAAAGTAGAGGAAGTAGGAGACGAAGAGATAGTAGAAAATGGTGCAGGTGAGGAGATGTGTTTTGGAAGGGGTTGTTTGAAGGTGGCAGGGGCTAGAGGTGCAGTGGATGAAGAAGGTGGAGAAGGAGGAGCTGGAGTCTGAAGAGGTGAAGGAACAGGAGGCTCTGGGGGCACAACAGTAGCTTCTACTGGATCTTCAACTCTTACTTGCTCTGCTTCAGGTTCCACTGGCCCTGCTAGCCCAGACTCTTCCATAACTTGCCCTGGAGACCCTGACTCGTCAACTGATGGCCCTGGTAGCCGAACTGCTTCTTCAGAAGGCCCTGGTGGCCCTGATTCCTCAACACCAACTGGCCCTGATGGTCTGACTGCTTCTTCAGAAGGGCCCTGATGTCCCTGGAACCTCTGGAACTAATGGAGTGGGAGCAGGAGGGGCAGGAGAAGACAATTGCGCCCTCACCAGATCTGAAAGATTTGACACTAATTCCTTCATGCTTCCCAGCTCATTTTTCATTCCCCGCAGCACTGCTTTGACTATTGCCAGCTCTTTGACCCCAGTGCTCTGGCTAATAAAGATAGAAGAGATATCGAACTGCACAGAACATAGGATTTTCCCTTGTTCATCTAACCTTTCAATCACAGGTTTCAAGTGCACAAGAATCTTTTCTTCTTTGATCTTCGGTGTGCCTTCCTGGTTAGACGGGGAATCTTAGAGGCCACACCCTTCCTTTTACTTCCTGAGCTGGTGGCTGGCTCCTTATCAACATCTTCAGCACCATCAAAGGTGCTCTCCACAAGACCTTCTTGGAACTGATCAGCAGGGGCATTAACTGTGGGCTCCCCCTGAATTTCTGCTTCCTCTTCAGCCACATGCTCCCCCTGAGCTGGAGCATCCTCCATCTGAACATCGACTGTGTGGCCTGGTGCCACATCTTCTGAAACAAGTGCTCCCTGGCTAACTTCTATACTAGCAATTTCAGCAGGAAAATTTTGAGCGATTTCTTCATGGATTTCTTCCTGCTCCTCCTGAACACTAGCAACAGTTTCCAATACTTCTTCAATTACGGATGCAATGACTGTCGAAGGGGTCTCAACCTCAGATTGTTGCCCAACGGGCTCAATGAGCTCAGGAGAGATCTCTTCTATTCTTCTAGCACTTGTCGTTGGTTCTTCACTTCTAACTTCTTCTTCCTCTTCTTGGATCACTGGAATTTCTGGGACTGTAGGAGTTGCACCTATAATAGCCTCTCCTTCTGCCATGGAGGTCTTGGTCCAAACATTCCCTACTAGTGAAAATCCACTCTTCTTTAAATTTCTGGACCTGATAGACTGGCCCATCTTCTCCGATACTTCTCCCTTCAAATCAATATTATAATGCCTGAATATCCTGGTCAGCAGATGAGCATACGGCAGTGATACATTGAGCTTGTTCTTCTTATCCCATATCATGTCAGCAGCAGATCTCATCCTCTCAATTATTCCTTGTGCCATGTTAATATCTTGATTTTGGATTGCCCAAAACATCACATCTGAGTCTGCCTTAGGGCAAGTCGAGAAAGTTGCGCTCCTTGGTACTAGAATCTGGCATACAATGAAATGCAAAACCCTGTTGAATGCATTCAGCTGGTTGATGTCTATCTTCCCATCCTTCAGCTTGTACTCTGTACCGATGATACCTAACCCCCTGGCATGGATATCTATACTGTCTACCCCACTACGACCGACGGTAGACACTCCAAACAGACTTTCCAAAAGATCATAGGTGATGCGAATGGTTGTACCTTTGACTGATGAGGAGAGGGACCTGTCTTCTTCGGACTTCAAGCAAGTGAAGAATGCCTTGACGAGGTCCGAATAGCTGGCTTCGGAAACTGTGACCATTTTCATCCATTTCATCCTCTGAATCGCTGCCACAACACTATACATTCCATTCTTCTCTAAATCTGCAATATCCATGGCCTTGTTACCACAAAGCTTGATCTTTACTGCTGCAAACCTCTCCTGCTACTCCGCTGTGAGGAAGACGACGTTGTATCCACCAACGGTGCCGGAACTCCCAGAAGCCGCCATGGAAATGAACAAAGAAAGTTTCTGGAGGATCGTGGGAAGGAATGGAACAGAAGCCCTCAAGAAATCTTGGCGGGAATAGAGAAATCCTTTGAGATCACACAGAGAGGGGTCTGGAATCGATAGGGTTTATTGCTCCAGGCAAGTCGAAAGAGAAGAGAGAGAGAGAGATGAAATCGATATGACATAGATTTTACGTTATAACGGCAGGACATAAAGGCGCTTTTTGAAACGACAAGAATTAAATGCGGATAACGACAAAAGAAGAGAAGATAATGGAAACAATAAAGAATTCATCCCGAAAAGCCATAGCATTTTATGACGCAAGCAATAAAGGATTTTCTTGATTTTAGGAGAGAGAAAATATTATTTTAAAATTTTATTATTTCAGTTATATGCAGAAAAATCTGTTACAAATTGCACATGTCTAATTCCCTTCTAAGAGACGTAAATCTCTCTTCATGTAAAGTTTTTGTAAAGATATCTGCTAACTGATTCAATGTGTCTATAAAGGAAATATTTATATTACCATTAGCTACATGATCTCTAATGAAATGATATCTAACATCTATATGCTTCGTTCTTGAGTGTTGAACTGGATTTTTGGTGAGATTTATCGCACTTGTGTTGTCGCACAGCAATGGGATGGTCTTGATATGCAATCCATAGCCTTCAAGTTGTTGTTTTATCTATAGGAGTTAAGTGCAACAGCTCCCAACAGCTACGTACTCAACTTCAGCTGTTGATAGTGCTACTGAATTTTACTTTTTTGAAGTCTATGAAATCAAACATTCTGCAAGAAATTGACAACTACTACTGGTGCTTTTTTTTATCTACCTTGCATCCAGCGTAATCAGCATCAGAATATCCAACTAAGCTAGTTTCACATGATTTTGGATAACATAAACCTAGATCATGAGTTTTAACTAAATATCTAAAAATTCTTTTAACAGATATTAAATGGGATTCCTTAGGGTCAGCCTAATATCTTGCACACATGCATACACTGAATAAAATATCAGATCTACTAGCAGTCAAGTACAGTAATGATCCTATCATACCTCTATAAAGTTTTTGATCAACCTTTTTACCTTATTTGTCTAACCTGGTAGATGTGCTCATTGGAGTGGACAGTGGTTTTGCATTATCAAACCCGAATTTCTTCAATAATTATTTGGTATATTTTGCTTGACAAATGTGTGTACCTTCTTTGCCTTACTTGATCTGTAATCCTAGGAAGTAGTTGAGCTCTCCCATCATGCTCATCTCGAATTCACCCTACATGAGCTTCTCAAAATACTTGCACAATGATTCATCAGTAGATCCAAATATTATATCATCTATATAAATTTGCACAAGTAATATGCTTTTGACTTTTGACTTAATAAACAATGTACTATCTACATGTCCTCTGATGAAACCATGGTTTAACACCAAGTCTTTCATACCATGCTCTAGGTGTTTACTTTAAACCATATAATACTTTATGCAATTTAAAAACATGATTTGTAAAAACTACATCATCAAAACCAGGAGGTTGTTCTACATAGACTTCCTCCTTTATGTATCCATTTAAAAATGCTAATTTTACATCCATTTGAAAAAGTTTTAAATCCAATGCACATACATAAGCAAGTAACATTCGAATAGCCTCTAGTCTAGCCACTGGTGCATAGGTTTCATCAAAATTTATACCCTCCTCCTGCAAATAGCCTTGAGCTACCAGTCTAGCTTTGTTTCTAGTGACAACACCAGCTTCATCCAATTTGTTCCTGAACACCCATTTAGTGTCAATCACAGGATGATCTGATGGTCTCGGAACAATAGATCAAACTTAGTTTCTCATGAACTGATTGAGTTCATCTTGCATGGCTAGAATCCAAGATTCATCAGACAGTGTTTCATTGACTATCTTAGGCTCAATTTGAGATACAAATGCCAAGTAATCACAAGGAATGACATTACCTCTTATTCTTACCCCAACCGATGGATCTTCAATGATGTTGTCCTTTGGGTGATCCTTTCTGTATCTCCATTCCTTTGGAAGGTCATCATGAATAACTTCTTTTTGTTGTAGTTCTTCCAAGGGTGGATCTTCATTATCCTTGATATATCTTTCAGTTTCTTGGATAGATTTTCTGTATTTTCATCATCACTATCTACTTCCTTTCTCAAGGAAGGGTTAGACTCATCACAAATAATATGAACGGTTTGTTCAATTAATAAACTATGTTTATTAAAAACTCTATAGCCTTTGGTTTTAGAAGCATACCTTATAAAGATTCCTTCATCAGATTTGGAATCTAACTTACCGATCTCTCTCTTACCATTGTTGTGTATAAGGCATAGACATCCAAATGTTCTGAAGTGACTGATCTTGGGCTTCCTTCCTTTGTATAATTCATATGTGGTCTTCTTCAGGATTGGCCTGATCATAACTCTATTTATAATGTAACAAACTGTGTTGATAGCTTCCGCCCAAAAGTATCTTGGAAGGTTGTATTCTGATAGCATTGTTCTGGCCATATCCAACAATGTTCTATTCTTCCTCTCAGCTACTCCATTCTGCTGAGGTGTCCTTAGTACTGAGAAGTTGTGCTCTATTCTTTGATCATCACAAAATTCTGCAAACTTATCATTTTGGAATTCTCCTCCATGATCTGAACGAATGCTTAATATGCTGAACTTCTTGTCCTTCTGAACTAACTTACTGAACTTTACAAAGCTTTCGAACGTATCTTTATGCTCCAAAAATGATACCCATGTAAATCTTGAATAATCATCAACTATTACAAATCAAAAATTCTTTCCTCCTAGACTGGTAGTTCTCATTGGTCCAAATAAATCCATATGAAGCAATTCCAGTGGTTTGGAAGTGGTTACCACTGTCTTTGATTTGAAGGAGGATTTTACATATTTGTCTTTTGCACATGGTTCACAAACACCTTATATTCTTGAGCTTATCTTGGGTAAACCTTACACTAGATTTCGTTTGATCAACTTTCTAATTCCATCCAAGCTGCAGTGACCCAATCTCTTGTGTCATAGTTCAACAGATTTATCTTTATTTGCTACAAGACACACATCCTAATCCTTTAATTCTTCTAGGTGCAAAACGTATAAATTCTTTTCTCTACAGGCTTCGAAGACAATTGCACCATCCTTCATAATTAGACATTTAGACTCTTGAAACTTGATTTGGTGACCCTTGTCACACAACTGGCTGATACTTATGAGATTGTGCTTGAGTCTTTTTACACATAAGACATCTTCTATGAGGGTTTTGCCTTGACTACCAACAGATCCACAACCGATCACTGAACCTTTTCCATTATCGCCATAGGTCACTGTTCCTTCTTCATCTTTGATGTAAGAAAACAGTCTTCTGTTACCGGTCATATGCCTTAAGCACCCGCTGTCCAGGTACCACTTTGATGCTCTAAGGCTTCCCTGCAATTAAAACACTATGATTTAGGTACCCAAGTTCTTTTGGGTCCTTGCTGATTAGTTTCTCATTTTGTCTTTTAGGAATCCACTTCAAGTGTTTGGTTGTATAGGTTCTTTTAGTGTGTCCTAACTTGTTACAATGACTACAGCATGATATATTATTTACTGCTTTAACTGGTTTGAATTTAATGTTAGATTTATATTCAGTGTTTTGTTCAGCTACAAATTTTGGCGTTGGATAGATTTTATGATGTATGATGGTTTCTTCATTATCTGGTGGAATATATCCTAGCCCATATTTTTTCTTATCCGATCTTCTAGCTCCTTTTATTATTAGAGATGATTTACCATTTGTGAATTTTTCAATTGTATTATATAGATATTCATTATCTTTTGTTAGTGTGTCAACTTCCTTTTTAAGTTTGATTATGGTTTCCTGGTTTTCCAGGTTAGTTATCTGTTCATTTTTAACTTTTAAGTTCAGAGATTTATTTTTCTAGTTGTTCAGTTTCAGATTTTAGATCTGAATTGGTGTTTTCCAAGCATGCATGATTTTTCTTGGTGATTTTTAATAGCTTACATACATCTTTATATTTACTGTATAATTCGTTGAATGCGTCTTCCAGACTGTCAGAATCAGATTCATTGCATAAAGTAAAAGATGAATCAGATGTTACCTTATCTTCGACGTTTGCCATGAAAGCCAAATTGGCTTTTTCTTCTTCTCCATCGCTAGAGCTTGACTCACTGTCTGAGTCACTTTCGTTGCTCCATGCAGCTGCCATGGCTTTCTTTTTATACCTTCTGAACTTCTTTGAATTGTCCTCCTTTTTGAACTCCGTCTTCTTCAGGTTTGGACACTCTGCCTTAATGTGTCCAGGCTTCTTGCATTCATAGCATACGGGTTCTAACTTCTTAGCATCCTTGGCTTCAGGTTTCTTGAAATCTTTTCCTTTCTTGAAGTACCTTCTTCTTGATTGGTACTTCTTCTTAGCAAGTATTCTTTGCAGTCTTCTAGAGAGAAAGGTCTCTTCATCTTCACTACTTCCATTGCTTTTATCACTGTCTGATTCATCACCAGATATATCTTCTGTAGCTTTGAGAGCGTTGTTATGCTTCTTTTTGCTGGAGAATTCTCCAAGCCTTTCCATGTTTATCTCATGGGCCATTAGTGACCCAATGAGCTTCTCAAGTGACATTTTTCTTAGATCATTGACTTCTTCTATGGCTGTCACCTTCGGAGTCCAAGAGGCTGGTAGGGATCTCAATATCTTTCTTACCATATCTCCCATGACATAGGTCTTTCCAAGTCCAGCCAAACCATTGGTGATATCTATGAATCTGCTATACATTTGTGTGATGGATTCTCCTGATTGTATTTGAAATCTTTCATATTGAGCTACCAAGATATCTATTCTTGTTTCTTTTACTTTGTCCGTTCCTTCATATGTAATCCTAAGTTTTTCCCACATTTCCATCGCTGACTTGCACGCTGAGATCCTGTTGAACTCTTTCTTGCTTAGAGAACAGCATAGTATGCTTTTGGCTTTGGTGTTAAGGGATATTTTCTTTTTGTCTTCTTCTATCCAGTTTTCTCTGATGTTGAGAACTACCAGGTCTCCTTCTTCTATGATAGACCAAAGTTGGAAATCGAGACCTTGAAGAAAGAATTTCATTCTAGTCTTACAGTAGTTGTAGTCTACACCATCAAATAGAGGAGGTCTGTTGACGAACTGACCTTCTACATACCCTTGAGCTGCGATTTATCTTTGCTCTTCAGACCGTGAGATCTTCTTTCTTGAAGAGACTTGACTCTGATACCACTTGTTGCCCAGATAGAAAGCCCAGAGGGGGGGGGTGAATGGATTGCTAAATGCCCTTTTTAAATTAAAACCTGTCAATAAAATCACTTAACAGAAAAACACTAAAGATTGATAGTTAGTGTTAGTGAGAGTAAAGACAAACAATCAAACACACAACACAGGAGAATTTTTTCTTGGTTCGGACCTCCTATCCCAAGGAGTCCTACGTCCAGTCCCCAAGCAACAACTTGGGATTTCACTAACCAAGGGTACTGTCCCCCTTAAGGACCCTTACACATCCAGCCGTAGTTGGTCTTCTCTTCTAACCCCGAAGAGGTATAAACCACCACCTGATACACAGGTCTTCCTTCCTCAATGAAGGGAATAACGACCACCTATTTCTAACAGGTCTTCTCTTCACAACCGAAGAGGAACACATAGAGAATTGTGTAAAAAGGCAAAAGGCCCCTAGACCAAGCTTATAAGAGTTTGCTTGATCTGAGGCAATGTCTGAGAGAGACAAATTTTCAATAAGAAAAACTCTCAGAACAACAGATTGCTCTCAAAGGACTAAGCAAGAAAAACTAAGAGCTAAGAGCTAAAGGAATGGTGGAGTGAAGCGAATGAGCTCTTCTGTCTGATGCTTGCAAGATGCTTTTTAGATGTATGTGAAGCTCTATCTTTCGAAAACTTCTTCTTCATGGAGTCGTCAGTCTTCTATATATCTTCTGCAACATATTTTGACCGTTGAAGTAGTCGTTCAGATGCCCATTATCTCACAGCTTTATGTCCGTTAGAGAGACTAGTCGTAGGCATGCAGAGATGAGCTTGCAGCTACAAATGCTTGGATTGGTCTTTGCATCTTCAAGAAAGATTTTCTGAATCCTTTATCCTTTGACAGATCCATACTTTACGTGCTCTACTACAAAAGGCCTGCATGCATTAAACACAAATACCTAGACAAACTTTTTTGTCTACGTTGTCAGTCAACCCTGGTAGTCGTGTAGTAATGATATGCTTAAACTGGAAAGGATATCCTGTCATCACACAAATCAAGACCATATACGATATATCAAAAAGCAAGAGGATTTCGTGTGAAATAATCAAAATCTTAGTATGCGCAGGAAAACTTGAACTCCACAGAGTTTTGAAAATATATTTGAATAGTATGGTCATTATCAGGAATATCTAAGAAGATAATAATAATGAAATTGTTGTCCAAGCAAATCGTTGTTTAACTAAGGCAAATCGTTGTTCAAGTAAGAGCAAATCGTTGTTCAAGTAAGAGCAAATCGTTGTTTGAGCAAATCGTTGTTCAAGTAAGAGCAAATCGTTGTAAGAGCAAATCGTTGTTCAAGTGAGAGCAAATTGTTGTAAGAGCAAATCGTTGTTCAAGTGAGAGCAAATCGTTGTTTAAGCAAATCGTTGTAAGAGCAAATCGTTGATCAAGTGAGAGCAAATCGTTGTTTGAGCAAATCGTTGTTCAAGTAAGAGCAAATCGTTGTTCAAGTAAAAGCAAATCGTTGTTTGAGCAAATCGTTGTTTCACTTATCGAATCGTTGTTTTACTTATCGAATCGTTACAGCGATCAAATTGTTGTTTCACTTATCAAATCGTTACAGCGACCAAATCGTTATTTTACTTATCGAATCATTACTGCGATCAAATCGTTGTTTCACTTATCGAATCGTTGCAGCGATCAAATCATTATTTTACTAATCAAATCGTTACAGCGATCAAAAAGTTGAATCGTTATTTAAGTAACTTATGAAATCGATGTGGAGACCAAAATCGTTGTCACTTATGAAACCGATGAGAGACGAAATCGTTGTTTTTCTTAAGAAACCGATGTTCTATCAAGGAAATCGATGTGTACTTAGAATAAATACATGCTTTGCACTTTAAATAACAGTGTATGAGAGTTACTTACAGATTTTGCTTGACTAAATTTCTTGTGGAGGAGCTTCATAAAGGATTGTTAGAAAATCTTTGTTAAGGCTTTGTTAATCACCAAAAGAATGCATATAATAAATAAATTATATGTGGATGGACTGATCATCACTTATTTCATGGGCCCAAGAAAAAAGCTTCTAGAAAATTCATTATGTGTTACACCTTAATTGACATTTGACTGTCATTCCAAAAATATATAGAGGAAGCATTCTGCCTTTCTAAAAAGCATTTTGAGCTGCCACATGCCCAAAATGAGCAACAGTAACGAAGTGCATCCAGCCAGATGCCACTCTAAGAGCATCTCTGATACTAATCACATTGATATTCTAAATTAATGAACCAAAAGCATTTCGGAAACCAACCACATTAACCTAAAACCAAAGCTTTGAAAAAACCTTTCCAAGAAACTAGTTTTCTATCTCATTTTCTGGGAACCCTTAATTCACTCTTAATGGTCAAGCTATTTTCCCCAAATACAAGTTCCACTTACATCAATAATTTCATGGAAAGTCTTACATATGTAGTGGTTTCCTATTATATTCGAAGTTAGTCCCCTATCAGATACCGGCAATGGTGACTAAGCAAGTCCTATCCCCTTTCCTGTTGAGGGATCCTTTTTTTAGAAGGCAAAACCCCCACCTCCAATAGGCACAATACCTGTTCAAGGGGCCATCCACCAAAAAGTACAAGATCCTAAATGAAATGATGGCATCTGTTAGAGCTCCAGGAACTACTGAGGCAGACATAGGGTCCCTTGCTAGTCTGATACTGATTGTTAGTGGAGGTGTTCATTTGCTTAAAAACCAGGTTAGCCTCAACCCATGAGGCATCTTTTCTCTGAAGATGGATAAAATCATAAGGTTACGCCTATAGGCCAAAGTGAACAATATCTCTTTTAAGGGCCATTCACTAACCATTAGAAATACTGGTGTCATCTGTGAGAATCTAGCCAATACACATGTTTATCTCCTTTGGGGACTCCATTGTCACAAAATGAGGTCCCATGGTAGTTGCACATCAGCTGTTACTGAAAGGTGTCAATGTTGCTTAAAAGGTGAAGTCATCCTCCCCTTCCCCATGAGGTACTTTCAACAGAAAAAGGATAAAATTGCATGCACCCACATAGGTTGACGACAGTATTACCGAAACAGTGCTGTCAGTAGAAGGCCTAGCAAGGGAAATACTAGGGCAAAAATGATTTCTCTTGATAGTCTCGTCCCAATTGTTAATGGAGATGTTATGTGCTCAGTGGACAGGTTATTCCTCATTTCCCCAAGAGGCACCTTCCCAGGTAAAAAAAAACTCTCATGGGGTGACCACCACAGGCCAAAGGAGCCCCATGTGCATCACAGCTGCAAGATTATCCTGATAGCAGGTAGGAACATAAATTGGGACATGCTAAATCTACAAAGATTGTATCAAATCCTGAGCTCCACAGGAAAACATTTCTCAAAAAGAATCTGCTAACACAAATAACAGGATCTTCTATCATAAATTTTAAAATTAGCTGGAAAGAATCTCCGGTAGTTTCCTCCAAGACAAGGTTCATGATATCATACGCCATCTCCTTTTTGCACTGGTTCACAACAGCTTCTGACCTGAGAAAGTTTCATTATCCAGGTTCCTCTCTCCTGGACTTTTGTATATCATTTACAAGAATTTTGCTTGATTGTTTCATTTCAATCATAGAACACTTACTGTTGTCATTATTTAATCTCAGAAGGCTCTACTTATCCCAACTAAATGCAGTTTGTGGTGTTCAAGTAACAAAATTCTGTTAAAGTTTGCACATCATCCCCATGGTGACAAGGTAAATTCCATTCCATCTTAGTAATAGAACTCGAAACAAACATTTTGGTAGCCTTTCAACTTGGAATTGTTCTACATTTACTAGGGATTTTATGTTACCTCCATGTGCATATTTGATGTTTTGAAGTTGACAAAATGAGTTCCTGTTGAATCAAATTGGCCATGTATACTATATGTGTTTATATGTGCGATTATTGAAGAAATTCATGATTCACTTAACCATGTTCCAAATTATATGTGCAAATGAGCTTTACAAGGTTTACATGGTGTCTTCAGTACACATATAAGAGGCCAAGGTGAGTGGTTAATTTTTTCATATGTTAGAATTCGAACTGACCTGATTTCTACACTTTTGCAGGAAGTCGGTCGACCGACCTGAAGAAACCGATCGACCGATTATGGGAAGCCAATTGATTGATGAAGTCAAGCTCTAATCGATTGATGAAGTCAAGCTCCAATCGATTGAAGAACAAGAGGCCAATAGATTGAAGAACAAGACCCAATCGATTGATGACCAAGCAGGAAATCGGACGACCGATTTGAAGAGTTCGGTCAACCAACCTAGCCAGTGCTATTTTGCGTTGGGATAGTCACAAAGTCGGTCGACTGACTTGGCAAGATTGGACAACCGATTTAGTGTTGTTTCTGAGCAGAAGAAGAAGAAGACCAGCCGTGAAGCTAAGTCCAGAATCGAACGACCGACCTGGAGAAATTGGTCAACCGATTACGGAAACGTAGTTTCCATATTTGGATAGGTCTCCTTCTATGTTTGGATTAGGACGAGATTTCCTTTAGATCCACGGCCAAGATCAAGTCTTTGGCAAGTGGATATATAAAGGGAGACCTTTCTATGTGTCTAGAAGAATACACAGTTGGAGAACAAGGTTCTCCATTCAGGCTAGGGCAAAGGACGAACCAGCGAACCAAAGCACTTTCCAGGTGATTCCTTCAAAGGTGGTTGTTCGAGTTCAAGGTGCTGGATGTTCAGAAGATCATGCATCCATAGTGCTACGTCTAGTAAGGCCTGTGCAATCTTCCGTATTCTTCTCCGACGTTTTTCAACCACAACAAAATAGGGGATTTTTGAACTACGAGCTTCATATCTTTTTTTTTCTGTTCTTGGGTTGAGAAATTATATTCCAAACTTCTTCCAGTTAAAATTGTGTGTGTGAGAGAGTTGTGCTCGTGGCTTACGAGCGTGTTTATGAGGGTTTTGACAGCGAGACTCTTGTCGTTGTTGAGACGTGTGTGGCTCTCTGTGTGTGTGGAGTGGGTGTACTTTGTATCTCCGGCCAAGTTCAAAATAGTGTGTTGCCACCTCACCTGTGTAAGAGGTGGACGTAGGCGCACAATCTTTGTATGGCCGAACCACCTAAACAACTATGTACTGTGGTGTGTTTCCTTTTCTTCTACCTCCTACGTATATTGTTGGCTTCTGGTAACGCATCTAGTGCAATCATTCTATTTTGGCATATCAAATTAGTAGAAAATTTTATTTGGTAGTCAACCAATTTACCCCTCCCCTCTTGGTTGTTCATTGCACACGTGCACTTCATTTTACATACTACTCCCTGCAATATTGCTAATTCCACATAAATCCTATCAAGGTTTACCAGATCAGAATCGGAAGGCGAATTGGGTTTCCCCTGATTCGCCCCGATTCCCCTTGAATCAGTCTGAATCGGACCGATTCGCATGGGTATATATATATTATGTACAATATATCATACGATATATATATATATATATTACATATATCATATTGGAGACACATTTATACTGATTAAATACATATATGTAATATACATCATATTTATAATGTATAATATATATTACAAATATGATATAATATTATATATATACATGACATATAACATTATATATACGGGGCGAATCGACCGATGCGGGCGAATCAGGAATCGGGTTTCTCCTGATTCGCACCGATTTGGGGGAATCGGGCCAATTCGCCCCGATTCGGCAAACCATATTCCCTATCATGTTTATCAAGTAAGTCTTTGAAATCTTTCTCTGTTCCAAATTAAGTCCTACCTTTAAATTTTAAACAGTTTTGTTACCACAGATCAGAGAAACCTTAGTAAAATCTAACCCAACCTAAAGAATGAGTGTGTGAGGGAGAGATAAGCATGAGCATACACACACAGATAGATGTAGCCCGCCAAGGACACCAGAGACAGGTTCCAATACAGACAATCCATCTGGCTGGATAGATAGAGCGAGTGAGAGAAAAGAGAAAATTCGGTGCCTCCATCTAGCAGACCTAGAGAAAGGAGGGGGGGTTCACTGGAAGGAGGGTTTCCCCTGTGGCACCTCCACACTACTGGTTGCAGGGGGGACCACAAAGTAATTGGAATAATTTCATATGCCCTGTTATTTTTTAATTACAAATATACCATGTATACCTAAATATTATCCCACAAACTCCTATTATTCTATAATAGTTTCGAATTTGCTTGTGTGATTTTACCTGCCGTCCAGAGATGTTTGTATCTGAAGAGAATATTCCTTAATAACCATTAACTTCAACTGGATGATTTTAAACTTTATCAAATTGACAAGAGCACCTCTCCCCTCCCCCTCCAACCGCCAGCAGCCCATCCTGCACCCCTTGCAGGCAACCCCAACCTGTTGAGATAAGACATTGGAGTCTAATTGTCACGCCCCCAAAATTCATGTCAGAATTACAGCAAAAATTCAAAATCTGAAATAATCTGAAGTCATCATAAATCTTGACCAATACCTCAAGACACACCAGGGCGTAACACTCAAATCAAATGAAAAGGAGAGGATGAAAGGGACCGAGCCTTAACCATTTCATTAGGGCCCACCAATTAATTTCTCTAAGAACAAGATTCTGTTGCAACAAGATTCACATTTAAATCTCAGAATTTGACTCATCCCATTGCAATAAAATTTGCTACGACAATCATACAATCCCAACACATAAAACACAACATAATGAATATGTGATTCCTACATCCGTGATGCACACTTAGACAAATCATCAATTGTTTCTTTTATTCATTGCATGGTTTGTACAAACACTAATTTCCAAAGAACACTCCACACAGATCCGACCACAGTGGTCTACAAATATGATACATGATTCCCTCACACATCAAAAATTTCAAAAATTAAACTCCTCCAAAGCGCTTCCAAGCTCCCCAACAGTGGGTCGGCTACATGTTAAACATGTTTTAATCACCTAAAATGTTAATAGGTTTATGAGCAAACTAGCCCAGTAGAATTTATATCTCATGGTGTGGGTAGATATACTTAATTAACATTTTAACAAACTGAATTTCAAAGATAACAAGTAGAATAATCAAGGCAAACAGGAAGCATGAAGGTAGCGGATAAGAGTTTCATACTACAGAATTCCAAGCAAATCATGCTAATTGCCAAACCATGTGAATGATATAACAGTTAAACTATGTTCTAATCAAACATGAGACAGATGAACAGATATTGGCCATTTCAAACGAATCAAATTTATCAAGTCAAACGAACGAATCAAACATATCATATCAAATAACACATCGTGCTTCATCATATCATATAACAAAAGACACTTCCCAATCTTGCATACATATAGATGTCAATGCCAAGCACCGCTCAAATTTGGTTGATCTATACTAGTACGTCGAGGTGCTCCTCCCCAGGACCAGATCAGGCCCCTATTACACAGGCATTTGATCAAGGATATCATCCCAACAGTAGTGCCGAATTCAAATCATTATGGCCATTCAGAGTCAAGAAGGACAGACTTGTAAGATATCAAAGAGGCCAATAACATAAGCTCAGATCAAGGAACTTCAAGAGTACAAATTGGCAAGGATTCAAGCTATCATAACGGATCAAGTCATGCAAGAAAGCTCAAGGGGGTTTCATATACATTTCCTTTGGTTTTAGATTTATGACAAACATATTCAAGGTGGGATTTCAGTTGAATTACAGAGGAGATAGAAATCAAGACGATTTAAGAGTCATTAGAATAATCTTCACCTTCTTATCACTTTTAACATGTACAAGATACTAAGGTTGTTGTCATGTTGGTTGCTCTTCTATAGGATGATCATGGTGGTCGGAAAGGCCAATCAAATTCACAGTCGAAATGTACAAGAAGGAACAGTCGAGATGGCCAAAAGGGCCAATCGGAGTTGCCACAAAGGGCCAGTCATAATTGCCTCAAGGTCCAGTCATAATTTGTCAAAGAGAACAGTCGAAGTGGCCAGTCGAAGTTGTCATGAGGGCCAGTCAAAAGTGCAGATCAAGAGTGCCACAAGGCCAGTCAAAGTTTGTCAAAAGAGAACAGTCGAGGTTGTCAAAAGGGTCATTCGAAGCTTAACAAGAAAGAACAGTCGATGTTGTCAAGAGACTTAGACAAGGATTCCAACAAGGAGGTTGATGGAACCAGCATATGATCAATCTTGAAGTGTGCTTTTCAAGTCTAATGGTTCCAAAAATACATGTTGACCTAGACAAATCAAATGGTTCCTATCTGGGAAGGTCAAGGAAAAATCTGGGCATGTTTCCTAGGAACAAAGGTCAGGTTCCCCAGGAACAAGCCAAATCTGACGAGGGTGTGAGGTTCAGGAAATCCTAACACTCTACTGATCAGACATTTAGGCAAATCAAAGGTGTTCCACTAGATTCTTAACATAAACATATCTCGGAATACTTTGAACAAGAACAAGCATTTTAATTTGTGCCCGAGAAAACCTACCTTTTTGGGTTGCTCTTCAGATCCAAACTCCTAAGGTTACAAAAGAAGCCAAGAAGATCTTCTTAACCTCCAGCTTCTACAGGTCGAGGCAGTGGTCCAAGGATGAAGAGCTCCAAACTCTCCAAGCTTCAAGCTCCAAACTGCAGGATCATCCCTCCAGCTCTTCAAATTCTAAGATCACCTTTGGTTCTTCTATGGACAAGGCAGTGGGTGCAGAGGGAGAAAGGCTCCAGACAACCTTTAGAACAGAAAGAAGGCATAAAGTTCGACTAAGAAGAGTTGTGCAGTTTATTTAAGGGGTCTTTGGTAGCATTTAGGACCCTTTCTTTATTCCTACAAAAGGGTCAAAAAGTCCAATCTAGCCATACAAAGCCCATACCCAAAACATATCCTGCCATACCTAACATTGACTTGGTCTGCAAGAAGGACAGACACTCAAAATATGTCATACTTCAGGCCATACCCTTGTCATACTTATTCTTGTCTTAATCTAGAAAAGATAGACCCACCATGCCTGGGCCATGCCTTTTTGTCAACTCCTAAAGTGGTGTGCCTAAGGGTCAATTTTAAGCATAAACTATCCAAATCTTTCCAATATTTAAGTCTCCAGGTAGTCCTGTTATGATGGGGGATAGGGCCTCCGTCGCTTTATGTTCAAGAATCATATCGATTGCTATATAACAAGGCAATCGATATAAGAAAACATCAATTATTGACCAACATCGATTTGGTCAGAAACATCGATTACGGACCCACATCGATTACTACTTAAACATCGATTGTCCCCTTGAACATCGATTACTAAAGAAACATCGATTGTCCACATGAACATCGATTACTAACAGAACATCGATTATTCACTTGAAAATCGATTACTGAAGGAAAGAACATTGATTACATAGAAGGCAATCGATTGGTACTTCGTCATATCTGAAGTTCTGCTTCGATTGACAGTGGTTTCTTCTGTTTTATACGAAGTCTCACTTCATCATATACGAAATTCCACTTCGTCATATCCAAAATTCCACTTCGACCGATAGCATTTTCTTCTGTAGTCGAAGGGCTAGTGAGCTGCAACTAGTTGAGGGGGTACCAGTGTTCCCTTTTCATGAATTTTTCACGCATCCCAAGACTTTCTTTATTGACTTCTTTACTTTAATTATCCCGATTAAGTCCTTAATTAATCTTGTCTACCAATTTATCTCCATTTATTTGGGATTTAAAAATCCATGTTGTTACACTAATTCCCCCCCCCCCCTTCCATTGACCTGCTTGATGAGGGGTACCACGGCGAGGGTGGGCTGATGATAGTGACAGAGAGGACATCAGGGCAAATTATACCACAGTAATCAATGGAGAGGCAAGATGGGGGAGAAGGCAGTGATGGAGTTGAGGAAGAAGCGGATGAAGCCCCAATGTTTTAAAACCCAATACAGTGCTTGATCCAAAAAAGTTGGCAGCTCAAGGGTCACTAGTCTACCAATTTAGGTCAACCCATAAAACTGCATGCCATATATTTAATCAAATGAATACTTGGAAATATTATATTACTATGTTAAACTTGTAAAAAATAAAGAATTTTATTGTCTTACATAGGATCTTAGGTAGCTAATAGAACTTTCAAACTTTTGATTGACATAAAGGGATTTAGAGTATATGGCACTTGGTGTAATATGTTGTTTGTGTTTAATTAAATTCTTTCATTATTCTTTTCTCTATGGGTATTTTTTATTGTTCTTGTAACGACTTTTCAATTCCTTAATAAAACGAAGGGAAAGAGGGCATGATTTCAGCAATATCCCTCTTTTAGCTTTCCTAAATATCATGATTTTGGAATGTGATGGATGGGTTCTTGGAGGGAAGACCCATTGCCTTCCACCTTTTCCTTCTTTATAAGGCAAGAGGGTGAAAAAGGAAAGGGAGATGGGATGCAGGCATGAAGCCCCAACACGGCTGGATGGCTAACCCAACAATGGGTTGAACGAGTTACACAAAACCCATCCAGGTTTGATGGGTTTTACTGGGTTTTAGGTCATTGACAGTCCAAAGTTTCATCTCACTTACTACCTCTCGTGGGCATTGTTTGCAATTTGATACATTCCCACCACTACCTGTAATATGTTGTTTTAGGCGATAGACGCCTCCATTCAATTCCTCCCCACAGTAGTTACACTGCACTCTCTTAGAGGCAGCATCAATAAGAACAGCATGCCTCCACCCAATATCCAATTGTGGCTGGTCTTCCCCTTCTGGGTGAGCCTCGTGGCCCCCCTCAGCCATAATTGTTAATTCTATAACAATAAAAAATCATTCATATGTAAGTATAAAATTATAACCATGATTACATCCAATAACAATGACTTGGAAACTAAGTTCTCGAAATTAACAACTCACATTATCATAGGAAGATACAATTAAGTCAATTAAGTGATTGAAACACTTAATTGATGTCCAATTGTGCCAATATAACAAAAGCCCCAAATTGTAAACCCTAATTAGGGTGAAATTTGGGGGATTTGTCTAATTTCCAGAAATTAACCACCCACATTGTCATACAAAGACACAATTAGGTCAATTAAGTGATTAGAACACTTAATTGATGTCCAATTGTGTCAATATAACAAAAGCCTCAAATTTAAACCCTAATGAGGGTGAAATTTGGGAGATTTGTCTAATTTCTCGAAATTAACCACCCACATTATCATACAAAGAACAATTAGGTCAATTAAGTGATTGGACCTCCAATTGTGCCAATAGAACAAAAGCCCCAAATTTCAAAACCCTAATTAGGGTGAAAATTTGGGGGTTTTGTCTAATTTACAAATCCTAGGTTTCTAAAGTTCCAATATCCTCTTTATAATCTAAGAATACTAGCGTAGAAACAAAATCAAACATATATGCATGAATTTTGTATTTTTTAATTTTTTTTTAAATTTTGGAAATTTAAATTTATACCTTGCTAAGAACTTTCCCTTTGCTTGAATAAGATCTCTTGAGATCTACTCGGGAGGATCTCCCTTGGCCTCCTCTCTAGGCTCTCTTAAAGAGAAGAACCCTCTAAACTCCAAAGTAGCCTTCAAAGAAGAAGACCGATCTCTGGATCGGCTGTGTTTTAAGGGGAGCCAGCCTGTATCGGGTTGGATTGAGCCCTTATCAAGCAGAATCAGTCATGGATCGGCCGATTTTGCCCGATAAGGGCTCGATCTGGCGGGGCCCTCTTAAAATTTGAATTTTAAATAGCTAGATCAATGGAATCGACCATAGATGATCCAGGCCGATTCAATTTGATTCTGGCCGATATAGTCAGAATCTTAGATTCTGGGGGACTTACCCCCAAAAGCAGATCACAATCTGCCGATTCGACCCAGAATCGACCGATCCAAGGCCGATTTCGGCGATTCTGCATTCCCTGCCCCATCTTGTGTGGAAATGTCCTTTGTAGGCATCAAGTCAATTCCAAGTATTCGATCACAATTAAAAGAGTGATCATGACTATGAAGCAGATTCAATGGACCGGCAATGATCATCTTGATGTTCCAACAGTCTGATTGTGTTAAAGCAAATTCAACCGTCTGATCAGGGAGCAGAAGCAAATTCAATGGCTTGATCGCAACAAAAGCAAATTCAATAGATCCAAATGTGGACTAAGATTCAATTATATAGTCGGGGTCATTTGTAAAAGTTTTGAAAACCGATTGTAATTCAAATTACATGTGTACAAGGAAATAAAATCTTCAAATTTCTTTGCAAGAGAATGTATCCATAATGGACAATCATCAAGGTCATTAATGCCACAATGGCTAGAGGCAAAAGGTGTTCTTTGCCAATTAATCAAAGGTGTTCGGACTCACTCCGATATAAATTAACACTAATTCTGGTCGGTGGAGAAATGTCCAATATATGAACCCTAAATCGTTTGAAAAATTAAATATGCTGAATTAATGATATGCCAAAAAGAATATATGCATATCTATCAAACAAAATGCATATTTTAAAAGAAAGAAATTCCGTATGTTAAACACAGGCATATAATGATATATCGTTTCTTTCAATTGCCTATGTATAGAACCCATAGCAGAAATGTCTATAGGTAATCTATTGTGTAGCTTGGGTAACTGTTCTTTGCAAGTGACACTACCTAGATGTAGAATATTTGGTTCCTTCCAGCTGCCTATATATAACCACCGATAGCAGAAATGCCAATAGGTAATCTTTCCCCTAGCTTAGGTAACTGTTCTTCACAAGTGACACAATCTAGATTTAAAATATTCCTTCCAGCTGCCTTTATACAACAACCTATAGCAGAAATGTCTCTGAGTAATTTTTCGTCCCAAGCTTGGGTAACCATTCTTTGCAATTGAGAAAATGTAGATGTAGATCATTACTAGCACAAGTTTTTAGACAAAGACACAGTATGGCAATAGTAATTACCTAGAACTATACATTAACATAAAAATTACCTTCAACTAACAAGGATAGGGCAGAGCTAAGCGAAGCATTTGGTCTCAGCATTGCCAGAGGCCGAACATTTGTCTCTCCAATTTGTGGAACCCATGACCCCAAACGGAATGCACATATTGGTTGCTGGAGAATAGGCAAGGAACTAGAAGAATGCCTGAAGTGCTTGCAGATGCCTACACAAACCAAATGGGTCTTCGAATTAATGGTAAGCATCAATCAAATAAACTCCAGCAGTCTTGATGTTAGTATTTATGCCAGCATGCTTAAATAAGCATGAATAAACTTAAGACTTACATTTCAGTATACCAGATAGGGATGCAAGATGCAACAACTGTGGAAATGACTCATCCAATGCACAGGAATGAATAATCGGGATTGCAGCCACCTCATTCTGCAAAATCTTCAAGGCTATGTCTTTTAGTGTATCATATGGACCCGCCTGTGTAAATACAGTACAGACAGGCAACTCACATCATTGGAATCACCCTTACAAGAAGTATGTCATAAATAACTTATCCAGGCAGCAACAAGATTTCATGAATGGTAAAAAACTGATTTATTAAAAATGATCATTGCAGAAGAAACCCAATATGTAACTGAATTATCTACATCATCAAAAAATCAGAACCACAAAGACAACAAAACATCCAGAAAACCATGAATGTTACAGGTGTGTCCAAAGGGCATGTCAGAGAGATTCTAGTCCTCACTCTCTCAGGATGGTGCTATTGTCATCCAAAGACATGAAGAACAGATTCCAAAGGTTATATCTGCTCTGCGAGAATGAAGACAGATGAGGCAGCATTGTTCAGGAGGTACAGAGATAGGAAGTGTGGAAACGGGCCAGTTTGTTCAATGGGAAACAAATAAATTATGCTACTGAAAACCAATCATAGTTAAGGCACTGTGGAATGCGGAAAATTTTATGTGATTTGATTTTATTTTATTTTGCCTTGCAGGGCGTGCCAGTCTGTCTGTCAGACATAAGTTGAAATCCGCACAGTGCGGAAGAGAAAATTGTGTCCATTGGACGAGTGCGCCTTTTTTATTTTATTTAAAAATATTTGTTCCGCATATTTTATTTTATCAGGCGATAAGGGTTACGTGTACTGGACCACTTCTCCATCGACCGCAATCAATGTTAATTTACATCAGATTAAAAATCTTTGATGTTGATTTACATCAATTTTAACCTGAACACTCTTGATAGTAAAGTCGAGGTTTATATTTTTTCTAGAAAATAATAACACGATGTTTTGCTTTTATCCGACGAAACAGATTTTGTTTTGGAGAAAAAGCATGGATTCTATTTGTGAGTTTAGTCATGCAATTTGAGGGACAAATGGGCGTAAACCTGAGGATTGGTTTGATGTTTGAATATGTTGTGTATTTGGGCAGAGCTTCTGCATGGACAGAGTTTCCGCGCAAACACGCACGAACATATATTTGATGAACGCATGGCCGTACTATTTTGAGGCAGAGTCTCCGTATAGACAGAGTCTCCCCATAAAATACATACATATGAACACATATTTTGTGAACATATAAGTATGATTTTTAGGTAGAGTCTCCCCTTGGGCAAAGTCTCCTTATAAAGACATACGTATACGAACACAAACAATTTACCCTCATGGAGGCTAACTCAACGTGAGGGAAATAACATAGACATGTTTAAATGTTTATACCCATGGAGACTAACTCGACGTGGAAAACATTTGAACACAAGAACATTTGATATTTAAATATCTTATGTCCATGGAGACTAACTCAACATGGCGAAACACATGAACATGTTTAAATATTTTATATCCATGGAGACTACCTCGACATGGAAAATATTTAGACAATGGAACACATGAACACGAACATTTAACAATTCTATCTCCACAGAGACTAACTCGATGTAGAGATATAAACATATATTTGAATTTTAAAACCCCCCCCCCCATGGAGACTAACTCAACATGGGGGAAATTTACAGAGATTTTGTGGCTGGCGGGGGACGACCTTTCGACTTGCCGAGGGCGAGTACCTTCACACCGAGCAGAGTCTTCCCCAACAAGCAAGTTTTTCTTTTTGAAAATCCGACCCCCTTTGCCACTGGGCTACATGAGGTATTTATAGGGGTTTTGCCCATTTACATTGATGGAGGAGAGATGCATAACTGGGGGGAGAGTCCCCCCGTTTATGAGGAGAGAGACATAACTGGGGGGGGGAGGGGGAGGGTCCCCCCGGTTATGAAGAGAGAGACACAACCGGGGGGACTGTCCCCCGGTTAAGGAGTTTAAGGAGTTCTTCCTTAACCGAGGGGACTTCCTCCCGGTTAAGGAAATTCCTTAACAGGGGACAGTCCCCCCCCCCCCCCGGTTAAGGAATTTCTTCCTTAACCGGGGGGGAGGTTCCCCTAGTTAGGGGCCTTAACCGGAGGGGTGTCCCCCCGGTTAAGGGCTTCTCCCTTTAACTGATGGGAAACCCCTCCGATTGGGGATTTTTAACGGGGGTCTCTCCTCCTGGCTTCTATAAATATCCACCCTCGGGTTTTACAAAGGGTGTTGATGCCGTGAAGAACTTCGTATTTCTTTGAAATCCTTCTGACGGAGTGTTGTCTTGGATTCAGACTTTGCAAGTGCTTAGTGCTTCCCCTTGCAGACGTATTTGGAGTTATAATTTTCTTCAAATTCTGGGTCTTATTGACCTTGTGCTGTCGAAAATTCTTCATAACTTGTCTTCTCCGAAGTGTTGTTCTTCCTGAACTTGTACTCCCTTGAAGAGTTTAATGTTGACTTCATCAACGAGTCTCCTTTAACTTGAAAGGGAATTGGATCCAATATTACCTAAGTAACCTGTTGGCTGTAAAAATTATCTGTCTGTAGAAATATAAAACGGACATTTATTTATTTTTACCATGAAAGCCAACTCTCCATGGACCAAAGGTATTAAACCGTGTCCATGTAAGGCAAAAGGAAATGGCCCAAACTTAGCCCAAAATCCCCAAACCTCAAACCCCACAAATAGCCAAAAACCCACAAACCCTTAAACCCCACAAATAACCAAAACCCCCAACCCCCAAACCTCAAACCCTACAACTGGCCCAAAACTCCAAAGGCCCAAAAGCCCCCATAAATGGCCCAAAACTAAACCAAAACTCCAGAAATTCCAAACTTTTCAAAACCCAAAATACCCACAAAAGCTCCTAGAACAAATCCATAAAAAATACCCAAAATTCCAAAGTTCCACAAGGCCAAATTCCAGAAATGCCCCTGGAATAAATCCAGAAAATCTCCCATTTGAACCCCAACTCCACAAAGTCCAAAGCCCAAATCCACCCAAAATCCCCTAAATCCCAACCAAACAAATTCCCCAAAAGCCCAAAATCCACCCAAATCCCCCAAGTCTCAACCAAACAATTCCCCAAAATCCATCAAATCTCAAACCCACCAAATTACACAAAAACCCCAGAAAAACTCACCTCTTGCAAAAATACCCCAGAAAATCTCCTTTGCAAAAATGCCCCTGAAAAGTCCAAAAAATGGCAAAATATCCCCCTTTTTGCATATGATGGAAGTGGGGCATGAGGGACCCCCCCTCCTTTTATAGAGGAGGAAGGGGGCCCATGCCCCCCACCTCCGGTTGGGTGCTCCTCCAGTTGGAGCACCCAACCGGCAGTACCCACCTCCGGTTGAGCACAACCGGAGGTGGGGTGCCTCCGGTCTGGCCCAACCAGAGGGGGGGGGGGGGGGTTTGTTCCCCCCCCCCCTACACAGACCGGAGAGGGGGGTACCTCCGGTCCCCCTCCCACCCACTGTCCAACCGGAGGGGGGTACCTCCGGTTGGACCCCCAACTGGAGGTACCCCACCTCCGGTCCCCTTCCTACCCCCCTACCCAGTTCCTATAAAAGGGGAGGGGGAGACCAAGGTGAAGGGAGGCTACTGGCTGAAGACTAAGGGCTTGCTGGTTGAAGGCTTTTGGTTCTTCTTCTAAAAGGACTAAGGGGCCAGCTCCAAGTGTTCATTGCAACAGGGGTAAAAGAAACAGTAGAGTTGGGCTAATTCCTTGGCCCATTTGCAGAAATTGCAAGGAGTGGGCCTCTCCCAAGCCAAAGAAGATTCTGCCCAGTCATACAAATTGTGAAGACCTGCTGCTCCAACACTGCTCCAGGTGAAGAAGACAGTGCCATGAAAGGGCTTCAACCCTTGACATATTTTTAAGAAAGTCCTTCATTCTTTCTTAAATTGTATATTGTAAACTTGGGGTAGAAAAGTGTTACCTACACCCCAAGGTGTCATGTCCTCCATGTTTTAGAAAAAATCATGTACCATGAGGAGGAAAATACTCTCATGGGATATTTCTGCCATGTACCTTTTAAATTTAAATTGCAATTATACCCAAAAATGTTGGAAAATTGCCTTTGTGTCCAGAAAAAAGGTCCAAGGTGTAAATGTCATGGGTCTCATGTTTCAGAAATATCATGTACCATGAGAAAGAAAAATACTCTCATGAAATATTTCTGCCATGTTTTTTTAAAATTGCAATTATACCCAGAAATGTTGGGAAATTGCCTGTGTCTAGAAAAGGAGTCCAAGGCATAAATGTCAAGTCGGTCTTCCCCTTTTCCAAACTAAATTTGGATTAAAGGGGAATATTAAAAACAAATCCTCATATGGGGTGTGAATTGTGAAGAAAAAAAAATGAAGTATATCATAATCCTGGAGCAATGTACTGTCATGCTATGTGTGAAGAAAGCGAGGCTGCAACTGTACGGTATCAAAGGTGTTCGAGTTATGCTCGATGTAAATAAACGTTGACCACGGTCAACGGGGAACGGTCCAGCACATGATACCCCAATCGTCTGATGAAATCGTGCGGAATAAATACTGTCCAATAAATGGACGAGTCAATAACCGCATTAAGCGAATTTCAAATTGTCTATTTTTATAGACTGGCACGCCCGCAATATATACGCACGTGTGTATGCACGTAGCGGCGGCATGGTCGTGTACCTATCCCGAGAGGGAAGATACCAAGTTACCAACCACGACGGATTTCGTCGATGTGCCGTTTAAACAATAATATCCCCATGTCCTCCCCTTAATTCCATTCCGCGTCGTCAACATAACATAACATTATCTTAAGTAATCATTGGATGAGTATAAATAGCTTTTGACATCCCTTTGTAGATATCTATTGTAAACTTTTCAGGGTTCAACAAATGCCCCCCAGGGGATACATGCCGGAATTTGTTAATGAGGACGTGTGACCCGTGTAGATATTTGAGAATAACCCTCATAATTGGCCTGTTACTTTGATTCGTCATTCGGATGAGCTTTGCTGCCTTCTGACTTTCCTTTCTTTCTTCACTCTTGCATCTCTTCTTTTTCTTAGGCATTCACCATGTCTTGTGGCAAGAATTTTCTGCGTCGCAACGATTATACTCAGAGCAGTCGTGACGACATTGTTTTAACAACTACTTTGATGCCTACCTTGGGGCAACCTTGCGTAACGAGGGATAATTTGCATTTACTGGACCGTGGTCACAGGTCTATCGCCAATGGCTCTGTCGAAGAATCTTCAGAGGGTGGCGAAGTCAATACTTCCCTTATCAAGCGGCGAAAGGGAATATATTCATACCAACGAAAGCCGGATTATCCTCAACATTTTCCGTTGGACAAGCATCTATTACCCTTTATCCAGAGGTTTATTCCGGCCCGTATGGCTACCGGTGATCCTTGTACATCAGTAGAGCGCCGCTATTTAGAGGTGGCCATTCTGGAATCCCGGGTTAGTCTCCTTGGGACTTGCGCTCTCTCTTTTCCCAGCTTTCCTCTGAGCTTTATTTCTCCAAACTGGCTTCCTTCTGCCACTGAACTGGGCTTTTTCTGCCGAGATCCCGATCATTATATGCGGTCACATAACATTGCCCCTGTGACCTAGGATTTAAATGGCCATCACAAGGCTCTGGCCCAGACCAACGGCTTATTATTAATGCCTTGTGATCATCGATATGTTATTGATGGATATGACAAATTATCTCTTCTTGACATAATTATTGACGGCACCGCACCAAGTTGGTATGGCAAATGGTCGGTGTTGCCTTCTCATATTTTTCACACAGAGGCCACGGAGTGGTTGATGGGCATTTTGCATCATTATGGTGAACTTCTGAGTTTGTTAGGAATTTGGGATGTTGTATCTGCAGCCTTGTATGATTACCCCTGTCATATGGGGCTGCTCCAGGCATTTGCAGAGCGGTTCAATGCTGGCTAGAATACTTTTGGCACGCTAAGGGTGAAACCTCCATTGATTTATGGAGTTTTCACAGGATTTCCGGTTTGCCAATATCTGGACTTCCTTATGAAGAGGTCACTCTCAATGACCTGCATTGTCATAGGAGCACTGGCTCGGGACAGTATATTCTTCCTTACAGCCTTCGGTATTTGACGAAGGTGTGGCAAGATTTGGCTCGTCCTAGAGGGAGAGACGACCGCTCATGTTCTTCCAGCACCATAAGGGTGAGTCAAAATGCTTGGCTCCGTTGTTTCTATAATGGGCCATTTTGCTTCTTTGGAAACTTTGCAGTAGAGAGTGTTCCCTTGGAGCAATACCAGCAGCTGAAGTCGAAGAGTCGACGACGTGGGCGCTATTTGCATGCTCCAGAAAATAAAGGGTGGAACCCCCGTAATTTACCAGATCGCACGTATCTTGCCGCGTATCTAGTGTATTGGCTTGCTACTTTTGCAGTTCCCCATGGCGAAGAGGAATCAATAAGGTCGAGATTGATATACCCCGCCTATCTTCTAACTGAGGGTTACAAACTTGCTATAGCCCCAGCTGCCTTAGCCAGTATATTTCATAACCTGGGAGCCTTGACTTCACATCCCTCTCCTCGAGATCGGAAGATACAGACGGCTACCCATTATTTGAGTGCCTGAGCAGGTCTTCTGTTGCCTAGTTTGTGTCAGAGCATCGACTTGCCGAATCCAACGGCCCCTTTGATTTTATCATTCACAAACCGACCCTCTGAAGATTCATTTGAACAGCTCATTGGTGCTTGCCGAGCCTTATCTTTTCTTCCAACTGGGGAGCGTAGACTTTTGCAATTTGATTGTGTCTCTCAAGGCTCCAGGCCGTACAGCGTCATGGATCCGAATGGAGTAATATATCATTTACCCCGTTATGGCAGATCCAATCAGTCTCTCTATAAAGATTGGTCGTACTGTATTCGGCCAAGTATATTAGTATTCCGCAAGGGGAAGAGGCTTATTTTGGAGCCATATTACCCCTCCTGCTTTGCCAGAAACTTAGTTTATGACCAATCAGTTCCACCAAATGCAGATTTCCCGCTGGAGGTCTGCGTTTATCGCGATTACGGCATCCACTTGGTTGCTGCTGGTTGGTGGAACTATTTCCGTCGAGAGGAAACAGGTCCTGATTGTATTCTTCCTACCCCTCATGCAGTGGGGCAAATTGACATTTATTATGCCCAATGGTGGTTTAGGCACAGTAATATTTTCCAGCAATCTTCTCAAAAACTAAGAGAGCCGAGGAATCTCGCCTGAAGAAAAGAAGCTTGGCCCCAATTCTTATTGAGGATTCCTTCCTTCACCGCCATTTTTCCAGTCTGGCGAGTTCATACTTGAAATTTTGTAATTCCAGGAAAGCGAAGCATGCCCGCCCCGCAACTGACCGGTACCATTATTACGGCACAATGCTGCCCCTAGAACCTTTACAAACTCTTTCAGGGAAAACTCCAGTCACCGATGACGACTCCCGATGTCTCTTTGTCAACGAAACAGCCTCCAGAAAGTTTCAGCAATGAGGCATGGGAATATTGGGAAAAGCATTTGATTAATGTCATTGGTTGTGCAGGGCCATTAGAGTGTCTGCCTCTGATTGAAAATGCATCCATACTGCAAGATATTTGGGATGTAGTGGAGAAGGCAAGTAAGATTTGCAATGTAGATTTTAATCAAGTAGTGCCAGTACCCTTTTTTTCATCCAGGCCAGTAGGTATTGAAGAACCTAACTTCCTTTCTTTCACTTTTTTTCTTCTCTTTTTTTTTTGACTTCTCCCTCATGTATCTATTTCGAATTTTTTTAGCTATTCCTGCTTATGAGGTTATTAGTGACAGGAGCGCCAATCCTCACCTGGATGCCTCTTCCTATAGAAGGGCCGGCGAGGGTGGAACTGCAGATTCCACACCATCTCGTAGTAATTTCCTTCCCGCCTTCTTTTTTTCTTCTTCTTCTCTTTCTTTTCTTCCCCCTTTTTTTTGCATATACATTTTTTTCATTTTTTTTCATAACTATTTTTTTATCTCCTTTCTTTTAGGCTCCTCTATTTCAGACGACAAGTCAGATGAAGATGCTAATGATTCAGTAGCTCCAAATGATTTTAATCCTTTGTCTGGAGATTCTCCGCCTTTTTATGGTAGAGAAAGCGAGATTTCTTCTCGAGCGGTTGAAGCAATTTCGCCTGAGGCCGAAGATGATCGGGATCCTCATATGTCTGATAGGAATGATGAGTCGCCGACTCACAATCCCTTGTTTGGAGTGGCGGCAATAGATGGTGATAACACCACATTCTCTTTTGCTGAGTTAGGACTCCCAGCAGAGCAATATCCTCCCACTACAGTCAAGGAATATGTCCCAGTGGCAGTAGAGGAGTTTCCAGCTAGAGAATCAGCTTCTGAAGATACTTCCTTTTGAGCCAAAGTATAGCCCATTTGATTTCACATTTGCTCATGACATTATATTTTCCCCTGTCCAGGTGCCTTGGATCTTTTCAAGATGATCTTTCCAGAAGAGGAGACTGTCCCATATCCTGCACCTGAGGGCAGCTGCTCTTTCCCCTTTTGGGGAGATACGAGGAGCCCCTTTCCAGAGATGCATGCCCACTCCGCCTTTCAAGTGGGCGACACCGCTGGAGATGGTTATGATTTCCAAGGCAGAGAACATAATTCAGAGACGTCTGCTTTAGTAGATGCAAGGGCTTTCTGTTCACACCCGGCTAATCTTCCGTCTTCCTTTTATGGTCTTCACATTGAGAATTCGGGTTTCCTTTGACCCTTAGCTCCTAAGATAGAAGAGAGGAACTCTTCGCCAGGTGAGGGGGAGGAGCATTTTTTATTTTCTTCCTCCTTCCTTGTTCTTAATGTTTGTATTTCTCCTGTTTTCCTTCATACTGATTGTTTCTTCTTCATTGTTTGTTCATGCATTTGGCAGGTGATTCTCCGCAATCATGGCGTGGAATGGCCAACTAGAGTTCAGCCTACTTTACTTCCTTTAGGCGAAGGCCTCCTCAATTCGTTGCTCGAAAGGATAAGAATTGTGGTGAGGGCGGAGGATCCCCCATCAATTGATGCGATAAGGCATGCACTGAAGCAGAACACTGTTGGCGCCTTCTATATGAGTCTCTCCAGGGATTCTTAGATGATTGCGGTTGAAGAGATTTGGGACGAAGTACGTCGTCTTCATGTTACCGCCACCTAGGAACCTTATAATCAGAGGATCCAGACTTTGGAGAGCAACATATGTTGTTTAACCAGTGATGCGAATGAATTGGACTCCCATGCAAGCGAGGCACAAAAACGTCGGAAGACGTGAGAGTCAGAAGCAGCCGAAGAGGGCAACAGGGCTGTAAGATTGCGGCGTAAGGCTGATGATTTGAGGTCTTCTTCAGAAAGGAAAGTCAAACAGGCAAAGGATGAACTGATACAGGAAGCTGCCTTTGCTAAACAAGGTGCCAAGCTGCGCAAATCCATTTCTTCCAAAGCCAGTGAGGTTGAGAAGCTGAAAAGGAAGAAGCCTCGTTGCCTTTGTTTCCCAGTATAATATTTGTATACTGGATTTTTTTTGCTTAACTTGTACAAAGTGTTTTTGGAACATTGTAAATAGAGAAAGGAGGACAATTTTGAAGAAGTCACTCCTTCTACTTCTTTTCCTTTTCATTTTCTTCCTTTCTCTCTTTTTTTTTTTACATTACCAACTCTAGTGTCCTTTCAGGTTTTCACCGAAACTGGCCCCCTTTAGCTTTTTACAACGCACCCTTTCAGGTTTTCACGTTGAGGGTTATCCATTTTTGCCTGAAGTAACCTTTCAGGTTTTCACATCAACCGGATTTTTTTTTACTTTTTTGCCCTCAAGGATACATCGAGTTGTATACTTAAGTCTGTCGGGATATCTCTATTTTTAACCCATTTTTCTTTCTTTTCTTTTTTCTTTTCCTATTTTATTTTTTTTTTTTTGGAATCTGGTACTTGGGTTTGGGTCTTGTGGTATACTGGTACTTGGCTATTTAACTGATTTATGGTAGTTGAAAGAATAAGGGTTTGGTTTTGAATGTAACCCAACTTTGTGATTTACTAGTTGGAATTTGGGATCTTGATCTGAGCATAACTTACTTTGATGGTTTACTAGCTATGGCTTGGATTTGATTTAGCTTAGCCTACCTTAATGGTTTATGGGTTGAAATTTGGGATTTTGATTCGAGAGTAGCCTACGTTTGTGGTTTGCTGGCTATGTCTTGGAATTTGATTTGACTTGGAATGTGATTTGACTTAGAATTTGATTTGACTTGGCCTACCTTGATGGTTTGTTGGCTAAAATTTGAAATTTGATTTGACTTGGCCTACCTTAATGGTTTGTTGGCTAAATTTTGAAATTTGATTTGACTTGCCTACCTTAATGGTTTGTTGGCTGAAATTTGGAATTTGGTTCGGACTAGCCTACCTTTGTGGTTCACTGGCTATGATTTGGATTTGGTTTTGGTTAGCCTACCTTTGTGGTTTACCGACTAAGATTTTGGATTTGGGTTTGGTTTAGCCTACCTTTGTGGTTTTCTGGCTAAGATTTGAATTTGAATTTAGGTATAGCCTACCTTTGTGGTTTTTTGGCTAAGATTTAGAATTTGAATGATGAAAAGTGAAAGGCATAAGATGACTTCTCAACTTTCACTTATTCATTCGTTCAGCTTTGTACATGGAGTGTCTTCGACTTCATGCTCTGACAGGGCTTGAGGGTTTGAGGATTTGAGTTCCATGATGAGTTGATAGAGATTTGATTTCTTTGTCCCTACCTTTGGCAGACTCTGGTTTTCAGCAAAGGTCCTTAGAGAGGATAGCTTTCATTCTTCTTCGGCTTCCTGCCTTGTTTGGTGGTTGGATTTTTCCTTTGATAATTGACCAGAGAACTCATGTTCTGGCACATGGTATAGCTTCAGATGCTTCCCATTGAGCGGCGGAAAGGGCACGGTGCCTTTATGATCCACCAGCCTGTATGCACCTCCTTTATATGCTAGGGTGACAATATATGGGCTAAGCCAAATGGGTTGCAATTTGCCACTTGACTTTCCTGCCATTACTTCTCTGCATTTGACCATGACTAGATCTCCTTGCTTAAATGCTCTGAGTCTTGCCAATTTATCAAATGCACGAGCCATTCTAGTTTGATATACTTGGAGGCATTTATATGCTTCGAGTCATTTTCCTTCCAAATTGGAAAGCTCCTAGAGTCTTCTTTTTATTTGATTTTGTTCTTGACCTTGAAGTCCAACTTGCATTGCCACCCGATAGAATGTCATTTCAATTTCTATAGATATCATAGCCTCTGCTCTATATACCAAGGAGAAAGGCGAACAACCGGTAGGGGTCTTGTATACTGTTCGGTAAGCCCACAGAGTTTCATGAACTTTTTCTCCCCATTCACGTTTTCGACTGCCAACTATTTTAGCGAGCAGTTTGCAGAGTGTTTTGTTGAAAGCTTCTGCTAGTCCATTAGCTTGTGGATTGTAAACTGATGACGCCCTCCAATCGATATGAATTTAGCTGCCAAGGCATATATTGTTTTGTTTCGAAATGGTGTTCCATTATCAGACATGATTCTGTGAGGGGTACCAAACCTGTATATTATATTTTGCTTGACAAATTGAGCAACGGCTTCTGTTGTTACCTCCCGTAATGGAATAGCTTCTGCCCATCGAGAAAAGTAATCTGTAGTAGCCAATATGAATTTATGGACTTGGGATGAGGGTGGCAATGGTCCTACAATATCCATTCCCCATTCTGCAAAGGGCCAGGTTGGCGTTGTTGGATGTAATGTATTGGATGGCTTTCTAGGCACAGGGCCGAAAGCCTGACATTGATGACATGTACGGGCAGATTGGATGCAATCCGCGTACATGGTAGGTCAATAGAAGCCTTTTAATTTGATATTAACTTTCATCTTTTCACCTGCCTGGTGTGCACCACACAATCCAGAACTTCTTACATGACGACTTTGACCTCTTTGGGAGACAAGCATCTAAGATGGACTGGTCCTCTCTTTTCATTGACCAATCTGTATAATTGATCTCCTATTAGCTAGTATGATGTAGCCTACGCAAGAGCTGAACTTTTTGGGCTCGATCAGGAGGTAACCAGTCCTTCTTGATTTTGATAATCGGCTCACACCAATCTTCATATTGAGTTGCTGCACTTTCTTCTGTGCTATTTACTTCCATAATTGTGGGATTGGACTCACTGTCGAAGAAACTTGGCATGAGTCTTCTATGTCGGACCATTATGTCTAATTCTCCTTCGGGAGGTAGTTTTATGGCAGAGGCTAACTTGACTAGAGCATCTGCTTGAGAATTTTCACTTCTCAGCACATGAGCTATGTCGAAGAAGTGAAACTTTTCTGAGTTTCATAAATGTAGCATGGTATGGAACCAATTGTTGTTTTCGGATTTCATACTGGCCCAAAACTTGTCGGATGACCAACTGTGAGTCACCATAAACTTGTATGCTTTTAACACTTATTTCAAGAGTCAGCTAGAGCCTAATAATTAGAGCCTCGTACTCAGCTTCATTGTTGGTTAATGGCTTCATAAGAGCACAGGAATTATATAAGATTCCTCCTTGTGGACTGACGAGGACGATGCCTACTCTAGTAGTGAGACTGACAGAACCGTCTGTAAAATGGAGTGTCTGAGAAGCTCCATCAAAATATAATTCCCAAGAAGGTATTTCAATTGTGATGACCTCTTTGGGATTTGAGTTTTCTTCGTCTTGATTCTCCCTCTCATTTGTGGGGCAGAGAATTTCTTCTTTTGGAAGCTCAATAGACAAGGGTGAATCCTCTGGCACTGGATGTGCAGCCAAGAATTCAACTAAGCCTTGTCCTTTGATTGCCCTTCGTGGGACGTAAGTGATGTCGAATTCCATAAGAAGGCCCATTTCTCGAGTCTTCTTGACAAAACGAGTTGCCTTAGTAGATATTTGAGAGGATCATACTTGGAGATGAGTTTTACTTCGTAAGCCAATAGGTAATGCCTCAACTTCTTGACGGCGAATACCAGTGCGAGGCAAACTTTCTCCATTGGGACATATCGGAGTTCTGTACCAATCAACTTTCTGCTGAGATAGTACAGAGGCTACTCCTTGCCTTCTTCATTTGTTTGTGCTAATAGGGCTCCTAAAGAGGCGTCCATAACTGCAATGTAAAGTATGAGAGGTGTTCAGTAACGTCGCACATTTTTCGGATCCTTGTGGATCTTGTGTTCAGCGCTTGTGAGGCCAATGTGTGGCCAATGTGACTTGTGTTCGGTGTGCGCGTGCATTTTTTGGACTTACTGGGCCGATAGTTTGGGCCTACAGCACCCCAGGGTTCTCTGTCTGTGATCGCAACAGCAGGGGATGTCGCGTTCTGAACGCGACACCCTTGCCCATCGCGTTCTAGTTGCCGCTTTGTGGCGCTGATCGTCTGCATGTGCGCCACGTGTTGGGTGCTGGGCGACCTGCAGACGTCAGCTGTTGGGAAGGCAACGCCTAGTTCCGTCGCGATTAGGTAGCGACGCGACGATGCGTCGCGATTACAACCGTCAAGGGTTTTTAAATAACCCTGGCCAGGCAGAACTACAACGGGTTCTGCTCGGCCAGGGGGGGTTTCCTGGTGGATTTCGGGGTGGAAGCTCGCGGGTTGGTGTGTTCTCGCCGTGGGAAGCTCGCGTGAAGTGGAAGGAACGCCGAGGGATCGCCGTACTGTGCGTTCTTCGCGGAGGTAGGGTGACTCCTTCTGTTTTCCGGGCTGAGGATTGTGTAGGAGAGTGGTTTGATTAGTTATTCGCTTTTCTAACAATAGATACTATGTCTAGGGATTCACAAATGCATGAAAATTGAGAATTAAGGGTGGTTTGCATAGCATAGAATGGTAATCCGTGGAGAGGATCCCGGATTAGGGTTCCTGCCTGTGAAGGCGACGAAACCCCCTGTCGCGATCTGACTGCGACAGGTTGACCCGTCGCGTTCAGGTGGGGACCGCGACATGTTGATGCGTCGTGTTCATATGATGAACGCGCCACATCGGGCTGTCGCATTCTGAAGGCGACACAAGCCCATGTCGCGACCACAGTCGAGTGGTCTGAATATGCATGACTTATGTGACGTGATTATCCGATTATTATTATTCGGTGTATTTGGTAATACCGTGTAGTGCATTGGCACCTGTAGCGCTCTGGGAGCGCATGTTTACGAGGTTAGCATGTTGGTTACGTAGCTAGCAAGTGGTTTGTGTGTTGGCGTGGTATGCACGTGAATTACATTGTGTTTACGTGTTGTGGATAGTCGGTACTCGTGATTGTCGTGATGGTTCAGGTGGTTTGAGCAGTGTGCACGTGGTTTTGTGTGCGTGGCAGGTAGTACGACGCCTACCATGGTTACCTCTCCAGTTGAGTGCCCCAGGTTCTCTGTGAGCCAGGCTATTAGTTCGCGGCTTGTCACGGTACTTGTGTTGTACCGTCGAGGTCTGTGTCGTCTGTCCTGGACACCCTCACTCCTTTGTTTGAGTTGTTTGTCCGGCTGAGAGAAAGACGACAGTGAGACAGTGACTCTTGAGTTTGTTTTTAGTCACTTGTAGCCATAGGTGTCAAGGCGACCGCCTAGGCGACGCCTAAGCGGCGCCAAGGCGATTTTTGGGGGTCACCTAAGTGGGCCGGAAAAAGGCGACGCCAAGGCGCGGAAGGCGGCCCAAGGCGTGCGCTTGGGCGCCTTGAGATGGTTTCCGGGTCCATTCGGATCCTTTTAGTGGATCGGATCCACTTAGTGGATCGGATCCCCGGTTACATCCCCCCCTCCGCCCCGACTCCCCTTCGCGACCCCGTCTTCCCAATCCCACCCCCGCCTCGCCCCAGAGTCCAGACCCAGGTAGGGTTCCACAGCCGGAGGCCCGGAGAAGGTCTCGCCGCCGGAGGAGGTCTCGCCGCCGGAGGAGGTCGCGCCGCTATCGTCGCGCCGCTGCCGTCTCGCCGCCGCCGGAGGAGGTCGCTGCCGCCGGAGGAGGTACGCTCCCCCCATCTCCCCTTCCCTAGTTCCCTGTCAGGCTCTCCCCTCCCCTTCCCTAGTTCCCGGAGGAGGCCGCCGGAGGAGATTGCTGCAGAAATGATGGTGGCTTTGAACAAAAACAAGAAGAGGAAGATAGTAAGTGCAACAAGTGTTTATGAGAATGTTGTGAGCTCATCTGATGATGAGGAGTCCGAGCCAATAAAAAAACCAACTACTTTGTCAATTTTTACAAAACAAAAAAAGGAGAAGGGACCAATGGATGCATTTGCAAGGATGAATGTTGATGATTTTATTGATGCAAGAAGAAGCGGGAAAAAAATTCAGAGCATTATGTCTAAATTGAAGAAAGAAGAGAAATGCAATCTTGATCTTGCTATAGCTAGATGGTTTTATGATGTTGGCATTCATTTCAATGCAGCAAAGTGCAAGAGCTTTGAAATCATGGTTGAACTTATAGGCCGATTTGGACCAGGATACAAACCACCTAGTTATCACATGTTGAGGTTACCTCTTCTACAAAAAATGGTAGAAGAAACAAAACAAATGCATGCTGAATATATAAAACATTGGAAGATTTATGGGTGCACTATAATGTGTGATGGGTGGACTGATAAAAGGCAAAGAAAGTTGATCAACTTTTTGGTGAATTGTCCAGAAGGAACTTATTTTATGGAATCAATTGATGTTTCAGATCAAAAAGAAGATGCTATCTTGTTGTATGACTTGTTAGATAAGATGGTTGAAAAAGTTGGGGAGGAATATGTGGTCCAAATTGTTACTGATAATGCATCTTATAATATTGCAGCAGGAAGGTTGTTGATGGAGAAAAGGAAACGATTATTTTGGACCCCTTGTGCAGCTCACTGCCTTGATCTCATGTTAGAAGACATTGGAAAATTGAAATGCTATGTTGGCGCCATTTCAAAAGCAAAGAAGTTGACTGCTTATCTATACACTCATACGCGACTTCTTGACCACATGAGAAGGGAGACAAAGGGGAGAGAATTGGTAAGATTTGGAGTTACAAGATTTGCTACAACTTTTCTTACCTTAGAAAGATTGCATGATGATGTAATAAAGAGAGCACTGCGTAGGTTGTTTAGTTCAGATGCTTGGCATTCTAGTGCATGGTCAAAAACAAACATGGGAAAGAATGTAGCTGCAATTGTTTATCAATCAAAATTTTGGAATGCAGTTGAGGACATTTTGAGGGCTTCCCAACCCCTCTTGCAAGTGTTAAGGTTGGTTGATGGTGATGAAAAACCAGCAATGGGCTATATTTATGCTGAAATGGAGTTTGCAAGGAAGCAAATAATTCAAAATTTCAATTCTAAAGAGAGCAAATACCAACCTATTTTGAAAATTGTGGACCGTCGTTGGAAAGATCAAATGAATCGGCCTCTACATGAAGTTGGCTTCTTCTTGAATCCAAAATTATATTATGAAGCTCGAAGCAAAGATGCATCTTTGGTTGCAAAGTTTGAACATGCTTTTATGACATATCTTGAAAAGATGGAGCCAAATATAGAAATGCAAGATACGATTGGAGATCAAATGATGGAGTATTCATGTCAAAGAGGTATGTTTGGGAGGCCAATGGCAAGTAGAGCTTATGAAAGGAGACTTCCATGTGAGTAATCTAATTAATTTTTTTCTTAGTTATATATCTTTATCTCCTTCTTTTATTAATATTTTGAATTTATTACAGGTGATTGGTGGATGCAATATGGTGTGGAGACACCGGAGTTGAAGATGTTTACTTTAAAAATTTTAGGACTTTGTTGTAGTTCTTCTGGATGTGAACGTAATTGGAGTACATTTGAGTTTGTAAGTATTTGATTTTATATTTCATATTTTAATGTTAGTCATTTTTAAGTTTAACATTTAATCTTATTTTATCATATTTGTTCTATTTAGATTCATACAAAGAAGAGGAACAGGTTAGAGGCCAAGAGACTCAATAATTTGGTCTATGTCCGATACAATCGACGTCTTCGTGAAAGATTTCAAGAAAGAAAGAAACATCTAGAAAAATATGATCCCATTTGTTTGGAAGACTTAGATTGGGGAAGCTCATGGACGACAAAGCATGGTGAAGATTTGGTTCATGAGGGAGATGATCTCACTTGGGCAATTGTGGATGAGGCTATGGGAGCATCCAAAGAAAGAGCTAGAAGAGAAAAAATGCCAATAAGAGGGAGCACTTCACAAGGCACAAGGAATGCTGATGAGGATGAGGATGTTATGATGAGTGAAGAAGAAGAAGAGACAGATGATGATGATGCTCCATGGGAATCAAATAATGAAGATGGTGATAAGAATGATGAAGTTGAGGGTGATAGTAATGATGATGGTGGCATGGCTCTTCAAAATGCCATGTTTGGTTTTAAGTTTTAGATGTTTTTTATTTGGAGTTGAACATTTTGTTATATTTGAAACTTTTGGACATTGAATTTAATAGTTTGATGTTAGACCTTTTGGTTGGTTATGTTAATTTGTTTTAGGTAATGTTTGATATCCATTATGATAGTAATATTGCTTGATATATTAATGTGATGTTGTATTATATTTGTCACAACTCTTATTTCTAGATTTTAGTAGAACAAAGGAACAAATTTCAGGTTAGTACTTGCATTTTATATTTTTATTTATTCAAGTAATTTTTCTTTCATATGTTTAATTTTGGTGCACTATTGTAATGGCAAATTTTTTCACATTGTGTTTATAATGTCATATTTGTGTAGGTTTTGCATGATTGTATAATTATAATATTTTTTATTTATATTATGAATTCTTTTTAGATTTAATATAGGATGTCACTCTTGAAATAACCTAGACTAGACGTTATCTTTAGCGCCTAAGCGCCGCTTAGGCGCCGCTTAGGCGGGCGCCGCTTAGGCGCCGCTTAGGCGGGCGCCCAAGCGCTTAGGCACACAATGAGCCCAAAAACGCCTTGGTCGCTTTGTCGCCTTGACAACTATGCTTGTAGCGCGCTCTTAGTTGGGGTACGGACACCAGTAGTCGACACTGGTCCTCAGCTAGTCCTTTCCATGACCTCACTCTAGGGTGCTCCGGCCAGAGACCCTAGAGGTGCCAGACATGGGTCTGCGGTTGTGTGTCCGCAGGAGTGGTGTTTAGTTAGTCTCCACAGTTGTTTGACTTTTCCACGTGGAGCAGCAGCTGGGCCTTTCGTCCGTGGCTGCGAGACTGAGAGGTAGACCTGTGTTTGTTTGTCTGAGTCAGTTACTGGTGTCGCCAACCAGTCTACGTGGCTCGAGTGTGGCGGTCTCTACTTGAGCTCGTACACGTGATTGAGTTTTGCCGTTTATTTAATTACTTTATTTAATATAGTCGACAAATGGTAAGTATGTTTATTGCTTTAATAACCTGCGTGGTTGTGATATAAATTGTTAGTATAGTTTACTGCTTTCGTACTTGTGTATGGTTTGCTCGAGTCGGGAGAGTTCCTTACTGAGCCAGTGACTAGTGAGGCTCACCCCTACTCCCCACAGACGAAGGCGAGGAGGAGGTTTCGTTACCGTCTTCCAGTTCAGGGCCGCGTCATAGCGGTGTTGGGCCAGCTCCTCCAGCAGTGTAGCTTCCGTAGCAGTGTAGTTTCTTTCCTCAATTGTACTAGTTCACCTCAGGGTATGCCCCAGGCTCCTGTACTTTCTTGTATTTTTTGTTGAAATTTGGCTATGTAAATCTTGTACATTATATATGAAATGGTGAATCATATATGAGATCAAGTGTGTTTCTTTCTATCCCTGAGCCCACAAAGCCACACGGGGCGGGGTTTCCTCGTTACCAAAAAAAAAAAAAGTGTGTTTCTTTCTGTTTTCACGGACTCATGTGTAGTATCCCTTGCGAGGCCACGGCCCGTTCGCGGGAGGCGAACTCGGATCAAGTTCGTTATTGGTTTAACGGACTTGAACGAGGCATTCCGTCACATTTGGTATCAGAGCGAAGTTCGTGTAAATATAAAGGAACTGGGAAATTATATAGCCTTATTTCTACATTTGTACACTGCTGGTAGCTGATCTTGGTTTTGTAATGACCGGTTTTGTTCGTGATTGTTATGTTATGTGTGCAGAAAGTTGAGATGGCTGATAGAAGGGATTGGGGTGGTGGAGGAGAGGACCCTGAGGAGTCCACTCAGCGTATGATTGAGAGGATTTGGGAAAGCCTCACCGATATTCGGATGAGGATGAATCAGCAGGCACCGGTACCTCTAGCAACAGTACCACCAGTTGCTGGAGTACCTGTGGCCCCTGTTGCACCACCGTCAAGAGTGGAGGTACCTTATGTGGCACCTGTACCACCACCAGCAATGGCAGCAGAAGAGCCGGTGATGCAAGTTGAAAAGTTTCTGAGGTTGCAGCCACCCACTTATACAGGAGGGCCGAATCCAGATACTGCAGAGCACTGGATTCATGAGATTGAAAGGGTCTTTACGACCATGAGGTGTCTAGCAACGGACAAAGTTGTGCTAGCCACATACCAGTTAAGAGGTTTTACGCAGCAGTGGTGGCATCTGAAGATGCAGACCACCTTTGCAGGCAGGACAGAGGAGGTTATTACCTGGCCGGAATTTCTTGAGGCATTTAATGACACATTCTTTCCACTTCAAGTGCAGCAGGCGAAAAGAGAGCAATTTCGGACACTTCAGCAAGGTAATACCGCAGTTTTAGAATATCAGATGCGATTTATGGCACTTAGCCGATATGGTATCAGATAATGCTATGATGGTTTAATATTTTATTCGAGGTTTGAGAGAAGGAGTTGCTATTGATGATAGCTGTGTGGTTAGGCTCAAAGGCAGGTTGTTTGTACCGGCAGACATAGTTGTCAAGGCGGACGCCTAGGCGCCGCTTAAGCGCCAAGGCGCTTCCTCAACCGCCTTAAAACACCTCGCCTTTCTAAGAGGAGAAAAGGCTCCCCAAGGCGCCGCTAAGGCGGCCAAGGGCGCTTGGGCGCGCCTAGACCCTTTAAGGGTCCGCAATATCCCACTTAGACAGTAGATTCAGGTCGATTTTCAGGGCTGAGTCCAGCCCGATTCCAGGTAACATCTTATTTACCTGAATATCATTAGGTAACATCTTATTTACCTGAATATCATTAGGTAACATCTTATTTACCTGAATATCATTTAAGTAAATGTTATAATTTGTTGTTTCATTTACTTAAGATATTACATGTAAATAAGGAAGTACCCCCATTTGAATCCAATAAAAATATCAAAAAAATCATATCTCTTACCAAAAAAAAATCAACTCTCCCATTGAAGAAGAAAATCACGATTTCGATGATTTTAGCGAAATGCTAGCCTTCTAATCTCTCATAATTTAACATATCTAAAAATTCGATAATTCAAATAAACCATATGGAACACTAAAAATTCAAAGTTCGGTAAAAAAAGTCAAACGTGCATATGACTTCTCCAAGGGAGCCGCTCTCCTACTGACAGCACTTAGTCTGTTTGAGATCTCTCAAGATTTGGTCAAACTTAAACTATCATCACCCAAACACATGAGACTTGTCATTTTCTAGTTTCTTTTCAATTTTTAGGCATATTGTGGGATTATGTAATGGACTCATTTAGTTTTTACTTGTTTTAAGTGTGTTAAGATATTACACTTCTTATTTTTATTTAACATATTTACATGTATGTGTATTGCTTGTTTTAAAAGTTGAAAATTAGTTTTCTGATGATAGAATGATATTTGCACTTCTTGTTCTTATTTAGTGTGCTTATTTATTTGAAGATGTCAATTTAGATTTTTTATGACTTTATGATATATAATGTGAGTTTGTTTACTTTGAGTTTAATTTTTGTTGCTTTCATTGTCTTTATGTCTGTCATATTATGATATTTTTTATTGAATTTTCATCATTATATATTTATAGATACATAAATATCATGTAAGAGGGACACTTGAAAACAACTCATACTTGGTTTCGTCCTAAACGCCTAGGCACCGCTTAGGCAAGCGCCTAAGCGCTTAGGCGATCCGAGACCCCACCTACGCCTTAGTCGCCTTGACGCCTTGACAACTATGCCGGCAGAAAAAGAAGTAAAACAGAGAGTATTAGAAGAGACCCATAAATCCTGGTACACTATTCACCCCAGTAGTACCAAGATGTACCAGGATATGAAAAAACATTTTTGGTGGCCTCATATGAAAAAGGAAATAGCAGAATTTGTCTCAAGATGTGCAGTTTGTCAACAAATCAAGGCAGAGCATCAGAAGCCTGGAGGCTTATTGCAACCATTACCCATTCCGCAATGGAAATGGGATGATATTGCTATGGACTTCGTAGCAGGTTTGCCAAGGTCAGCAACAGGACATAATGGAATATGGGTATTTATTGATAGGCTAACCAAGGTATGCAGGTTAGTAGCAGTAAGTATGTCCTGGTCAGTGGACAGATTAGCAAGAGTTTATGTTGATAGAATTATTCCACTGCATGGTACTATTGTTTCTGACAAGGATCCTAGATTTACTTCTGGTTTTTGGAGGAGCTTGCAAAGAGTAATTGGCACCGAGCTGAGATATAGCTCAGCTTACCACCCCCAAATGGATGGTCAAACAGAGAGGACATTCAGACAATTGAAGATATGTTGCGAACATGTTGTTTAGTTTGGGGTGGTAGTTGGGAGTAGCATCTGGGAATGGTTAAATTTACTTATAATAATAGTTATCATACCAGTCTCGAGATGGCACCGTATGAAGTTTTATATGGAAGGCCATGTAGAACACCATTGAATTGGCATGAAGTAGGAGAAAGGCAACTAGTAGGCCCTGAGTTGATACAGCAAACCACTGAAATGATAAAGTTTATTAAAGAAAAGCTGCAGACAGCTCAGAGCAGGCAAAAAAGTTATGCTAATAATCGAAGGAGACCACTTCAATTTGAAGTTGAAGACTTTGTCTTTTTAAGAGTTTCTCCTACTAAAGGTATTGTAAGGTTTGGTAAGAAAGGAAAGTTGAGTCCAAGGTATGTAGGACTCTTTCAAGTATTAGAGAAAATTGGAGAGACAGCCTATAGACTTGATTTGCCAACTGATTTTGTAGATGTTCATGATATTTTCCACGTCTCCATGTTAAGGAAGTGCATTGAAGGCCTAGCTGAAATAATCAGTTATCAAGGTGGAGATTTGAGGCCAGATATGTCTATGTCTGAATACCCAGTGCAAATTACAGGCCATAAGACAAGGAAGTTAAGAAACAAAGAAATTGAGTTAGTTAAGGTCAGGTGGGAAAATAGGCTGGGAGGTGAGGATACCTGGGAGTTAGCCGAGGAGATGGCTAAAGGGTATCCTTACTTGTTTGAATAAGGTTTTAAATCTTTTTAGATGATAGTATTTGTAATTATGTTTTAAAGTTGAATGTATTTAGAATATGTTATGGATTTCGAGGTCGAAATTTCTTTTTAGATGATAATAATGTAACGTCGCGCATTTTTCGGATCCTTGTGGATCTTGTGTTCAGCGCTTGTGAGGCCAATGTGTGGCCAATGTGACTTGTGTTCGGTGTGCGCGTGCGTTTTTGGGGCTTATTGGGACGATAGTTTGGGCCTACAGCACCCCAGGGTTCTCTGTCTGTGATCGCGACAGCAGGGGATGTCGCGTTCTGAACGCGACACTCTTGCCCGTCGCGTTCTTGTTGCCTTTGTGGTGCTGATCGTCTGCATGTGCGCCACGTGCTGGGTGCTGGGCGACCTGCAGACGTCAGCTGTTGGGAAGGCGATGCCTAGTTCCGTCGCGATTAGGTAGCGACGCGACGATGCGTCGCGATTTCAACCGTCGAGGGTTTTTAAATAACCCTGGCCAGGCAGAACTGCAACGGGTTCTGCTCAACCAGGGGGAGAGGTTGTGCGGGTTTCTTGGTGGATTTCGGTGTGGAAGCTCACGGGTTGACGTGTTCTCGCCGCGGGAAGCTCGCGTGAAGTGGAAGGAACGCCGAGGGATCGCCGTACTGTGCGTTCTTCGCGGAGGTAGGGTGACTCCTCCTGTTTTTCGGGCTGAGGATTGTGTAGGAGAGTGGTTTGATTAGTTATTCACTTTTCTAACAATAGATACCATGTCTAGGGATTCACAAAATGCATGAAAATTGAGAATTAAAGGTGGTTTGCGTAGCATAGAATGGTAATCCGTGGAGAGGATCCCGGATTAGGGTTCCTGCCTGTAAAGGCGACGGAACCCCCTGTCGTGATCTGATCGCAACAGGTTGACCCGTCGCGTTCAGGTGGGGACCGCGACATGTTGATGCGTCGCGTTCATATGATGAATGCGCCACATCGGGCTGTCGCATTCTGAAGGCAACACAAGCCCATGTCGCGACCACAGCCGAGTGGTCTGAATATGCATGACTTATGTGACGTGATTATCTGATTATTATTATTCGGTGTATTTGGTAATAACGTGTAGTGCATTGGCACCTGTAGCGCTCTGGGAGCGCATGTTTATGAGGCTAGCGTGGTGGTTACATAGCTAGCTAGTGGTTTGTGTGTTGGCGTGGTATGCACGTGAATTACATTGTGTTTACGTGTTGTGGATAGTCGGTACTCGTGATTGTCGTGATGGTTCACGTGGTTTGAGCAGTGTGCACGTGGTTTTGTGTGCGTCACAGGTAGTACGACGCCTACCGTGGTTACCTCTCCAGTTGGGTGCCCCAGGTTCTCTGTGAGCCAGGCTGTTAGTTCGGGGCTTGTCCCGGTACTTGTGTTGTACCGTCGAGGTCTGTGTCGTCTGTCCTGGACACCCTCACTTCTTTGTTTGAGTTGTTTGTCCGGTTGAGGGAAAGACGACAGTGGGACAGTGACTCTTAAGTTTGTTTTTAGTCACTTGTAGCGCGCTCTTAGTTGGGGTACGGACACCGGTAGTCGACACTGGTCCCCAGCTAGTCCTTTCCAGTGCCTAACTCTAGGGTGCTCCGGCCAGAGACCCTAGAGGTGCCAGGCATGGGCCTGCGGTTGTGTGTCCGCAGGAGTGATGTTTAGTTGGTCTCCACAGTTGTTTGACTTTTCCACGTAGAGCAGCAGCTAGACCTTTCGTCCGTGGCTGCGAGATTGAGAGGTAGACCTGTATTTGTTTGTCCGAGTCAGTTACTGGTGTCGCGAACCAGTCTACGTGGCTCGAGTGTGGCGGTCTCTACTTTAGCTCGTACACGTGATTGAGTTTTGTTGTTTATTTAATCACTTTGTTTAATATAGTCGGTAAATGGTAAGTATGTTTATTGCTTTAATAACCTGCATGGTTGTGATATAAATTGTTAGTATAGTTTACTGCTTTCGTACTTGTGTATGGTTTGCTCGAGTCGGGGGAGTTCCTTACTGAGCCAGTGACTAGTGAGGCTCACCCCTACTCCCCACAGGCGAAGGCGAGGAGGAGGTTTCGTTACCGTCTTCCAGTTCAGGGCCGCATCGTAGCGGTGTTGGGCCAGCTCCTCCAACTGTGTAGCTTCCGTAGCAGTGTAGTTTCTTTCCTCAGTTGTACTAGTTCACCTCGGGGTATGCCCCAGGCTCCTGTACTTTCTTGTACTTTTGTTGAAATTTGGCTATGTAAATCTTGTACATTATATATGAAATTGTGAATCATATATGAGATCAAGTGTGTTTCTTTCTGTTTTCACGGACTTGTGTGTAGTATCCCTGCGAAGCCACGGCCCGTTCGCGGGAGGCGGACTCGGATCAAGTTCGTTATTGGTTTAACGGGCTTGAACAAGGCATTCTGTCACATGTTCCACCAATTGGTGCTCCCAATACTGGTGGAGTAGGAGATATTTTTTTATCTGCTCGAAGACATCTTGACATGCTTGATCCCAGATGAAAGGAGCATCCTTCTTCATTAGTTTACCGAAGGGCGCACACCTTCCTGAGAGGTTGGAGATGAATAGCCGGATATAGGCCAACTTTTCTTGAAATGACCTCAGCTCGGTCAGATTTTGAGGAGGTGGCAATTGTTGGATTGCCTTGATTCGCTCACAGTCTATTTCTATTCCTCGATATCTGACGACAAAGCCCAGAAATTTGCCACTTGAGACCGCGAAGACACATTTCATAGGGTTCATCTGCAATTTGAAATGACGAAGTCTTTCAAAAAACATGGCGCAAATCAGATAAATGATCTTCCCGTTTTTTGGTTTTGACGACTAAGTCATCCACATAGCATTCGACCACATCATGGAGCATTTCATCAAATATTTTAGTCATTACTCTTTGATATGTGGCCCCTGCATTCTTCAATCCAAAGGACATTCTTTTGTAGTTGAAAATTCCCTTGGGTGATCTGAAAGTAGTATGATTTTTATCTTTGATTGCCATGCGGATTTGGTTGTAACCTGAGAACCCGTCCATAAAAGATAATGTTTCATGGTCGGTGATCATGTCCACCATGGTTTCTGTAATTGGAACCAGAAAATCATCTTTAGGACATACTTTGTTCAAGTCCCTGTAATCAATACAAATCCGGACTTGGCCATTCTTCTTCTTTACTGGGATAATATTAGCGAGCCAAATTGGATATATGCATGGCTCGATGAATTCTACTTCAGAGAGTTTGTCGACTTCAGCATTTACTTTGAGCTCCAACTCATGCCGCATACGCCTTTGGGGCTATTTGACAGGCTTGGCTGTATGGAGTATAGATAATTCATGCTCGGCGACTGATGGCTCCAGCCCGGGCATTTCTTTGTAATACCAAGCAAAACAATCTTGGAATTCCAACAGAAGAGTTTTGTAAGATTATCTTTCTTGTTCATCAAGGACACTGATGAAGATTGGTCGAGGGTCTTCTTGACCTCCGAGGTTGAGTGCAATCAATTCATCAACAATGGCTTGTCCGCCATCCTCAAACTCATGAGGAGCCGGTTGTAGATCCACGAAGTCTTTTTCGTCATCAAAATTGGCGACGTAGACCTCGTAGTAATTTATATCTTCAGGATTTGTTAGTGAAGCTTGTTTGTCAGATTCCTCTGACGACTCTTCATTTGATGGCACTCTTTTGGGAGAGATAGTATCTTCTTGAGAGTTGGAGCTGGAAGACTCTTGGATGCTTTCTAGATGGCAGGTTTCTGACAATAGTCCAGCAATATTGACAGTAAAGAAGACCTTGGTGTCATAACCTAGCCCTCTTGTATCTTTCTTGGAGAAGGGAGATTGTCCTCGCACTTGGGGAGGTTCCCATAATTGATTGGAGAAATCTCGTCGAGACGCATTTTGCATCTGAGGGATATTTTGCTTCTAGCACATTTCTTTGATATTTTGTGGCATATCAATCACTTCTTGCATAGGCTCAAGATGATTTTTGGGTTTATTTTCCGAATCGAAATCATCCTCTGGAGATCCCCGAGACGTTGATTCCCCTTTGTAAAAGACAATTGGCTTCACTGTCTTCTTGGCATTTTTCTTCTTTTCTTCCCTTTGATAAGTAACGACGAACGTTTTCAAACGTCCAACGATTTGTTCTTGCTTCAGGAAAGAAATTTGCATGCACTTAGGAGGCAGAGAAATGCTTTTGTTCATGACCTGACTTACATGATCGGCCTCATAATTGATGCTTCGCCTTTCTTGGCAAGTTGACTTACTGTGGGGTTTTTCTTATGGAGCTTGGCAAGGCCTTCATTTATCACGAATAGCTCGCCAGTCTCACGGTCTTCTTCGATGGAACCAGTTTGTTTACCCTTCCCTTTCGCTTGGGTAGAGGGTTGAAAAACTAGTCCTCCGAGATAAAGCAGAGCATCAGTCAGATTGCATTCATCTTCTCGAAACGGAGTTTGATCAGCAAAGATCGTATGTTGCTTTCCTTCTTTTGCATATTTGATGCATTGATGGAGCGTTGAAGGAATGACCCAATTTTCATGTGGCCAGGATCTTCTGAGCAATACTTTATATGTTGTATCAGCATCAATGATATAGAATGTCACCTTGGTGACAAAGTCACCCAGAGTTAAGTCCACGGTGACTCTTCCCATGGCTTCTTCAGAATCTTGATTGAAACCTGTGATCCTTACATCCCTTACTTCTTGCATGTAAGGCATGAGATATAAGGACTCAAAAGACTTGTAGGGCATTATATTAATGGATGCCCCTGGATCGACCAGAATCCGATTTAACTCATTGCCATTAATCTGCCCCTTCATATATAGAGGACGCTTGTGGCATGAAAAGGGCAGCAGCATATCTCCGTCTGTGAAGGTGAAATTCGCTGCCAATGCTTCATATGCTTGGGCTTGTAAATCAGCCACATGGGTTCATAGGTTTCTGGTTCTTGGAGTATTTTGACGTGAGTTTCTCTCAAGTCTTTACTCCAAGCGATGGCCTTCCAGACAATAATACTGACGAGGAGTGACTTCAATTGTTGTAGAATTTTGTCATCAGCCACGGCACATGTCTGATCCAGTAGGGAAGATGCCCCTATCAAGGATTCAGACAGCTCCTTGGGCTTTTTGCTTTGCTCAGCCTTCGACTTGGTGAGTTCATTTTGAAAGAGTGAACTCGGTGACTTTTTGTTTTGAGAGAGAAGAGCATCGTCCGGCTCGTTAGAGGAAGTGCACGGACTTTGGTCTCCATCCTTTGGCTGAGAGATTATATTGAGCAACCCCTCTTCTTCATCTAAAGGGTCAAAAGACATAAGAATCTGCCCGAATTTCAATTTCAGGCAGAGGTTTTGACTCTTCGCCGCGGAAGAGTATTACTTTGTCTGGATTTGTAGCACCAGGCTTCTTGGCAGTGGTGGACGTTGCTTTTTGCCATTTGCCAGATCCTCTACCGTGATTGCGACTCGAATTATTTGTAGAGCGACGTCGATATGTCAACATCGCTGACTTGTCTTCAGCTTGTATGGTGGTACCCCTTAGGGAGATTTGTAACTCCTTAGGTGGAGGTACGAATACCATATTACAAGAGAAGAAGTTGAACATCTCCTCCAGCTTTTAAACAGTAATTTCTTCATCTTCATAGAAGTCTTCTAATTGTTTTGGGAGGCAAAGCTCCCCTTTTTCTAGTGCTTCTTGTTGTATTTGGCAAAGCCAATTTTCGAGCGGGTTTTCCGCTCTAACTCCTCCCATAGGATGTATTCACCGAGCGTAACCCTTCTGGAAGATCTGGAAGGTACATATTCTTCCAGCTCATTGATCAACTTCTGAAGTTTCTGGAGAGGAGTTAATTCTTGAGGCCTCTGCAGCGACAGCGCGCTCCATCTGCTTCTTCATTTTTCTTTTCTCATTTTTCCTTCTATTCTTCTCTTTATTTTTCATTTGCAAGACTTCAGTTGGACTCGTTGCTTTTTGTTTGGGGAGTGGCTTAGAGACACTCCTTTTGCTAGAGTCACCTCTTGTCATGAATTTCTTGAATATTTTGGAGTTAGTCAGACCCAAGGTTTGATGGATCGGCGATTCGGACCGAATCGGGTTCTCCCTGATTCGGTTCAATTCGCATGGAATCGGACCGATTCGCATAGGATTATTATATATATTATATTTATGTATGTATATATATATATATGTGTGTGTGTATATTACCCATAGGGGAACACGGTTTCCTCTTCATACTTATTTACCTTATTCATACCTAGCCTGGCTTGCCCAGTCATTTCCTAGCTTGCGTAAAGCTAACTTTCAAACTCTCTGCACTGAGAGAATTGCCCCTAGCTTGTTGGAACGGGATGTGAAGGCACTCCTACTATTGTATTTCTATTTTGATTGGAAGGGTGATATGTAAGATTCACTGGAACAGGTAATATTTTCAGTGAAAATAGCTTCACAGGCCTTAGGACTTGAACTTGAAATGCATAGAAGTAGGACTCCCTATAGCGAGGTGGAAAGACAGGTCGGGTGGAAGGCAACTCCTAGCGAGTTGGAAAGAAAGTAGGAAAGGTCATCTCATTATACTATACCTCCTTGGGAGGGGAGAAGAGAAGCACTGTTTCTTATCGAAAGGTCTTCCAAGGGCTGTACTTGATTCAAAGACATCCGACAATAACTTCCTAGGAAATTAGCTTCTTTTGTGCTTTTTTCCCATCCCATATGGATAGAGATTTGCCCATTGGAAGAGCTTTCAAACTCTCTTCTCCACCTTGGAAACTTGGCAGGAAACTTATTTTGATCGGTTCCCTAACTATGCTGTCCCAAAAGGAATGAGTACTAAAAAAGATATAGTTCAGCTGGCGAGGAACTGGGCCTATAGAAAGTATTATCTTTGAATGGGACTAGAGGGCGAAGCGTACGAATGCGAGTACTTAAACTGGTGGAACTGGCACTAGCCTGGTAAGCATTCTTACAAAGAAGAGGGCAAAGCGGGCACTGGCTGTAAGGCAAGCTTGCTTGGCCAGAACCAACATCGAACTCCAACTGAAATCGCCTTGGCTGGATTACCTAAATACTCAAATTGAATCAGCTGGATCGTATTCCCGAGCTTAGGAATACCCTACTTTCAGCTATCCCTACTTGAAAAAGGGATTTACTTCGCCAGTTTTAAAAGAGATTCAAAAAAGCTATATTGAAATATTCCAACCTGAAAGAAATTGAAATGAAATTCTAGATCTGTAACAGGCTTTATAACTGGCCTGCGAAGCGAACTACAGAAGAATGAGGGAAAAAATCAATTGCAATTGGCTCGTATAGACCTACCTTGTTTTGAACGGTAACCTCTGAAAGCTCGGGTTGGTGATAGTTTGAAGGCCGGCCTATCCTGTCTTTCGCGGAATCACCAGTGACTCCTGACGCAGCGGCAGGATTGCTATGCAACGAGCTTTCGCTCCATAACCGCAAGCGCCTTTAACTTGGGGCTCCAAAAAAACATTTTCCGGTTGCTGTGAAAGTTTTTTTCGGGGTATAACAAGAACAGAATCACGCTCTGTAGGATTTGAACCCACGACATTGGGTTTTGGAGACCCACGTTCTACCGAACTGAACTAAGAGCGCTTTCTTACGACAGGAGATAAAGCTGTAAAGAAAAGGATGATTTTTTACCGCATGCATATCATATAGAAAAATTTAACGACTTATGTCCAACGACAAAAATTCGCCTCGTGACTGCCCATAGGATAAGTAATTGGTAGGGATGAAAGGATTTGAACCCGTTCCATTTTTTACCCAAACCAAACGCGCTACCAAGCAGCGCTACATCCCCCTTTTTTACAGTGTCATTGTAGAGATTCCCTTTCTTGTTTTCCACATCGTTATTTCCTCCATCTATATACAATATCTTTCTCTTGCCATTTTTGCTTTTTGGTCTTTTATATATTCTTAATCTTATATACTCATCATTATCCCGATCCCGCCGCTCCTACCAACGATAATAGAAGTTTAGAGGGTTTCCCGATAGAAAGATTTGCATGCGAGAGAGATCCCAATTCCGCGTATCTGGTTAAGCAAACCCTGCCGCTAGCTTCCACCCGAAGGACCGAGTGTTTAATAATTACTGAATGCGTTATATATACAGGGAGAGAGAGGAGTAATCCTCACGGAGATTTTTGTCAAAATCGACGCAAGCGCCTATGCCTGCCTGAGGAATCGATGGGATACGAAGCAGAACTGGACGGAGGGGATGGAACTGCCGATCCTGGAAATGACAAGGGCTTGGGGAGAGATGCCTTGCTTGAGTAACCGGAAATGGTTGGTGACGAAGAATAGGTAGCTTGCAAGCATAGGAATTTTTAACCGAATTCTTTCATTCCCCCCAGCCAATGTGCTAGATCAGATTCTTCTACTCCTGCTGATGCCCCAATTTGCAGCATCTTTTACAGAATTTTGGTGGTTGGTATCAGATCTTGCCACCTTCCTGATGATCCCATGCCCAGCCATATACAGGTCTTTTGAATCGGTTTGCTAACATCTACTTCCACACAGATTCGAGCACCTGCAACGGTTTCGGCTTCCCTCGTTAAAGGTCCAACCGGGTAAGGATACTGTTTTAGCGGTATGCCCTTTGGACCTTAGCTCCTTAAGGGTTGGGTTCTAGTGGCTTTGGGTCGTCCGGACCCATATCTGGTAAAAGTGGTGGCCTGGTTGGCCCCACACCCCTTATCATGCGTGTCTGTGGGAGCTGTTTGTGTTAGCGTTTTGTTCCTTATGGTTCTCAGTCCTCTTTCGCCGAGATGCCTTTTAAAAAGACGCAAGCGCCTTCTTCGCCGGCCAAGCCTCTTTCAAGCTGTCCCACTGCCCTTGACCTTCCTTTTAATAATCTCCTTACACGCAAGCGCCTCTCACTTAGAAAACTGACTTTATAAATCAATAAATTGCTTGACTTACGCAACAAAAGTAGTTTTTTCTACGGTGCCTGACCTGCACCCGCTAACCAAAACTGACTATCACGAGTGCCAAGCGCCTGCTACCAGAAATGAGAGACTATAAAGAAAGAGTCGTTCTCTAAGCACTTCTTATGCGCTGATTCGAAATAAGACCTGAATCGCCTGAAAAAGGAGCCTGGATCGGGATAACGTTAAGGTCGGTCAGGGTAGGCGACTCATAAACCCTATTCCACATAAACTATGATGCTACAAATACGGCTTTCACCACCTGATATAAACGAATCAGGCGCGCAGCGGCGGGTTGGTTGAAAAAGGACGTTATTCATGCCATTGCAGGATCCACACTACCAGCACTCCTCCCGGTGGGAGAGGGAAGACACACCTATTTGTATCGACCGGATCTAAGCCCCATATTCAGCTCCGGCTGGACGAAAAATACCAACTTCTGAGTTGGTTGCCCATATACCTTTCTCTCTTGTCTTTCTCACTAGCATTTTGAAGTTCCTGGGCGAAGGATCTTCAATCTCAATCTTCGGGTTGGGTCTTATAGGACTCCTTGATAACGGGCGGATTCATAGTGTCTTTCATGAGCTGTACCAGCTCTTCTACTGTCATGTTCGCAATCCGACCCTTTTTGGAGGTTGGACATTACGCTGGGCTGGAGGCTGAGCTCTAATCGGGTGGTTAATCTGGTCGGGCTGGTTTATCAATCGGGGTGCAGGGTTTGGATGATAAGGAAACATCTGAGGCTGAATGGGGGCGAGGCGAATAATGAAGGAAGTCTATGGCGATCCAGCTCCCAAAAAGAGAGACAAAAGTCTCAGTTGAGTAAGTGCCATCGATTCAAAATAAGTAGTTGAGATCCTCTAGCCCCCCTTACTCTGGAGCAGGAGTAGCGGATTCGCCTACTTCAAAGTCTAAAGTCAATCCGGATTGACTAGATTTCCTTCAAGCAAGGCTGACTTCATTAGCATTAGCTATAGGTAGACAGAACACAAACCCCATCGTACAAGCAAGTAGATCAACGTTTAATAGTTTTTTTCCATCTAGGGTTTACTGCAAACTTCTTATATCTACCGGGGCAAAAACTTATATTCCATCCTGTATTGCTTGTCTTGATTCTCCTAGTTACTTCTTGGATTCGCCGAAAACAGATGAATAAAAGCGCTTACTAAGCACAGTCACGGAAATTCCAATTCAATTAGCAGCGAATCTTGCACTTGAGGAGCAGATCTCTATATGTAAGAGCGGATTAGGCGCATGCCATGGATTAGCCCTTATTTACTACATACATATTATAAGTACCTACGATTTTATCTAAAATAAGTGCCTTTCAAGTCATATATGCAGAAACTACTAAGAAACGAGCCAAAAGGGTATTCTTTAGTGCTGTGTGCTTATTGCTCACCCGTGATTTTTGACTGAGGAGCTCTTGCCTCTAACTATGTCGGAGCCTTTCCCTCAACTCTAGCTTTTCTCTGAACCGTCACCCGCCACTCTCCCTGCCTTAATGTTTTCAGGATGAGGAAAGTTGTGCAGATGTTTAAGGCTACCGCAGCCAGCGAAAAACCAATCTCTTTTTTCTTCAACCGGACCTGCGCACTCGCATATCAAAGGAGTACTGTAGCTCGGGCTAGCTTCTGAGACAACACTTCTTGTCTCGACTTGAAACTCCACTTTCAGCCTGACAAAACTTTAGCAAAACATTTATATATACTAGACGGCACCACTGATTGAGCGAGAAAACTCCACTCCATTCCATAATCGAGTGGATCCCTTTTCATTAAGTACCTCTCCGCAAGCGCCTGTCCTGGGAAAAAGAGTCTTTGAACTTGGAAAGCAAGGCTCTCAGGCGAGACCGCGAAACTTTATGTGAATCCAAGCCATACAGGCAGCTAGCAACACATGCAGGCAATTCAAACTCAAATCAAGATGCCTAGAGGACGCGGGCAAGTAAGCAATTTCACTATTTAGCTCCATCCATTTTTCAGGATCAAGAGACAGCATTGAAATGCTTAAGGTCGCCTACGGACCCACAAACAAGGTAATTGGAAACGGGAAATATCCTATAGTAATACAGATAAGATGCAAGGATATTCTCACTTTCTTTCCCTTGACAGCTCGCTTGAGATACTCCTTCCTGCTTGCCGGACTGTAAAAAGTAAGATAACTTAACTGGATTGACCTTGCCGAGATACTCCTCCTTGAAAATCTCTTCCTTATACAATGCCCCAAGGGAGACAGCTGCCAGCCTCAAACTTTTGTGTCAGCCCTCTCCTCTTCCCTCGTTAGCAGTCAAACTAAAAAACCTACTCTTGCGGGTACAGGGCAAGAGAATGAAAAGCGGGGGGGACTATAGATTTTAAATATTTAGTATAGGATAGGGTTCTGGCTACTGGACAATCTTCCTAAGATTGAAATTAAAATAAAGAAAAAAGAGTGAAGCCTAGCACCGCTCCAACTCCTGCACCAGCTTCTACTCGATTCTGATTTCTGCCCGTTGGTTTACTTTGACTTGTCACAATAATAAGTACTTTCCCTATCTTTCATTCCCAATCGACCGAGCAACGAACTGCTTCGAAGGGCATTGCTTCCGCGCTTCAATCCATATAGCTTTGTATCTCATAAAGTAGGGTTGATCTATCCTTACAGCATTAGTTAGATATTCGCATCCGACTCTTGTTGTCTTAACTTCTTGATAACTGTGTATTCACAAAACACATACCATGTAGACTGTTCCCACTCTGGTATACCAGCCTAAGCCTAGGTCAAGAGGGAAAGCTAGCCTCACTCTCATATCTCTTTACCAAAGCAGCTTAAGCTGACCTCTTTCGCCCAGTTCCTCGAGAATAACAAGAATCATTTGACCAGAATGTCGTGCTTAGGCCCCTCACTTTGAAAGCAAGGAAGAAAGGAGCTTTTCACTCGCGAAAGAAGTAAGCACTCGAGCAATAGCATGGCTGGCTCCCAGGTCAGCTTTATCACAAGAATGTAGGACCTTTGAGACTCCTACAGCCAGATGGTGCCTGCATTGGGAACCCAATATCTTTCTTCGGAGCAGTTTCTTTTCCCGTCCCCCCGCCCCGGCATAGCGCTTCGCTTCCGGTTCTTCGGAGCTGACTTCTCCCTTCTTCATTGATCTGGGGGAAAAGGAACCGTCTACCAGTTGGGAAGCTAGACATCAAGGTTGTGGCTTGATGAGGATAACTAAGCTGACACGCCGGAGTTGGCTGCTGGCACAACAGGGTGGTGCCTTACCGCACTGCAGGCGCACGCGCGGTAGCGTTCGTGGTGGTGCTTCAGGATTCCAATGTACTGCGTCCAAGATCAGAACGAGCTTGCCGGCGGACCACTGCCGTCCCATTCTTGAGTGAGCTGGAGCGCAGCCATCTTATCCACTGAACTAGCTAGAAGCTCTCGCTTCGGGTCGAAGCACTAAAAGAAAAGGACCGGGAAACGCGGCGGCATAGGAACCACGGGACCCAGGAGGGATAAAGACGATGTACGGGATACGGGATCCTCGTAGTAGGCTGGACCAACATCCAGCCGAGAGAGGGCAGCCTTTAGAAGCTGTTGGGAAACCAAGAGAACGCTTCGCGTTTTCTTTTCTTCTTCCCGTAGGAGTAGCACACACAAAAAGAGGGATTAGCATTATCCATGAGAAAGCACTAAAACCCTGGGGCTCCGCGCACTGGGAAAATGCTGACGCGACGGGAAACCGGCCACTAGTTACGAAGTGAACATAAGGCGCTTGCGAGAGGTCCCTCACAGTCAGGTGCGAAGCAATTGCCCCCTATTTGTAAAGTACCCCTCTTCCTACCTATTTAGGGGCTTGAGGCGAGAAATAGCTTGATGAACCGTTCCGTTCGCCACGCATTTCCATTCACTTGCTTGCATATCATTTAAGTAAATGTTACATTTACTTAAGATATTACATGTAAATAAAGAAATACTCCCCATTTGAATCAAATAAAAATATCAAAAAAATCATATCTCTTATTAATAAAAAGTCAACTCTCCCATCGAAGAAGAAAATCGTGATTTCGGTGATTTTAGCGAAATGCTAACTTTCTAATCTCTCATAATTTGGTCTATCTAAAAATTTGATAATTCAAATAAACCATATGGAACACTAACAATCCAAAATCCGGTAAAAAAAGTCGTCGACTTTTTTCAGTAGGAGAGCGGCTCCCTTAGAGAAGTCACATGAACGTTTGACTTTTTTTACCAGACTTTGAATTTTTAGTGTTCCATATGATTTATTTGAATTATCAAATTTTTAGATAGACCAAATTATGAGAGATTAGAAAGTTAACATTTTGCTAAAATCACCGAAATTGTGATTTTCTTCTTCGATGGGAGAGTTGACTTTTTATTGGTAAGAGATATAATTTTTTTATATTTTTATTGGATTCAAATGGAGAGTACTTCCTTATTTACATGTAATATCTTAAGTAAATGAAACAACAAATTATAACATTTACTTAAATGATATGGAATGTAAATAAGGTATGAGCTCCATGTCATACCATGTGAATCCCTCAGCCCATTCTCATATCTGGCATACATATGTTACATATATGCATGCATATATGTCTTACATATACATATATATGTAATATATATTCATTATATACATATATTATATTATATATATGCGAATCGGACCGAATCAAGCGAATCGCGAATCGGGTTTCCGTTGATCCGCTCCGAATCGGCCCAATCCGATTCGCCATGACAAACCATGGTCAGACCTTCGAGGGCCCATAGTGACCCAACCGGCCTCTGAGGCTTGTGTGTCGAAGGTTGCATTAATTGCTTCTTGAATAACATCAGGTGGGAGTTGGTAGAACTCATCCATAAACCCCTCTGCTTGTTGCGAAATTGGCTTTGTCGCAGCTTCTTTTCTCTTTTGACTTAAGTTTTACAAAATGTCAGGCTTGCGTCGCTTCATTTTAGCTTTGCCTTTATTTTGCTTGATGCCAGATTGATATAAGTCTTCACTTTGACTGCCTGGATGGTAAACTAAGTTTACCATGTCTTGATCAAATATTTATTGTGACGCCTCACCCAAGTGTGTTTGAACCAGAGAATGTCCAAACTGGTCAATTTCCTCATCTCGGATGAGTGTCTCAATCCAGTCTTGAACCTCCGGGCAATCTTTGGTGGGATGTATGATTTTGGCATGATATTCACAATAACATACATCCCTCATTTCTCTTCTAGTGATATAAGGTGACGGAGAATGTACCATCATTCGCCCTCGCTTCATAAGATTATCAAATATTAGCTTGATATTCTCTTCAGGGAAAGAGCGCTAGTGAATAGGGCGCCAGTCAGAATACCATCGCCTGGATAAACCTTGATTTGAATTTGACCCCTCCATCCCTGATTCGGGCAAATCAGAGGGTAGAGGTGCATTGATGACAATTACCGAATGAGATATGAAATTGATTGGCTCATTCGGCGGATGCCGGATATGGGGTTGTGGAGGGCTGACCAAAGAATCACCCAGGTCAATCACCCCCTGCCTGATCATAACTTCCATGTCATCTTTGAAGTCAGTGCAGTCTTCAATGACGTGACTTGTTGTTTGATGATATGGACAATAATTAGATAATGTATTTGGCGGAGCAGAGAAATCCAACAATCCGGCCTGCAAGCATAACCGGAAGAGTGTTAATGTTTCATGTCGAGGGAAAGAGTATAACTTCTCCGTCTCGATAAAGCCTAGGGATCCTTTGGATAACCACCCAATTGAATCTGAATAAGGTGGCATCAAAAATAGTTCTTGTGTCGCTTGTGTATGAATGGGAGTGGTTTACGGAACATAGGCTCCCTGAGGGGAAGTATCCTGGTGTTCCTCCACATTTTCTATAATTTGCCACAACTCTTGTTGGCCTTGTTGTAGTCACCTGAGTTGCTTTTTAACTCCCCGAAGGACTTTCCATATCGTTCGACGCCTGGATCTTGGCGGAGAATGGGCCCCGGAATTATCCTGAGGTGGGTCACATGAGGGACTAGCCTCGGAATTAGTTGAATTTGCAGTAGATTGTGCCGCATGTATTACATTGACTGACTGCTCCGGTCGATGCCAAGCATGAGGTTGAGGAGGGTCGACTAGACCACCTTGCATGGATATGAGGCCGCTTTGGATCATCTTTTGAACCTCATTCTTGAAGATATAACAGTCTTCAATTGCATGCCCCAACATACAGTGATACGGGCAATAGTTAGGCTCGTTGATCTTGCTGACATCTGCCGGCTTCTTTGATTCTGACAATGATATTAATTTGATGTTCAAGCAGACATCAAAAAACTTTCTGGTATGTTCCTTTTTGAAGGAATATGGAGCTTTCATGCGATCCACCAATGTTGGCATTGGCGCTTTTGATTCTGACTTCTTCTTTGGAGTGGAGACATTACAACTCCTTTTTCATCTTTGCCAGGTGAGAAATCAATAACATTGACTTCTTTTCCTGTTGGATTGCGTTCTTTGGGAAATTTGCTTTTATGAGATGCATGAGCCATTTGATCAGCTAAGAACATCTCAATTTCCGCCACGACGGAATTTAGTTGATCGAAACTCTTGATATTTGCCCCCCAAGAGTTTTTCATTAATTACCGCCGCCAAGCCTCTTCGGCAGATAGTAATTGCATCTTCTTGAGCAAGAGGGTCGTCACATGTCATGCTAAACTCTAGCCACCTCTTGATAAAGTCGAGTGTCGACTCCCCTTTCTTTTGCTTAAGGGAGCATAGTCCGGCGAATGAAACTTTTCTTTCAGCCATTTGGAAACGGTTGATAAATTTCTTTTATAGGTCAGCCCAATCGGCAACCGAATTAGGCCTCAGCTTTGAATACCATTGGAATGCAACACCAGTCAAGGAGGTTGCAAAATATCGGAGAAGATAAGACTCCTCGAAGGCGAGATCACTCATGGCAGTTATATAATATGCTAAATGCTCCTGAGGTGACCCATGTCCATCAAACTTTTGTAGTTTTGGGACTTTAAGGCACTCGGGTGGTAGCTTCTTGAATTGATGATGTACGGGATACGGGACAGTGTATAAATCCATAACCCGAATCCCTTCGCCTTGTTGAGCAAATTTGTCTTCAATGATCTTTTCAATCATATGCCTTTGTATGACGATATCTTGCATTGCCCCTGTTTGAGGGGATATGATATTGGATGGATCGAAGATATCATGACCCGTAGCTCCAGAAAAAGGGCCACTTATAGAAACCGTCAGACGATTTGCCAGGGCAGACCCTTCCGGATGTTGGCTTTGTTGTTGATTTTGAGTAAAGACCGGCTCCCCAGATTGCCGAAGGCTAGTGGTAGCTAGTGGCTTCATTTCATGTAGAAGTATGGCCATTTCAGAGTGCCACTGCTGCATGAATTGATATTTATCATCGTCTGACATTGCTTGGAAATTTTCCTTTGTAGGCAAGTCAATGATGGAATCAGTAGTTCATATAGGAAGCATGTTTTCCCTGTTTGGAGGGATTTCTTCCTCAAAGAAAGGGATTTGAATTCCTTCATGTTGGATTTTAGCATGAAGAGGAGCTTGACCAGACGTCCCAGCTTGCTTGCCAGGGGGTACTTGGCAGTTTCTTCTGGCAAATTGTTTGGTATTGCGATAAGTAGCTTCGACAGGATATTTGGATTGGCCTCCGCAGTTGCTCCATTGGCTCGCCGGAGTCTTCCCAAAGGCATAACATGAGAAGATCTTGAGCCTGGGTTTCTCTCCTGCTGCCCAAGTGACACGCCATCTTTTTGACGAGCGGGTACCAACTTTGGGAGTTGCCCCCAGCCTGTCGAAGATTGAGATTCGTGTTATTCGGTCGAGGACCGATACGCGAGAATTGAATTCTTGAAAAGGATTTGCTTTGACTACCCAAATATTCTCCGAGTCTTAAGGGGTATAGTGTGATTTTCTATGCACCCCTTTTCTCTTTTGTCCGTTGAGGTGCTTTGGTTCAGCATGTTGAAGAGAAGTGCATTTAGCATCACTCCTCCTTCCAACCACCTCCGGTGCATTTGCTGGAGTCTTCTTGATTTTCTGGGCCTCCTTTTTGGGAACCCAAATTTGCTTGACCTTGGCGGACCGCCATATCTTTTGCTCGATGTCGGCTTCCACCTGGAGTCTTCTTGCTTTCCTCGAAACCACCGTAAAGCTGAGAAGCGGTTCGAGGTAGAAATTGTAGGAATATGCCAATCTCGGGGGATGATTGGCTAGTCTTTGTCGAGTCGCACCCGCAAGCTTTCGACCATCACGGATTTACCGGATCCCTTTGGCAGCAACATCTTTTGAGGGCATTCTGGTGCCCCTGTTGATGACAGCAGGGCGGACTTTGACATACCCGCAACTCCAGCTAGCCTTCCTTGTTGATTTGTTAGGGTAAAGCTTCTGAGCAGCACCCTCCTCTTGTTGAGCCGAGACTACCCCTAAGAAGAAAGGGGACCTGACAATGGTCGGAAAATCTCCGAACGCGATCAAAGTCACCAGGGAACCAAACTGACGTAGTTGTTGACGACGAGTGATCCATAGGTGACAGCCATCTCCTTTGAACGCCTTGTAGACGAGAGCTTGAACTTTGTGATTTTGTCCGAGTTTACCTTCAAGGAAAACACCGTTGTTAGAATTTTCATAAAGAAGATGTATAGACCTCGACTCTTACTATGAAAGGCAAGAAACAGTCCCACGGGCGAAGCCAATTTGTGGAATGCTGAAAATTTTATGTGATTTTATTTGATTTTATTTTGCCTTGCAGGGGGTGCCAGTCTGTCTGTCAGACAGAAATTGAAATCTACGCGGTGTGGAAGAGAAACTTTTATGTGCATTGGATGAGTGCGCCTTTTTTTATTTTATTTAAAAGCATTTGTTCCACATATTTTATTTTACCAGGCGATAAAGGTTACGTGTACTGGACCACTTCTCCATCGACCGGAATCAATGTTAATTTACATCGGATTAAAAATCTTTGATGTTGATTTACATCAATTTTATCCCGAACACCCTTGATAGTAAAGTTGAGGTTTACTTTTTTTCTAGAAAATAATAACACGATGTTTTGCTTTTATCCGACGAAACAGATTTTGTTTTGGAGAAAAAGCATGGACTCTATTTGTGAGTTTAGTCATGCAATTTGAGGGTCAAATGGGCGTAAAACGGAGGATTGGTTTGATGTTTGAATATGTTGTGTATTTGGGCAGAGCTTCCGTGTAGGCACAGTTTCCGCGCAAACACGCACGAACATATATTTGATGAACACATAGTCGTACTATTTTAGGGCAGAGTCTCCGTATAGACAGAGTCTCCCCATAAAATACGTACATATGAACACATATTTTGTGAACACAAACAATTTACCCTCGCGGAGGCTAACTCAACTTGAGGGAAATAACATAGACGGTTTAAATGTTTATACCCATGGAGACTAACTCGACATGGAAAACATTTGAACACAAGAACATTTGATATTTAAATATCTTATGCATGGAGACTAACTCGACATGGAAGATATTAAACATCGGAATGTTTAGGGTTTAGGGTTAGGGTTAGGGTTTAGGGTTTAGGGTTTAGGTTTAGGGTTTAGGGTTAAGGGCTTCTCCGTTTAAACCGATGGAAATCCCTCGATTGGGGATTTTAATGGGGGTTTCCTCTACTTCCATAAATATCCACCCTCGAATTTTACGAGGGGTTGTTGATGCGTGAAGAACTTCGTATTTTCTTGGAATCCTTTAACGGAGTGTTTGTCTAGGATTGGAATTTGCAAATGCTTAGTGCTTCCCCTGAGGCGATTTGGAGTTGTAATTTCTTCAAATTCTGGCTTATTGACCTTGTGCTATTGGAAAAATCTTCATAACTTGTCTTCTCCGAAGTGTTGTTCTTCCTAAACTTGTACTCCCTTGAAGAGTTTAATGTTGACTTCATCAATAAGTCTCCTTTAACTTGAAAGGGACTTGGATCCAATATTATCTAGTAATCATAACATTACCTTAAGTAATCATTAGATGAGTATAAATAGCTTCTAACATCCCTTTGTGGATATCTATTGTAAACTTTTCAGGGTTCAACAGGCACCTAGCGGGAAGGCACCCAGCCAACAACTATGTACAGGCACACCTTATGGGGACCCAAAAAGGCACCTCAAGGAGCGTGGTGGCCCAATGAGGTCTTGCAACCCACTCATGCCCATTGTTGCAACGTCCTTAGCCACTACCTCTGCTGTCATCACAGTTTCTCTCTCTCTCTCTCTCTCTCTCTCTCTCTCTCTCCTCTCTCTCTCTCTCTCTCTCTATATATATATATATATATATATATATTACAGCTCTCTAAATAATTTCTAGCGCCTGTCATTTTGCATAGCAAATTAAAATTCTTTTCTGGGGGCACCCCCCACACCCCACCCCGAACTGCCCTCTTGACCCCTTTGACCCCCTGGAACCTGACCATGCAGGTCAATCCATGTATGTAAGGAACTGAGGATGGGCATGAGAAAGTTCAGTCAACACACTCCAAATAGAGCCCATAAGGATCTTCAACCCAATAATTCATAGAAAAAAGAATCAGATCCCTGGGTGCTAATCTGGCCGATCCACCGGAACTTTTATCTAAAAAATAAATAAATAAATAAATAAAATAGAAAAAATCAGAAAATTCAGGAAAAATCAGAGGCACTGAAAGAAAGAGAAGAAAAAAATCTCTCCCCCTTTACAAGAGGCATGTATGTAAGGAACTGAGGATGGGCATGAGAAAGTTCAGTCAACACACTCCAATAGAGCCCATAAGGATCTTCAACCCAACAATTCATAGAAAAAAGAATCAGAACCCTGGTTGCTAAACTAGCTGATCGACCAGAATTTTTATTTAAAAAATAAAAAATAGAAAAAAGGGGGAAAATCAGAAAATTCAGGAAAAATCGGAGGCACTGAAAGAAGGAGAAGAAAAAAATCTCTCCCCCTTTACAAGAGGTCGGTGAACCATCCCAATGCCCATGATCACCCTCTTCCTCCCCCCCCCCTTCCTTTTTCCCTTTTCTACATATGAAAGAAGACAAAGAATAAAAAGAACCCTTCCTTTCCCATGCACACGCCCTCTCTTCCTCGATGTGCCCCTTCCCCCTTTTACCCCATGTGAAACTCCCCTCTCCCCCTCTTCCTCTTCTTCCCAAAAAGGGGAGAGAATGGGGGGTTTCACATGGGGTAAAGAGGGGGGGAGAGGGGGACGCTTTGGGGAAAGAAGCGGGATTTTTTATTATTTTCTTCTTTCAAAAAAATAAAATAATTTCAAATCTGGCCCCGGGCCAAGTCGAACCGATTCTGGCTGATTCGGCTGGAAGTTTCATGATCCAAGGGGCTGCCCCGTGGAATCAGATAGCCCTAAGGTGATCCTATATGGAATCAGCTGATCTCGATCCAGATCGGCCAATTCTGGGAACCATGCAACATTTACATGATTGTTGCCATATAAAAGTTCAATTTTGTACTTACTTTTCTGCAATTGATACATTTTATTTCATAATTATTGCATATATTTTGTCAATTTATATGTATATATATCCTAGATTTATATGTATATAGGTAACATACTAAGATTTGATCAATTCTCCATTGCTATGTCATATATCATGTATCAGCTAGACTAGAAATAAGACGCATTAGATGGAAGTTGGAACAAGTAGCACGATGATCATAGACAACAGGACTTACATGGATGAGATTCTTCTGAAAATGTCTTGCACGACCACCAACTTGACCAGGAAGTTGCTGTTTACCCTCTTTCCATGCAGATATTGTGTGAGTCTCAAGTTCCTCTTCTGTCAGATTGATCCATGATTACCAAGCTGCAGCCATACAGAGAAATACGACACTGCATTTACAATATGTTATTGTAAAGTACCAAACCATAATAAGTAGCTGAGAAACTCACATGGTAGGAAGAAGAAGATAGAAAACATAAAGTACCTACTTGCTGATCTGGTAAAATGGAACAACAGCTTCTAAATCGGTAAAGGTAACTAAAGCAATGAGCAATCACATCGTCACAAGAGAATAAGTATAAAAGTTAAACATGTAAATAAATATCTAGGGTGAAGCTAGGGGTTGGAAGCAAATGTCCCCTAAAAGTTTTTATCTGATTCCCCAGGTTACAGCAAAAGGCAAATGTATCTTCTCTAAAGTTACTCAATGTTCTACTTAACCTCAAGATATTAACAAGTATATCATACATAGAAGAAATGAATCATTTAAATCTTGTTTTTGGATATTTCATGCTTGTAGAAATCCTCAGGATTTGTGGAACTGCCCAGTTTAAGAATCTCATATATTTGAAGAACTACATAATTTGTATAAAAAAATGAAGCCCTTAAATGATCAAATGTCCCATGCACATGCTAACACCCCTTTATCATTCAACCCTTTTATCTGGTCAAGATCTAGAGTGAGATCTCTTGATCAGATGGAGACACTATCACACCTATGCCAGGGTGTTTAGTGTGTTTCCAAGCACCAGTTGCATTTAATAGACAACAGGAGCTGCATCAAGGGCACATGATTGGCCACCATCACATTGAATGCTCTATGCATTTGAACAGCCCTTGGGTGGGAGGCACCCCATGTACAGCATCCATGCACCATCTGATAATAATGCCCAGGAATGCAAAGGAGCAAGCATACAAGCACATGCATGTGGCACAGCCCTGCCACAACTCTGCAGCTACATACTGATACAACACTACAACAGCATCACATGCTGCAGCACCTACAAACAAATGTCTCTTGTTAGAGTTGTGGCTTATTTGTTATAGTTATTAGTGTTGTGTAGTGCTTATCTAGTACTTAGCTTATAGTGTACCTAGGGTACAACTTATTGTATACTCAGGTGTAAAAATGCTCTTTTCAGTTAATGACAAGATTATTCTGCTCTTTTCCCAAGACAACATGGTATCAGAGCCTTAGGGCTCTAGACCACAGCCCACCTCCTCTCCTCTCCTCTCTTTCTCTCTTCCACTTCATTCTCTTCTTCCTCATTCCTCCTACTCTCTCAGCAGAAGCAGCAGGAGGTTCCAGTGACATCAACCATAGCCCCCAGCCACCACGGGTCAAAGCGACCACACACACCGGCCGCCCCACAGGCTGTCGCAGCCACCGCAGGCCGCTGCTGTTGTTCCACGGCTGCAACATCTGCCCTCACCGCGGCTGCCCTCATAGGGGTTGACAACGACAGTTCTTCTTCACGTAGCCAACCCATGTCAAAGAGGCTTATCATCGTCAACCATGGCTAGCACATAAGAGCACTCGTCCAGTATCTTCACTCTATGTGCTGACCAATCTCATGTTGTTTCGACAGAGATACCATACCATGATGAACGGGATGAGGATTGTAATTTTGTGTCTGAAAGAAAAGGTTATCACATTATGAAGAGCTACCCTCAGAGTCAGATGAGTCAAAGTCAGTGCCTAGCCAGTCCCAGTGGGATGCTTATGATCCATATCAACCGAGGCAGGGGATATTAGAGTCATTGTATTCATTTGGATTTAGAGTTTGATCTTTGTATTTAGTTTGTGCAATGTAAATATCTTTCTATTAATGAGTTTCAATTATTTTCACTCTTCTAATGATTTTTTATTGAAAATAAATGTTTGTATAGCAATACATGGCACAAATATCATCGAATATGATAAAACATATTCATAAGAGGCCTAAACTAGAGAATTAGTCAAGAAAAGGGCCAGATTCAAGAGAATCGGCCAAGAAATGGGCCACAAACCAGGCTTCTGGCCACATCCATGCAAATCAGACCGAATCGGTCCGATTCTGGCTAATCAAACCGAATCAAGGGAAACCCGATTCGGTCCGAATCGCTGATGCGTCAAACCTTGCTTCATAGAAGATTTTTCTCGTATGACTCAGGTGTTTCTTCTCAAGTCACGTATTGATGTACTTTCTATGTTTCAAATTTTTTTTGCTAAAATAAAGACCCAGTATTATGCATCTATGAAAATTGTGTGCAGTGACAATGCTGTATAATACGCTCAAAACTTGTTTGTCCCTTTTTGTTCTTCTCATGGGATTGTTCATCAAATGTCTTATGCTTATACATCCCAGCAAAATGGGGTTGTTGAGAGGAAGAACTGTCATCTTCTTGATTACTCGTACCTTCTTGTTCCATATGCATGTTCCCAAATGATACTGGGGGCATGTGAGTCTTATCTCATGTTACCTTATAAATCGTGTTCCTAACCAAGTGCTAGATGAATAATTGCCCTTCCCTTGTCTACACCGAGATGCTACGCATTTCCCTCTCGTCCCATGAGTATTTGGATGCAAATACTTTGTTCATTCTCTTGGTTCCGGTCATGATAAATTGTCTCCTAGGTCGGTTCACTTCATTTGTCTTGGCTATTCTCGCACACAAAAAAGGTACTAATGCTTTGAACCCTGGTCCAACAGATCATTTATTTCTAATGATGTTATTTTCTTTGAATCTGTGCCATTTTATTCTCTCTCTTCTAATGTACAGGCTTTCATCCTCTCTCAGACGTCCATACTCCATATTCCACCCATCTTGTTTCCTCTGACTCAAACTCTGCTCTTAAACTTGGGTCGGCTGCTGCAGATCCTCTTATGGACAGGTTTATCAACAGCGTGACCCTCCTTACCTATCTGCCTCACCACTGTCCTCTTCTTCGTATCCATTCATTCTAGTGAGCATGGCTCTTCCCCATATTTTGACCTTCATCTTCCTATTATTATTCGGAAAGGGGTGCAATCATGCACTCAACATCTTATTGGTCATTTTGTTTCTTATACATCTTCGATACCTTTTCATTAGCTTGCCATGTTTATTTCTATCATTCCTATTCCCAAGACTATTCCCAAGGCACTCTCTAAATCTGAATGGAAAGAGGTTATTCATGAGGAAATGCGACTATTCTCTCTAGTGGTACATGAACCTTTGTGCATCACCCGGCCTCCATCACTCCTGTCATGTCACTTGCCATTGGGTGTACACAGTGAAGTATTATCCTAATGGTGCCATTGATAAATACAAGGCCGCACTTCCTACTACAGTTCCACAAACTTAGGGAGCGAATTATTTTGAGACCTTTTCTTCTATATCCCGAGTGAATACTATTTGTATGCTCTTTTCTCTTATTGTCACTCGGGACTGGGGAATGCTTCAGATGGATGTGAAGAATGTTTTTTTATATGGTGACCTTTAAGAGGAGGTGTATATGGAGCAACCTCTAGAGTATGTTACTCAAAAGGAGATGGTCTGCAAGTTTGAAGTGATGTGGGATGAAACAGTGGGCCTAGACGATGCAGGGCTAGTGCACGAGGGCACTAGTGCTGGTCCACTATAGAACTACGTCGAGTAGGCTGGCCCACCCACTCAAGGTTGTGCAACCTGGTCAAGGACCCTTTGTTGCCGGCTGGACAGCCCAAGTTGGGCCCTGGAGCACTCAGCTCCACTGAGCAACATGGTGGCGGTGTCCGTACACGAGAAGGCAATGTCAGTGATCGGCCGGTGGGGACTGAGCCCCTGCAGCAGTGATCAACAGAAGGATGGAAGGAGAGAGAGAGATAGAGAGGGTCTACAGTGAGAAGGATAGGGATCCGACGAGAGAGAGATCCGATGGAGGGAACAGGAAGAGAGAACTGCAGGGAGGGCCGCTGAGAGAGAGCTTGGGGTGAGAGATTAGAGAAAGGAGAGGAAGAAGGAAGTTCACAACAGATCGGGGTAGGCGGGCCATATGGCAGATCGACGGCAATGCACGAAGGAGATCAACAGAGTCAAGCAGCCAACTAGCCTCCCAGTTGCAAGGAGGTGCCAAAAGTAGCACTATGTCAAGGAAGGAGGCGGAGGTGGCATGGCAGCGCAAGTGGCAATGATGGGCCAGGATGGCGATGAGGTTGTTAGGCGGCAGTGGTGGTGGCCAGGAGCATTGCACCCCTTGGCCTTGCCCGATCTGGTTGGGGGCCTTCCACCCCTGGCCTAGTCAAACTAGGCCTCCCTTGCAGAGGACCGATAAAGAGAGAGAGAGAGAGAGAGAGACAGACAGACAGAGAGAGAGAGAGAGAAAGACGAGAGCAAGAAAGAGAGAGAAGAGGGGAGAGAGGGAGGCGCCCACAGCACTTCTCCCAATCTTTTTTTTTTTAATCCATCATTGTTGGCATAAAAAAATTTTCAAACCCCCATTTCTAGAAATCCAAAGGCACCCCTTAATGGGGCATATGGGGGCCTATTTATAGGCAAAACCCCCCAAGTCCTCCCCAACCGATGGAAGTCCCATCGGTTGGAGGGGTATTTACCCCCAACCGATGGACTGTCCATCGGTTGGAGGGGTAAAACCCCCCAACTGATGGTCCTACCATCGGTTGGAGGGGATCCCCCCCCAACTGATGATACCCTCCATCGGTTGAGGGGATCTCCCCCCCCCTAACGATGGAGGGTACCATCGGTTAAGGGGGGACCCACCCTCACATGCGCATGTAAAGGGGGGCCAACCCCCTATAAAAGGGCATGTAACCCCCCATGTAAAGGGGGCTTTTCCTCCTCCAAAAAAGGGTCCCCTTTTGGCCCTTTCGGCTTCCCCCTTCCAAAAAAAGGGTGCTGTCCCTCCAAAAATTCAGAAAAAAAGGAAAAAAACATTCTCTCTCAAAATCTTCTCACTTGTTCTTCAAGTTCTCCGCTCGGTGTGAAGGTATCGGCTCTTCCCCCGCTCGGTGCGGAATACCCAACAAGCGCAAAGAGAAGGGAGATCACCCCATACGGCATCGACATCTCCTTCATCCCCCTCCATGCTGAGCTAGTCTCCATGGAGGGCTTCTCGAAGAAATCATAATACGGTCCATGCCCCCACATCAAGCAAGACTTTCTGGGGGTAATATCCTTCGGGGTTTAAATACCTTTCATATCGAACAAGACTCTATGAATATATGGTATTTAAATACACTTGTTCTCGTGCTCTAAATGCCTCCATATCGAGCAAGACTCTATGGGTATGCGCATTTAGATGCACATGTTTTCCCCGCCCGTCGAGCAAGACTCCGGGATGGGTGAGTGTTGTGCTCGTATGGGTATGCGTCTTATACAAAGACATACTCATATGCTCACAACGTTGTGCTTATATGTATATGTTTCTTAAAGGAGACTCTGCCCAAGCGGAAGTTCTGCCCGAGAACATATCCATATAATCACAATCTCGTGCTCACGTGTATATGTTTTCTTAAGGAAACTCTGTCTAAGCGGAGGTTCTGCCCGAAAACATACTCATATGTCCACAACTCCGTGCTTATATGTATATATTTTCTAAAGGAAACTCTGCCCAAGTGGAGGTTCTGCCGAAATTATATCCATATATTCACAAATATTGTGCTTATATGTATATATTTCCTTAAGAAAACTCTGCCTAAGCAAAAGTTCTGTCCGGAAACATATCCATATATCCACAAAAAGTTGTGTTCATATGTGTGTGCTTTCTGAGAGAAACTCTGCCTAAACGGAGGTTCTGTCGAAAATATATCCATATGTTCACGAATATATGTTCATGTGGATATGTCTTTTAAAGGAAACTCTGCCTAAGCGGGGGTTCTGTCCAAAAGCATACTCATATGTCCATAAATGTATATGTACATATGTGCGTATTTCATGGGGACACTCTGTCTATACAGGGACTCTCCCCTAAAAGTCAATACAATCATATGTCCATCAAATTTATACTCATATATTCGCGCGATAACCTTGCCTATGCGGGAGCGCTGCCCAAATTCACAATACACTCAAACTACCAAATGAATTCACAGGTATACACCCGTTCACTTTCAAAATCATATATCAAATCCTCAAAAAGGGGAACTCACACTCCTTTTCAAAATAAAATGTCCAGACACCAAATAAAATTATGGGTATATGCCCGCATACTCCTCAAATCATAATTTAAAACTCAAAAGAAATCCATACTCCTTTTTCAAAAAATGAAATCTTCTTCTCAAGACAAATACCCTTCTTTGCAAAATGAAATCTCTTCTTCAAAGAAACATATTCGTTCTTTCAAATCAAAATCCATTTTGTCCGACAATAATAAAAAGTGAAAACATCGTATTATAATTTTCTGAAAATGCATATTTCCTCGACTTTGCTATCAATGGTATTCGGGTTAGAACTGATGTTAAAATGACATCAAGGGCTTTTAACCCGATGTAAACAAAACATCGGTTCCGATCGATGGAGACAGGGGTAGCACACGCTACCCTAATCGCCTGATGAATAAAAAACGCGGAACCAATGAAGTTCAGATTAAAAAGTGGCGCACTTGTCCATTCCATGGACATCAAATTTTCTCTCCGCATTGTGCGGATTCTCACTTCTGTCTGTTAGACAGGCTGGCACGCCCCGCAAGGCAAAAGAAATAAAAGAAACAAATAACAAATCAAGTCAAACTCGAACGCCAAAAATGAAGAAAGATAAAAGAGAAAAACATACAGATTTTCCGCGTGTCCACAGCTGGCACGCCCGGTGGGACTCCTTCTCACCATTCATAGCAAAAAAGGTCAAGATATATGCATTTTCTTATAAAAATCTAATACTGATATTTTTCCTTGAAGGTACTCGGACGAACAAAAGCAAACTTCAAACTGCTGGGAGATGGCTGTCACTTATAGACCGCTCGTCGTCAACAACCACGCCAGGTTCGGCCTGGCGACTCCGATCGTGTTCGAAGACTTCCCAGCCATCATCGGGTCCCCTTACTTCTTAGGGGTGGTCCCGACCCAACAAGAGGAGGGTGCAGCTCAAAAGTCTCCCTCCAACAAATCAACAAAGAAGACCGGCAGGGGCCGTACCAATATTCAAGCTCGTCCTGCCACCATTGACAGGGGCACCCAAATGCCCTCCAAAGATGATGTTGCCAAAGGGGTCAAATCCCATCCAACTCAAATTCGGAGTTACTCGGTTCAGGTAATCTCCTCCAAAGTTATAGATGTTGTCCCCTCACAACGGGGGCAATACAAAAATCACAAAAGCAAAAGGCCGTATGGTGCCACCTCAAGATCCGGCAAATCTATCATGGTCGGAAGCCTGCGGGTGCGGCTCGACGGAAGCCAACCTATCATCCCTCGTGATAGATATATTCCAACAATTCCTACCTCGAACTACTTCTCAGTCTTGCGGTGGTTCTGAGGAAAACAAGAAGACTCCAAGGTGGAAGCCGACGTAAAACAAAAGACACAGCGGTCCACCAAGCGCAAACAAATCTGGGTTCCTAAAAAGGAAGCCCAAAAACTCAAAAAAACTCAAGAAAGTGCATCAACGACGGTTGGAGGGAGAAACAATACCAAATACGCTTCTCTTCAACATATTGAACCCAAGCACCTCAATGGACAAAAAAGAAAAGGGGTGTACAAGAAATCAAACTACGCTCCTCAAGGCTCGGAGAATATCCGGTTAGTCAAAGAAAATCCAACTAGACAATCCAAAGCTCGCATATCGGTCTTCAACCGTATATCGCGAATCTCGATCTTTGATAAGCTGGGGGCAATTCCTAATGCCAGTACCCGCTCGTCAAAAAGACGGCGTGTCATCTGGGCAGCAAAGGAAAAACCCAAGCTCATAATCTTCTCATGCTACGCCTCCGGGAAGGACTCTGGCAAACCGGCGGAACAAATTGCGGAAGCCACTCCAAATATTCCCACTCAGACTATTCATCCTAACACCAGACAATTTGCCAGAAGAAACCGCCAACTTGGTGGGCAAGCTGGGACGTCTGGTCAAGCTCCTACTCGTGTTGACTCTCAACACGAGGAAATTCAAATCCCCTTCTTTGAAGAAACAAATATTCAAATTGAAGAAGGTGGACTTCCAACCTCTACTATCAACCCCGTCATCGACCTGCCTACAAGAGAAAATTTCCAAGCAATGTTGGATGACGACAAATATCAAGTGATGCAGCAGTGCCAATCTCAAATGGCCGCACTCTCAAATTAAATGAGGTGACTGGCAACTTCAAGCCGTCGGCATTATATGGAGCCAGTCTCTACTCAAAATCAACAACAAAGTCAGCATCCGGATGGGTCCGCCCCAGCAAATCATCCGACGGCTTCTACAAGTGGTCTTCTTCCTCAAGCTACGGGTCAAGATATTACTGATCTGTCTAATATTATGCCTCCTCAAACAGGAGCAATCCAAGATGCTGCCATGCAAAGGCATATGATACAAACAATCATTGAAGATATATTCACTCAACAGGGCGAAGGCATCCAGGTTACGGACTTATATTCTGTTACGTACCCGATACATCATCAATTCAAGAAGCTGCCACAAGCATGCCCTAAAGTCCCAAAACTACAAAAGTTTGATGGACATGGGTCACCGCTAGAGCATGTGGCACATTATACCACTGCCATGGGTGAGCTCGCTTTCGATGAATCATATCTTCTCAGATATTTCGCAACTTCTTTGACTAGGGTTGCATTCCAATGGTATTCGAAGCTCAAGTCCAACTCAGTTGCTGATTGGGTTGATCTACAAAAGAAATTCATCAACCGTTTCCAAACGGCTGAGAGAAAGGTCTCTCTTGCCGAGTTATGTTCCCTCAAACAAAAGAAAGGGGAATCGGCACAAAGAGGTGGAGAGAGTTTAGCATGATATGCAACAACCCTCCCGCTCAAGAAGATGCAATCACCATCTGCCGAAGAGGCCTCACAGCAACAATCAATGAGAAACTCTTGGGGGCAAATATCAAGAGTTTCGATCAATTAAATTCTATTGTAGCAGAAATCGAGATGTTCTTAGCCGAACAAATGGCTCATACATCTCATAAAGGCAAGTTCCCCAAAGAGCGCAACCAGCCAGCAAAAGAGATCAATGTCATCGACTTCTCGCCAGGCAATGAAGCAAAGGGGGCAGTAATCTCTACCGCCCCAAAGAAGAAATCAAAATCAAAAGCGCCAGTACCAACATTGGCAGAGCGCATGAAGGCTCCTTATTCTTTCAAGAAGAAGCATACTAAGAAGCTCTTTGATCTCTGCCTCACCAACTAATTAATATCACTGCCAGAACCAAAAAAGCCGACAGATGTCAGCAAGATCAATCAGCCTAACTATTGCCCGTATCACCGTATGGTGGGGCATCCAATTGAAGATTGCTATGTCTTCAAAAATGAGGCCCAGAAGATGATCCAAAATGGCCTCATATCTATGCAAAGCGGTCTGGTCGACCCTCCTCAACCTCATGCTTGGGATCGGCCAGAGCAATCAGTCAATGTCATACATACGGCAGAGCCCGCCACAAGCTCAAATAATCCTGAGGCCGGTCCTTCATGTGAACCACCTCAAGATAATTCTGGAGCTCATTCTGCGCCAAGATCCAGGCATCAAGCCACATGGAAAGCAATGAGGAAAGTTCAAAAGCAACTCCAGCAACTACAACAAGGCCAGCAAGAGTTGCGACAAATCATGCAAAGTGTGGAGAAACGTCAGGATACTCCCATTCAGGGACCCTGCGCTCCACAAACTACTCCTATTTTTACACAAGCACATCCGGAGCTACCTCCCATGTCGCCATATGCAGACTCAATCGGGTGGCTATCTGAAGATCCTCCAAATCCCGTCGAGCCGGCAAGGTTATATTCTTTCCCTTGACATCAAACATTACCACTCTTCCGTCTATGCCTGCGATCCGGATGGATGGATTATCTTGCTACAGCAGAAGTATTATCCAACCACTGCCCATATCATCAAATGGTCGGCCACGTCATCAAAGACTGCATAAACTTCAAAGATGACGTGGAAAACTTTATCGGACAAGGGATAATTGACTTGGGTAATTCTCGGGTCAACCCTCCACAACCTCATACTCAGCAACCACTGAATGGACCAGCCAACTCTGAGTCCCACTCGGTGAATGTCATCAATGCATCATCATCCTCTGGTCTTCCTGAGTCAGGGGAGGAGCAACCAATTCAACATCCATATCTATCCAGTCGGTGGTATATGAACTGGCATCCTCTACATCAACGCTTGTTTACTGAGGAGAATACCAAGCTAATATTTGATAATCTCATGAGGCAAGAGCTAGTAAAGGTGCAGCGCCTTATATCTCTGAAAGTGAAAAGAAGATGCTTGAATACTGCGAATTCCATTCCAGAGCCATGCATCCCACCAATGATTGCTCGGAGCTCCATGACCGGATCGAAACACATATTCGAGAAGGAGTAATTGATCAATATGGAAACTCCTTGGCGCCGACACACTCTGGTGAGGCGTCACAACAAATCTATGATCCAAGTCCAGATTATCAAGCACAATATCAAGATATATGTGCATATTATCACACTCAACTGGGCTATGGACAAAGCAAGCGCAAGGCCAAAATGGAAAAGCGTAAAGCTGCCATTTTGCGATATAGAAATCAAATACCAGAAGAAGCTGCGGCGGAGCCAATCTCACAGCAAGCAGAGGGGTTCGTGGATGATTTCTACCAACTCCCATCTGAAATTGTTGAAGAAGCAATTAATTCAACCTTCAAAGCACAAGCCTCAGAAGGTGAATGAGTCACTGTGGGCCCTCGAAAATCAACTAGCTCCAGAAAGTCCAAAAAATCCATGGCAAAAGGCAGCTCTAGCAAAAGGAGCGTCTCCGAGCCATCTCTCCAGCAGGAAGTCATAAGTTCAATGGAAACCTTGCAAATAAGAAACAGAGAAAGAAATAGAAAAAGAAATGAAAAAAGAAGAATGAAAAAGCAAATGGAGTGTGTTGCTGCTGCAGAAGCCCCTCAAGGATTGACTCCTGTCCAGAAGCTCCAAAAATTGATTGATGAGCTAGAAGAATATATATCTCCCAGGCCTTCCGATATAGCTACCCTCGATCAATATATCCCATGGGAGGAGATAGAGCGAAAAAACTGGCTCCGGAATCGACTCTGTCAAGTCCAGCAAGAAGCTCTAGAAGGAGAGGAGTTTCCCCTCTCATCACGGTTGATATTCTTCAATGAAGGTGAAGAAATCACCATAGAAAAGTTGGACCGTATATTCAACTCCTTCACATGCAATATGGTATTTGTACCTCCACCAAAGAAGCTACAATTCTCCCCAAGTGATGCTGTCATACAAACTGAAGATAAACCAACGACGCTGACATACCGACGTCGGCCTGCAAATAATGCAAGTCGTCATCGCGAAAGAGGACGTGGTAGGAGGCAAAAAGCAACATCTACCACCGCCAAGAAGCCTGATATCACAAGTTCAAACAAAGTCATACTCTTCTGTGGCGAAGAATCAAGACCTCTACCTGAAATTGAAATTCGGGCAGATTCTTATGTCTTCGATCCTTCAGATGAAGAAGAAGGGCTGCCCAATATAGCCTCTCAAGCAAAGAATGGGGACCAAAGTCCATATGCTTCATCAAATGAGTCGGACAGCGTTCCTCTCCCTCAGAATGAAAAGTCATCAAGCTCCCTCTCTAAAAAGAAATCTGTCAAGCAAAAGGGGCCGTTTGAATCCTTGATTGGGGGATCCTCCCCATTGGACCAGACACGCGCCGAGGCTGATGACAAAATTCTTCAGCAACTAAAATCACTTCCCTTCAACATCACCGTCTGACAATTGCTTGGAGCAAAGACTTGAGAGAAACTCTCGTCAAAATACTCCAAGAACCAGAAACTTATGAAGCTCATATGGCTGATTTTCAAGCCCAAGTATATGAAGTACTGGCAGCAAATGTCACCTTCACAGATGGAGATATGTTGTTATCCTCTCCATGCCACAACCGTCCTTTATATATGAAGGGGCGGATCAACGGCAACAAGCTAAATCGGATTCTGGTCGATCCGAGGGCATCAATCAATTTAATGCCCTACAAAACCTTTGAATCTCTACATCTCATGCCTTACATGCAGCAAGTAAGGGATGTGAGGATCGCTGGTTTCAACCAGAATTATGAAGAAGCCATCAGAAGAGTCACCGTCGACCTAACTCTAGGTGACTTCATCACCAAGGTGACCTTCTATATCATTGATGCTAATACAACATACAGGATATTACTCGGGAGACCATGGCTGCATGAAAATTGGGTCATCCCATCAACACTCCATCAATGCATCAAATATCCCAAAGAAGGAAAGCAGCATACAGTCTTTGCTGATCAAGCCCCGTTTCGGGAAGATGAGTGCAACCTGACTGATGCCCTCCTATATCTTGGAGGACCAATCTTTCAACCCTCTACCCAATCAAAAGGAAAAGGTAAACAAACTGGGTGTTTAGATGAAGATAGTGAGACTGGCGAGCTTTTTGTAATAAACAAAGGCTTTGCCGAGCTCCACACAAAGAATTCTCGAAGCAAATCAACCCGCCCAGAAAGACGGAGCATCAATTATGAGGTCGATCATGTAAGCCAAGCTATCAATAGGAGCATTCGTCTGCCTCCCAACTGCATGCAAATCCACTCCCCAAAGCAAGATCAAAGTGTCCAGCGATTGAAAACATTCGTCGTTACTTATCAAAGAAAAGAAGAAAAGAAGAATGCCAGAAAGGCGGAAAAGCCAATTCTCTTTTACAAAAGGGAGCCAATACCTCAAGCATCACCAGAAGATGATTTTGGTTGGGAAAATAAACTTCAAAGTCATCTGAGCCAATACAAGAAATGGCTGATATGCCAAAAAAATATCAAAGAAATGTGCAAGCAAAATATCCCTCAGGTGCAAAATGCCTCCGACGGGATTTCTTCAAGCAATTATGGGAACCTTCCCAAGTGTGAGGACAACCTCCATTCTCCAAGAAAGATACAAGAGGACTAAGTTATAATGCTGAGTCCTTCTTCACAGTCAATGTTGTTGGGCTATTGCCGGAGAACTGCAATGCAAAAAGCAGTCAAGAATCCTCCAGCTCCAACTCTCAAGAAGATATTATGTAACGTCGCGTGCTTTTCAGATCCATGCGGATCGTGTGTGTTGTGGTTGTGGCGGCCGTTGTGAGACCAGTGTGAGTCGGTTGTGTGGAATGCTTGGTGTGAATGTGTGGTTTGAGCAGGTGAAGAGTAGGGTTGGTCCTGAAATGAAACAGGACCTGCTGCTGTCCTGTTGGAATTGGCGGCCAGGTGTGGCCGTTGACCTGTTGGCGTCCAGATTAGTGGACGTTTACTGCATGAACTTGGCGGCAGTAGATGTGGACGCAGAGGGTGGTGGTTGCTGTTGGCGGCATGGGGGTTGACGCCAACCTGAGAATGGTGCAGGTTATAGACTCACCCGAGGGCAGTTCTCTCAGCTCTCACTCATTCCCTCTTGCCCCAGCTTGCTGCCCCCGAGTCTTTGAAGCTTCCAACAGGTACCGAGGAGTAGTTGGACGATCGTAGAACGCGTGGCGTCGCTTAATTGCGCGAGGAAACGTCGCGGCGTGGTGCAATTCGCGTGGGAGCTCGCGAAGGGCTTGGCGTGAACCGGGGGATTGCAGGAGATTCTAATGCGTTCTGAGGTAGGGGACGAACCCTGGTAGCTCCGTAGAAACATTAAAACACATCATAACCACCTGAATCAGCATGTTAATCCATGTTTGGATAGAGTTGCACCATACGGGATAATGGGTGGTTTGAGTAGTTTACTGTACGAATCATGTTATAACGGGTTGCATTGGGTTCTGATATGCTAAAGGATATGCATTTGCATGTTTTTCAGTAGGGAGAACAGTTAGAAAGCCCGCAGAGCCGGATTAGGGTTTCTGCAGGGTTTATGGCCGAAGAACTTGGCGTCAAGATCGCTTGTCGCCAAGATCCTCAGCCAGAAGGTTAATGGCCAGAACCCTTGCCGTTGACTCCCTGTAAGCGGCAGTCGATGTGGCCGCCTACTTCTATATGAGCAGAAATGACTAAGTACAATAATTATCGATGATGCATGTGTGTTGACGCATGAGGTGCACTGAGTGCACTTGGTTTACGTGTTTAGCATACAAGGTATGTTGTTAGTTGTTTACTTCGGTGACTGCGCGTTGTGTACGCGAGTCAGTTGGGTTCACGTGTAGTGGACCAGTGGTTACTTGTGGTTTACGTGGGGTTTCACGTGGTTTGTGTGTGACGTGCACGTGGTTCTGTGTACGTGGCGAGTAGTACGACGCCTACCGTGGTTACCTCTCCAGTTGGGTGCCCCAGGTTCTTTGTGAGCCAGGCTGTTAGCTCGGGGCTTTGTCCCGGTACTTGTGCTGTACCGTCGAGGTCTGTGTCGTCTGACCTGGACACCCTCACTCTTGTGTTAGAGTTGTACGTCCGGCTGAGGGAAAGACGACAGTGGGACAGTGACACTTGAGTTTGTTTTTAGTCACTTGTAGCGCGCTCGTAGTGGGGGTACGGACACCAGTAGACGTACTGGACCCCAGCTAGTCCTTTTCCAGTGCCTCACTCTAGCGAGCCCAGGCCAGGGTCTCTGGAGGTGCCAGGCATGGGCCTGTGACCGTGTGGTCTGCAGGTGGTGGTGTTTAGTTGGTCTCCACAGTTGCTTGACCTTTTTACGTGGAGCGGCAGCTGGACCTTTCGTCCGTGGCTGCGAGACTGAGAGGTAGACCTGTGTTAGTTGTCCGAGTCAGTTCTGGTGTTGCGAACCAGTTCACGTGGCTCGTGTTGGCTGTCTCTACTTTAGCTTGTACACCTGTACTGGTTTGCCGTTTAATTATTACTGTTGTTTCTCGTAGTCGGCAGACGGTGAGTACTTTTACAGCTTTACTTACCTGCTTAGCTGTTATATTAATTGTTGGTGTTGTTTACTATTCATACTCGTGGTGTTTGTTTCGCTCGGTTTTGGGGGAGTTCCCTACTGAGCCAGTGACTAGAGAGGCTCACCCCTACCCCCACAGGTGAGAGCGAGGAGGACGTCTCTCGTCCGACGTCCAGTTCTGGGCCGCGTCGTAGCGGTGCAGGGTCAGCACCTCCAGCAGAGTAGCTCCAGCAGTGTAGTTTTGTAGTTGTTTACTTTCTTCAGTTGTACCTCGGGGTATGCCCCAAACTCTTGTACTTCTTTTAGTTTTGTGTGAAATTTGGCTATGTAACTGGTGAAATATATATAAAATGTGGTGGTCCTTTATGTTTACACGGACTGTGGTTTGGTATCCCTTGCGAGGCTTCGGCCCGTTCGCGGGAGGCGGACTCGGATCAAGTACGTTATCCGTTTAACGGGCTTGGCCAAGGCGATCCGTCACATATTATCTCTCCCAAAAAGGGACCATCAATGAAGAATAGCCAGAAGAATCTGACGAGCAATCTTCACTAACAAATCCTGAAGACACAAATTACCATGAGGTCTACGTCGCCAATTCTGATGACGAAGAAGACTTCGTGGATCTACAACCAGCCCCTCAAGAAATTGAAGATGGCGGACAAGCCACTATTGATGAATTAACCGAGCTCAATCTCGGGGATCAAGAAAACCCCCGACCAATCTTCATCAGCGCCCTTCTTGGCGAACAAGAAAGGGAATCTTATCAAACTCTCCTGCTGGAATTCCAAGATTGCTTTGCTTGGAATTACAAAGAAATGCCCGGGCTGGAGTCATCAGTTGCCGAGCATGAATTATCCATACTTCATACAGCCAAGCCTGTCAAACAGCCCCAAAGGCGTATGCGGCATGAGCTGAAGCTTAAAGTAAATGCTGAAGTCGACAAACTCTCTGAAGTAGACTTCATCGAGCCATGCGTATATCCAATCTGGCTCGCCAATATTGTTCCAGTAAAGAAGAAGAATGGCCAAGTCCGAATATGCATTGACTATAGGGACTTGAACAAAGCTTGTCCTAAAGATGATTTTCCAGTTCCAATCACAGAAACCATGGTGGATATGACCACCGGCTATGAAGCCTTATCCTTCATGGACGGGTCTTCAGGCTACAACCAGATCTGGATGGCAATCAAAAATAAAGATCATACTGCCTTCAGGTCGCCCAAAGGTATCTTCAAGTACAAAAGGTTGCCCTTTGACTTGAAGAATGCAGGAGCCACATATCAAAGAGCAATGACCAAGATATTCAATGAAATGATCCATGACGTGGTCGAATGCTACGTTGATGACTTAGTCGTCAAAACCAAAAAACGGGAAGACCATCTATCTGATCTTCGCCGTGTTTTTGAAAGACTTCGTCAATACAAATTGAAAATGAACCCCATGAAGTGTGCATTCAGAGTTTCAAGCGGCATATTCCTGGGATTCGTCGTCAAATATCAGGGAATAGAAATAGACCCCGATAGAATCAAGGCGATCCAGCAACTGCCATCTCCTCAAAGTCTGACCGAGCTAAGGTCATTTCAAGGAAAATTAGCCCATATCAGGCGATTCATCTCTAATCTCTTAGGAAGAAGTATGCCCTTCAGCAAACTGATGAAGAAAGATTCTCCCTTCATCTGGGATCTAAGAATGCCAAGCTACCTTCGAGCAAATAAAAGAATATCTCCTCACTCCACCAATTTTGGAAGCCCCAATCGGTGGAAAGCCTCTCATACTCTATATTGCAGCTATGGACGCCTCTTTGGGAGCTCTATTAGCACAAACAAATGAAGAACGCAAGGAGCAGCCCCTATACTATCTCAGCAGAAAGCTGATCGGTCCAGAACTCCGATATGCATCAATGGAGAAAGTCTGCCTAGCACTGGTATTTGCCGCCAAGAAATTGAGGCATTATCTACTGGCTCATGAAGTCAAACTCATCTCCAAGTATGATCCTCTCAAATATCTATTGAGGCAACCCGTATTGTCAGGGAGACTCGGGAAATGGGCTTTGCTCCTCATGGAATTTGATATCATTTATGTCCCACAAAGGGCAATCAAAGGACAAGGTTTGGCTGAATTTCTGGTTGGACATCCAGTGCCGGAGGATTCGCCCTTGTCCATAGATCTTCCAGAAGAAGAAACTCTCTCTTATACAAATAAGAGAGAAAATCAAGCTCAAGAAAATCCAAATCCCGAAGAGGTCATCACAATTGAATTACCCTCCTGGGAATTATATTTTGATGGAGCTTCTCGGACTCTTCATCTCACAGACGATTCCGTCAGCCTCACTACTGGAGCAGGTATCGTCTTAGTCACTCCGCAAGGAGAAATATTATATAATTCTTGTGCTCTTATGAAGCCACTGACAAATAATGAAGTTGAATACGAGGCTCTAATTATTGGGCTTCGGCTAGCTCTCGAAATGGGGGTCAAAGGCATACAAGTTTATGGTGACTCACAGCTGGTCATCCGACAAGTGCTGGGCCAGTATGAAGTCCGAAAACAACAACTGCTTCCATATTATACTACAGTCATGAAGCTCAAAGAAAAGTTCAACTTCTTTGACATATCTCATGTACCAAGAAGTGATAATTCCCAGACAGATGCTTTAGCCAAATTGGCCTCTGCCATAAAACTGCCTCCCGAAGGAGAATTGGACATAATTGTCCGTCATAGAAGACTCATGCCAAGTGTCCTTGACGGTGAGTCCAATATTGCAATTAAGGAAGTATATACAACAGAAGAAAATGCAGCGATTCAATATGAAGATTGGCGTAAGCCGATTATCAAAATCAAGAAAGGTTGGCTCCCTCCTAACGAGCTCAGAAAATTCAACTCTTGCGCAGAGCTGCATCATACCAGCTGATAGGAGATCAATTATACAGATTGGTCCATGAAAGAAAAGGACCAGTCCTCCTTAGATGCTTATCTCCCAAAGAAACCAAAATTATCATGAAAGAAGTTCACTCTGGGCTATGTGGTGCACACCAGGCAGGTGAAAAGATGAAAATCAATATCAAGTTAAAAGGCTTCTATTGGCCTACCATGTACGCAGATTGCATCCAATATGCCCGTACATGCCATCAATGCCAAGCTTTCGGCCCTTTGCCGAGGAAATCACCAAACATAATACATCCTCCAGCGCCAACATGGCCTTTTGCACAATGGGGAATGGATATTGTGGGACCATTCCCACCCTCATGTCAAGGTCACAAATTCATACTGGCTGCTACAGATTACTTCTCTCGATGGGCTGAAGCTATTCCATTAAAGGAGGTGACAGAAGAAGCAGTCGCCAAATTCGTCAAGCAAAATATAATATATAAATTTGGTACCCCTCACGGGATCATGTCCGATAATGGGTCACAATTTCGAAACAAAACAATATATGCCTTGGCAGCCAAATTTCATATTGATTGGAGGACATCATCAATATACAATCCACAAGCAAATGGGTTGGCAGAAGCCTTCAATAAAACCCTCTGCAAGCTGCTCGCCAAAATAGTTGGCCGTCGAAAGCGGGAATGGGGAGAAAAAGTTCATGAAGCTCTATGGGCATATCGAACAGTATACAAAACTCCTACCGGATGTTCACCTTTCTCCTTGGTATAGGGAGCTAAGGCAATGATACCTATAGAAATTGAAATGGCATCCTATTGGGTGGCAATCCAAAATGAACTCCAAAGTCAAGATCAAAGTCGGATAGAAAGAAGGCTCGAGGAGCTCTCCAATCTGGAAGGAAGGCGACTTGAAACATATAAATGCCTCCAAGCATATCAAGCCAGAATGGCCCGTGCATTCGACAAATTGGCAAGACCCAGGACATTCAAGCAAGGGGATCTCGTCATGGTCAAATGCAGAGAAGCAATGGCAGGAAAATCAAGTGACAAATTGCAACCCATTTGGCTTGGCCCATACATCGTCACCTTGGCATATGAAGGAGGTGTATATAGATTGGTAGACCATAAAGGTACTGTGCCCTTTCCTCCACTCAATGGCAAACACCTGAAACTATACTATGCACTAGAACATGAGTTCTCTGGCCAATCATCAAAGCAAAAATCCAATCATCTAGATAGGCACGAGGCCAAAGGAAAATGAAAGATATCCTCTTCAAGGAATGATGCTAAAATGAAAAGTTTGCCATAGATAGGGGCAAAGAAATCAAACCTCCATATGTCCATCATACAACCCAAATCTTCAAATTTCTCAATTCCCGCCAGAGCGTGAAGCCAAGGGCACTTCATGTACAAATCCAAAAAGTAAGTGAATAGGTGAAAGTCGGGAAGTTATCTTGCATCTCTCGCTTTCCACCAAATCCAAATCTCAAATCATAGCCGACAAACCACAATGGTATGCCATATCGAATCCAAAATTCCAAGTCTTCAGCCAGCAAACCAAAATGGTAGGCTATATCAAATCCAAATTCCAATCATAGCCAGTAAGCCATCAGGGCAGGCCATATTCAAATCCAATTCAAACCTTCACAAGAATCCAGGACCAATGAATGTGCTCCTTCCTCATCTGTTGCCCCACAAAGTGGGTAAAAGAGAAAAAGGGTATACCAAGAAAGAAGATTAGCCAGCCCAAAAGTCAGGCAAAACTTTGTGCCTAAACCCGACGAATATGGGAGGTAGGAACGTACACCTAGAAGATCGGTCTTCCAACGCTTGGGGGCCACTATCCGTCCTAGGCAAAAGAAAAGAAGGACAATGCAGATCACTGAGGAAGGTATGTGAGTGTTTACTTGCTGCGCTTCCAACATCAACAATCTGCCCCTAGCGGATGACATACTTGGAAATCTAAATACTAGGATCTATCATGGAATAACAAGCAGGGTTCAAGCATGTGCTCTATTGGAAAGAATCAATATCGAGGTAAGAAACAAATAAAAACAAATAAAAAAATTTAGACATGAGGGCCTATCTTAAAGACTGTGTGTGTGCACTGTTTGAAGAGAGGGCCAAAGAATAGGCCCCTATGGGAACATAGAAAGGGGGTGGGGTGGGGAGAGAATAGTGGGTAGAGGAGAGAGTGGAGGAGAAGAATAGGGAACCGGGTGTGGTGTGTGCATGGGTCTGTGTGTGTGTGTGTGTGTGTGTGTGAGAGAGAGAGAGAGGCTTTGTAAGAGTGAGATGGGGGGTGAGAGAGATAGAGAGAATAGAGTGAGAAGGTGAGAGAAGAAGAGTGTTCGGCCCCCCTATGGCAACGTGAGAGAGAGCGGGAGGAGCTCCGTGAGAGAGTGTTCATCACCCTCGCCTGCCAAGGTTGTCAGCACCGTACGTCAGGGTCATCGCCGTCGTACGCCAGAGTCGTTTCCGCCTCCCGCCGAGGTGAGACGTCGCGCTAGAGTTTCGCGACAGGCAAAGGGAACGAAAGGGTTTCAAAGGGAGGACCATCGCATCCCCTTTTATCCTCCTCAAACTGGACAGACTAGGGGTCCTCTTGGACTGAGCGGACTGAGCTTTTAAGTGCCTCGAGTGCGAGGCCAACCGAGGCAGGGTCGAGGCGATCGAGAGGCAACACGGGTGATGCAGGCGTTTGCCGAGGCGAACATCGCCCAAGCGAGGCAGCTTATGATCGCCTCGCCTCGCCTCGTTACCTAGGTGAACGCCTCAATCGTCTTCGATAACATAGATTTCTAGGGCATATTGAAGCTTTAAAGAATGGTATAGTGCTCATGATTTGCAATCTCTCGAAAATCTCTCGAGATTCTCTGTCTCTCCAACTTACTGATATCCGAGATGTTCGAGACATGCCAAGATCTCTCGAGATTCTCTATCTTAATCAAATCGGAGGATTTGAAACCCATCCCTTCTATAGTGACCTGGAATTTCTTAAGAATATGATAAATATAAACTCATTATTATAAAGGAATAATTCTTGTGAAGAAAAGGAGATGGAATTCCTTTATATAAGGCCAATCGGAAGCTTACTGGACCTCTGTTTAGTAATCGGATCTATTATAAGGCCAATCGGAAGTCTACTAAACCATTGTTCGGTAATCGGTTGATTTTAACACCAATCGGTGTTTGGACCACTTATAAGACCAATCGAAATCATCATAACTCCAGTCGAAACCTTACTGAACATTTGTTCAGTAATCGAAACGTTTGTAAGCCCATCGGAAGACTTTTGAACTTTTGTTCAGTAATCGATGCGATTATATCGCCAATCGGAAGACTTTTGAACTTTTGTTCAGCAATCGATCCGATTATAACACCAATCAGATGATTAATCGATTGATTTGTTCATCAATCGATTCATTCTTCCATTCGATCGACCGTTCTTGGAAATTCGGTCGACCGACAATCAACTAGTCAATCTTTTCCTCTGTCTGTCCCAAGTCTTGGCCTTTGTAAGGCCCACTTACCAATGCGACCTTTAAGTTGTTCAACAATCGATGCATGCTTAAACATCAATTGATTGGAGGCTTTTGTCCTCTAATCATGGTATGTCGACACATGTATGGATGTGTCGACACATGTATGAGAAAGTCAACTTGTACTCCGATGGAAGTCGACTCCTGTTTTCGTAGAAGTCGACTTGTGCACCAATCGGAGTTAACATCAACTCCAGTGTGAGACTCACCAGTCAAAGTCTATCTTCGACTCATGATCAGTCAAAGCCTTGTGTGATGGGTGTCTGTCGACACATGTGAGGGTGTGTCGACACATGCATGAGAAAATTCGACTCTTGTGTTGAGATGTCAACTTGTGCCCCAGTGGAAGTCGAATGTTGGGGTTGGTAGAAGTACCAATACCCAAGTATGGCCTAGATAAGGTGGGTTTGTCCTTTCCTAGACAAAGTCAACATATGGTATGGGTGGAGATATGGGGGTGTGGGTATGGCCCCTGTACGGCAGACCTTGAATACTATTTTCATATACCACCCCCAACCAAATACATAATATGACCTTTATTGGCCACCCCAAAAGACCTCTCTCGTTGCAGAAAGTTGGAGAAACTCCTGGAGCCGAGGGGACGACCTTGAAGCTTGAAATTTCTAAAAAACTTCTCTTCTTCTTGCCTCTGCTTCAATATGTAGGAACTGAAAACTATCAAAGGTAGGTGATCTTGGACTTAACATAATGAAGTGCAATCCATCTGAAAGCTTACCAAGTCTGCCTCAGTTACCCCCGTTTTGCCAAACTTCCTCATTAAGTATATTTTGACGGTTACAGAATATTGAGGTTTTCTTTTCTTCGACCCCTCTTGATTCCGGCACCCCTAAACCATTTAACCCCAACTATGATCTTAGAAACCTTCTGTTTGAATCCCCAACAATTTCCTTCTTGGAAATATGGCCTGCTCCCATTCCGAAGACCCTCTTCCCCTCTGTTTTAAATCTTATGATGGTTGTCATTTATCCTTGTACGATTCAAAAGAGTCTTCCAAAAACCATTCTTTTGCTTTGTCCAGTCTAGAATAGCACACAGTAATATGGTTTGCCGGATCGGATCGAATCGGTCTGATTCGGCCGAATCGGATCGAATCAGGAGAAATCCGATTCGCCCGATTCCCATCTGATTCCCATGCGAATCGGTAATCGTGGCGGATCAGGAAAAACCTGATTCGTCCCGATTCCCCGATGCGGCGAACCTTGCACAGTATGGTTTGTCCAGTATCCAAAAAATTTCTAAGTCATGTAAAAGCTTTAACATCATTAAGATTATTTTATTTGCTCTACATTCTTTGATTTGAACTTCCCAACACATGATTGGAAACTCTACCTTAAAAATCTTGCTTGTTATGGAAATCTGAAACTCTTATTTGGCATTATTCTACCTACTTGCTACATGACTTGATCCCAGTAGTTGTTTTGTTGTGCCGTCCATTCGCATTCTTAGAATTTGTACCCTTGTTATACTTGATTCATCAGGGTACTTCTGAACCTATACACTATCCTACCATGTAATCCTTCGGAATTCTGTGGCCATAATATGTTCTGTTATCTGGCACTATTTGGAACTTCGGTCCATTGACCCATGTCTATGTAAATAAAGAGCCCTATCTGGTCCTGGGGAGGAACACCCCAACGTACTTATTAACTGTGGGAGTATGGACTCGTGGTGGTGGCATGACACTGATATGATATGCAAGATTTAAAAGTGTCTTCATTTGATAAGATATGTTTGACCATTTGTACATGTGTATATCCCAAATATGGTCAATCTTGTTATTTGTTCATTGTTGTGTATAAGTTCTGAAATTTCTTGAAATATGACCAATCTCGTTATTTGTTCATTTGATTTGTATATGATCTGAAATCCTTGAAAGATGACCATTTTTGATACATGTTCCTTTGATATGTATCTGTCCTGAAATTTCTTGCCACTGTTTGTTATTAATCAGCATTTTAATCATTAAAAATTCCACCAAATTGTTACCCTTGAATCTTGATCTGTCCCATAGTCAGGTTTACTGTTATATCAGTTGCTCTCCTACTACATTTTGGAATTTTGCTTGTTAATACATTAATCATTTATATTTTGATATCACATTGAGATGTAATCCTACTAGGCGTAAACTCATTAATTTGCTTAATATTTTCAGGTAGTGAAGATAAACCCTTGGAAATGGAAGGGGGCGGGCAAGAGTAAACGAGCGTCCCAAATCCTTTGGAAGAAGTGAATATTGTCTTTTGATGTGTAGTAAATTTCACCTTTGAGGCTTTGGTGTAGTTAAAAATGGGCCCTATGTTTGGCCTTGTGAATCAGTAGTCGTTGTATGGAGTTAACGTTTGGGTTTTTATGATAATAGATTGAAGTTGATGTCCTTATCTCCAACCGAGCTCTGAATATCCTATTTAAAACCTCTAGCGGCACTTGATAAGGCTTGTCTGTCGACAACCGAGTAATGTCTGTCGACCAGACTGCCTATGCAATTTGGGCCCTGCTCGAATTTGGCCAACTATCTTTGGTCTCTACATGCTCATTTGATCGTCGCGTCCCCGAATTTATTGTCTCGTTATTTTAAATAAACAGGGGCGTGACACACTCCCCAACCATCATATCGATGTGGTTGCCATTTGCCTTCCATCAAGAGGAAGGCTCTTGCCCATCGTTACTCCGTCAACTGCACCCTTTCTTAAGTCTTTCTTTTTGAAATGTAATTCTTTCTTAAGTCATATTACATTCTTTTCTTATGTTAAGTGTTTAAGTGAATGAGACTACATATTGTCCCTCAAAAATATGCGCTTAATTTACTCAGTGTTCCTGTTCGCTGGATATTTATGAGAGATTTCTCCAATATCTCTTCTCTGTTACCCTTTTGAGATCAGATGATCCAATATGACAATTTTTGTTTGTGATTATTCAATTCATATTAATTCTTGTTGATGTCTAAGTGTTTATTTATAGATTTTACTTAATTCCTGATTTATTTGTGGAATATTTATTTCTCATTCATGTTAATTCTTGCTTATTTATTGTTAGTTCTTGTTTTAAAATTTGTGATATGAACTTATTAAAACTTAAAAGTGCTGCTGAACTTTTTTCTGTTAATTCTTGTGATATCTAACTATAACATATACTAATGATGGCTATCAATGTTATCCAATTATTTGTTTTTTTTCCTTAAAATGATCTTTTTGTTATCACATTATATACATATATATATACACGTGTGTGCGCGCGCGCTTGTCTTTTCTTTGCATCCCAATATCCCGAGATTTTACCGTTATCTCTCCGAGATCTATTCTTTCCGACCCCTCCGAGATGATGCCGAGATCTGATACAACAAACCTTGATAGTGCTATGTGGTAAATGTCATTTTGAGCATTACTTAAGGTGGGAAGGATGAACTGTGTCTTTTTCTTGGGTTTACATACATTCATCATCTGAGTTGCAGCTTTCCGCGAGCTGTTTGAAGATGCAGGCTTTAGGTGGGTTATCTCATAGGTGATGATTTCTCTTTCATCAAATGACCATATAGTGTCCATTTATTTCTAATGAAGTTGGCCGTACAGCCACAACTTATTCTTTACAATTTTCTGCTTGTGTGTGGACGAAGGAAATAGAATCTTTTCGAATAACCTAGATCCCGAAAGGAAGAAACCATAAATAGATGTGGCTGCTTCTATTAGACGCTGGTCCCATATAATCTACTACCAGTAACATGTCATCCGGCAGCTCCAGGGTGCTTAATTCTATGGTAACCAGCCCAGGTGTGAAAGCTGCAGGGATATCTGACAGGCCAGGAAACTCATGAAATGAGTAAATTATCAACCTTAGCCACATATTTTGCAATAGCGGCACTGTCTCTACAGTAAGTACAACTATTAAAACAATACCCTTAATGCTCACCAGTCAATTTTTTTGCAATATCTTCTTCTTGCCTTCTATAAAAGCAGACAAAAAGAACAGAGAAAAACATTAGCTGCTGTAACATGGTGTTAGAAAAGTACACTGGGTAGGGCTGTTCAGAATTCGGTTCAAACCGAAAAACCGAACCGAACCGGACAGTTCGGTCCGGTTCGGTTCGGTTTGAGCTCATACCCAGTTCAGTTCGGTTTCACATTCTGAAACCAAGTAAACCGAATATATATTTAACATATATAATAATTACTCAAACAGAGTCTCGCGTAGTTGGTTAGCGCATGCATTTAAAGATTTCGGCAGCGGCGCGGGTTCGAAACTCCCATCTTACATGTGAGTTTTTGTGATAAAAGAGTGAAAACCGAGTTTTTTTGTCAAAAAACCTAACCCAACCTGAGATTCGAACCCTTCACCTCCAAGGTGAGGTGCTAGTGCCTTAGCCACCAAGCCAAACATGCGCTTGTGACATAAAAAGTACTAGACTTCGGTTTAAACCGAACCGATTCGGTTCGGTTCGGTTTGGTTTGCTACTGTACTTCGGTTCAATTCGGTTTGTAAAAAATAAGGGGTGAACCGGACCGAACCGACCCGTGTTCACCCCTAACACTGGGGCCAGGATAGGTAATGGGGACAGGTTGGGAACATGGGGATCAACAAATATCTCTAGTCAACGATTCAGTTTTCTTGGGACTAGAATGGGAAAAGGGAGTGGCACTATAGGCATGCTTTTACAGAATGTTTTCAATGGCAAAATGAGAACTTGAAGAGGATGCATTTCCAAAAATAAACAGACAAATAGAAAATTGATAGATCCAGAGCAGTAGTGCCCTACAGAATAAACAACACAGCATGCAACAAATCCTTTGACCATGCCAGTTGATAACAAGTCACTTGCGACTAAGCAATCTTCCTGTGCAGGTGTGGTCCAACTACTTTATCATTGCTCCATAAACACAATACTCCAAGTCTCCAACACAGAAATCCCATTCCTAATTCTTCTTTTCCTCTTCACTTCCCATTCACCATATCTGTTCCACATTTTGGCTGTCCTCTTCTTCAATGACATTTAGGCACCATCTACTCGAGAAACATACAAGATACTTGCCAGAGGCCAGAATGACTGTTAAATTATGCATACCTACTGCAGATTCTACATATTAGTTTATGATCTAACATGAAAAGTTCAGGAAGGTATTCAAAAGAAAATTATTTATAGAAGTTGACAATTTTACAAACTTCAGATGAGTGAGTTAAAAAAAAAATGGGAACATTAGCCATCAACCAAAAGGAAATCGACTATACACAGTCTGAAATAGATTCACAAAGGCAGAAACAGATTTTTTTTTCCAGAGAAGATTAATAGATATTGCAGATGAGTGATCATCGGAGTACCTCTCTCAATATTAAAATAAAGTCCAATGCACTGAGAACTCCAACGAATTGCCCCCGGTAGGAATCCCACAAAGGAGCCACAGAGATCCCCTGGATACATCAAGACAAAGATGGAATAGTAAAGAAAATAGATTGGACCTTGGCACTCGAAAGAATCTGAATTTTCAGCCACCATGGTAAAAAGTTTCCCATATTAAACTATAAATGTGTAATTTTCTTTAAACCATTTACATGACTTGGAAAGCATACAGCCATATCATACGGTCCTCAGTAAATAAATGAAATGGTTAATTACAATAAATAGGGAATTGCAAAAGGAAGCAGGATCCCACGAAATTCAACACGATATGTGATGCAGGAGCATGGCTGGGCCTCCTTTTGTGCCTGGGCCCATCAGATTATTGAGCTGACAGTGGAATTTGGGCCAAAGTTGTACAAATGTTTTATTTGAGCATGATGGTGTGTATTTAGGACTGTTAGGTTTCTTTTACAATTTTATACAATTTTTACTCCGAATTTTAGGTTAGCTGATCTTTGGATGGTGGCCCATGGGCCTAGTTAGTTGTGGAGCCCAAGAGGCTCAAAGGGTCGCTCCCACCCTTTATGGAAGGAGGGATGTATCTAGGCTTTCATTATGATAGAATTGAAAACTGAAAGATAAGTCAAAAGGGCTAGGGCTTGGGTGCGCCACCAGCCCTCTCTCCCTTCCTCTCTCTCTATATCGAGCCTCTGTGAGGGAGACCCAGCCCAAGCCAGCCACAGGCACGAAGCTCCCAGCCGGCCAGTCGATCACCACCACCTACCCCTGCCACATGCCACCACACTGACTGCTGGCAGTCTGCCTCCACCACGCCACCCCGTCTTCCTCCCATTCAGTGCCACTGCTGCCATTCTCCCTAAGAGAGAGAGAGATCTGTTGTGCTGCACCACCGCCACTGCACCAACCACTGCCAATGCTACATGACTGACCCATTCATTGTCATTATTCTCCATCCTTCCCCCTCCACCACCTTCCCCTGCCACTTCTTCCTTGAGTCCATTTTCCCCACATAGCCCCCCCCCCCAACCAAAAAAAGAAAAAAAAAACTTCTTCTTCTCTCTTCCACCCGTGAAACCCGCCTGCTCCACCCACTCTCTTCTTCCCTGCCCATTCCCCCATCCCCCCACTGTAGCCCACTACCACCGGACCCACTGCAAGAGATTCCCCACCCAACCACTGAAGCCCTCACACCTACCACCCTGCCTCCTCCACTTCCTCTTAGCAGCAAACACCCTGGCCAGCCCACACCACCTTCTTTCCCCACTGTCCCGGCAACTCTCTCCCACTTTCTTCTTCCTCCAGTGGTCATTCACACCACTTTGAACCCAGCGAGCACCCCACCTCACCTGTTCTCTACTGACACCCTTAAGAATTACCCCAAGAGCCCCACACCGTTGTCTCTCCCCTTCCCGCAGATCCGACCACTCCCGCTTTCCTCCTCTGGTTTCCTTTCCCCTCACAGCCACCACTGACCTGACTTCCCTGATCTGTCGTGAGCCTGACAAGCCCGCCTGACCAGCATATCCTCTGACCAGCTTCATCCCGCATCAATATGTTACATAGTGTAACAGATGATCATCAAAATGGAGATTCCATGAATGAAGCCAGTAAACAGAAATGCCCATAATGAGACAAATAACAAGGATCCCTTGCTAGATGGGGAAAGGATAACCAGATGATTTGTAAAAGAACTTTTATCAGATAAGCTTGCTCAATATCCATTATTTATGTCATCTGTCTTGTGGCCAATCAAGAGCTTTGGACTCCCAAGGAAACCTCAGTCTACAACCCAGAATGACTTTGAGCAACCACTTTCCTCAAAATACCGTCAACCTTTGAGACCAACTAGTGGGGGCACCCACGCCAGAGTCTAGTTTGACCCCTTGCAAGTTTAGCAACATAGAAGCAGAGCCAACTGAGGTCTCAGATCACTATGGCTTGGGAATGATGATTGAGACTGGCAGCAGATGATGATTTTCCTTTTCTAATGTATTTCCCTTTTTTCTGCATTTTATTTGCATTTCAGTGGCATGAGAGTTATAAGCACATGAGCGAGTCGCATTTGTTATTGGTCCTTTCATGCTTTGGTTCATAGTATTTTATCTAGGGTTCAGGGGCAGGTTTGCCCACACTACGTACCTTAACCTATAAAGGGGAACCTTTTGGTATCTTTCAACCACGACAAATGCAGTGAAAAGATAGTGCTGATGCATTGTCTACTGTGTGAGGGGAAACCCTAGCAGAAGCCATCACCTTGAGGGAAGGAGCTCATGGGGGGAGGGTGGCATCCCCATATTCGGCTGCCACCTTGATCCTCATGCCACTATCAAAATTAACATTGGATACCTGCAACTCTCCTCCCTTCTTCTTGCACAGTTGCAGAGCATTCAAGTTCTTGGAAACCACACCAGTATTGTCATCCCCCTTTTTTCCCATCCCTCTTCATTTTCCCATAGTTTATTCCCCCATCACGAAGCCCTTGTTTCAGTCACACCACCAGCAATCCACAGCCACATCTAAAACCCTCGCTTCTTTTGTTTCAGTTCTTTCACTTTTCAAACTACACCACCGCTTACGCATCAATCTTAAATCTCTTCCCTCCCCAATTTTCATTTCTCTAGGCCGAAATCATCGACCCAATCTCTCTTGGGGAACTGTGCTACCCATCCCTCCCATGGAAGGCAGAATCGGCCAATCCGATCCGGATCGATCGATTTTGGATCGGATAGGCCATTCTTGGGGTGAACCCCCCTTAGTCAAAATTCCAGCCGAATCAGCCTGGATTGGCTGATATATATACATGCATTAACTATATGCACATATATATGCATTAACTATATACATGTGCTTTTTATTATATTTACATTAATATATGATTGTACGTACATTAACACACACACATTAATATATGATTGATATATATGTTAATTATGTTTATACATTAATATATGTACATTAACTATATATATGTGCATACCGTTATTATATTTACATTAATATATGATTCTATGTACATTAACACACACATTAATATATGATTGATATACATATTAATTATATTTATACATTAATGTATGTACATTATATATATAATTGTATGATTGATATACATATTAATTATGTTTATACATTAATATGATAAGTATATATATGTGCATATTGTTACATTAATATATGATTCTATGTATATTAACACACACAAACACATTAATATATGATTGATATACATATTAATTATGTTTATACATTAATATATGATTGTATGATTGATGTACATATTAATTATGTGTATACATTAATATGATATGTATATAGTGTATGATTAAAATATATTGCACATGTATATATATTAATGGGTAAATTTATGAGTATGAAGACATTTTCCTTATTTTCCTGATTTTCTAATTCCTTCGCAGTTCAAACTCCCTTCAACTGCTAACTCTTAGCAATATCCTTTCTTATATACTTTAAGTTCAGTTCCAAGCCTTAGGGCAATGATAACTTTCTTTTTCTTTTTTTTTGGAATGGGATATTACGGAATCCCCATGAATAGGATCAAATCTTATTCCATTCGAAAATTCCGTTCGCCAGACTGTTGAAGTAATTGAACTTGACGTTGTGATCGGGCCATACCAGTTCAAGATCAGTTTGAATGTGGTAGAGGATCGGCCGGATCGCCGATCCAATCCGGATTGGGATCGGCCCAGGCCGATCCGGATCCCAATTCCGATCCTGCCTTGCCTGATCCCTCCTCTTCTACCTGTCATTTTCCACTGTCTCTTATCATCTCCCATCTCCTCTAGGAAACAGATGAACAGAAAGCAGATGCATTTGCTGCAGCATTCTTCCCTCCCCTTGAACCTCTTCACAACGACGCCCTATCCTGCCCTCTAGTTCCAAACTTCTCTTCCACATGGACCTGTGACTGCCAACTCCCTCTCCCTATAGCAGGCACATTGACCATAACAAAGCACACCAGAAAGTCCGTTTGGTGGAATGTTCGTTGAGGAAGAGCTAGGTGAACATGAGATTCAAGGTACCAACTGCAGACTTGGGAATGAAAGCTCTTTCAGTCCCATCCAGTTCTGTCAACAAAAAGAGTGGAACTCGCTCATTATGCTCGATACTGTTGTGCCACAGGAAATCCTTCTCTCTACAATTTCTCCTATGAGGTTTTTGAACAGAAATTTAATATGCATCACAAATCCTTAATAAAGAATAAAAGCCGAAAGCACTCCAAAGACATAGTCAATAAAGAAAGTGGTAAATGCCATTTCTTCACTTGGTGGAATGTTTTGTTTCCTGATGCTTTGTCTCCCTTGTCTCCAAAATGCCATTTCTTCATCCTTCGAGTGATGACCCCATTGATCTCTTTCTAAGACTGTCCAAAAACAATGCCAAAGACCCTTCCATCATTAGATATTCAGCGACCAACACTAGTTACAACTCACCTCAGACCAAAACAAAAGCTGCATAATTTGAATGTTTAACCACACTTGCATCCGAAGAATAATCATCAAATATTATTGGCCTTCCCCTCTATCTCACAAAGGTACTATGTTGTTCAAATAATCATGATAACATTGTGATCCACCCTTCCAAATGATGGTGATGGCATTCATTCACCTTGCTCAAGCTTTGGCTGACACAATCTTTTCCGGGGTTTACAGAACTTCTTTTGCAGATAGGTGGAAGAGTATAGGGAAGAAGTAACAGAACTACAACCAAATAAAGACAGGCTTCCTAGTGTGCAATGACGAGTAAAAGGGGGAAGTAAAAAAGAAAATAAAAAATGAAGTAGAAAATTCAAAGAAAGGATATCCCCAGCTGAAAGTGATACATACACTCAACAGTCAAAATAAATAAATAAATGAAGTTAGCAAATCAATGTAAAAGGCAAAGAAATTGAGACAGCCGATTTTTTATCATCAACCTTCTGATGAGGATCATCAGAGAAGGGTCTCAAAGTATTGCTACTGCTATTTGATGTTTCCAGACCCAACAGGACACTTGCAAAATATCAAGCATTGAAGATATCTCACTAGCACTAGTGAGATAATAACTTACCTGCTCATAGAGAATATGAAATGCTTGCTTTACAGGCAACTCAACATCAAGGGCAATAATCTGAAATGACAGTGCAATTGAACACAGCCGAGTCACTAAACTTTCGAAAGAAATTATGGACCTCATGGACTCAGAGAAAATGGCAAACACAAAAACCTTGCCAGAATCTGGAAGCAGATCAAAAGCCATATGGGTTGACAAGAATACAGATATTCGGTGACGAGATACATCAATATCAGCATCAGAAATCCTTAGAGGGAAACCCTGAGGGGTGCCACCTGACACTGTAACCTGATCGACACAAAAGAAAAAGCTAGAAAGGATTAAAAAAAGAATCCAATAAGACAATAATGTACAGGTCTCTTTCTGAAGCTGATGTCATGCCTTTCCATGAACTACTGCATTTCAGACATTGAAGCCATGCCTCTCACTTTGTATCTTCCCCAAACAAATCCATACCAAGGACATGGAAATTGTTTGTACTCATTCAGAACAATGTTTAGAAAGATATCAAAATAGTTATTTCTGTTGATAAATCATAAAATTCCCACTTTTCCAAGAGATTCTCTTGCTAACATTTTATTGTTGAGAAACTTAAAAAAACACATTTCAAAGTAATCTGTGCACCATTTTGCATACTCTAGGGCCTACCAAACAAAGACAACTCATTCTCCTACACCCACACCCATCCAGCACCCCACCCCCTATGCCGGTCATGCAGGTAAATGCAGCTATCATATTCATGGATGAACAAGCTTATTTAAGGATGCCATAACATGAGGGAAAAGGAAAATGAGGGTGTTTACATGAAATAGTAAAATATGTCAATTGTATGAGTTTGGGGGTATGCAAATCAACCCAAAGCGCCAAAAAGGACGAGTGAAAAGTGAATTTTTTTTAGAATACGAGTGACTCATCCACCCAAAATCAAGCCCAAATCAACCGTAGAAGGCATGTGCAGGCCAAAGTTCTTTCAGACAGTGAGTACTCCCTCCTCCTTGGCCTAGACTGTCAGGTGAAGTCATTGTGATCAGAACCCATGTGAATCATAGGTTGTTATCAGCCATGCATTGATGTTCACGGTGGAAGTTGACACCACAACTGTGGTTGCCAGTGAAATGCTTTATCTAACTCTCTCATCCCCAAAAGACAAAAAGGAAAACAGACTGATTAACCTAGCATAAAACTTCAGCTCAACTTACCATACGCTGAAATGTTTCATTGTCGACATCCATGCTCATTCTGCTTGTGGGTGTGTCAAGACTTTGGATTAGAGTATGATCAGGTTCCCCAGTCAAAAGCACTGTATTCACTATACCATAGTTCCCTGCCACAAAAGGTTGGCGTTCATCATGCCTCCATTCGCCATCAACAAAAAACTTGTACTGCATTGACAAATTTAATAAATTATAAGTCTTTGGAATAACAAAAGAACCATTGTACTCATGCAAAGGTGTAGCAGATGAGGTTCTGATAATGACTTAAGTAAACAAATGTGAATTATCCTCTGACGCTTAATCATTTTCAGTTTACACGTATATATACTCAAAAAAATGCTATTCAAAAGTATTAAGAAGCAGTGTTGAATAAACTAGTGCAGTCTTTAAAAGGAAGAGATTATGGAGGAAGAAACCTGCAGGAACACAGACACCTTTGAGCATAAGTATGGAGATTTTATAAATTATTTACTCTTATGGGGCTACAGTTAGACAACAAATTTCTCACAGAACATCATTTTCATATAGCCAAATCTTTCTGTCAATGGATTCTCTCCACTTCTTCTGATGCTTTCTTTCCCCCTTTTATTGCATGTTCTTCTCCAAGTACAATAGCTAGGACTGCTCTTCTTTTACAGGTTAGCCATTGTTTAGTATGAAATTTCAAAGAATTCATGTAGACCGGCTCTCATTAATTGCAATCATAGAACTTACCTGATGGAATCCAGGTGTCAAGCTGCAGATAGCCTGAAACACTGTAGGGCAACCCTCCACAGGGGACATAGGTAAGTGTTCAGACCACCTAAACACAACATGTCCAGGTCATAAAATTAGAAAGGAAAGTTGCAAGAAGAAAGAGAACAGCAACTGTCAAGCACTTTACAGAGCACATTCCTATGGACCTAAGGACAAGAGCGTAGGTAAACAGAGGAAGTTACGGACTTCAAATTTGCATATTTGCTGGTAGAGGGCGAATAATCTCTGCCGCCAGATGGGAAAGGCAGGTTTACAGGTCCATCGTTCAAACAAATTTCCACAGCGTCTCTTTCCTTTGCAAGTCCAAGCGGGTGACAATTTCACCCATAATCTGCTCTAATCGAAGAACATAAATGCATCAATAGCAGGAAAGACTTCGTCAAAAACTGACCTTGTGAAAGAACCGGTGAGGAAGACCCTCCTTCCTCCATAAGGCCAGAAGAATCGAGTGGGGATCAGCATAGCACCCGCTGGTCCACTGGCATCTTGTCCCGCGTCCGCCTCCGACGAAAACATTAGGCCAGTCGCTCAGGTTGTAGAGTGACAGTGAACCTAGAGCAAAGTTGGACTGACCAAAGTTGCGGCTGCCAGCTCCTCCACGAGAATAGTCTCCAAATCGAACAACCACCGCCTGCCCCGGTGCTGCTCTTCTTCACGAGACCTCATGAAGATCCCCGAGAACGAAGGTCACGTCCCATTCCAAAACACCCACAACAACTCCAACAAATGCAAATGTCGCCCGGGGAAAGATAAGGTTAAATAGACAGACAATCCAAAAACAAAGCGGAGTTCAACCCAAAGTGGGGACACTTGCGGAACGGGATTGTCCACAGCGGACCGCAGGGGAATCCTCGGAGATCATCCATTCCAAGCCTGCAGATGTTTAAGGCCGCACGGGCGCATGCAATCGCGGAACCGCGGCGGCGACTAGCACCCACCCCATTCCCCACGCCCCCCCACCCCGCACCACACACATGCACTCGGGTGCAATCCCTCCAACAACATCTCAAACCTACTCGACGAAGGAAACATCAAACCAAGCCCACTCCACCGGCCTGGCCTCCTCCCAAAATGTCCAGCAAATCACCACTTCCCCCGTACAAGAAAGGAGGGAGCTCCCAATCCGGCTCCCCCTGCCACGCCACAGCTCCGATCCCCGGGCACAGGGAGGTCAACTCGGAACCCTAGTTCGCAGGGAGACCGGGAGATGCAGGACTGGAGACTGTAAGTCCGTCCGTAACCTCCTCGACGAAGCAACTGTAGATTTCAGATTGATGGGAATGACGGACGGTAATAATAATAATAAGACATGACGAGACATGACATGTCTATCTAATCTAATCATTAAAAAAAACCAATACAACATGTTTGAAATTTGAATAGCTAAGAGCGGAGTTCCACCTATTTTTCGGCAGCAAAAAAATCAGATTTTTTTTTATCTCTCTTTCCTCTCCAAAATTTTTCCAAATACAAAGTAGGCTACCGACTGTTGCAGTAATTTTGAGAAAAAAAAAATTCGGACAAAATCAAAATTGATATCAAATGAAGTAAACACATCTCAACTTGCGTGAAAAGCACTTTGAACGTTGAGGAGAGAGATTGAGAGAAAGAAAATGCTCTCTCCATTTACTCAAAAGTTGTCTTGAGACCGCTTCCTCTGGGGATGACCCGATTTTGCGTACAAAATATCTAATGTATCCTCATCCAGCGTTAATTTTAGGAGAAGATGGCGGGGTAATATAGTAAAATACAATAAAAAGCTCTTTTCACACTGCGCAGATCCCAAACGAAAAGGTAACTTTTAAAACTCATCATGATAAACACCAGTTGTGTCAGAAACCATTACAAATCGGCTTGTAATAAAATCTACTTTTGGGACTTCTGTCCCAAACGCTGCCTTAGAAACGCTCCAGGTATTATCAAAAATTTTGCAGTTAAAATCTCATTTAGTGACGTTTACGCTGCCTAAAACTACCAGCGCTCATTAATTAATTAATTAACTATTCCTCTTTCTCTGAGGACAATAATTAGTGTTGAATAGAATTGGAGAATAAATAAAATAACAAAAAGTTGAGGTCGAACGCAAACGGGCAGGGGGCAGGGCAGCTGCTGAGTCGACGCGAACGCACACAGAGCAAAGATGGTCTCCGAGATCACAAATACCGAATCGTATGGAGAGAACCAAGCAGCGAGCCGCGGGTTGGCCGCGTGGGAAGGGCGGACGCCATCACGTCACGAGTTCTCAGGGCAGGGAACCCGGCCCGCCATGGGCAGACCGAGATTCCCGGGCAGATGGAGATGGACTGAAAATGGACCCATGACTTGCACTTGATATAATTACATATATACCTTTAGAATTCTTAGGTTATACTCTATCTCGATATCATATTCTATATCTTTAAAAATTGAAATTTTTCATCAATTATATCCCTATTGTTAGTTGGCTCTTAAAATTTAAGAAATATTGTGCTACTATCCAACGAAACGGTTAATTAAGAGCTAAATTTACTAAAATATTCTTGTTAAAAAGATAGAGGGGAGAGAGAAAGAGAGAGATATGGCGAAGGGAAAGAGCACATCGAAGTGAAAGAGAGAGACAGGGTGCGAGTGGTCTGGAGAGAGAGAGAGAGAGAAGATGTAAGTTCCTCACATCCAAAACTTCGTCTCAACCATTGGGAGAGAAGCTAGAGACGAGAGAACACACATCTCCTCCGTCTAAATCCCTTTTCTAAAGTAATGGTTATCAGTTGGGGAAGGAGAGGAGATGACACGAAGAGGGAAATCATGACTGCCCCAAATTTCATAGGCTAGCCAAACCTCAGTATATATGTTGGTGATGTTGGTACCAAGGTTGGTCGTATCGCACACATCGACTGTGCTAAGTTTCTGCTAGCATGGTACGGTAAGATCTGTATCGTACCAATCAGTCGACCAAAAATCTCAAGTCAGTAGACCGATTTTCGTCTCTCTTTGAAGACAAAATTAGACCAAGGGATCTAGTGCCACCCTGACTAAAATTGGTCGATTGTTCCAAAGAAATTAGTCAACCAATTGTGACCCAGCAGATCGACCATGCCAAGACTCACAAATACTTTGGCACGGTACGGTACGGTCATGCCGCTACAATACGCAACGACATGGCAAACCTTGGTTGGTACAGAGTTTATTACATGGGAGGTGTGTGTGATGCTAAAATGGTTACATCTGGAATAGGCATATGACAGATAAATACTTGGTGCACACCATAGTGTGCACGAATGTCCACTTCCGCGAGCACACCCAATGGGTGGGTGCCTTGTGGATAAGTGGAGATGACATGAAAATAATGAGAGAGAAGAGAATGTAGAGAGTTATGGTGATCGGGCAGAAATATAATGGTGATTTGAAGTGCCCATAAAAAGACATTTATGTTGCAACATGTATTCAAGTGATCTATATTAAAACCTCATTACATGTTATTCCTCGTATTTTGATGATGATAAAAATATTTAAGCTTTTAATTATAAAGTAATTTAATTCAAGGATTGAACAATTAATTTCGTAAGCAAATCATACCTTAAGAACATGTAGACTTAAATGAGTTTCGTAACATAAAAAATTGTGACAACCTAGATTTTTTAAAAACCTAAATAAATAGGAATAATAAATAATATTAATATAATAATAATAATAAGTTTGTGAAGAGGCTTGATTAAATGCGCAATAAATAATAGAGCAATGGATAAAACACTCAATAGTCGTTATGGGCTGGTCAGTAATCGATGTCTAAGGTAATCGATGTTCAAGATAATCGATGTTCAAGGTGATCAAATGTTTAAGGTAATCGATGTCCAAGGTAATCGATGTTCAAGGTGATCGATGTTCAAAGTAATCGATATTCAAGGTAATCGATGTCCAAGGTAATTGGTGTTCAAGGTAATCGATGTCCAAGGTAATCGATGTTCAAGGTAATCGATGTTCAAGGTAATCGATATTTAAAGGTAACCGATGCTAGTTAATAATCGATGTTAAAGGATAATCGATGTTGAATAGTAATCAATGTTTGGGGTAATTGATGTATCAAATTAACTAGCCCAGATATAACGTTGTCAGTCGAAGTTGGACTTTGGATATGACGAAGTTAGCTTCGTATATTTCGAAGTTAAGCTTTGACTGATTACGACCAAAATGAAGTAGACTTTGGATATGACGAAGTTAGCTTCGTATATGACGAAGTTAAGCTTCGACAGTTCAAGACCAAAACGAAGTAGACTTCGTATATGACGAAGTGGACTTTAGATATGACGAAGTTAGCTTCATATATGACGAAGTTAAGCTTCGATTGTTCAAGATCAAAACGAAGTAGACTTCATATATGACGAAGTGGAATTTAGATATGACGAAGTTAGCTTCGTATATGACAAAGTTAAGCTTCGACTGTTCACGACCAAAACGAAGTAGACTTCGTATATGACGAGGTGGACTTTGGATATGACGAAGTTAGCTTCATATATGACAAAGTTAATCTTCAACTATTCAAGTCCAAAATGAAGTAGACTTCGTATATGACGAAGTGGACTTTCGGATATGACGAAGCTAGCTTCGTATATGACGAAGTTAAGCTTCGACTATTCAAGACCAAAATGAACTAGACTTCGTATATGACGAAGTTAAGCTTCGATTGTTTAAGACTAAAATGAAGTAGACTTTGTATATGATGAAGTGGACTTCGGATATGACGATGTTAGCTTCATATATGATGAAGTTAAGCTTCGACTGATTATGACCAAAATGAAGTAGACTTCGTATGTGATGAAGTGGGCGTGGACTTCAGATATGACGAAGTTAGCTTTGTATATGATAGAGTTAAGCTTCAACTGATCAATACTAAAACGAAGTGGACTTCGGATATGATGAAGTTAGCTTCGACTGTCCACAACTAAATCGTGTATGACTTCGTATATGACGAAGTTACCGGTTATCCTCCAGACTATAAAACACACGTTAACTATATATCCGATAATAAAAAAGAAAAGTACGGACCATAGAAACGTGACTAAATCTAATAGCGGATTCCAAACCTGATCCCTAGAACTAAACCAAATAGAAAGACCTGTTACGGAAACGATTCCTATGGAAGTTCTGGAACCTAATAGAACTACTACCAAGAGTTAGACAATTGCAAATCTTGAGATTTAACCATCAATAATACTTTCATATTAATCTAAATTCGTACCCATCGAAAGAGAGTTTCTAAAGGTTTCCCACTCCTATTGGGATGGGAATCTTCTAGGCACGGAAGGGATCAAGATAAAACTGCAACTCCACTTTCCAGATACGATAGGACTCCTAACAACTCTAAATCTATAAATACTCATCATAATCCCTTGGAGGCGAGTTACCAACTTGCTAAAGGACTTGCGGAAGAATACCTAGAGCACTAGAGAAGGAGGAGATCGCCCAACTGGAGCTTTCTTCCCCAAACCCCATTCTGCTTCATCGTGCAGAAGATTTTCTTAGGAACGTCCAAAGATAGACAATCTCTCAAGCCCAAACCTAAATAATCTTGTTCATAGACAGTCTAGGAAATAAGTAGCCAAAACCCATGTTTGTCCCAGATTTTATCTCTCAAGTTGTGAGATTTTCATGTTCATGGTTCTATTATTTCACGTAACTGTGACCTTTTGGTTGCTCTTGTTCTTCGTGAAATTCTTGTCAAGACCTTGATTTCTTTTGAGTATACCTTGTTAGGAGTTGTTTAACTGTTCCCATAAGTTACATGTTGTATACATCGAGACCTGAGTGTTTCCTCTAGCCTTAAAACCCAGATTTCTGAATTGTCCTACTTGATACCGTGATGAGTCTGTCTTTAAGTTTCTGTAAAGACTATAACAATATCAGGTAATATTAAGATTAAAAGTGTGTTAATTGCTCTATCCATGGAAGATGTGCATGATCTACGACACTGTCTTGGATTCTTCATCACATGCACACTCCAACCATAAGAAAAGGAATCCAAACTTTCTATCAATACCAACTGTGCTATGCAACATATACTATCATTGTTATTACTTGTCGTCTTACGTGCCCAACTTGTTGTTTCTGTTTAGATATCTTTATAAACTCATCTATTCAAGTTTTTCTTTACGCTCTCATCTATTTTTCTTTACTCTCATCTATCATTGATACTCTATTGGCCATTGACTGATTGTCTAAAGATAATATACATGACTAATGTCTGGAAATATTATAAGGGGTCCGGTCTGGTCCTGGGAGGTGCGCCCAAACGTGCTAGTACCTGCGGGAGTTAATTAACCAGAGTGTTTGGCATTACACTCAAGTGCTAGTTATCTCGATAATCTAAAGACAATCAAAAGTGCTATCTTGACTAGTGTGCTATCGTGATGTACTATCTCATGATATGGACAATCCTTTAACGTGCTAAATGTGTTATATTCTTTTCTTGAAAGTACTATTGTGTCCTTGTTATCATGTGCTATGACTCTCTTGAACGTTCTCTTTAGTTATCCTGCTATCCAATATATTAATCACTTAAAGCATGTACGAGATATTAAGTCCTATTGAGCATTATTGTTCATCTTGTGTAATTGTGATTTGTCTTTAGGTGAATATAATGATGATGAGGACCATACACAAGAGGATGGGGATGAGCAGAATCATGAGTGGCCCAATGTTGTCCAAACTGTTAGAGTCTAGTTAGTTTAGTTAGTTGTTTTTATTTAAGTATGAAGAAGTTCTCTGGGCCCATAGTTAAGGCTCTGAATTAGTAAATGTAACAGACACGGTGGAAGGAATAAGGAAATATAGTTGGTTTTATACTATTTAAAATTGTGTAGTGGTTTGATGTTTATATCGCTCTGTACTTGCATTATATTAACTACTTCACATCTCGATATTTCGCATCGAGGAGTGACAGTTTTGGATATCAGAGCCTAGGATGTCTTAATTGGAACTCATAGGTTTAGGATGTTCTAGGATGGACTGCCCTGATTATTCATCGTTTGTCTTACCTATGTGAGGAATTGGGTAGAACCCAGAGACAAGGACTAAGAGATACTCACATACGCACTAACTTAGTTCCACCACGATACCTTAATGTAAGGCTACTTTTGTAGGAACTTAGGTACTAAGATGGCAGTCGAACGTGCTCAACTAATGGGCATGCAACAGACCATCCAATAGCTCACAAATGCCCTTCTGCAAGCTACACAAGGAGGGGGAAATCGTAGAGTAGGAGAACTGTAATTTTAGAAGCATGAATCCACCCAGATTTAGCGGTACCACTGACCCAGACGTAGACGAACAGTGGCTTAAGGAAACAGAAAGATTTTTTTGTGTCATGCAGTGCGCAGCAGGAGATATGCTGCTGCTGGCCACTTTCCAATTAGAGAGAGACGCCTGCACCTGGTGGAAGTCTATAGAAGCGACCAGAGCTGATGGTCAATTCACTTGACATAGAAGACTAGGACATGCTAACACTTTAGTGATCAATAATTTAATCAAGCATGATCTAGTTGAAGGTCTTCCAAAGCTAAATTTAAAGAATTCTGGAATCTGTACAGCCTGTGCAAAAGGAAAGCAAACAAAGACATCATTTTAGTCCAAGACATTAGTGACAACCTCCAAACCATTGGAACTAAGTCACATGGATTTCTTTGGACCTACAAGAATAGTAAGTCTTGGAGAAAAAGTTTATGGCTATGTAATTGTGGATGACTATTCAAGATACACTTGGGTATCATTTTTGGAAGCCAAATCAGAGAATTTTTCAGCTTTTCTGAAGTTCAGTAAACTAGTACAGAAGACTCAAAAACATCAAATAATCAGTATCAGATTGGATATAGTGAAGTTGACTATGATGGATGCAAAATAGACAGAAAAAGCACCTATGGTACTTGTCAATTTCTTGCAGGGTGCTTAATCTCTTGGTCCTCTAGAAAACAAAATTCAGTAGCACAGTCCACAACTGAAGGAGAATACATTGCATCTGGAAGTTGTTGTACCCAACTGTTGTGGATCAAACATCAACTGGGAGACTATGGTCACAAATTGCACGAAACACCAATGTTGTGTGACAACACAAGTACAATCAATTTGACCAAGAATCCTAGCCAACACTCAACAACTAAGCATATTGAGGTCATACATCATTTCATCAAGGACCATGTAAGTAATGGTGATATCTTGTATAAATTTGTTGCTACAAATAATCAATTAGCGACATCTTCACTAAACCTTTTCCTGAAGATATATTTACTTCAATTAGAAGAGAAATATGGATGTGCAACCCAAAATAATTTAATGCTTATTGCTATTCCATGATTAACTATCTTTTATTAAAAGAATTACATGTTGACTGTATGCTGGAAGCACCTACTCTAGGGGAGCAACAGGAAGCTCAGGTTGAGGGGAAGCCTCAAATTTTCTCAAGGAGGACATCCCTGGAGAGGAAGTAGTCACAGATGTGTTTAAATTCTTAATTGTCCTTTAGCAGTACTACTAACAAATTTCTTGCAAGTATCTTTTTATGAATAAATGCAAGGAGTATTCTTGAAGATCTCCTAATAGAACAGCAAGTGGAAATACAACAGTAGATGTCGACAGATCCAAGACTTTATCGACACACATAGAGGACAGGTCAGAAGAACACTTGAAGATTTGACCAGCATCAACAAAGGGGAAGCCTCACATCAAGGGGGAGCAAATTAAAAATTGGGAGATAATAATTCATGACAAATATTGTTGAACCCCTCTTCCTCAACTCACAGCCAATTATGGTAAGATATCTCTACAACTAAAGGTGAGCATGCCAATGGTAAGATTCTTCCTTTTTGGCAATTGACAAAAAGGGGAAGATTATTGAGTATCATGGGGATAATATTTTATGTATGAATTTTTACTTAATGCTTATCTTTTTAATGATAATGTTATAAAATTCACATGAGTTTTGTCATCACCAAAAAAAGGGAGATGGTAGAACCACTCTTACATTTTATCCTTTTATTTTGGTGATAACGAAACCCATGTTTAAATTAAAATATCATTAATATATTCTATATCATTTTTCTCCCATGAATACAATATATTCTTGTATTATCATTATAGATTTACACTGATTTGTAACTTAGACATTTGAATTTAAATTTCATCATGCATGTTTTGGTCGTGATTATCCAAAGTTCAACTTCGTCATATTTGAAGTCCACTTCGTCATATCCGAAGCTGGCACTTCGTCATGCATATTTTGGTCGTGATCATCCGAAGTTCAACTTCGTCATATTCGAAGTCCACTACGTCATATACGAAGTTACACATCGTCATGCATGCTTTTGGTCGTGTTCAGTCGAAGTCCAACTTCATCATATACGAAGTTCACTTCGACCGACTACGTGTTTCATCTTCGACCGACAACGTTATTTTATATTCATCTGAAACTACACTTCGTCATATTCGAAGTTCACTTCGTCATATCCAAAGTTTCACTTCGTCATATCCGAATTTAACTTCGTCATATCTGAAGCTTAACTTCGATCGACTACATTTTTTTCTTGTCCAGTTGAAGCTCTACATTGATTGATGTTGTTCATATCGATTGCTGACCATCTTAAACATCGATTGCACTAAACATTGATTGCTCTAACACTTAAACATCGATTACCGTTACTTTACATCGATTGCTAGTTTACTTAAACATTGATTGCTTTTCATTTCTGATTGTGTCTGACATTGATTGTTTCACTTAAACATTAATTGTTTATGATTTACATCGATTATTGTTATAAATATCGATTGTTTTTTGTTTTGAACATCGATTGCTTATATTATTCATATCGATTGTTGGTTATTTTGATTGTTAACCTACTCTGACTCTTGGAGAGTCGAAGTTAGGTTTCGTCTTGTGTTATTTAATTGTACTTAATTTATTTCAGTCATGAGCATGGAGCTTGCAGACATTTATTGAAGTTGTCAAATGAAGCCATGAAGCTATCTCCATAACCTGAAGCCGTTGAGACTCAAAGATCTAATGACCTGATGATGGACATCTCAAGAAGTCTCAAGACTCAAGACACAACATTCAAATTCAAATGGGAAGAAAAGTCTCTGAAGCTTATATATGAGGAGCTAAAGTTTGAAAAAGTAGTAGACGAAGAAGAGAGCCTTTCTAAAAATCTTTCTAGTAGAGACACACACAGTTAGGAACAAGCATATATGACCACATATTCTCAAGTGAGCCAGTTGTTCAAGCTTCGACTTCCTGCTCTCTTGCTCTCAGAAGTTTATTGGGTCGCATTCATTGTTCTAGATCTTCTCAATCCACTTGTTAGAGACAGAAAGAGTTTAGAGCTTTCATTCCTACTTGTAATCTCTTTCTGATCTTATGTGTTTGCTCATTCTCTGAGCAGACACACTGTGTTTACTTCAGTGTTGTAACCAACAGGGGGTTTGTTCCTTGTAGTACCTCTATGTGAAAGTAAGACCTACAGTTGTAGGTGGTTGTAATATCCCTCTGCGAAGGGAAGACATGCATTAGAGCAAGTGGGTTGTAATACCTCTCAGGTTGAGAGAAGGCCAAGTGTTCTTGGTTGTTAGTGAAAATCCCAAGGGGTGCTTAGGGACTGGATGTAGGACTCTTAATTGATAGGAGGGCCGAACCAGGATAAATCTCTGTGCACTTTGTGTGATTGTTTCTGCCAAGCTTTTCACTTGTTTCACAAACACTACACTAAGTACTAACAATACTATCTAGTGTTATCAATTTTTAGATAAAATTTTAAACTGCAAGAAGTCCTATTCACCCCCCTCTAGGACATCTAAAGCTCCATCTCGATCCAACAAGTGGTATCAGGGTGAGGTCTTCTCAGAAGAATCGAAAGATTTGAGAAGAGATGGCAGCTGAAGCTCACAACTATGAAGGATAGTCCGTTACAAGACCACCATTCTTTGATGGCGAAGATTACCAGTACTGGAATATGAGAATGGAACGCTTCATCCGAGGCACAGACATTGACCTATGGTAGGTAATAGAGCAAGGTGATTATACTATACTTTCTGATGGCACTTCTACTTTATCTATAGCTGATAAAAGAAATATGTCTCTAAATTATAAGGCTAAAAACTATTTATTTTGTACATTCTCTAAAAAAAAATTAATAGATTATCTACATGTAAAACTAATAAGAAAATGTGGGATAAACTAAAAGTAACATATAAATGAACAAATAAAGTTAAACAAACTTGAATAGATATTCTTGTCTCTCAATATGAATAGTTTAAAATGTTGTCAAATGAAAACATTACTCAAATGTACAATAGATTTACCAATATAACAGTTGGTCTAAGTTCACTAGGTAAAAAACTTACTAATGAAGAAACAATCAGAAAAATTCTTAGATCATTAACTCATTCCTGGACTCCTAAAGTTACTGCTATTGAAGAAGCGCATGATCTCACAAAACTTTCTATAGAAAAATTAATTGGTTTCTCTAATGGCTCATGAAATTAACATGGAAAGATTTTCTAAAAGTTCTTTGAAAAAGAAAATGCCAAATGCTTTGAAAGTTGCAAATTCCTCTTCTTCATCTTCTGAACACTCCAAGGAGAAATCTGAAGACAACAATGATGAAGCAATGCTTTCTAGAAGACTTCAGAGAATCCTTGCTAAGAAGAAGAAGCATGGATCCAAGAGATACTTCAAGAAAGACAAAAAGAGCAAGGAACCAACATGTTATGAATGCAAGTAGCTAGGACACTTCAAAACTAAATGTCCAAAACTCAAAAGACAAGATCAAGCTGACAAGTATGATAAAAATAAAGGTAAAGAAAGAAAGTTCAGAAAATATAAGAAGAAGGCAATTGTAGCAGCCTGGGATAATGAGGAAGCAACAAGTTCAGACTCATCAAGTTCGGAATAAGAAGAACAAGTAAATCTAGCCCTCATGTCAAAACTAGATCAGGTAAATTGTAAAACCTCTTTTACTACATGTTCTGAAATTGATTCTGATAGTCTAGAATATGCATTTAATAAATTGTATGATAAATATAAAACTGTAGTTAAACAAATGAAAATAGTTAAGTTAAATCTGATGAACCAAGAAAAATCCAACACCTTCTTAAAAAATGAAGTAGAAAAATTGGGACATAATTTAACTGAAACAAAAAGAACAAATGAATTATTATGTGAGGATTTAAAGACTAAAAATAGTAAGATTAAAGAACTCAAAACAAATCTAAATGAACTGAAAAATGAAGAGAAACAGAGAGAAGAAAATAATTACTTGAGAGCATAATTAGATAAATTAACAAATCATAAATCATCCTTAGTTGTAAAACAAAAAAGTGCTAAAATAGGTAAAAAGAAATATAAAGTAGGTTATACACCTCCAATAAATGTAGAAAAAATTTTGTATCCTGAAAAATACTCAACCCCTAAGTTTGTAAAAGAAAATGGTAATTAAAAATCCTAAAACAATTAATCATTATGTTTACAAATAGAAACTTCAAACTAATAACACTACAAATACAAAGCATGCATATGACTTATGTTGTAGTCATTGTAATCAATTAGGATATACAGTTAGCACATGCACCACTAGACACTTGCATTGGATTCCAAAAACTAACCATCAAAGACCCAAGAAAATTTGGGTACCAAAAATCTCAACTCGATTCTATTTGCAGGGGTGCCTGAGAGCATCCAAATGGTATTTGAATAGTGGGTGCTCAAGACATATGACAAGAGACAAAAAACTATTTACAAGTTTTAGAAATGAAATTGGTCAAGTCACATATGGTGATAATGGAAAAGTAAAAGTTATAGGATGTGGAACCATAGGGTCAAAAGAAAAGGATTTAATAGACGATGTTATGTGTGTTGAAGGATTAAAACATAATCTCATTAATATCAGTTAATTATGTGTTAAAGGTCACTTAGTGAAATTTTAGAATGACAAATGTATCATCCTGAAAGATGGGAAAATAGTCTTTGAAGCTCAAAGAGTAAAGAATCTGTACACCTTGTTGGATCGAAGATGTAGTGAAATGGCAAATATAGAAGGGGGGTTGAATAGATTTGCAGCGGAAACCTTATGCAATTAAAAATATGTCAAATTAAAATCTCTATTCAAATATGTACCCACTAATTTGATTAACTTATAGGAATCTAAAGCACATTAGATCATCTATCTATAAGTGTGTGAGGGTTTAGAAAGTGATCAAAATCCTATGCAAGCATTCTAGTGGAAAATCAACACATCAAACCACAACACAAGATATTTTTACGGTGGTTCGGCTCCCAGACAGAGACCTACATCTACCCCTCACTCAAACCAAGTGAGGCTTCACTAAACCGCTGATTCACAGTTTCAAACAACTACTGACTCACAGCTTGACCGTTGATTCACAGCTTGCCAACCGCTGATTTCACAGCTTCAAGGTCAGACAACCTTCTCAATCCACACACAAACACAGTATGGGATCAACACTCCTATCACCAGTAGGAGCACTCAATGAGTTTTAAATAAAGTTTAAAAGTGAAAAACAAATTCACATGAGGATCAGACTTAAGAGAGACAAATCTTCAAACACCAGTCCTTCAACTTTGCCCAATTTTCTCTGGACTGATGAATTTTGAACATTAAATCTTCAGATCTTGAGGGTTGAAGTTGTGCTTTAGATCATCTTGCACAAACACATCATCTGGTTGTGCTTCTCAACCAATTTGATCTGAAATCCTTCAAATCAACCTCAATTCGCAATACTCTATTTTAGATCTGATTTACAGAGAAATTCATATCTGAGTTGATGCTCTTGAGTTCTTCCACAGATACTGAGCTTCATGTTTCTCCTCTTGCACAATCTTCCTCTTCCACCTTCTTTCAGATCTACTTATTCTTCTCAGCTCTGCTGCTTCTCCTTTGCACGACTGCTCCTTCTTCCTCTGCTGCTCTTCTTTTGGACGATTGCTTCTTTGTCTCAACTCTGTTGCTCTTCTCCTTGATCTGCCCCTCTTGTAGCACTCCAACGCTTTCTCCCACTGCTTAGCCTTGATCCCCACGTCCTCTGTGATGGATTTGATGGATGGCTGCTCCAGATGAGATAAGAGAGCCTTTATAGCCTTTGTGCAGTCCCTTGTACATGGGAGAGATGTGCACAGAAGCATAGAATGCACCCAAGGCTGCCACGTGTTCAAAAGTCATTTTTCTCATTGCCACTTGGATGAAAGGGCATTTTGATAATAATAGAATCTCCCAAATAGTCTCCAGAGATAAATCACAGCCATTGGATATCATACCCTTTGCATTTCTGAGTTTTCACGCAATGTGTGTCGACACTAGTTTTGTGACGGCCCTCATTGTTCAGACCCGTTAACCCAATAACGTGCCTAACACGAGTCCGCCTCCCGCGACCGGGCCGAAGCCTCGCAAGGGTTATCAAACTACTAATCCGTAGGAATATAAAGGAACCAGCTCAAATATATATAAGATTTGCCAATCTCACAAATATTTATTAGAAATGTACATAGCCATAGCACATCTGTAATCAAACTACAACAACAACCTGGGGCATACCCCGAGGTGTACAACAGAAAAGTAAATTACATTGCCGGTGGTGCAGACCCTCCGCTATGATGCGGCTCAGAACTAGACGACGGGTGTGAGGTCTCCTGCTCTCCCTCACCTGAAAGAGTAGGGGGTGAGCCTCTCGAGTCACTAGCTCAGTAGGGAAACTCCCTAGAAACCGAGCAAACCAACATAAATAGTAAAGCAGGAGATTACACTAACAATTCATAGAACTACATAGCAGGATATAAAACTGTAAATACCATTTACCACTTGCCGCTTAACAGAAACCAATAATAATAAATAAACGGCAAACCCAAACAAGTGTACGAGCTACAGTAGGAAAACGCCTCACTCGAGCCACGTGGACTGGCTCGCGACACCATCTACTGACCCGGACAAACAGCATAGGACTACCTCTCAGTCTCGCAGCCACGGACGGAAGGTCCAGCTGCCGCTCCACTAAACCAGTACAAAGAACTGTGGAGTCCAACTAAACCACCACAACCTGTAGGTCACACACCTCATAGGCCCATGCCTGGCATCTTTAGGGACTCTGGCCCGAGCTTCCTAAAGTGAGGCACTGGAAAACAGGACTAGCTGGGGCCCAATACGTCTACTGGTGTCCATCTCCCCCAACTACGAGCGCGCTGCAAGCGACAACACAACAAACTCTCTCTAGTCGATGTCCCACTACCGTCTTTCCCTCAGCCGGACGTACTACTCAGCACAAGAGTGAGGGTGTCCAGGAAGATGACAAAACCTCGACGGTACTCAGTACCGGGACAAGCCCCGAGCACACACGTGCCTGGCTCACACAAAACCTGGGGCTCCCAACTGAAGAGGTATCCACGGTAGGCGTCAAACTACACACCACGTACATGGAAACTACGTGCACAATGCACAAGCCACGTGAAACCTCCACGTAAACCACGTGAACACCACGCCGACCACACACACCACACGCTCCCCGAGCGTTGAGAGTGCCAATGCACCTCTTACCATTACCACACAATACACATACGATAATCCGATAATATTACACTAGCATACCTATGCGTAGAACAACCTCGGCTGTGATCGCGACGGGGTTTAGTGTCGCCTTCAGAATGCGACAGCTCGATATGTCGCCTTTAAAAATAAGAACGCGACGTATCGTTCTGTTGCGACATTGTCGTGACACCCAGGTTTGTCGCCTTCATAGGTGCAAACCCTAATCTGGAATCCATCATCCGGATCACCCCCAAAACCCCTATAATATATGGTTTCCATTCCATTTACATGCTTTAATGTGTTCCTACACATGCTATCTACTGTTTAGAGAGCTAGATACACATCATTCACAACACACGAGCAATCCACAGATCAAACACGGGAAATCTCCCTACCTTCGCAAAGCAGGCGAAGTGCGGAGCCCACACGACATTTCCCCCGCTCCACGCAGCGTCCTCGCGGCGAGAACATGTCAAACTAAGTTCTAACAAGTCGAGTCGCCCAGAAATCCTCCAACACAACCCCCTGGCCGAGCAAAGCTCATGTGAGCTCTGTTCTGCTGGGGTTCAATAAAAACACTTCACAGTTAAGAATGTGACGCCACACTATGTCGCGACCTAAACACGACACACTAGTCCGTCGCCTTCAATAAGTCGACGTCAGCAAGCTCGCCCTATGCGCAACACGTGGCGCGCATGAAGACGAAGACCAAAAACAACGGTTTCATGAAACGCGATGCCCTGGGATGTCGCGCTCAAAACGCGACGCCCTTCACTGTCGTGTTCACAGACAGTGAATCAGTGAGCACTTTGAGCCCAAATCTTCGGCCCACAGAGTCTCACCACCTGTGGAAAACACCTGCTACACACATCATTGGCCACACACTGGCCTCCATACACATAGGAAGACGATCCGAACGGCCGGAACGTCACATTACTATCACCTAAAAGAATATTTCGTCCTCGAAATTTAAAACAAAATTAAACACCGAAAACTTTTTAATTCAATCTATATAACACTATCACCTAAAAGAATTAAAACTTACTCAAACAAGTATGGATACGCTTTCATCATTTCTTCTGCTAATTCCCATGTATCTGTTGCCCAGCTAGCTAGCCCAGAGGGGGGGGGGGGTGAATGGGTTATTAAAATTGTATCTTAGACTGATACCTGTTCACTGAAAAGATTGCACACCAACTTAAACGAGAGTTAGAGTTAGAGGAAATGAAACAGCAAACACACCAACTCACAACCACAAGACACAAGGTTTTTATCCTGGTTCGGAACTCCTATCCACAGGAGACCTACGTCCAGTCCCTGAGCAATATCTCAGGATTTCACTAACAAGGGTACAGTCCCCCTTAAGGACACAACAACACCCAGCTCAGCTGGTCTTCCTTCACACCCGAAGGGAACAACACCCTGGATACCCCACCAGGTCTTCCTTCACACAGAAGGGAAAAACACCCTGGATACCACCAGGTCTTCCTTCACAACGAAGGGAACAACACAAAGAAAGGATTGTAGGACAAGCCCCTAGATCAAACTACAAAAAGCAATGATCTGAAGGACCTAGCACTGAGAGCGAAGAATCTAAATCTAAGCTCACTCTCAGAACTACACAAGCTCTCTTCAAAAGATCTTTCACTACAAATGGAGAGCAAAGAGCTACAACCAATGAGAATGGAAATCTAGGCTTCTCGAATTTTCTTCTAGAGACTTGAAGGCTTGAGCAAGATGAGTGTTGGTCTCTCAAGAGTGTTGCTACGAACTTTCTTCTCAAGAAGGTTGTTCTATGAAAAGCTCTGAGTTCGTTCACTTGAATTCATTCCCCTTAGATTTTCTTCTTAGCTTCAGACTTGTATATATATCTTCAAATTGAAATTTGAACGTTGAAGGATCCGTTGTCTCTCTCTTGAAGTAGTCGTTAGACTGAAAGAGGTCTGGAATCTTGGAAGCTTCCAGTCAACAGTCTTTGAACACTTTGAACACGCAAAGAGAAGAGATCTTTTAGATATCTTTTGTCTTCTATTTGAATTAACGTTGCAAAGTAAAGCTGGATCTGTTATCTACACGCTTATCAAACTCAGATAGCAAACAACTAAGCTGTCTCTGATGTCAGTCAACGTTAGAAAGAATAGCATGGAAATAGTAAGACCAAATGGCTGAATCTAAAAGACGTTTACAAAATAGGCACGATAATGGACGATATCTTCTACATGCATGCAGAGATACGTACAGGTCACATTAAATGCAGGTGCGTCAGAGAGATGCATACGTGGACTTTGACTAGTAAACACAGATAAAATCAAGTCGATGGCTCAATGACTTATGAAATCGTTGTAAGTCATAACAAATCGTTCTGAGACAGAAGAAGTATGAAATCGTTATGAGTCATAGCAAATCGTTCTGTTACAGAAGAGGTCGATGTGAAACCCTTAACAAATCGTTGTGATATATAAGTCGTTGTGAAAACTAAAGAAATCGTTACGGCTAGCAAGTCATTACGAGTTTCAAAGAAATCGTTACGAGAACTAAAGAAATCGTTACAGCTAGCAAGTCGTTACGAGTTTCAAAGAAATAGTTACGAGAACCAAAGAAATCGTTACGGCTAGCAAGTCGTTACGAGTTTCAAAGAAATCGTTACGAGAACTAAAGAAATCGTTATGGCTAGCAAGTCGTTGCGAGTTCTAAAGAAATCGTTACGAGAACTAAAGAAATCGTTACGGCTAGTCAAGTCGTTACGAGTTTCAAAGAAATCGTTACGAGAACTAAAGAAATCGTTACGGCTAGCAAGTCGTTGAGAGTTCTAAAGAAATCGTTATGACAACTTAGAAATCGTTGCGACAAGCAAATTGTTGCGAGCTCTTAAGAAATCGTTATGACAACTTAGAAATCGTTGCGACAAGCAAATCGTTACGAGCTCTTAAGAAATTGTTATGACAACTTAGAAATCGTTGCGACAAGCAAATCGTTACGAGCTCTTAAGAAATCGTTATGACAACTTAGAAATCGTTGCGACAAGCAAAACGTTACGAGCTCTTAGCAAATCGTTACAGTGTGTGAAGAAATCGTTACAGTGTGTGAAGAAATCATTACAGAGTATGAAGAAATCGTTACAGAGTATGAAGAAATCGTTTACAGAGTATGAAGAAATTGATGTGATGACTTAGAGAAATATGAAGTGAAAGTTTTACTTGAATGTCTTGAACTTCCTTTTTCTTTTATTTCCTGTCCTCAAGACTCCAATAATTTATTAGTATTGTTTTGTTGATCATCAAAATTAATATATAAATAAATAAATTAATTTATATGGGGAAAGTTTGGTCATCAATCTCCCCCTTTTTGATGATGACAAAATATACTTAAACAGCATGATAGAACAAACATGGTTTTAGAGTTGCTGTATTTTTCTCCAAATATATTAAACAGATTTTTCTCCAAATATATTAAGCAGCATAAAAATGTTTTTCAGAGTTGCTGTATTTTTCTCCCCCTTTTTGTCAATAAGCAAAAAGATAGTCTATGAGACAAAGAAGTGAGAAGATTTGGATTAAGTGGAAGACAGATAATACAAGGGAGACAGAAGAGAGGCATGCTGTGAAATAACAGTCCATGCCTTGAGCTCCATGTCTTCAAACAACTGGTGGAAAACACCAGGATCAACTAAAAAAGAAGAGCCCATGGATGGAATGAGCCTCTGAATGTAAAGATGCCGCTGCTGTTCCATGAATTCTCCATACTGAACTTTGTCTAGAATGAATCAGAAGTAAGTGCTTTTTCCAAAACTTGCTCTGTGCAGAAATCTGTCAATAGAAATAGGATAGAAAATCTGCTGATCAAGAAGATCCTTCTTCAAGGCAAAGAATGCAGTGTATCTGGCTGCCCACTGCACATAGATATCTTGAATAGGATTTATTGAGTTTAGATCCAAGAATGCTTCTGCTGACAGAGAGGGCTTGTTCTGACTAAACAAGGAACTGTTGATGGCTTGCAGCTGAAGGTGTGATTCCTTGTAGAGATTTTCCCATTCGGAGGGAAAAAGCCTCTCACACTCAGAGATGAGTGGAGCTAAAGCCTGGGAAGAAATGCGGCCAGAGTGATATTCTCTGAGAATAAACCGCCAAAAAGAAGGTAATCTGCCTTGCTTAGCTGACATTCTGCCCATCTGTTTAGCAAACATATCCAGGGCTTATGAGCCAGCATCTGAGTCAAAAACTAGGGAGTGTAGCTTCGGCAGCAAAACTGAGGATGTGATTTTGAGGGAAGCAAAATTGACTGTGAGTGGAAGATTGACTGGATGTTCTGACCTCATCATCACAATGGTAGAATGAAACTGAGAGTACTGTACTTCTGGGATCTTGTTCAGGTAGCAGTAATTACTGTACAACTGAAAGTTCTTGACTATCCTGATCTCTTTCAATATAAATGGACCCCAAGAAGTCTTGTGCTGAAGGATAAACCACTCAGAAAGGGTGAGTGGGTGATCTCTGTGGGTAAGAGTTTCTGCACGGGCAGTCAAAAACTTGGAATATTGAGACTTGTTGCCCTTTACATTGGCCCACTGGTCTTCAGTCTTGAACTCAGTGCCCTCAAGGATTTTGGATTTTTGCAGGTGGGACAACTGGCACAGAGGAAGAACAATGTTGAGATGTTCAGAGAGGTTAAGGAAAGGGATACCATAGAGGTTGGAAAGAATACATTTCTGAAGGTATTCCCTATAGATACACCTTCTCTGAGGTTCGAGGGTTAGAGAGTACCAAAGAAGAGGAAATAAGGGTGAAGATGGAATGCTGATAGAGGAAGAAAGTTTTCTCTTTTTCTGGACAGGACTGGGAGGATCAGTCCTGTGGATATGAGTGGCAAGGGATAAGATGGAGATGAGGGTACTTCTCTCAAGGTCATCCGGAATATTAGTGTCAAAGACACTATGAACTTGAGATTTCTCCGGGATGAAGGTGACAGAAGGAGGAGTAGGAGGATGGAAGAGATGTTTGGGATTGAAAGAGGTAGATGGGTGAATTGGAGTGGTTTTAGGTGAAGAAGGTGAGGGTGAAGATGGAGCTGAAGTTTGAGAAGAAATGGGAGAGAAGGAAGGTTGAGAGGGAATGATAGAAGATGAGGTTTGGGTGCGAGGCAGAGGTTGTTTGAAGGTTTTTGGAGCTGGAGGGGCTGAAGAAGATGAAGGAGGTGAGGAGATGGGAGGAGTTGCAAGAGTAGAAGGTGCAGGGGCCAATGTAGCTGCTACAGGCTCTTTCCCTTTATCCTGACTTTCTTTGGCACCTTCAGATGGCCCAGATGGCCTAGACTCTTGCACTGATGGCCCTGATTCCTGAGCTGATGGCCCTGAAGCTTGCACAGATGGCCCAGCTGGCCCTGACTCTTGAGCAGGTGGCCCTGTTGGCCGAGGAACAACTGTAGGTCTGCTCTGAGTAGCAGAAGGAGACAGTCCACCACTTGTCCTTGAAAGCACAGATAACATCGATTTCATGTCTGCCATTTCCTTGTTGAACCACCTCATAGCATTTCTGACTGAGGATAGTTCAGAAGTAGTTGAAGCTTGGCTGGCAATTATTCCTTGGACACTAGACTGCACTGCTGATAGAATCTCTCCCTGAGCCTTCAACAATTCCAAAACAGGTTTCAGATTGACTTTCCTGTGGCTCTTTCTGTGCTTTCTGTGAACTATCCTCTTGCCTTTCCTCTGAGGTGCTGGTTCTTCAATAGACTGCTCCCCCTGAGCAGGAGCTTCCTCTTCAACTTCCATTTGCTCCCCCTGAGCAGGAGCTTCCTCTTCAACTTCCATTTGCTTCCCCTGAGCAGGAGCTTCATCTTCAACTTCCATTTGCTTCCCCTGAGCAGGAGCTTCCTCTTCAACTGGATCTACTGGAGCACTGGACTGCTCCACAGGAATTGATTCTTCAATGTGGCCTTCTGCCACAGCTTCTTCCATTTCAATTTCACCAGACTGTGAGTGGACTGGTGTGGTGAGACCTGATTCAACCAAACTCCTAAGAATTGAACCAATTATTGAGGTAGGTAGATCACTGGCTTTATCTGCCACTTCCTCCTCAACTATTGGAGCTGTAAGTGGTTCTGGCTCAATTGCTGGTGCTACTGCCTGCTCTTCAACTGCTGGTGATACTGCTTGCTGCTCTGCTGCTGACTCTACTGCTTGCTGCTCAGTTGCTGGTGTTTCTGCTTGCTGCTGTGCTGCTGGTGCTACTGCTGCCATTTCCTGAACATCAGGAATTTCTACATCACCAATTATGGCCTCTCCCTCGGCCACAGTGGTCTTAGACCATACACCTTCAATTACTGAGAAACCACTTTTCTTGAGATTTCTGGACCTTATACACTGGCCCATCTTCTCCACAACTGCCCCAGATAAATCTACTCCAAAATGTTTGAAAACCTTTGTAAGTAGATGAGCATAGGGCAATGAGACATTCAACTTACTTCTTGTATCCCATATTTGATCTCGGGCAAATTTCATCCTTTCCAACATGACTTGGGCCATATTAATCTCCTTTTGTTGAATCGCCCAAAACATCATATCAGAATCTGCCCTAGTGCACGTTGAGAAGGTGGCACTGCGAGGAACTAAAGTTTGGCAGATAATGAAATGAAGAAGACGGTTGTATGCATTCATCTAATTAATATCCAATTTCCCGTCTCTTAGCCTGAACCCTGGACCTATAATGCCAAGGCCCTTTGCTTCATCGTTCACTGTGTAAACCCCACTGAATCCAGACGTCTTCACTCCAAATAACATGTGCAACAACTCATGATCGACTTTAATTTGGATTCCCTTTACCGATGATACAAGGGACCCATCTGCCTCTGACCTTAAACACACATAAAATGCTTTCACCAGGTCGGGATAGCTTACCTCGGTGAAAGTGGCAATTTCCATCCACTGCATCCTTCTCAGAGTTTCTGCTATACTTCCCATGCCATTCTTCTCGAGATTTGGAACATCCACTGCCTTGTTTCCGCATACCTTTGTCTTCACGAAGGTGAATCTTTCCTGCTGCTCTGCGGACAGGTACTCAGCACTGTAGCCCCCGACACTTCCGGAGATTACTGGAGCGGCCATGAGTAGAGAGGAGAGAAAGGTTCTGGAGGAGGAAATGATGGAAGGGAAGAAAGCCCTCAAGAGATTCTTCGTGGGAAGAGGAGAAGACTTCAAATCTTGTAGAGAGTCGATGACAGAATCGTTAGGGCATCGGCTTTGGGCGAACAGATAAAGGAGAAGGGTAAAGGTGGAAGAAGAGTCGTTCCCACACAATTGGATTAAATAATAATTCTTTATCGAAAAAGGAGGCGCCAAAAGGCGGAGGTAAACGACAAAGGTTGTTGACTATTCAAACCGACTTCAATGAAAGAGCGGTTACAAAGGATAATTGATGAATTTCTTTTACTTAAAGACATGAAGGAAAAATAGCTTAAATCTGAAAATGAATATGCCAGTTGTAAGCAGCTTTTTATCATAAATTGCACATGCCTAATTCCCTTCTAAGAGATGTGTATCTCTCTTCAGGTAAGGCTTTTGTGAAAATGTCTGCTAGTTGGCTATTTGTATCAATAAAAGATATTTCTATATTTCCATTTGCAACATGATCACGAATAAAATGATATCTAACCTCAATATGTTTTGTCCTTGAGTGCTGAACTGGATTCTTGGTCAGATTAATGGCACTGGTGTTGTCACACAGCAATGGAATTGATTTGATATTTAATCCAAAGTCTTCAAGTTGTTGCTTTATCCAAAGGAGTTGTGTACAGCAACTTCCAGCAGCTACATATTCAGCTTCAGCTGTTGATAGTGCCACTGAGTTTTGTTTCTTTGAAGACCATGATATCAAACATCCTGCAAAAAATTGACAACAACCACTGGTGCTCTTTCTATCTATCTTGCATCCAGCATAGTCAGCATCAGAATATCCTACTAAATCTATTTCACATGATTTTGGATACCAAAGACCTAAATCATGAGTTCTAGCTAAATATCTAAATATTCTTTTTACAGAAATTAAGTGTGATTCTCTAGGGTCTGCTTGATACCTAGCACACATGCATACACTAAATAAGATGTCTGGTCTACTTGCTGTTAAATAAAGTAAAGACCCTATCATACCTCTATAGTTCTTTTGATCTACCTTTTTACCATTTTGATCACTGTCCATTCTGGTTGATGTGCTCATTGGAGTTGACAGTGGTTTGGCATTATCGAATCCAAACTTCTTCAGGAGTTCCTTGGTGTACTTGGCTTGACAGATGTGGGTGCCTTCCTTCCCTTGCTTGATTTGCAATCCAAGGAAGTAGTTTAGCTCCCCCATCATACTCATTTCAAATTCTCCCTGCATAAGCTTCTCAAAATACTTGCAAAGAGATTTGTCAGTAGAACCAAAAATGATATCATCTACATAGATTTGAACTAATAGTATGTGATTGACCTTTGACTTTATGAATAATGTGCTATCTACTTTGCCTCTATTGAAACCATGATTTAACAGAAAAGAGCTAAGCCTTTCATACCAGGCTCTAGGTGCTTGTTTTAAACCGTATAATGCCTTATGGAGTTTGAAAACATGATTAGGAAATTTTGTGTCATCAAAACCAGGAGGTTGTTCCACATAAACTTCCTCTTTTATAAAACCATTTAGGAATGCTGATTTAACATCCATTTGAAATAGTGTCAAGTTTAGAGCTGATGCATATGCAAGTAAAATTCTAATAGCCTCAAGTCTAGCTACAGGTGCATAGGTTTCATCGAAATCTATGCCTTCCTCTTGAGAATAGCCCTGAGCTACCAATCTGGCTTGTTTCTTAGGATTACACCAGTTTCATCCAATTGTTTCTGAACACCCATTTGGTGCCAATAACTGGATGATCTGATGGTCTAGGAACAAGTGACCATACTTGGTTTCTCTTGAATTGATTTAATTCATCTTGCATGGCTATTATCCAAGATTCATCAGTTAAAGCTTCATTGACTGTCTTAGGCTCTATTTGAGAAACAAAAGCTAAATAATCACAAGGGATGACATTACCTCTTGTTCTTACCCCTACGGATGAATCACCAATGATGTTCTCAAGTGGGTGATCTTTCTTGTATCTCCATTCCTTTGGAAGATTTTCATGAGTAATTTCTTCTTGTTGTAATTCTTCCAGAGGTGGATCATCCTTGTCCTCAATTGATGTATCTTTAAGCTTCTTGGACAGTTCATCTGTATCATCATTATCACTATCTACTTCTTTTCTCAAGGAAGGGTTAGTTTCATTAAAAATAACATGCACAGTTTGTTCAATTAATAATGAGCGTTTATTGAAAACTCTATAGCCTTTGGGTTTAGAAGTATACCCCATAAAGATGCCTTCATCTGACTTGGCATCCAACTTACCAATGTCCCTTTTTTCGTTGTTGTGTATAAAGCAAGGACATCCAAAGGTTCTGAAATGGCTGATCTTTGGCTTCTTTCCTTTGAACAACTCATATGCAGTCTTCTTCAGGATTGGCCTGATCATTACTCGGTTGACAATGTAACTGGCTGTGTTGACTGCTTCAGCCCAAAAATATCTTGGTAGCTCATATTCAGAGAGCATGGTTCTTGCCATATCCAAGAGAGTTCTGTTCTTCCTTTCAGCTATACCATTTTGCTGTGGTGTCCTTGGTGCTGAGAAATTGTGCTGAATTCCTTGATCATCACAGAATCTAGCAAACTTTTCATTTTGGAACTCACCACCATGGTCTGATCGAATGGACACAATACTGAACTTCTGATCTTTCTGGACCTTCTTACTGAAACTGACAAAATTATCAAAAGTATCATCTTTATGCTCTAAGAATGATACCCATGTGAATCTTGAGTAGTCATCTACTATGACAAATCCAAAATTCTTTCCTCCAAGACTGGTAGTCCTCATTGGCCCAAATAGATCCATATGTAGGAGCTCTAAGGGTTTTGAGGTGGTCACCACTGTCTTTGACTTGAAGGAACTCTTTGTGTGCTTTCCCTTAGCACAGGGTCTACAAACACTTTCCAATTTTCCATTGACTTTTGGTAGACCTTCCACAAGATTCCTCTTTCTGAGCTTGTTCAATCCATCCAAGCTGCAGTGGCCTAGTCTTCTGTGCCACACTCAGTTGATTTGTCTTTGCTGGCTGCCAGACACACATTTTGCTCTTTGAGTTCTTCAAGGTAGAGCACGTACAGATTCTTCTCTCTATTTGCTTCAAAGATGACTGCTCCATCCTTTAGTATGCTGCACTTTGACTCTTGAAATTTAATTTGATGACCTCTATCACACAGCTGACTTATACTGATGAGGTTGTGCTTCAATCCTTTGACTAATAGCACATCTTCTATGACTGTTTTTCCTTTGCTATTTACTGATCCACTGCCTACCACAGTTCCTTTCCCATTATCTCCATAAGTGACTGTTCCTTCTTCAGCCTGGAGATGGGAAAACAGCTTCAGGTTTCCTGTCATGTGCCTTGAGCACCCACTATCCAAATACCATTTGGATGCTCGAGGGTTAACCTTTTCTTCGATGTTGGCCATGAGAGCCAAGTTGGCTTCTTCTTCATCACTGCTTGAGCTTGACTCACTGTCTGAGTCACTGCTGTTCTCCCAAGCAGCTGCCATTACCTTTTTCTTGTATCTTCTGAACTTCTTGGAGCTGTTCTTCTTCTTGTGATCATTCTTCTTTAGCATTGGACAATCTGCCTTGATATGTCCAGGCTTCTTGCATTCATAACAGATGGTCTCTCCTTTCTTCATTTCTTTGCCATCTGATCTTTTGGAGTCCTTATTTTTCTTAAAGTACCTTCTGTCGGATTGAAACTTTTTCTTCTTGGCCAGGATGCGCTACAATCTCTTAGAGAGCATTGCTTCTTCATTTTCGCTGTCTACATCACTCCCACTAGAACTTGCCTCTGATGATTCTTCTTCTGCTTTCAAGGCATTGGAGTGCTTCTTTCTGCTAGATGATTCTCCTAGCCTTTCCATGTTGATCTCATGGGCCATGAGGGACCCGATGAGCTTTTCTACTGACATTCTCTTAAGGTCATTAGCTTCTTCGATAGCTGTGACCTTTGGAGTCCATGAAGATGGCAAGGATCTGAGAATTTTCCTTACCATATCTGCAATCTAATAGGATTTTCCTAGACTGGCTAAACCATTGGTGATGTCAGTGAATCGACTGAACATCTGGGTGATTGACTCACCTGACTGCATTTGAAATCTCTCATACTGAGTGACAAGAATGTCGATTCTTGTCTCCTTTACTTTGTCTGTACCTTCATACGTAATCCTTAGCTTTTCCCACATTTCCATGGAGGACTTGCAGGCTGAGACTCTGTTGAACTCCTTCTTGCTTAGAGCACAACATAGAATGCTCTTGGCTTTACAGTTCAAGGAGATTTTCTTTCTGTCTTCGTCTGTCCATTATGCTTTCTCATTTGTGACGACCAGGTCACCTTCTTCTACTATCGACCAGATTTGATAGTCGTGGCCTTGTAGAAAGTATTCCATCCTGGTCTTCCAATACGGATAATCTTCACCATCGAACAAAGGAGGTCTGTTGACTGACTGACCTTCGAAGTTGCCTTGGGCTGCCATTGATCTTTGCTCTTCAGATCGTTGGATCTTCTTCTTTGTCGAAGAGACTTGCTCTGATACCACTTGTTGCCCAGCTAGATAGCCCCGGGGGGGGGGGGGGGGTGAATGGGTTATTAAAATTGTATCTTAGACTGATACCTGTTCACTGAAAAGATTGCACACCAACTTAAACGAGAGTTAGAGTTAGAGGAAATGAAACAGCAAACACACCAACTCACAGCCACAAGACACAAAGTTTTTATCCTGATTCGGAACTCCTATCCACAGGAGACCTACGTCCTGTCCCTGAGCAATATCTCAGGATTTCACTAACAAGGGTACAGTCCCCCTTAAGGACACAACAACACCCAGCTCAGCTGGTCCTCCTTCACACCCGAAGGGAACAACACCCTGGATACCCCACCAGGTCTTCCTTCACACAGAAGGGAAAAACACCCTGGATACCACCAGGTCTTCCTTCACAACGAAGGGAACAACACAAAGAAAGGATTGTAGGACAAGCCCCTAGATCAAACTACAAAAAGCAATGATCTGAAGGACCTAGCACTGAGAGCGAAGAATCTAAATCTAAGCTCACTCTCAGAACTACACAAGCTCTCTTCAAAAGATCTTTCACTACAAATGGAGAGCAAAGAGCTACAACCAATGAGAATGGAAATCTAGGCTTCTCGAATTTTCTTCTAGAGACTTGAAGGCTTGAGCAAGATGAGTGTTGGTCTCTCAAGAGTGTTGCTACGAACTTTCTTCTCAAGAAGGTTGTTCTATGAAAAGCTCTGAGTTCGTTCACTTGAATTCATTCCCCTTAGATTTTCTTCTTAGCTTCAGACTTGTATATATATCTTCAAATTGAAATTTGAACGTTGAAGGATCCGTTGTCTCTCTCTTGAAGTAGTCGTTAGACTGAAAGAGGTCTGGAATCTTGGAAGCTTCCAGTCAACAGTCTTTGAACACTTTGAACACGCAAAGAGAAGAGATCTTTTAGATATCTTTTGTCTTCTATTTGAATTAACGTTGCAAAGTAAAGCTGGATCTGTTATCTACACGCTTATCAAACTCAGATAGCAAACAACTAAGCTGTCTCTGATGTCAGTCAACGTTAGAAAGAATAGCATGGAAATAGTAAGACCAAATGGCTGAATCTAAAAGACGTTTACAAAATAGGCACGATAATGGACGATATCTTCTACATGCATGCAGAGATACGTACAGGTCACATTAAATGCAGGTGCGTCAGAGAGATGCATACGTGGACTTTGACTAGTAAACACAGATAAAATCAAGTCGATGGCTCAATGACTTATGAAATCGTTGTAAGTCATAACAAATCGTTCTGAGACAGAAGAAGTATGAAATCGTTATGAGTCATAGCAAATCGTTCTGTTACAGAAGAGGTCGATGTGAAACCCTTAACAAATTGTTGTGATATATAAGTCGTTGTGAAAACTAAAGAAATCGTTACGGCTAGCAAGTCATTATGACTTTCAAAGAAATCGTTACGAGAACTAAAGAAATCGTTACGGCTAGCAAGTCTTTACGAGTTTCAAAGAAATCGTTACGAGAACCAAAGAAATCGTTACGACTAGCAAGTCGTTACGAGTTTCAAAGAAATTGTTACGAGAACTAAAGAAATCGTTATGGCTAGCAAGTCATTGCGAGTTCTAAAGAAATCGTTACGAGAACTAAAGAAATCGTTACGGCTAGTCAAGTCGTTACGAGTTTCAAAGAAATCGTTACGAGAACTAAAGAAATCGTTACGGCTAGCAAGTCGTTGCGAGTTCTATAGAAATCCTTATGACAACTTAGAAATCATTGCGACAAGTAAATTGTTGCGAGCTCTTAAGAAATCGTTATGACAACTTAGAAATCGTTGCGACAAGCAAATCGTTACGAGCTCTTAAGAAATCGTTTGACAACTTAGAAATCGTTGCGACAAGCAAATCGTTACGAGCTCTTAAGAAATCGTTATGACAACTTAGAAATCGTTGCGACAAGCAAATCGTTACGTGCTCTTAGCAAATCGTTACAATGTGTGAAGAAATCGTTACAGTGTGTGAAGAAATCGTTACAGAGTATGAAGAAATCGTTACAGAGTATGAAGAAATTGATTTACAGAGTATGAAGAAATTGATGTGATGACTTAGAGAAATATGAAGTGAAAGTTTTACCTGAATGTCTTGAACTTCCTTTTTCTTTTATTTTATGTCCTCAAGACTCCAATAATTTATTAGTATTGTTTTATTGATCATCAAAATTAATATATAAATAAATGAATTAATTTATATGGGGAAAGTTTGGTCATCAGTATCTTCTCCACCTTGTATGTTTTCCCATCTGACTTTCACTAATTCAATCTCTTTATTCCTGAGCTTCTGAGTTCTGTGGCCTGTAATACGCACTGGATATTCCGGCATTGTCATGTCGAGCTTCAGATCATCTTTTTGATAACTGACAACTTGCGATGGATCTCTGATATACTTCCTCAACATTGAGACATGAAACACATCATGTGCATCTGTGAAATCTACTGGCAAATCTAACTTGTAAGCTGCTTCACCCATTCTTTCTTTTATCTGGAATGGCCGGACATATCTTGGGCACAACTTGCCTTTCTTACTGAACCTCAACACGCCTTTAGTAGGAGAAACCTTTAGAAATACATAGTCACCAACTTCAAATTGCAAAGGTCTATGTCTGACATCTGCATAGCTTTTCTAACGGCTCTGGGCTATTTTCAAATTTTCTTGAATAAATTTTACTGTCTCTGCACATTTGTCGAACTAACTCTGGACCCAAAACTTGTCTTTCTCCTACTTCATGCCAGTTTAGTGGTGATCTACACGGTCTACCATATAAAGCTTCATATGGTGCCATCTCAATACTTGCATGGTAACTGTATTATAAGCAGACTCAACCAATCCCAGTGGCGCTCCCAAATACCTCCCCCACACCAAACAACAAGCTCTTAGCATTCTTCAAGTGTCTGGATTGTCCTCTCTGTCTGCCCATATGTTTGTGGATGATATGCTGAACTGTACCTAACTCTGTACTGACGACTCTCTGCAAACTCCTCCAAAAACCTGAAGTAAAACGAGGATCTCGATCTGAAACAATGTTGATTGGAATACCATGTAAAGGCACAATTCTTTCTACATGCAGCTTGACTAATCTGTCTACTGACCATGTCATACTGACCGGTAACAATCTATAAACCTTAGTTAATCTGTCCACAAATACCCAAATTGCATTGTGACCTGATGATCTGGGCAAACCAACAATAAAATCCATCGCTATATCATCCCACTTCCATTGTGGAATGGGTAGAGTGGCTGCAACAATCCTCCTGGCTTCTGGTGTTCTGCTTTAATTTGCTGGGATACTGCACATCTTGCAATAACTCTGCAATTTCTCTCTCTCATATTCGGCTACCAAAATGTTTCTTCATATCTTGATACATCTTTGTGCTGCCTCGGTGGATGGTAATCCTATCTTGATCTGTGAGCCCTTCTAAACTCTTTGTTTGATTTCTACATCTGCTGGAACATATAGTCGACCTTTGAGTTTGACCACACTGTCGTTCCCAAAAGTCACTTCTTCCATTCTTATAATATCTGCTAAACTATTATCTACTCTCTGCGCCTCCACTATTTGCTGATATAAAGACGGCTCCACTGCACTGGTTGCTAATATTGCTCTGCGTTGACTACTCGGCACATATAAGGAATTTTCCGCCACATCTTCATACAATTTCCATTCTCTGATCATAAGTTGATTCATAACCGCTTTTCTACTTAGTGCATCTGCTACTACATTAGCTCTGCCTGGATGATATGCTAAACTAAAGTCATAATCTTTTAAATATTCCATCCATCGGCGCTGCCTTAAATTCAAATCCTTATGAGAGAAAATTTACTTTAAACTCTTATGATCAGTAAATATTTCAAATCTTTCACCATACAAATAATGCCGCCAAATCTTCAATGCAAAAACAACCGCTGCCAGCTCTAAATCATCGGTGGGATAATTCTCTTCATGTTTCTTTAATTGCCTGGAGGCGTAGGCTACCACCTTGCTGTGCTGCATCAAAACTGCACCCAATCCTCTCTTGGATGCATTTGTAAACAAAACAAACCCGCCACTACCTGACAGTATTTATAACATTGGTGCTGAAGTCAACCTTTTCTTTAATTCTACAAAACTGCATCTGCATTCTGAGGACCACAAAAGGACCCCTTTTCTTGTCAACCTAGTCATAGGGCTGCTATTTTGGAAAAATCTTGAATAAATCTTCTGTAATAACTGCAAGACCAAGAAAACTCCTGATCTCAGACATTGTCCTGGTTTCTTCCCATTTCATTACTGCCTCAACTTTAGCGGGATCCACTGCAATACCTTCACCTAATATTATATGTCCCAGAAATTGAATTTCCTTCAGCCAAAATTCACATTTACTGAACTTGGCAAATAGCTGGCGATCCCTCAATATCTGCAAAGTAACCAGCAAGTGCGCCGCATGCTCCTCTTCTGATGCTGAGTATACCAGTATATCATCAATAAATACCACTATGAACTGATCCAAATACAGATGAAATATTTGGTTCATCAGATTCATAAAAGCTGCTGGTGCATTAGTTAACCCAAATGGCATCACCACAAACTCGTAATGCCCATATCTGGTGTGAAAAGCGGTTTTCTCAATGTCTTCTTCTCTAATTTGTAATTGATGATATCCCGACCTCAAATCTATCTTAGAAAATACCTTGGCTGATTGCAATTGATCAAACAGATCATCAATTCTAGGAAGAGGATACTTGTTCTTAATTGTAACTTTATTCAACTGCCTGTAGTCTATACACATCCTTAAGCTGCCATCTTTCTTTCTAACAAATAATATTGGCGCTCCCCACGGTGACTGACTGGGCCTGATAAAACCTTTTTCTATCAGCTCTTGCAATTGCTTCTTCTTCTTCAATTCTTTCAACTCTGCTGGTGCCATTCTATAAGGTGCTTTAGAGATCGGTAAACTGCTTGGCTGCAATTCTACAGTAAAATCTACTTCTCTGTGCGGAGCTAGCCCTGCAATCTTCTGGAAATACATCTGCAAATTCTCTAACCACTGGCACTGAATCTACAGACTTACTAGACTCAACTAGACTAGCTGATGCAAGGTAAGCTACACATCCCGCATTAATCAACTTTTTAGCTCTAAGTGTAGAAATAATAAACTTGGGAGTGTAAAAAGGCATACCTTGGAATTCAAACACTTCACCACTGGGCCTGCAAAACCTGACCCTCTTTTTCCTGCAATCAACCATGGCCCCATAGGCTTCTAGCCAGTCCATACCCAGTATCACATCATAATCTTTCAATGTCAAAACATATAACCTTACTGGCATCTGATTTCCATGAATAACTAATGGGACCTCTTCTAGAAAACTGGAAGTAAGCATATATCCTCCTGAAGGAATCTCTACCACTAACTCACATGACCTTTCTTCTAAAGGATGTACTGTACTATCTAGAAAATCTTCAGAAATAAACGAATGCGAAGCACCTGGATCAATTAACATTCTAGCAGTAAAATCAAGAAAGGTAATATACCTTCAATGAGATTGGATGCCTCCGCCTGAGCTCGGGTGATTGCCATCACTCGGCCCCGTCCTCCTCCTCTGGTACGGTACAACCTCTGCCCTGCTCTGCTGACCGCTGAAAGGGCTACTGCTGTTGGGTCCCTCTACCATAAGTCTGCCCTCGAGGATACAGATAGTTTCCTCTCGCTAAATGTCCTGACTGCTCACAATTATAACATCTGAAAGTTGGGTATGCCGTAGGCTACCCTGTCGTACTTTGCTGAGATTCCTCTGGAACCAATGGCCTGTAGCCACGACCATGCTGAAAACCTCCCTGCTGATAACCCTGCTGCATGCCTCTACCACGACCTCTTTGGAAGAATTTATTGATCTGCTTGCCCCACTTTGCTATTCCAGATGACGAAGAAGCTCCGGAAGGTGTTTTCCCTTTACTGATTCCTCTTGACGGCTGTGGATGCCGAAAGCTGCCTGAGCCTAAACCACCTTCTGAGACTGCCCATGCCTGGTCCTAACAGTCCTCTCAAGTATTGCTGCTCGCTGTGCTGCCTCTTCCATTGTTCTACACATTAGTGGAATCACCGCATCCTGTAATTCTGCCCTCAGACCTCTGATGAAGTACTCCACCATCATGGTATTGTCAGTTACCACATATGGGGCATACCTACTCAAGGCCATGAACCTCATCTGATATTCAAGCACCAAAAGATTCCCTTGCTGGAGTGTCCTAAACTGCTCCCTCTTCATTTGCTGGATCTGTATTGGGAAGAAAGAATCATTAAAAACTGACAAAAATTCTGACCATTGTAGTGTCCTCCGTTCTGCCTGTAAAAATTGTCTGCATCTTTAGCCGCCACCATTCTTGCGTAAATCCTCGTAGTTGGTATGTTGCAAGAATCACTCTATCTTCCTGAGGACACCTCATCATCGCAAATACCCTCTCAATCTCATGTATCCAATGCTCTGCTGTATCCGGGTTGGGGCCTCCTGAGTATGTAGGGGGCTGCAACCTCAAAAATTGCTCCACAAGTACTGTAGTCTCCTCTCCGATAGCTGACCTCGCTAGAACTGCCGGGTGTATAGGTACTACAGAAGGTACCTCTACTCTGGATGATGGTGGAACTGGGGCTACTGGCACTGCCTCCTCTGGAAGTGGTGGTACTACTGCTGCCGCTAGCTGCACCGGTGGCTGCTGGTCTAATCTCATCCTTATATCTGTCAGCTTTCCCAATTCTCTCTATCATTCTCTGCGTAGGGTCCTCTCCTGACCCCTCTCCTCCACCTCCCCAGTCTCTCCTTTCTGCCATTCCTAATTCTGCACAGCAATCATTTCATCGACACAACACGATAAATTAATATAAAACCAAGGTCGCTACCAGCAGTGGGTTACATAGAGACATGGCTATGCAATTTCCAATTCCTTTATATCCATATGAACCTTGCTATGATACCAACTGTGACGGCCCTCGTTGTTCAGACCCGTTAACCCAATAACGTGCCTAACACTAGTCCGCCTCCCGCGATCGGGCCGAAGCCTCGCAAGGGATATCAAACTACTATTCCGTAGGAATATAAAGGAACCAGCTCAAATATATATAAGATTTGCCAATCTCACAAATATTTATTAGAAATGTACATAGCCATAGCACATCTGTAACCAAACTACAACAACAACCTGGTGTAATCACGGGGAATGTGCACCCCAAAGACACGCAACAAGATATTAAATCTAATGGCATGAAAATAAGGAATGTGATCACCACCTAGAAAGTTGCCTAATGAGTAGAAAATGTGAGGGGGATAACTATACTAGGAAAGAGAGAGAGAATGGAGGCGGACCTGGTATCGCGGCAGTCGCACCTGTCGCAATGGTGCTAGTAATGCGTCTCTCTATCCGAACGCATCTCCTTATCGCGTCGTCCTCCGCCGTCGCGTTCTCTATTGTGCGGGAGATTGATGGTTGGACCTTCTTCCTGTCCTCCAGCTGGCCGGAGAACAAGAGCTCCTCGTGGAAACAAGTTAGGTGCCTGCCAAAACAAAGAAGAAACAACAAAAGCCCTATTAGAATGAGTTAAGAGTAGTATCCATTCGAAAAATGAAAAGAAGGGAAAGAGCATGGTGGGGATGAACCTGGGGGTAGCTTTTAAACCCCTTTAGGTGTGTGGAAACGTGGGAGGGAAAGTGGTATGCAACCTATCTAGAAATAACATAAAATACATGAGGAAATATAGGGAATGGGAAGGGGAGGAGAATGAGCCCTATGAGGGCGACTCCCTGGCGTGGATGCAGTCCCAAATGTCGTGCAATGGCTTCTGGAAGGGGTTGGAGTCGCCGTCCTTACGCTCCACGCTCCATGGATGATGAAATGAGCAAGCTTTTGTGGAGTGGAATGTGAGGGAAGGAGTGGAAATGTGAGGGCTACGAGGCTAAGTATAATTCAGTGGAGAATTCGGCAGCCTTTCGGGGTGAAAATCGGAGCTCCCCCGTCCATGAAGAGAAGGGCTTGTTTTTATAAGCCTTTGAGTGAGAATATCTCATTAAAATGGATAATAAGTGAAATGGGAGATAAATGCCAATGAAAATCGCATGGGAGAGTCCTTGGGACCTTCAAGAGAGTCCCTAGGGCCCAAATCCCGCCCAAGGGGTTGAGATATTTCCTGGGGATAAAGATAAACCCATGGGAGGATAAATAGGAGTTGGTTGCGGAGGCCTGCATGAGCAGCTACTGTTGCGATGTACCGTAGGGCCGCGACATGGAGACGCGACGGGGAGGAGCGATGCGACAGTATGCCCACGTGCATGGATATGCATGGGCTGTCGCGGCAGCCCGTAGCGTCACGACACCGAGACGCGGCGCTACGATACGACGCATTAAGAAAATCAAATAACTGCAAATTATCAGCTAATCATATGAATGGATAAGACATATATATGTCCAAGGACTCCTCTGAAAAGTGATAATGGCGGGATTTCAAGGCAATTTGAGTTTTAATGGGCTCAAAACAAGGCTAATGATTGGCTCAAGGTGAGTGACCAACTAGGGCTCACTAAGATAGCAAGAAAGTGGTCCAACTCATTAGTCAGAAACCGGTGTCTACAGATTGCCCCTCCTTGGCTTCCACTTTGCAAGGAGACAAAGCGGAAGTGTAGTGGAGGTGTCACAAAATGACGGCGAAGTGAAAATGATGCGGAGTGGACTGAAAAGTGGGAGCCAAGTTAAAGAGACACTCGGTCTAACAAACGAGCAATTGGAAATCTTCGTGAAAGCCCCGAGTCAGCTGCTCGAGTAGAATGCAAAGAAAAGCACAAGTCTGGACGAGAAGGAGAAAAGAAGAGGACAATCAACCTCTCGATTGAGAGATACCTTAGCCGATTGGCCTGCAGGTTTCGTTTTGGAGGGACATGTGCGTGCCAGGCAGGTAACTCATGACTCTGTCCTGGGAGCGGTTCGCAACCAAAACGGATCAAAGGAATAGGACGAAAATTGGATAGAGAATCCAGACAGGGAAATTCTTGTCAAACTGACAGGAACAACTCACTCGGAGGAAAACCTTCCGATTCAGAATGGAATTGGATTTATTGTTTGAAATATGAAGGATGATTGGGCACTCAACAAAGGCTCATCAATAATCAGGAATGAGTCAGGAAAACTCAAAGTCCTACATGATGCATGTTGGGCTAAATAAAAGAAATCATCAAAACAAATGCAAAGAAAAAGAGAAAATAGAAGTTATATCAATGATAATATTGTTAAGCCAAATAAGAGCGGGTCAAGAGACTACCCACAACTGCAGTGCAGGCCTGAATCCATCGTCCTCGAGCTTACCCAACTCAACGGCCTATCCAACGATTATCACTTGTTTTTGGTAAAGGGGAACTCCAATCCCAGAGCACATTGAGAACCAGCCGGTCCTTGAAACGATAAAATAGCTAGAATACCATATAGTAATGCAGGGGAGTAAGGGAAGAAATACTTACCTGACTTACCTGTGACGACCCTTTTGTTTGTAATTTTCTGGTTTTCTGATTTTTTTTTGACAAGAGACAGACATGATAAGCACAAAATAACAATATATACACAAGCATCATTAAACAAACAAATATACTGAGCACATACATAGAAATAACACAGCAGACAAAGAAGCGACGCATCGGAAGGCCGCGATAAGGTTGCGGTGCCCCGCCATGTCGCGACCTGGTCGCATCATATCGCGGCGTCGCGACTCCGACCGAACTCAAAAAATGCAGAAGCCTCAAGCTTATCTCTATCCTAAGACTCCTAGATTACCACTAGGACTCCTAAACCTCTCCTAATCTTATCCTAATAGCTAGTTACGGGGTTAGGATGGATTTGCACCCCCTAGAGTTCTATAAATAGGTGGTTTGGGGTGTTAATCCCACAGCTAATTCTCTGCCTCCTCTCTTCTTCAGTTTTTTCTCTCCTGCAGCCATGAAGAGAAGTTTTTCAGCTTTCCAAGAGGAAGTCCCTCCTTACTCCGGCCCAAAAGAGGCTAGGGAGTCCTATGCCAAGCTCCAGCAGCTTTCTTCCATTCCAAGGCACATATGCATGCGCCCAGAGCTCCAAGTGAGTCTTCTTCTTCTAAAATCTGAATTTCTACTATGTTTTCCCCTGTTTTTTTTGCTCTTCTTCTTTCTTTCCAATCTCAAATTCTATCTTCTTCAATCAGATCTTACCGGGCCAGAGAAGGTTTTCTAAAGTACCCTGGTTGGCTCCCATGATCGAGCTTCTCCCTCCGGCCTCGATCCGGCAATTGAAAGAGTGGGGACTCTCCACGGTGTTCGTTCTCGCCAAGCAATATCACAGATTCGTGCACGTATGGGATAGCATCACGGCACTGGTGGAGCTGTGGCACCCGCAGACTCACACCTTCGTCTTCCCCAAATTCGAGGCGACAATCCTGCTAGAGGAACTGGAGATCATGCTCGGGCTTCCAAAGTACAAGTGCGGCGAAGAGTACGCACTCTCCCACACCGTGGCGCCGATCAACTCATGGGGAATTATGGGCGAGATCACCACGAGAAAGGCGGACTTGCAAAGCATGACAAGCCAGCACTTCGTGCATCTCCTACCAATCGCCCAATGGATCACTTCTCAATGCAAGCGCCGGACCGGGAACCATCTTACCATCGCTAAAGCGGCCGCCATCTGCATCTACGACATTATACTCTTCCCGGCCGAAGATGGAGCTGTCTCTATCGCCAACCTGAGCATCATCGACTCTATCTCGGAAGGTATGAATATCGGACAAGCGATCCGGAGTTACCTGTATGCCGGACTAACCTCTGCAGCCACTGGGGGCCCCTTCTATGGCTCTGTCGTCGCCCTCGAGCTCTGGATGGGCATGCACATCAACTTCCAGGCGATGGATACCTTGGGTACGAAGTGCAAGACAATGCTCCATCACCCGTTGACTTATGTGGGCGGCCCTCTCCATATGATGACCCAAGCGTGGTGTAAAACTGCCCAAGTGAAGGGCTTGAAGGCATGGCGCGAGTACTTCAAGCAAATGACCGTGACGACCTTTGAAATGCGCCCGCGCTTCCTCCACAACCGGATGATCCATGTACCCCAGCGTCTCGGGCTAGGACTCCGCCTTCTGGGAAATGAAGCCCTCGTCAACTACAACCCAGACCGGTGTTATCTGCAGTGCGGAATGGCACACACCGTGGTTCTGTATCTCTCGCACTACCCGGCTATTCAACAAAGGAAGATGGGCGATGAACAGGATGAGAGGGATGTGCGGAGTGCTATGGTGCACTGGGAGGGGTGTGCTACGAGTTCCGTCCAGGCGGAAGTGGAAGAGGATGATGAGGACATGATCAGAGAGTACGTGGAGGCGCTTAAGAAGCTCCAACCAACTACTGTGGAAGCTTGACGATAGGTAGACTGATGTAGGAAAGATGTCAATGGGAGTTAGGGCAGGGATATTCACAGTTTATTGAATGTAGGAAGAATTTGGAACAGGTATCGTTGATTTGAAATGAATTTCCTATTTGGCGCAATGGCTCTATTTATAACGCGACAGCATAGGGCGTCGCCTTAAGGTCGCGAAAGGCGGGGCTCGCAACATAGTCGCGACGTCCAAGTGCCGCGACAGTAACGCGATAGCCCGCTGTGTCGCGTCTAAAACCGACCGATCAAAGATGCAAACTGCCTTCCATTTCCCCTTTCTTGGTATTCAAACCACCGAGAGAGCTTTTCTTTTAAGGCGGGGCTCGCAACATAGTCGCGACGTCCCAGAGTGCCGCGACAGTAACGCGATAGCCCGCTGTGTCGCGTCTAAAACCGACCGATCAAAGATGCAAACTGCCTTCCATTTCCCCCTTTCTTGGTATTCAAACCACCGAGAGAGCTTTTCTTTTAAACCTCTTGCTTCCTTTTCTCCTTCAATCCTTTCCCAGAACTCGAACCAACCACCCGATCAACCCCACAATCGCCATGGAAGGAGGAGGAAACACCGAGAGGGTTCTTCCTGGGTGAAGTGGCACGCGGAGTGGCGGAGCTCCCGGTGCCAGATGGAGGCGCCTCCGGCGGAGGAGGCAGAGACGGACGTCGAGATGGAGGTAGAGGAACAGACGGAGGGCCCTACTGTGGACGTGGAGGCGGCGAGGAAGAAAAGGGAGAAAGCCATGAAATCGGTAAGTAATCGGACCCTAAACCGTGTATGAATGAGTTGGGATGGTAGAAGAAGCCTCTAGAGGGAGATTTGTAGGGCATGAAGCCCATAGGAAAGAGGATCGGACAAAGAAGGCTCCGGCCAATCCGTTCCTAAAGATGCGACGGCGTGATCCGCCACGACACCAGTAGTCGCGGCGGCCTCGCGTGCCGCGACCATGTTGCGATAGAGCGGGGTGACGCGACCTTATCGCGGCCTAGGGAGGTGACGCGATAAGGTCGCGACGCACCGCCTTGTCGCGACATGGTCGCGACCTTTAAAGGGGGTGCGACTCGAACCGAGGACCTAAAACTTGACTGCTAACTAACCCCCCCTTTTTCATGCAGGGCGAGATGAGGGCCCGGGTATCCTGGACCTTTGTTCTAGCTGTCTTCCTAGCCTTCCCACCCTTCCATAGAGAGAGAGTTGAGGAGATGGGGTTTGGGGAAATCCTTAGGATAGAGAGGATGAGGCCGGATCTCGCTCTCACTCAGGCTCTGCGGAGCAGGTGGGATACGGAGGCGACCGCCTTCGTATTTCCATGGGGACACATGATCCCCAGCCTTGAGGAAGTGAGCCGGATCACGGGGCTCCGAGTGTATGGGAGGCCGGTGAGCGGATTCACCTATCCCTGCTACCATGACTTGGCTGAGCGACTCCAAGGGCTACCCGTAGACCGTAGGTCTTCCCTAGTTCCCAGGGTAGCACTACAGGAGAGTTTGGGGTTGTTCGAGGCGGGGAAGAAGGCAGGGGAGACAGCAGATGAGCACTTCCAGAGGCTAGTTCGGGTGAGTCGGCGAGAGCTGGCGAGCGAGCCAGGGGCGGAGGCGGCTTGCGTCGCTTCCTCGTCCTCTTTCTTGGTAGACTTTTGTTTGCCACGAGGGGCGACACAGTCCATTGCTGCTTCTTGCCTCTGCTGGAGGATTTGAGTGAGGTGGGGGACTACGCCTGGGGAGCGGTGTTCCTGGTGCACCAGTTCGACAGCTTGGGCGCCTCCGAGCGGCAGACATTGATGAGCGGATTCTTCCCCTTTCTCCAGGTACACTACTTCTCCCTAACCCTTGAACTTAACTGCATTTTGATTTAAACTGCGATCTAATCTCCTTCTTACTTTGCAGGTCTGGACTTACCTCCACCTCCCAGGCCTAGGGAGAGGGATCCTCACACGGCCAGGCCTCGTGCCCATTGCATGCCGTTGGGATTCTCGCCGGGACACCCGCAACCTCGGCGATCAGTTAGCGCGCCTCCAGGAGGCCATTGACAGCTACCCACACTTGGATGTAAGTGCTCTAACCTTTCTCTTCATGAATTAGTGCTTGATTTGATATAACTGCTTGATGACTGATTGTGCTTTGATGTGCAGGTGGTGTGGCAGCCATATTTGGAAGAGAGCAACGAGGGACAACCTTGATTGGTGCAGGCCCGCCCCTACTTCGGTAGGTCGGTGTGGGTGCATGCACTCAACCTTGTGCTACCTCTGCATCTGTTCCTATGCCAGCGCTCGCTAGGACTTCGACAGAGTGCTGTGGAGTTCCCTACTCGTGACCGGTTCTGCAGACCCGGTCGGAGCTTCCGAGGGCTCCACGACACGACCGACTGGCATGAGCGGGCAAAGGAATAGATCCAAAACTGGGAGCGCCGGGGCAAGGCTGTCAAGTCTACCACGACCACGGACGATGCGTACCTCCAGGCATACGCCTTGAAGTACGGAGGAAAGGTGTACAAGAGCGCCCGACACCAGGTAATGCATCACTCCGAGCCCTGCTCTACTCAGCGACACAGGATCGCGAGGTGGCGCAGAAGAGGCAGAGCAGCTGGTAAGTACTTACTCAGACTTCAGTACTTAAAAGCTGATTTGGGGATTTAACATGTGTTTCCTTATGCAGCGGAGGGAGTTGGAGAGAGTAAAGGAGTGCCGCAGCTGCTGGTGCCTCCTCCTCGAGAGCAGCGGAGAGCACCCAGTCAGATCTGGAGGACCGACTGGCGGCTGCAGTCAGGCGCGCGGAGGGGACACAGAGGGACCTGGAGGAGCAGGTAAGTAAGATAGACCTTTTAGATTGAAAGTTATGAACACTTGGCACTGACTAGACCGTTCCTTTGTAGGAGAGGGAGCTGAGGACCGCTACCGACCGCGCGGATCAGCTACAGGGACAGATTGACACGGCCAGAGGTGAGAGAGATCAGCTGTGCATCTGGGCGGAGGCAGCAGAGCAGAGGGTGGCAGAGGCTACGACAGAGCTGGAGACACTGCGGGTGCAGGGATCGTCAGCGAACCAGACAGAGATGGTGAGATTGCGCACAGAGGTGATGGCGCAGCAGATTAGGATTGATGAGCTCCGGGGTATGGTGAAGACCTTCGGAGAGGCAGATAGGAGTAGGAGTAGACTGGTGTTAGTGGGGCGAGTGGCGCCTCAGTTAGACAGTATTTGGCAGGTTTCCTCCAGTCGGCGAAGGAACGAGGAGGATGAGAGGCGCCACCGCGGTAAGGTAGCGTTCAGGGTGGTAGGATGGTGGTGAGATGCCACCACCACAGAGAGACAGGAGGGATTTGGGGAGAGTGGTGGTGGACAGCGAGGAGTTTGTGAACCACCTCCCATCTATCTTTTGTACATATTGTTCATCTCTTAGTGAAAATTTTATTTTATGTCAATCTTTATGGAATGAATGATTTACAATTGACCAATGAATGAGATGAATTCAAACACAGGAAGACAGAGAATACTGAGTACAACACTGCGTGCCCCTTAGAATTACCTATCCCTGCACAGTTGACAAAACATGTTAGATCTGTTCTTTGGCTCAGCCCCTTGCGCTTAAATAATCATGAACCCAACTTCGTATTGTCAAGGGGCTGAGCCTTATTAAATAAGCGGAAAGGAAAATAAACAATGCATGCTAAAGGAAAGCAGTATGTACACACATTCTTTTGAATTTTTTTAAAAATTTTCGATTTTTTGGAATTGTGAGATTTTCTGATTTTTTTTTTTGGCTTTTTGACATTCTAATTTTTTTTTTGCTTTTTGAGATTTTCGATTTTTTTTATAGATTTGTGAGATTTTTTGATTTTTTTGGATTTTTTGAGATTTCTGAGTTTTGTTTTTGGATTTTTTTGAGATTTTCTGATAACACACCTCTTGCTCTTTGAGTAATTAGCCATGGACTTCATTTCCATCTCTTGTTTGCGAATAATATCTATGTGCAGCGTGTATTTATCTTTGGCTTACTAAGGTTTCTTGCCCCTTGAATATTAATGTTCCAACACAGACCAAGTGTAGGGTTCTTTTCTTTGTTTTAGGAAACAGGAAGATTAGCAATGAGACAAGACTTGGCTTGGGGTCGGGGTTACTGTCTTGTAAGACTTGCAATGAGTATGTTATATGTGAAATTCATCTGTTGTCCGGGGACTTTAAGGTCATTGCTCTTTTTGAATTGGGGGCATACGTACGACAGGGGGCTCAAGGGCGTCCCGCGGGGAACTGTACTGCCACTCTTTGACATGCCCCTTATTTTCTTATCATTTTTCTTTCGCTATTTATCATTTCCTTTTGCTTTTCTTTGAATTGACCGTCCCCCTCTTTGAGACTTCCATACACAGATCTATACCGCTTGCTGGTCTACATCTAGCCTCCCCTTTGCCCCTGGACCTTGTCCGAGTAAGAAGAGAATTGACCTCAGGTTCCCTACACGAGGGTGAGCAAAAACACCATAAACAAAAGGGAATTGACCTTAGGTTCCGGGTGTTGTGTGGTGTGTGGTGGCTGGACACTAGAGGTCATTATTTCCCAAATGAGGGGAGGTGAGGCCATATGGCCAACACATTCTTTGTGCAATTGGTGTTGTTATCAACATTAGGGGTAGAATCTTTTAAGGTACAAACCATTCCATGGGAGGAAACTCCTCACCATCGTATTAACTAGTCGCCTATACGCCTTTCCGGGGTACACTTCCTTAAACGACGTACGGTCCTTCAGTTTGCTGACAATTGGACCTCAGACCTCCAGGTTTTATAAAAATTCGCTTCAAAAACCATGGTCCCCTCTTGGAATTTGTGCTCAATTACTTTCTTTTGAAAGGATCTTGAGAGTCTATTTTGATATGAAAGAACATGATCGCTGTACTAAATGCCGTCGTCTAAGAGTTCTAGCTGTGTAAGCAACGCCTCCCGATGTTCATCGGATTAAGTTCCTTGTCTAGCTGAACCCTTAGCGAAGAAAGGATCTCGTGTGGACATACCGCCTCCATCCCATATGTAAGTGAGACATAGTTTGCCCCGTGGGCGTGCGGACGGGGTGTGCGGTAGGCCCATAGAGCCTCGACTAATTTCTCTGGCCAATCAGCAAATTTATTAGACTCACAAGTTTTCTTTAGAATTTTAAAAAGCATTTTATTTGTGGCTTCGGCCTGGCCGTTGCTCTGGCGGATAGTATGGGGACGAATGATGCAAGGAAAATGTTGAATTTCTACAGAGATCCTGAAGCTCTTGAAATATGAACTGGGTGTCCATTGTCGGTGACGGGCTGCTTGGCACTCCGAACCGCGCGATGATGTTTCCTCATGATAAATCTGCACACGGTTGAACCTTTGATTTCCGCAAACCTCAGCTTCAGCTTCGCCGACTTGGTGAAGTACTCAGTGCAGTGAGAATGAAAGATTTTTGTTTTATCTGAGCATTAGGATCACCAAGAGGCCCGATGATATCAAAGGCCCACATGGAGAAAGGCCAAGGGGAAGATAGTGATGCAAAGAGGAGAAGGGGCATGGATTTTGTCGACATGGATCTGGCATTTGACGCACCTACGAATGTGGTGGCATAGTCTCTTTCTAAGGGCGGCCAGTAGTAGCCCTACCTAAGAATTTTTTTAGCCAACATTTGGCTATTCACATGCCCTCCCATTCACATGGAGTGGGATCCTTCCACTACCTTCCAAGCCTCTTCGTCTGTCAAACATCGGAGGAGCATTCCATTTAGAGCGCGTCTGTAGAGCACTTCACCCAATAATGGTATACCTCAACGCCGCTCTATGGATGGCTCTCTTATCTCCGCTTCAGCTTTCTCTGGGAAGGTACAATCCCTGCAATACTGCTCAATTTCATGGTACCACACGGCCTTTCTTCTTCATCATTCTCCTAGTTCCATAAGCATCAACTCCTTTGCTTCTTTTCTCTCTACCTTCAAAACTAGAGAGCTCCTAAGGTCAACAAACCAAAGATCCTGAGTGGAGGGAGCCTCTAACCTTTGAACAGTGATTGTCTCAGCACTGCGGCTGAGAGGGAAGGAGAGAGAGGAGGCCAAGGATGCCAAGGCATCGGCTAGGATATTCTAAGAGTGAGGAGTATGAATGTAGATGAGTTGACGGAATTGCTTGGCGAGGAGTGTGACCAGATCTTGATAGGGCTGAGTTAGGGTCACGAGTGCGGTAAGTAGAAAGGACTTGCCGAAGGATGAGTTGAGAGTCTCCTATGATCTTGAGTGATGCGCGCCTAAGAGGTGGCAAGCTTAAGACCGGCAGGAGAGCTTCATACTCGAAGGTAGTATTGGTTGTGCATAGAATTGGAGCTGATAGGCTAGAGGAATGGTGATCCCTTCTGGGGTGAGCAAATATCACCTATCCCCGTCCCTAGAATTGAGAGCTCCATCGAAGTGGAGCGACCAGAAGGGATCGCGAGAGATGATTGACAGGTTTTCATCGGGGAATTCCTCTTGAACCGTGTCACTGTGGGGGAGAGGAAGGTGAGCAAGGTGCTCAGCAATGACATACCCTTTTATGGCTTTCTGAACTATAAAGGTGATATCGAATTGAGAGAGGAAACTTTGCCAGCGTGCCAATCTGTCGGCGAGGACTGGCTTCTCCAGGAGATACCTATAGGGTCCATTCTAGAAATCAACTCACCTTATGAGCTAGGAAGTAGTGCTCAATTTCTGCACTATCCAAACTAGTGCTGCACATGTTTTCTCCATCGCGGTGAGTTTGAGCTTGGAAGGATTGAAGAACCTAGATAGGTAATAGACTGCCCTTTCTTTGCCGAATTTATCATGTTGAGCAAGGATAGCTCCTAGGGAGTCCTCAATAGTCGACAGATACAGAATCAAGGGTTTCCCAGGGATAGGCGCCTGAAGCACGGGCGGATTCATGAGATAACTCTTGAGTTCGTCAAAGGCCTCTTAGAACTTGGCGTTCCATTCGAAACTTACTCCTCCTTTCAACGGTTCATAGAAGGGATGACATCTTTGGGAGTGTTGAGATATGAATCTCCTTATAAACTGAAGCTGACCAATCAAACCTCGAAGCTCAGATATGTTTTTGGGAGGAGGCATTTCATTTATTGCCTTGGCCTTGTGCGGGTCTATTTGAATCCCCTGTTTGCTAACTATGAAGCCTAACAGCTTGCCTGAAGAAACCCCAAATACACACTTCTTCAGATTCATCTTCAATTGGTATTCTTATGCGCGACGAAAAACCATGGCAAGCACGAAGGAGTGTTCTCTTCTGGTCTGAGACTTCACCACAATATCATCCACGTATACCTCAACATCAATATGAATCATGTCGTGGAAGATAGCTAACATTGCCCTCTGATAGGTGGCGCCGACATTCTTTAATCCAAATGGCATGACCACATAGCAATAAGTTCCCCAGGGGGTGGTGAAGGAGGTCTTCTCTTGATCCTCTGGGGCTAGACGGATCTGATTATAGCCTGAATACCCATCCATGAATGATAGAGTTTCGAACCCTACAGTGTTATCAATTAAGACGTCCAAGTGAGGTAACGGGAAATCATCCTTTGGACATGCCCTATTCAAGTCCCGAAAGTCTATGCAAATGCGCACCCTTCCGTCTTTCTTCATCACCGGGACAATGTTCGCCACCCACAATGGATAGAGGACTACACGGATGAACTTGGATTTGTGTAGTTTATCAATTTCCTCCTTCATCTTCAAAGCAATGTGGGGGAGAACCTCCTTAGCTTTTGCTTATGGCAACTGCCCCTGGCTTCAAGATTAACCTATGTTCTACCAATTCGGGGTCAATGCCGGGCATGTCATCATAGGACCAGGCAAAGAATCTTTTAACTCCTTAACATCTCTATGAGTGCCTTTTCTTCTTCAGAGGGAGACTGGTAGCTATGGTCAAGAGCCTTGGGTCCTCTTCTGTTCCCACGTTTACCTCTTTGTGGGGTTCGTCTACTGCCGAGGTGGGCTCATCAAATCTTCTCATGCCGCTTGCATACATCTCGGCAGCATCCTCTATCTCGCAATCATTTTCCTCCAATGGGTCATCTTTGGCCAAGATTTCATACACTCTGAATCCATTGTCTAGTCTTTCCTCTTTGTGCAGATCCTCTATGTTCAGAACTACTGCTTCTTGGACGAACTCTTCGACAGCTAGAAGAGCGCCACACCTTTGCACCAAGTCTAACAGATACCTACGGGGTATGCCACTACCCTTCTTCTTCCTAGACTGGGACGAGGACTTGCTAGATTCTACCCCTGAATCTAAACTAGGCTTGATATTTACAGAAGGCTCCGGAGGAGTATCCGGAGATTTATTAGAAAGGAAAGGAAAGGGTGCGGCAGGGCCGCAAAGGTCCTCCGATGGGACTGGAGGAGGAGGCGGGCCACCCGAGCTCAGGGTGCCAGCGGTAGAGTTGGGGTGCAGGGGAACAGAAGGCCCCTCACCCAGATCGCCCAGGACGACCATGTCGGTCAACATGCGAAAGCACAACTTGAGCAGAAGGAGGAGAAGGATGGGGATCACCACCCAGGAGAAAAGGGGAGTGACGGGGATCACCGTCCGCAGGAGGGAAGGAGTGCGGGGGTGACGGGGATCGCCGTCGAGGCAGAGGGTGACAGGGATCACCGTCAAAGCAAAGGGGAAGCGCGAGGGTGACGGGGATCGCCGTCGAGAGAAAGTGCGAGAGCCAGACAGCTGAAGGCAGAAAGCGGGAAGGATGAGTCAGAAAAGAAAAGAAGGCGGGGATCACTGTCCGAGATGAAGAGGAGAGAGGAGAAGACGGGGATCGCCGTCCGAAGAAAAGGGAAGATGTCCGAAGAAAGGGAAAGAGGCGATCACCGTAAGAAAGGGGGAAGACGAATGAGGAACACACATTTTTTTGATTTTTTTTTGATTTTTTTGTTTTTTGTTTTGATTTTGACAATGAAAAGAACTACATCACATTAGGAGGCTTCGGAAAAAGGACAGGACCGAGCCATTAAGGAAGATGGTGAAGAGGGGTGAAGGGCGAATTAACGCTTCAACAGCGTCGGGGGAGAATGAAGGGTGGAGATAAGGGAATAAAATAAAACATATGGACAAGGATGGATGAAACGAAATGAATGGGAGGCCGGGAAAACCCTGGCCAGAGCTCCTTTGTTAAATTGGTTGGACTTATGATCTCAATTTTCTCACCAAATCCAAGCAATTGTTGCTTGGTGGTGGCTGCTGATGCAGATAGGGCTGCTACTTGAGATAGTGACATGTCATCCTCGCTGAACAAGCGGTTGACCGCTTAGATTAGATCTTCCAACTTTGGCTCTGTCTCGGCTTCTGGTTCATTAAACAACAAACTGACCGCTGAAATCAAATCATCAAGGTTTGGTGTTTCTGTATCTGACTCGGCTCTCTTCTTCTTGCTGGGTCGCTGAGCTTCTAGGGCTTGGTATGCTGACTTTGGTGCCTCTTCCATCGAGGTGTTATATCCAAGCTGCACCGGCCCTCGGACAAAATGATCATACAATGTCCAGGTGAGGGGGCCATGGTCTGACTGTGAAGAAGATGAGAAAGTAGCCCATTCTGAGTATCCTAGACCATGTTTTGTGAATTTCTTTGTGCTAGCCACTGTTTTGGTTCTCCCTTGGAGATGAGCACCCAAACCTTTTCCTGACTGATAGCCAAGCCTGAACATGATATCCCAACCTTTTGTGTTTGTGGTCACATCCTTCCTGACAGCTATCATTGATGGGGACCCGATTGGGCGGTTAGAAGAGAATGTATAAGCCCAGGGATAGTTGACATCGAGCACTGAAATGACGTGCAGTAACCTGGAAAATTTCATATTTAAAAATTTGAAATAATAAATTTCTATAAAAACAGAATAATAAAAAATACGTACCATTATCGTATGTGCAAAAACACATCTAAAAATTTTGTAAAAATTGTAAATCAACTCCAAATATTATCCTTAAGTGTTCCACGAACGAATTCATGCAACGAAAAATCGAATTGACCAAACGTACGTCACAACGTGACTAATTATCCAAATTAGAAAACTAAGTCGGAAAACCGTTAACATGGAAAAATAACACGCCCATAAATTAAACGAACATGTCGAAGAGATTCCACAACATCATGAAATGAATAACCATTATCGGGTTTAGACCAATGGACCTCTCATAGCCCATGAATAAATTCAATAAGAAAATGCAATAAAATTCATACTATATTATTCCCTAATTAAAAGGGAAAACCTATAAGATAAATTCCAATAAATAATGGGCTTGGTTAAATGGACCCATTAGAAAATAGTGGGCCAAAATAAGGATTTTAAAAAGAAGAATAATGGGAAAATACCCTAAATTTGCAACTTAGATATTACTTAAATAGAAAGAGACATTTAATGCATTAAATAAACAATTTGAGATGGAATGGATTCCTAAACCTACCCCATATGGTTTAGCATGAATTTAGAACTCAACCTAACCCAAATAGAAGTTAGAAAGCAAGGAAGGAAAGGGAGTTAGGAATCTCGTAATTAAAGAGAAATTTGAGTAGTAGTAGGAATAGGAACCCTTACTAGCTTAAATACTCTCTTAACTCTCCATGGCCGGCCCTAAACTTTGCTGGGGCTCTCTAGACGTGGAGAGAAGGCCAAGAAGGAGAATTCATGGGGAGAAGGCTCTCTCAAGCATCTTCCTTTGTTCTTCAAGTTCTAGCCCTAGAAGAGTAAAATGACTAAAGGTAGGCATTCTCACGAGCAAAACCTAATTAATTTTCTGTAGATTGTTTCCATGTACTAGGAACAAAACCCTCAAGTTTCATATTTTTTCATCAAGCCAATCTTTTATGGTTGATTTATGAAGTTCTGTAAATATAATGAACCCGACCCTTCTTCTTTATTTTTGATCTCCATGTATACTCAACCTTGTGCTCTCAAATTTTAACTAGAGTTACTGATGGATGTTAGGCATCTTTTGCCCCTAAAGCCCTAATTTTTGTCCATCCTTTGTCACGAATTAAATCTTGCATGATTTCGACAATGTACTGTTGCAGTTTAACCTCGACTTGTGTTACAAGTTCCATACCTCTTTGTGGAGTCGTTTTTAGACCAAGTGTTCAACAGAGAACTTGTTACTTCATGAGTCTACTTTCATTTGGCATAGTTTTCCCCAATTTTTGTTATTCATACTAAGAGTATTAGCCCAAACATTAACACTGTGTTAGATTCATGCAGTCAGTTACAATACGTTTTATTACCTAGTCAAACGACCTTTGTTCTCAATTATTTGCTACTGTACAAAGTATTGGAAGTAATCTAACTACAAAGGTGGTTTCACTCGATTTGGATCACCCTACCATTTGTTTTGATTTTCAAACCCACAGCTGTCAAACCAATCCAAGTCGGTTGGAAATAGGTAGAAAAAGCAACCCAAACATCATTTTCAGGTAGCGACAGGTCGACACGTCGCTACCATAATGCGATAACATCATGGTCGCGACCCATACCAAAATTAGGCCATTTTGGTCTTTTCAGAAGGCGACAAGTTCATGGTCGCATTCACTTTCAGAAGGCGACATGCAATGCGTCGCGTTCTGCCTGTGTCCACTTATGGCCATAACTTTTTTTATAGACCATAAGCGTTCTTTGTGGCGAAGGAGGATGTCGTTTTTTTTTGCTGGATTCCTCATTCAAAGGGCTTAATTTGGTATATTCATGTGAGATTTGAATGAAAATCAATGAGTTATGATCTTACTTAGGAAGTGAGGGATGGGATTGCATTTGCCTTCTAAAAGGCATACATCTTGGTTTCCGTCGTTTTGCGTCGTTCCTTGCATGTGTGAGTTTGATATCTTCTAAGAAGGTTATAGAAAGTCTTAACATGCATTTATCAACCCATATCAAAGTTAAAACATGTTTACATAATTTTTAATTGATTTCAAGTTCATGATCATGCTCTCTATTTGCCGATTATCCACTTCTTGCCTTGTTATCAAACTTGCTAAAAAACCATGTTATAAAATGGAGTCATATTGAATGATTTAAAATGTAATAACACGACATCTTTCTATCTATGATTTCTCTCACACGTTCACACACTTGAACCATCCAATTATGGCTTGACTTGGCACAAAATATCTCATAATGTATCTGGTTAATTTATTGCAATAATGTACATTAAATTACTCTATTTAAATGAACTCGTCTTCGTTCTCGCGTTGTTTGGGAATACTATTACCGACGCTCCACTGTTCTAGAATTCCTCTAGAACGTTGGGCACTTGTTTCTATATACACACTTTCCTTGACTTGGACGAACTCTCCGTCGGATATTCCTTCTGCCGGACTAGTGAATCCTTGTTCAAGACCTCCGTAAGTCTCCTCTGTCCATGGATTCCCACATGGTCGATGAGCCGGTTGTACCCTAACACCTATGATACCCTTTAGGGATCAACATGATCCAAACGGCCTTAGTTTGCTCTCGTTCTTACCTTGATTCACGCCGGACCTCTGGACCTGTATATAACATGGCCAGCGGAAAGGTAGTGTATTCCACTGACCGCCGACACCAAGTGCGCGTGTTGTGCAACTGTTACTACGTTCGTTCTTTACTCAACATTTCACGTGCAATGACCATAAGATCTCATCTATACTCTACTCGCTCATCTATACACGTTCACTCTACTATCTCGTCTATTCATCTCGTACTCTCTTGGTACCTTTGAGCTGCGTGGCTCCTACTGTTTTGTATTGTTCTGACTGTCTAGCGCTATAATGGGTCTTGTGACTCTACTGACAAGAATACATACTATTCAGGGAATGGAGAGTGTCCGAGGGACTCCATCTAGTCCTGGGGGTAGAGAGCCACTGAAAATACCTGCAGGGGCTATTACGGTGTTCTGCATTGCAGGTTTCTACTATACTGTATTGGCTAGACATCTGACTACTATCCTTTTAGTTTGAGGAGTTCAGACGTACTGTGATATTACTGTGCTATCACAAACTGTATACTATTAGTCTGAAGAGTTCAGACGTACTATGCGATTACTGTGCTATCGCAGACTGTTACTGAACGGCTACTGTCCTAGAAGTGACTATTGCCTTATTCTACTAGTGCACCGTTGTGCAACCATACACGCTATCTCATTACACTCTATCTTGTCATACGCTCTACTTGCTCTACTTGATACTTGCTATCTTGAGTTATTGCGTACTATCGTGACTTAATCGCATTCAAAGTGCTCTACTCTCTCGTTGTCTAATGACAATAAAAGTGCTATACTCTCTCGGCTATCTACGGATAACCAAAGTGCCATTACTATTTCGATTGACAAAAGTTAATCAAAAGTGCTATACTATCTCGATTGATGAAAACCAATCAAAGTGCAATTTACTCTTTACATGACCAACTACTATCTCTCCTTGCTATACTTGTCGCTTGCTATTGCTTGCCATTGTCGCTACATGCTGTTGCGTTGTTATCGTTTCTATCGGACTTGACTTTAATCATCGTGCTATACTTGATTCATCTGCTATCTGAACCATGTTACTTGTGCTATTACTTCTCAACTTTACATGACTCGCTCTATCATTAGTTACTCTGCCATTTAATGCATTAATTATTTAAAGCCTACTTGATCCTGAGATTTAAGTCTACTGGGCATTATCGCTCACCCTTCGTTTTTGTTGTTGTGTCTCAGGTAAGTCAGACAATGATGTCACACACACCAATGGGACGGGACCAGTGTGATGAGCGACCTGGAGTCAGTTGATGAAGTTGCCCTAGTACTATGGAGTCTAATAGTTATTGCTTTAGATTTCTTTTCAATGAAATGATGTCATTGAGCCCTAGGTATTGGCTCCGAATTAGTGGTTGTAATAGTATTAGTGATTTTATAATGAATGAAGAATTTATTTCAATTACTGTTCGTTAGATGCTCTGATGTTTGCGTCTGTATGCGCAATACACGTTATCATACTCGTGTTCACGTTCTCCTCCGATTTATTCCGCTGCTAAATTGGAGGGGCGTGACATGACGGGCTTATTGGATGGCCATACTAATGGCAATACTCTCTCAACAGCTTCCACTGTGTGGGTCATTGCTACGCTCTTAACCTTGACTATCCGCCCTTGGAAGGAGAATTTCAAACATTAATGTGCCGTGGAAGGCACTGCCCCTAGTGACTCGATCCACGGGCGCCCTAAGATGGCCTTGTAAGTGTGATCGATGTTAAACACATAAAATTCAATCGACATGACAAGTGGCCTCAGCTCTGCTTGCAACGTGACAATCCCATGACAGGCACGTCGTGAATTGTCGTAGGCAGCTATGGTGGTGGGGGTAGACTGCAATTGGAGCTCTGAGATGTTGCAGGCTTTTAGGAAGCTCAACGGGCATACATTAATGGAAGCCCCTGTATCTACTAGCGCTGCGTCAATGGCCACCTTGTTTATAGTGAGTGTCACACACAAAGGCATCTTCCTAGCTTCAGGGGCAGCTAATTCACCATCAGAAAAGGTAATAGTGGGTCCCCTATTCACAATAGAAAGTACAGAAGGTAGATTGTCGGGGTTCATGTCCTCACTGACCATGACCCTCTGCAGGAAGGCCCTTAGGGCATCTTAGTGAGTCTGTGACTTTTTGATCAGCTCTAATATGGAGATTTTGGCGGGGGTTTGATCCAAACGCTTCAGAATGTCATATTGGGTCCCCGGGACCGGGTCTATCTCTTCCATATCTTATTGCTATTGAGTGCTGGTTTGTTGTGCCAGTTGACCTGGCATGGATACGGACGCATTAGGGTACATCCGATGGAACATCCGCCCGCTTCGCAGGGCGAGGTTATGGTGGAGTGGAGGAGGTGAGGTGTCAAGAATGGAGGGGTTGGCTAGTAATGGCACTGGCGTAGGGGTGAGAGAGATGTTGCTGGACGAAGGGATAATGAGTGATATGACTGAGGAGTTGTAGGATGGTGAGGTGATGGTGGCAATAGTTGGTGCGAAGGAGGGAGGCCTAGTGGATGTAGGCATGGTGGCAGGGGGTGTGATATGGGAGATAACCAAAAGCTGGCCCACTTCATGTTCATCGTTGAAGGCCCATTGAGCTTCTGGTGGTGGGTGGTGGATGACTGGGTTAACATGCGCGGGTGGAGGAGGTGGTGGAGCAGGTTGGGGGTTTGGAGCAGGCGGGTGTTGAGGCATGGGGTTGCGGATTATGCCAAGGTCATTTGCCGGCTGCTGCGGCTGTTGTTGTTGTTGCTGTTGCTGGTACTGTTGTTGGAAGGGTTGGAACTGCTATTGTTGTTGTTGTTGTTGTGGCTGCTGTCGCCTTTGCTGTTGCTGCTGTTGCCTCTGACCCTGTTGATCTCTTAAGGTCTGGATCAACCTCTTCATTTCTACCCAATCAATTTGGTTCTGCTCATGAAGGTCATATATTATGTCCCGAAATTGGAAACAATCCGACACATTGAGGCCCAGATGGCGATGGTAGACATAATACTTTGTTTGGTCCGCTGCCATATTCCAATTTGCCTTCTCAGGAGGGAGTCTAAGGGTATTCAAGGACATGAGGGCTGCAAAGACATCGGCCAAAGACTCGGGCAGAGGAGGATATTGGGCTCTTTTGGGTCCGTTGGGCTTTCTGGGGGCATAGCCATTCTGAGGAGGAGGAACTTGGGAGTACTGGAGCTGGTCTTGCTGAGGGTTCTGACCCTGGGGAGGTTGCTGCCTATTGTTACTCCATGGCTGCTGAGGTTGCTGGGTGTATGGAGACCTACCTATCGGGCCTTGGGGGTTACTTACTGCACCCACTTGCTCATTGGTTTGGATCCCCTCGGTGACTGGGCCTTGAGGCTTCTTGGTGTAACAGAATTTAGGGGTCTCAAACATAGAGTGTATAAGCGAGTCCTTGAGTTAGGTCTGAATGAAACGGGCTCGGCTATACAGCTGGTGCATGGTAGTAATGTCATTCATGGCCAAGATGGCTCGGTAAGTTGGGGTAGCCTTGGAAATTAACAGCTTTACTTTCTCCTCCTCCGGCATGGGGCAGCGGACCTTGGCAGCCAATGAACGCCATCGGTCAACATAAGTTGAGAACTCCTCCTTGGGCTTCATCTTTTCAGCTACTAGATCCACAAAGGAGTATTCGGGTCCAACCCGATCTTGGAATTGCTGTAGGAACCTCTCTTGAAAAATTTGGAAGTCCTCGGCTTCCTCAGGGGGCAAAGAATAGAACCATTCCAGGGCCGAACCATCTAGGGATTTTCTGAACAAGTATGCCATGAGGTGGCGGTCATACTTGTGTGGTGCAGATTCATAGACAAAATCCTTTAAATGAACATATGGGTCCCCTACCCCAGAGTACTACCGATAAACAGGGAGCTCCGACTGGGGTGGTACCCTGAGGTGTTGGAAAGATGGGAGAGCAATGTTGGCTACCTTCCGAGGATCAATTTGCCTCCTGAGGTCATGGAGCTCCTTTTCATACTTGTCCACTCCGCAAGAAAGTCGGAAGGAGTTTGGATATGGTGTGCAGAAACAAGGGAGCGAGGTTGCTCAAAAGAGTGGGACCTCTCACGGGGGAGGGGAGCAGGTTCAGCTGTATAATATGTTGAGGTTGGAGGGGATCGAGGCCGAACTTCTCGTGCCGGAAGATAGCTTGGTTCCGAGAAATGGATGGCCCGAGGACGGAGGGGTGTGTGATCTGCCCCTGAGGAAGGAAGGTGGGGTGCTGAGGTAACACGGGCAGAGGAATCTGCCGGTCGGACTGAATTCTGACCTGAGGGGGATGGAGGTCGCTTCCCCTTGGCAACGGCTAGAAATTCGCGGACTTGGTCCAGAGTGAGATGGGGGAGGAGCTGACTTAATTGTGAATGGGGGTCATCTCCTCCAGGAGGAGAAGGAGGATGGGATTGACTCCTGATGACGAGGGGAGGTTGGATATGCCCCGGGAGTATGGCCGTAGAGGGTTGGGCCATATCCTCGAGGAGCCCAATGGGCAGGACATCGTCAGCAAGGACCCGGAATTGGTCCATGTCGAACAAGGGATTATGATAGAATACAAGGATCGGAGGGGACTGACTCAATCTCCCTAAACAATGACGCATGCACCCCCCCCCCCCCGCAAAACAAATAGGGGGTGATGCTGACAACTCCTAGACTCTAGCACGACAATAAAGACTGAGAGGAGGAGGGATGAACCGAAACACTCAAGTTGTCATGATTAATGCGCAAATTTCTTAAGGTTCGAACTTGACCTTTAGATGAATTGATTAAGGGGATGTCACTTGGTCAAGTGGGCCCTAATAGGTAGGAACTAGAGTCCTTCGGTGTTGCTAAGGGGTGGGACACTCACATGCGAGGGGTGGCTCGGACTAATGGGTGCGACGGGTACAACCGGCCCGGTGAACCGCAACGTGCGTACGGTCACGAGGACTTACGGAGGTCCTCAGAAAGTGGGCCCGAGTCAGCCTATGAGTGCTCGTAGGTGAGAGGGCTCACTCAACCAAGGGGGAACTTGAACAAATGGGATGAATAGCGTATGCAAAGGGCCTAAGTGCCCAAAATGTATGCAAGAGTAACAAATGAAGATCAAATAGGGTGACAAACAAGCTCTCGGGCAGAGTCGCGTCAGCCGTATACACCGCGACCTTATTGCGACAGGGCGGCCTGCTGCGACAAGAGCAGAAGCCAGAGAACAAAGTAAGTCTCAAAACAGACTCAAACAGACTACCCTAACGGATGATAAAAGTGCAAAAATCACTAAATTGATACAGAACGGATCATGAAGCACCCAGAAACCGATTCATGGATGAAATCATTAACATACAAAGCGTACCTATTGACGCGACACTTATGCTCGACGCAACCTTGTCGCATCCCTGTGCTATGCCGCGACAGATCCCGAAAACTTACAAATAAAAAGAAAAGGAAAACCCGAACCCTAACAGGATTCTAACATCCAAAAACACTACAATACATGGTACAGAGACATGGAACAGGGATGCATGATCTCATAGAACAGAATAAGGCAGATATGAGAAGAAAAATGCTGACCTGCTATCACGTCCTTGTCGGGTGCCGCGATCCTATCGCATCACCGCGATACGCCGCGACACGAACCGAGGGACAAAAAGCAGGAAACAAAGAACAAAAAAGACTAACAGGGCACTAAAATGACAAACAAGGAAGAAAACATGGCAAGCAGGCAAACTAAATCCACGAGGGTAGCACTGAAGGTCCCACCGTGATCGCCAAAAGGTGTAATCACGGGGAATGTGCACCCCAAAGACATGCAACAGGATATTAAATCTAATGGCATGGAAAATAAGGAATGTGATCGCCACCTAGAAAGTTGCCCAATGAGTAGAAAATGTGAGGGGGCTAACTATTCTAGGAAAGGGAGAGAGAATGGAGGCGGACCTGGTATCGCGGCAGTCACACCTATCGCGATGGTGCTGGTTACGCGTCTCTCTATCCGGACGCGTCTCCTTGTCACGTCGTCCTCCGCCGTCACGTTCTCTATTGTGCGGGAGATTGATGGTTGGACCTTCTTCTTGTCCTCCAGCCGGCCGGAGAACAAGAGCTCCTCGTGGAAACAAGTTAGGCGCCTGCCAAAACAAAGAAGAAACAACAAAAGCCCTATTAGAATGAGTTAAGAGTAGTATCCATTCAAAAAATGAAAAGAAGGGAAAGAGCATGGTGGGGACGAACCTGGGGGTAGCTTTTAAACCCCTTTGAGTGTGTGGAAACGTGGGAGGGAAAGTGGTATGCAACCTATCTAGAAATAACATAAAATACATGAGGAAATAGAGGGAATGGGAAGGGGAGGAGAATGAGCCCCATGAGGGCGACTCCCTGGCGTGGATGCAGCCCCAAATGTCGTGCAATGGCTTCTGGAAGGGGTTGGAGTCACCGTCCTTGCGCTCCACGCTCCATGGATGATGAAATGAGCGAGCTTTTGTGGAGTGGAATGTGAGGGCTACGAGGCTAAGTATAATTCAGTGGAGAATTCGACAGCCCTTCGGGGTGAAAATCGGAGCTCCCCGTCCATGAAGAGGGGCTTGTTTTTTATAAGCCTTGAGTGAGAATACTCTTAAAATGGATAATAAGTGAAATGGGAGATAAATGCCAATGAAAATCGCATGGGAGAGTCCTTGGGACCTTCAAGAGAGTCCCTAGGGGCCGAATCCCGCCCAAGGGGTTGAGATATTTCCTGGGGATAAAGATAAACCCATGGGAGGATAAATAGGAGTTGGTTGCGGAGGCCTACATGCGCAGCTGCTGTCGCGATGTATTGTAGGGCCGCGACATGGAGACGCGACGGGGAGGAGCGACGCGACAGTATGCCCACGTGCATGGATATGCATGGGCTGTCGCGGCAGCCCGTAGCGTCGCGACACCGAGACGCGGCGCTACGATAAGAAGAATCAAATAACTGCGAATTATCAGCCAATCATATAAATGGATAAGACATATATATGTCCAAGGACTCTCTGAAAGTGATACTGGGCGGGATTTCAAGGCAATTTGAGTTGTTAATGGGCTCAAAACAAGGCTAATGATGGGCTTAAGGTGAGTGACCAACTAGGGGCTCACTAAGATAGCAAGAAATGTGGTCCAACTCATTAGTCAGAACCGGGTGTCTACACTTGGGGCATACCCCGAGGTGTACAACAGAAAAGTAAATTACACTGCCGGTGGTGCAGACCCTCCGCTACGATGCGGCTCAGAACTAGATGACGGGTGTGAGGTCTCCTGCTCTCCCTCACCTGAAAGAGTAGGGGGGGTGAGCCTCTCGAGTCATTGGCTCAGTAAGGAAACTCCCTAGAAATCGAGCAAACCAACACAAATATTAAAGCTGGAGATTACACTAACAATTTATAGAACTACATAGCAGGATATAAAACTGTAAATACCACTTACCACTTGCCGCTTAACAGAAACCAATAATAATAAATAAACGGCAAACCAAACAAGTGTACAAGCTACAGTAGGAAAACGCCTCACTCGGGCCATGTGGACTGGCTCGCGACACTAGCTACTAACCCGGACAAACAACACACGACTACCTCTCAGTCTCGCAGCCACGGACGGAAGGTCCAGCTGCCGCTCCACTAAACCAGTACAAAACTGTGGAGTCCAACTAAACCACCACAACCTGCAGGTCACACACCTCGCAGGCCCATGCCTGGCATCTTTAGGGACTCTGGCCCAAGCTTCCTAAAGTGAGGCACTAGAAAACAGGACTAGCTGGGGCCCAGTACGTCTACTGGTGTCCGTCTCCCCCAACTACGAGCACGATGCAAGCGACAACACAACAAACTCTCTCTAGTCGCTGTCCCACTGCCGTCTTTCTCTCAGCCGGACGTACTACTTAGCATAAGAGTGAGGGTGCCCAGGAAGACGATAAAACCTTGACGGTACTCAATACCGGGACAAGCCCCGAGCACACACGTGCCTAGCTCACACAAAACCTAGGGCTCCCAACTGAAGAGGTATCCACGGTAGGCGTCAAACTACACGCCACGTACACGGAAACCACGTGCACAATGCACAAGCCACGTGAAACCTCCATGTAAGCCACGTGAACACCGCGCCGACCACACACACCACACGCTCCCTGAGCGTTGAGAGTGCCAATGCACCTCTTAGCATTACCACACAATACACATACGATAATCCGATAATATTACACTAGCATACCTATGCGTAGAACAACCTCGGCTGTGATCGCGGCGGGGTTTAGTGTCGCCTTCAGAACGCGACAGCTCAATATGTCGCCTTTAAAAACAAGAACGCGACGTATCGTTCTGTCGCGACATTGTCGCGACACCCAGGTTTGTCGCCTTCACAGGCGCAAACCCTAATCCGGAATCCATCATCCGGATCACCCCCAAAACCCCTATAACCTATGGTTTCCATTCCATTTACATGCTTTAATGTGTTCCTACACATTCTATCTACTGTTTAGAGAGCTAGAAACACATCATTCACACACACAAGCAATCCACAGATCAAACACGGGAAATCTCCCTACCTTCGTAAAGCAGGCGAAGTACGGAGCCCACACGACGTTTCCCCCGCTCCACGCAGCGTCTTGGCGGCGATAACACATCAAACTATGTTCCAACAAGTCGAGTCGCCCAGAAATCCTCCAACACAACCCCCTGGCCGAGCAGAGCTCATGTGAGCTCTGTTCTATCGGGGTTCGATAAAAATACTTCACAGTTAAGAACATGACGCCACACTGTGTCGCGACCTGAACGCGACACACTAGTCCGTCGCCTTCAATAAGTCGACGTCAGCAAGCTCGCCCTATGCGCAACACGTGGCACACATGTAGATGAAGACCAAAAACAACGGTTTCATGAACGCGACGCCCTGGGATGTCGCGTTCAAAATGCGACGTCCTTCACTGTCGCATTCACAGACAGTGAATCAGTGAGCACTTTGGGCCCAAATCTCCGGCCCACAGAGCCTCACCACCTACGGAAAACACCTGCTACACACGTCATTGGCCACACACTGGTCTCCATACACACAGGAAGATGATCCGAACAGCCAGAACGTCACAAGTTTGCATGTGTGTCAACACTACTGACTAAGTATCAATTTCAGCTTATTGGTAGGACACTAGTGTCAACCTGACCTTCAACTAGAGTAGACCTGACTGACAGCTAGTGTCGACCTGACTTTCAACTAGTGTCGACACTACGTGTAACTTGTTCTTCAGGAGCTTATTGGGCAGACTTTGTGTGTCGACCTGATTTTCAACTTGACATCGACTTGACTGTAGCTAGTGTCAACTGACCTTCAACTAAGTCGACACTACTTTGACAAAACTTTATAAACTTATATAATGCAGTGGACCATCAAAACATGTCATTATCATTAAAATATGAATATTAAGTATAAAAATATGTTGTTTAGTCATCATTGTAATATGTACAATATGTCATCATCAAAATCAAAGTATGAGTGTTTGGCATCATTCACAAACCAAATGTTGTAGTCATCATAAAATCAAAGTATGAGTGTGTAAACAGCATCAACATGAAGGTTTTTAGTCATCATCCAAATGAATACACCACCTCACAATCTTCCACATATATATAATATAACATCAAATTGTGTACAAAATAACATCATCAAAACACACAACTCAACAATCTCCCCCTTTTTGATGATGACAAAACATGACAACATTTTTCATAGAATATACATTTATCCCCGTTTTTGGACAACATCAAAAAGAGTGGAACATGTAGTGTAATCAAAAGTTCTGTAGGAACAAACTCACAAACTCTCCCCATAACAAGTGACAAGTATTTTGACCCTCTTTTCAGAGCACTCTCCCCCTGTGATGATACCAATTGAGTCATTGATTTCAAATAAAGTAGACTGTGTGTCACGCCCCGACACAGAATATCGGGAACGTGAGGCAGTTGCAAGTAAACGGTACCGAGCATATAATAGACCCACCAAACATTGGACAAAGAAGAAATACTAACGCAAATACATTTCATTAATAATTCCCCAAATGTCTATTACATCCACTAATATCAGCCCATTCTATAGGGCCCAATTACATCGAATAAAAGTAAAAGACTAACTCAGACTCACTACATAAGCTAAGACGCTAGGGTACTCTTGACTTCACTCTTGGTCATTCCCATCCTCTTGAGTGTAAGTGTCTTCCTTAGTCTCACCTGAGAATACAGACAATAACGCAGGGTGAGCGACAACGCCCAGTAGGACTTAAATCTCATGATCATGCATGCTTTAAATGATTAATGTATTAAAGAGCAGAGTAACTAATGATAGAGAGTGAGAGTCAAATAGCGTGAGAGATAGCACGATGACATGAACCAAGATAGCACAATAACATGTGAATGAAATAACACAAGTGTCGAGCATAGCACAAAGAGCAGGATGACCATACAGCAACACACCAAATAGCACAACGTCATAACATATCCAACGATATATAGCACTTTGATTGTCATCCAGATAGTCGAGATAGATAGCACTTGAGTGTAATGCCAAACACTCTGGTCAATTAACTCCCGCGGGCCAATAGCACTTTTGGGCGCACCTCCCAGGACCAGATCGGGCCCTTTATATATTGCCAGGCATTAGTTATATTGTTTTATCTTTAGACAATCAGTCAAATGGCCAATAGAGAGTACCAAGAAATAGATGTGAGTACTAGATGAATAGACGAGTGTATAGAGAGCGTGAATAGATGGACGAGTAGAGTATAGATAAGAACTATAGGTCATTGCACATGAAACGACGAGTAAACGGACAATAGTACCTATTGCACAACACGCGCAATTGGTGTCGACAGTCAGGTGAAATTCACTACCCTTCCATTGGCCCTGTTACGCACAAGTCCAGAGGTCTGATGTGATTCAAGATAAGAGCGAGAGAGCATACTAAGGCCGTTTGGATCTTACTGATCCCTAAAGGGTATCATAGGTATTAGGCTACAACCAGCTCATCAGCCATGTGGGAATCCATGGACAGAGGAGTCTTACGGAGGCCTTGAGCAAGGATTCACTAGTCCGGCAGAAGGAATATCAGACGGAGAGTTTGTCCAAGTTAAGAGAAAGTGTATATATAGAAACAAGTGCTCGGCGTTCCAGAGGAATTCTAGAACAGTGGAGTGTTGGTAATGGTATTTAAAACATCATGAGAAACGAAGACAAGTCCATTAAAAATAGGGTAATTTAAATACATTATTGAAATAAATTAGCAGATATTTTATGAGATATTTTCATGCCAAGTCAAGTCATATTGGGTGGTTACAAGTATGTGCATGTGATAAAGGAATCATAGATATGAAGAGATCATGTGTGTGTCTTTTAAATCATTCAATACATGTTTATTTTATAACAACTTTATTTACTGTGTATACGACTGTCAACAAGAGGTATAATCACTGTAGAAGGATAGAGTACCAAAAAATCAAGGGTTTTCATGCAAAAGTCTAGATCGCGATGTGCCCTTGTAAGGATCGTGACAGGGTACTTCCAGAACATGACAGGGGACAGTCAAAGGTCGCGACGGGTCGTTCAGGACAGGTAGCCAGAATGCGACGCCAGAGCCTGTCGCGTTCAGAATGCTATGGGTAGCTTGTCGTGATCAGACCCTGAGAACATGGCCTATCGGGCCGTCGCGTTCTCAGGTCCTGCGCTTGAGTCTGAGCAGGAAAAGGTCCTTGCCTTGGATTACGGTCCAAGTTTCCATATTTTGATACAAGGTCGATTAAAAATTGATAACTCTATGTAAAGTTGATCAAAAATCACAAAACCACTTTTAAACGAATCTAGACATGCAAGGGTATGCACAGTAAATAGGAATTCGCAAATAGTCATGGTCTTGATAGGTTATAAACATGAACATGCATGAAGAACACATAACAGTGTACAATATAGGTAAAAGATTTAATTCGAGCAGTATACTAGATGAAAATTGGGGATTTTGGTGGCAAAAGTTTCCTGACATTGAGCAGTATCTCCAGTAAAATTTTCATGGCATGGGATTGAGTGTACATGAAGATCTAGATTTAATATGGGGGTTCGGGGTCAAGATGTGAGCAGGACTTCGAAATTAGAGATCAAAAGATGGGGTCTATGAAAAATAGAGCAATAAGAGGGCTTTTGTTCCTGATGTTTGGAACATCCTACAGACGAATTTAATTGACTTTTGCTTGTGAGAATGCCTACCTTTGGGTCAATTGTCTCCTAGGGCTTTGAACTCGAAGAACAAGGGTTGGGTCTTGAGAAATCCTTCTCCCCACGAATTCTCCATTCCTTTGGCCTCTCCCCCACACTCAGCAAGCCTCAGCAATGCATTAGGGCCGGCCATGGAGAGATTGGGGTGTATTTATGCTTCCCTTGTTTCTATTTCCTATTATGACTCTAATTCCCTTTTAATTCCGAGTTTCCTCTATTTCTTTCCACCTTCCAAGCTTTCCACCTCCTAATTGGGTTAGGTTGGGATGCAATTTCGTGCCTAGCCAATTTGGGTAGGGTTAGGAGTCCAATTCCAACACATATTAGCTTTTTTAATGATTTAATAGCTCTATTCTTTTTAAGAAATATTTAAGATACAAATTTAAGGTATTATTCTATTATTCCTCTTTTAAAAATCCCAATTTTGGCCCAATAAATTTTATATGATCCATTTAACAAAGCCCATCACTTCGTTTCTTTTAATGGGTCTGAATAAATTCCCCTTTTCTTTAATTTTCCATTTTAATTATTATTATTATTATTATTGAATAAAAATCAGGTTGCTACACTGTGCAAGAGGGGTGAGAATAAATTGATACCAATTGATGAAGTAGGAAACTAAAAGCACAAGGATGTGATACCAATGGATATCAATTGTTGGAGACCAAATGAATAAGTAAGAAGGGTGAGAGCACAATGATACCAAAAGAAATGATTACACCAATTGTTGGTCCAAAGGTATTAACATGAATGTGGTTTGAGAAATGAGACAAGTTTCTCCCCCTGAATACAAAATTTGAATCTTAAGTAGCAGAAAGATTCTAAAAAGCAGAGATATGCATTTGACATGAAAAGGAAGAACATGAATGATTTTTTGTTAAGAAGCAGCAGCAAGATGGGTTCGTCAGAGGAATATCAAGGTACACTATGATATTAATATATGAGAGACAATGATAATCGTACCTTTTATAATGTGCACCAAGGGTTAAAAATGAAGATGATTTTTGATTGAGTTTAAATGTCAGTTCTTTATCATAAAAAACACTTCAAAATTTTATTTACAAATGTGATATGAATTTTTTGTGACCTAAATTGAGTTGTCAAGAGTGTATATCATTAGAAAATCAAGGTTTTGATCTTAACATAATGTAGAATAACAATTTAACATTCTTGAACAACATGAATTCTATTTTAGGTTAGTTGCACTTTGTACATATTTTTCTTTTTCTGTTTATTTCTTTCATTTGAGATATTTCAGAAAATTAGCAAAGAAGATTAAATTCATGCTTTTCTGTGCAAGCACACACACTTATCCAGTGCAAGAGTGCCTGACTACTAGGCATATTAACCATTTGTTTACTACTTTTTGAACAGAGATAACTTAGCAACACCTTTCGACTCAAGTACAACCACGTCTCAGGTGGAATAACCTGGTTACTTAGTGCACTAATCATTGCTCTACAATTTTCCTTAAAATCTTTTTTTTCCTGAAAATTTTCTTTTAGAACTTTCATTACTTTTCATTAGGTGACAAGTAGATTTTCCCTTATTAGATCATGGTCTTGAGTTGTTAAGATATCATTCTTAGCATTTGTTAAAAATAAAACTTCAGTATTTCTTGTGCTATAAAACTCAAGACTACTTAGTGTCTACTTAAAGTGTTTTGCAATAAAAAATCTAAAATAAGCTTTGAGGATAAATATAGACACATGACTCGTAATCTTATTTTTCATCTTCATGGTTAATCCAAGAGCACAATTATTCCAAATATTTAAAATTTTATTTCTTATATAAAAATATCAATGAAATCTTGAATGAATTTGAATGAAACATGAAGAGATCAAGAGTAAGCCAAGAATTTTATAACAAGAATTGATTTTAAGATTGAATCCTTCAAACACAGAGTAGAGATGTGTGAGTTCATTCCAAATGGGAACAAAAGTATAAGAAATTCTGATCAGATATCATTCAAAGTGTTGATGATTGAGATTCAAGAGAGTGAACATGATTGTTTTATTTCATGCAATATGAACATCATCAAAACACCACAATAATTTCAAAATTTTAGATGATTTGCCCTCAATTCATTATTTAAAATAGATTTAAGAATAGTATTTCTGAATACAAACTTGAAGAAACTGTGTCGACACATGATCTTCAATGTGTCGACACAATACATTGAAAACTCATTCAGAATGCAGCAACAAAAACATTTTTTGCACTTTTTCAAATTTACCCCCCCTTAACATGTGCATGGAATGAAAAAGTTTGTAAGCAATTCACACATGATTATGCACACAATTAGTTTTATGCATAACATGACTTTAGGTACTTGGCAAAGTATTTTACTCATGCATAACGATAGTTTTCAGACAAACATAACTTGTCTTTCCACATTTCACCATTTGATATACCAAGAAGTTATAGGAAGGTGACATGCACTGCAAATCATGGGTAAATTTATACAAGCAACTTGATACAACCACGATACCCACTGCTAAGACGAATTATTGTTGGGGGTAGTATCAAAACACACTCTTCATTGTTCAGATCAAAAATCTAGGAAGTTATTCCAATTTAAGCAATTCAATTATGAAATGATATGAGATTTTACCTGAACAATCTTTATTTCTTTTTCAAATATTTTACCTGTGTTCTCCAACCATTTCTTGACTTGCACAACCAATGTCTTGAATCTATTTACAAATGAAAAGGTATGGCTACAAGGCTCATCAGCTTGCTGATCAAGCTGGCTTTGGGACCCATACTTGCTTGGGTCCTACAAAGAAATCAATGTTAGAATTTAACAATAATTTCTTAATCCAAAATGATTTTTATTTTTGGTATAGATGCAGTTCTTCTATTAATGGAACTATGAGCAACATTAGTTCCAGATTTCTTCTTTGTCTTGTTTAATGCATCTATGTTTTCACGAGTTTTTCTATTTTTCTAATTTTTATCATTGAAAGTAGAAAACTTCTTTTGTGTAGTTTTTTCTATTCTTATGTACATGGAATTTCTGAGTATTTTCAGTATGAACATGAATTTTTTTCCTATGTACATGAGCATGAAACTTAGGAGCATGCACAAAATTATCAGTTCTATGCCTACAGTCTCTAGAGATGTGACCAAATTTATGACATGTAAAGCATTTGATTGGTTTGACATGTTTATAGAAATTTAGATTTTTATTCTAGCAATGCTTAGCGAGATGACCATATTTATTGCAATTGAAGCAGGTTTGAGAATTCCTTACCTGGTACATACCTTTGCTTAGGTGCATGTGCTGGAACATCTGAAGCCCTCTAGAGTACCTTTGATTGTTCTTGGGTTGAGGAGGAAGTGGTACTCTATGATAACTCTTGACATGATGTGGGAGGTGAGGTTGCCTTGTAGCTTTTTGAGTTGATGAAGAAGGTTGAGAACCCTTGTAGAAACCTGTTTGTTTTCAATTTTCAATTTCTGGTTTTTAGAAAACACATGTTTCTTTTTATTTGCAGTGTTTTTCTTCATTTTCTCTTTGTTTCTGAGCATTTTTCTGAACAAGAACTTTCACTGATTTTTCATTAGATGAAATGAAGTTCTTGTTAGCAACAGTTTTGACAAATGAGGTTTTTGTTTTATTTTCAAAATTCTTTTTATTTTTAGAGTTATATCCTAAACCTTCCTTTTGAAAGTTAACTTTCATTCTAAGAAGATTATTCAGATTGTTTGTACCCTGCACAAACTTAGATAAAGCAGATTTTAGACTTTCAATAGTCTTGTTTAATTCAGTGATTTTATTTTCAGAATTTTGATTTTTATTCACAACAACTTTAAGTTCATTTGTGAATTTTTCTTTTTCAGCTTTTAGCTTGTCATTCATCCTTTTTAGACTGTTGCATTCAATATTCAATGTTCTGTCAGAAATTACTTTCAATTTTCTTTTTCAAATGATGATTTTCTTCAACCAATTGTTTAAGCTTTTCATTTACTTGATGATCATGAGCCATGTTTGCAATTTGTTTCTTTAATTGTTCAATTTCATATTTTCATTTTTTTAAAATGGTTTGTGAACTTTCCATCATGGTTTCATTTGATTGAATTTCAAGTTTTAGAAGCATATTTTCAGATTTCATTTTCTTTATTCTTTTACACAAATGCTCATAAAGATTTTTCAATTTATCATAAGATAATTTTTCATCATCACTATTAGAATATGAATTCAGAAAATTATTGGAATTTACCGAATCATTGGAGCTTTCCCTAGCCATCAAGCATATTTTGCTTTCATCCTCATCATCTTCTGAACTTCTTCCTCATCCTCTTCTTCTTCACTTCAAGTTCCTATCATAGCTCTGGGCTTATTTTTCTTCCACTTGGGTTGAATTTTCTTCTGAGCATCCTGGCATTCTGGTTTGACATGCCCTAGTTTCCTACAATTGTAATAAACAATTCTGTTAGAACTTTTGTTAGCAAATTGTTTCTGTTTGGAAGAATTATCTACCTGAGGTCTTCTTCTAAGAAATCCTTTACCTTCTTTTCTTAAAAACTTTTTGAATTTTCTTATGAGCAAGGCAAATTCACTTGAGTCATTTCCTGAGCTTGAAGATTCTTCTTCCTCAGTTGATTCTTTCACACTAGAACTTGCTTTAAGTGCTAGTGACTTCTTTTTCTTAACATCATCATCTGTTCTTTTCAAACCTAATTCATATGTCATTAAGGAACCAATCAATTGGTCAACAATCATAGTAGACAGATTCCTGGACTCTTCAACTATAGTAGCCTTTGTATGCCAAATAGGAGTCAAGGATCTAAGAATTTTTCTGACAAGTTCATATTCAGTATATGTTTTTTCTTGACTCTTTAAGCCATTTGTCAGTAGAGTTAATCTTCCATACATCTCTGAGATGGTTTCAACATTTTTCATTTTAAAGGCTTCATACTCAGAAACTAACATATTGGCTTTGGTTTCTTTTACCTCGGAGGTACCTTCATAGATTACCATTAGACGATTCCACATTTCTTTGGCAGTGGAACATGAGGAAACTCTTGAAAACTCCATTGGACGAAGGGAGCATTGCATGATGTTCATTGTACTCCAGTTGACATTTGACTTCTTGATTTGCTCTGGTGTCCATCTTTCTTCATCCTCTGGGAGCTCATATGGTCCACTACTAACCACCTTCTAGATTTGATGATCTTGGGCTCTTAAGAAAACCTGCATGCGAGTTTTCAGTAAGTATAGTTTGATTCATCAAAATAAGGAGGTCTATACATAGAGTGTCCTTTTGGCATATATCCCCTTAGATCCATTTCACCTGAACTTTCCGGGCTGTTAGACCACAAGGGTGGAGAGCCTAGGCTCTGATAGCAAGTGTTGGATCGAAGATGCAGTGAAATGGAAAATATAGAAGGGGGGTTGAATAGATTTACTGCAGAAACCTTATGTAATTAAACATATGTCAAATTAAAATCTCTATTCAGGTACCCACTGATTTGATTAACTTATAGGAATCTAAAGCACATTAGATCATCTATCTATAAGTGTGTGAGTGCTTAGAAGATGATCAAAATCCTATGCAAGCATTCTAATGGAAAATCAACACATCAAACCACTGCTCAGGATATTTTTAAGGTGGTTCGGATTCTAGACAGAGACCTACATCCACCCCTCACTCAAACTAAGTGAGGCTTGGCTAAACCGATGATTCATAGCTTCAAACAACTGTTGACTCACAGCTTGAACACTGATTCACAGCTTGACCACTGACTCACAACTTGCCAACCGCTGATTACACAGCTTATCCGCTGATTCACAGCTTCAAGGTCAGACAGACCTTCACAATCCACACACAAACATAGTATGGGATCAACACTCCAATCACCAGTAGGAGCACTCAATGAGCTCTGAATAAAGTTTAAAAGTGAAAAACAAATTCACATGAAGATCAGACTTAAGAGAGACAAATCTTCAAACACCAATCCTTCAACTTTGCCCAATTTCCTCTGGACTGATGAATTTGAACTCTAAATCTTCAGATCTTGAGGGTTGAAGTTGTGCTTCAGATCATCTTGCACAAACACATCATATGGTTGTGCTTCTCAACCAATTTGATCTGAACTCCTTCAAATCAGCTTCAATTCACTGTACTCTGTTTCAGATCTGATTTACAGAGAAATTCATATATGAGTTGATGCTCTTGAGTTCTTCCACAAATGCTGATCTTCATGCTTCTGCTCTTGCACAAGCTTCCTCTTCTACCTTCCTTCAAATCTACTTGTTCTTCTCAGCTCTGCTGTTTCTCCTTTGCACAATTGCTCCTTCTTCCTTTGCTGCTCTTCTTTTGCACGATTGCTTCTTTTTCTCAGCTCTGTTGCTCTTCTCCTTGATCTGCCCCTTTTGCAGCACTCCAACCCTTTCTCCCACTGCTTAGCCTTGATCCCCATGTCATCTATGATGGATTTGATGGATGACTACTTCAGATGAGATAAGAGAGCCTTTATAGCCTCTGTGCAGTTCCTTGTACGTGGGAGAGATGTGTACAGAAACCTAGAATGCACCCAAGGCTGCCACGTGTTCAAAAGTCCTTTTTGTCATTGCCACTTGGATGAAAGGGCATTTTGGTAATAATAGAATCTCCTAAACAGTCTCCAGAGATAAATCACAGCCATTGGATATCATACCCTTTGCATTTTTAAGTTTTCACGCAATGTGTGTCGACACTAGTTTGCATGTGTGTCGACACTACTGACTAAGTATCAATTTCATCTTACTGGCAGGATACTAGTGTCGACCTAACTTTCAACTAGAGTCGACCTGACTGGCAGCTAGTGTCGACTTGACTTTCAACTAGTGTCGACACTAATGTAACTTGTTCTTCAGAAGCTTACTGGGCAGACTTTGTGTGCCGACCTGATTTTCATCTAGACTCGACCTGACTGGTAGCTAGTGTCGACCTGACCTTCAACTAGAGTCGACACTACTTTGACAAAACTTTGTAAACATGTATATATGAAGAGTGGACCATCAAAATATGTCATTATCATTAAAATATAAAATATTAAGTATAAAAAATATGTTGTTTAGTCATCATTGTAATATATGTCATCATCAAAATCAAAGTATGAGTGTTTGGATATCTTCCACAACCAAATTTTGTAGTCATCCTTAAAATCAAAGTATGAGTGTGTAAACATCATCAACATGAAGGTTTTTAGTCATCATCCAAATGAATACACAACTCAACAATCTTCCACATATATACAATATGACATCAGATTGTGTACAAAATGACATCATCAAAACACACAAGTCCACACACCTTACAACTTGAAGAACTGAAAGAAGTCAACTTGTGCCTTGCCATTACAAAGAGTGAAGCTATATCTATTCTCAGATCTCATGCTTCATCAAATGAAGTCATCATTTTCACTGGCATTCATCTTGAGTTGTCTTCTTCCCTCTTTATCAATTGGTATAATTCCCTGTTGCACATTCTATTCTGATAGAAATAAAAAATTCAATTGGTATCATCCAAGTGGGAGAATGTTGTAATAAGGGGATACATATGCTTGTTATTGATTAAAAGGTAAAAGATGATTGCATCGCTTTTTGATTAAAAAGGGGGAGAGCATATTCTTTGCACTTCATGCTCCATTCTTTTTGATGTTGTCAAAAAGGGGAAGAGATTTTTTTATTGAAGTATGTTGTCCACGGTACATAAAATATTCAACCAAAGCCGCTCCTGTATAAGGAGCGAGGTATTGTAATGTAGCAGGTGAATCTGTCGTTTCCGCTACCACAATAATGTATTCCATAGCCCCTCGTTCCTGAAAAGTAGTTACTACTTGAGCTACGAAATTGAGAATGTTTTGTCATCGTCAAAAAAGGGGAGAATGTTGTGTTGTGTGTTTTGATGATGACATAATACTGACATAATGTGCTCTCATGATAGAATAATGTGTTTTGATGATGACACAATGTTTGATGATATATGAATGTGTGGAGAGATTGAGAATGTTTTGTCATCATGGTAGAATCGAATTCAGAGTATGAACAGATCTAGAAGGGAGGGTTGAATAGATCTATCACCAAATTATGCGGAAGCTTAAGCAATTCAAAGATCACTTCGATTTATAGATCTATTCAGCAGAAACTATTACTGATTTGAAGCGTGTATGTGTGAATTGTGTGAATATGATGTGTGAAGCAGTTGTACAAGTAGTGAAAGCGAAATCCTATGCAAGCATCTAGCACAAGATACAGATCAAACTATTGCACAAGGATTTTTAGGTGGTTCAAAAATCACACCAGTGATTCCTACATCTAATCCTCACACAGTGAGGCTTCACTACTCAAGACGAGTACAACACACACTGAAGCACGACGACTCCAAAACAACCTTGAGCTCGACGGCTCAAACACACAACCTGGAGCACGACGACTCCAAACTGAGCATGACTGCTCAACCATACAGTGAGTGTGACGACTTACCAACCAGAGCGCGACTTCTCACAACACATAGTGAGTACGATGACTCATAAACTAAGCACGACGGATCACAACACACAATGAGTACGATGACTCACCAACTGAGCACGGCGACTCAACACAAGCTAGATGAAAAACATAAGATATCAGATCCTCTAGCAATGATTTGATTCACAGACTCAATCGTACACAGAAATCTACACAGAACTTCATGTACAGATCTCACAGACGAAAGTGAGATGAACAATCCAAGAAATAATTAAAATGGATGTGGGTTGGATGTTCCTCAGTGAAGAAGTCTTGCAGAAGCTTGAATTGAAGAGTCTTGAAGGAATTCGATGGAGATCCACTTCAATTCTCGATGCTCTGCTCCAGTGGCATCTGAATTGCCGGAACTTCTTCTTCTGCTCTTTAGCTTAATTTGCTCTCTTTCTCAGCACATCACTGCCTGGCCTTGATCACCACGTCCCTTTGGATGTAATTGCTAGAAGGCTGGAGGCTTACGGGCTCTGGATTGCTCTCATTGGGCGCTTTTCGCTTCAGAATAGAGATAGGAGTTTTTATAGCCTCTGTGCAGTCCCTTTTTACGTGAAGGAAATGTGCACAGAAACCTAGAATGCATCCTTGGCTGCCACGTGTCAAAAAGGTCTTCATCACATTGCCACTTAGATGAAAGGGCAATCTAGTAATTACAACATCTCCCATAAGGACCTCAGAACGAAATCACAGCTATCGGATTCATCCTCTGCACAATTTTGGGTTTGTACAGAAAGAGAGAGTCGACCTCATTCTTCAAGAGAGTCGACCTACCGATCAATCATCAGTTCAGAGCTTACTGTCAGAACACTAGTGTCGACCTGACAGACAACTAGTGTCGACCTATCCAATAGGTAGAGTCAACCTGATCACCCTCTAGAGTCGACCAATTTCTCTTCAGAAACTTGCTGAGTAGATTATGTGTGTCGACCTGTCTGTCAACAGGAGTCGACACTACTGTGACTTTTTCTTCAGGAGTTTGCTAGGCAATCTTGTAGAGTCGACCTATCTGTCAACTAGAGTCGACCTACTTTACAAAAACCTTGTAAACCTGTACAAATGAAGAGTAGACCATCAAAACATGTCATAAACAGTAAGATATGAGATATTAAGTATCAAGAACATGTTGTTTGAGCATTATTGTAATATATTCAATATGTGCAATATGTTCAATATGTCATCATCAAAATAAAAAAAGGAGTGATGTTTATTGGTCATCATTAAAGAAATCATCAATAAGAAATTCCAAAGCACACTTAACACAACATTCTCCCCCTTTTTGATGATGACAAAAATAATTACTCAAATTTGGTCTCTTCATACTCCCCCTGACTGTAATTTTTCCCTCAGCCTGCACTTTCTCCAAATTCACATACCAATGTACCAAATTCTACCAATTGACCAAATTCTCCATATTTCTCCCCCAATATTTCTCCCCCAATTCATACTGATGGCATCAGACCAAATTTTATTTTTCTCCCCCTTTTTGACAGCATAAAAAATATAGTCATGAAAATTAAGAAGGTAAGAGTTCAAGAAATGAAGTGGTAATAAAAAGATGTTCAGAAATGATCAAAATAAATGAGACAAAGTGATATTGACAAATGAAAGAGATTATTATATTTTTTATTGTGCATGAAAGTTTAATCACAAGGACACACTCAACACAAAGTATAGCAAAATATAATGATCTGAACGTAGTTAAAATAATGATGCAAATGTGAATGAAAGTGACCTATGTGAGTAAACAGAAGTATTCAACAAGGAAGTTAGAAGCTTTAAATGTAACACAATGTAGAATAGCAAGTCTAAACTCAGTATACATGAACTTTAGTAAGGTCTTAAGCTTTTCTATCTTGTCTTTTTGAATTTCCTTTCAATTTTTAACTGGGAAAGAATACAAGAATAAATTAGGTAAATCTCACTTTTTAGTGCAAGAGATCACATTTACCAGATGCAAGACCTCTTGATTACTTAGTGGTTTAACTTTCATTATCTTATACAGAGTTGAAAATTGTGTTTCCCACTTTTTGACACGAAACAAATCACTTTTTAGGTGAAATGGCCTGGTTACTCAGTGGTTCAAGAATTTGCATTTCTCTGTTTGTATCTTTCCAGATTGTTGTTCATTTTCTTTTAATGTTTTGCAGGATTTTGTTTGCTTTGACCAGACAATTCATGGATATGAATGTAGAGAAACTATTCTGAACATGTGGTAAAAGTAAAGCTTAAACTTGCATATGTTAAATATTAAAGTCACTCATTTGCCTATAAGTGTTTTGCAAATTATTTTAAAGACATTCAGTATTAAGATAGCACAACTTTGATATGAAAATGAATCTTTGAGAGTAAACTAAATGCACAATTTGTTTGTTTTAAATGTATGAAGTCTCTCATATGAAAATAGCACCGAGACTCAAAAATTCTGATAACTTAGGGCTCAAGATTGACAACCAGTGTCAAGAATTCTGATACCAGATAAGAGAAGAATTAACAAGAGCACAATTTTTGATATCGAATGACTCTCCTTATCATGAATCATCTTCTGACATGGTGACCATGAAAATTATTGAAGAAGGAGGAATATCATGAATTGAAAGTGAATAGCTGATACCAAAATGAGAGTAGAAGTAACAAGAGTTTTTTATGATTATTGAAAAGCAGAGCTCCCCCTCAATAGTTGCATATAAAGGCTCTTGATACTTGGCAGAAACATATACTTACGTATAGTGAAAGCCTTTCTTCAAATCACTATTTGATATACCAAGAGTGCCAATGCACTGTGAGAAGTGGGAATTTATTTGCAAGAGCAAGAAAACTTTTATTTGCAAAAAGGAAATGGAAGAGATCAAAGGTGACTTTTCTGATAACACATTTGAAGAAGTTATGTCGACACATGATCTTCAATTTGTCGACACATGACATTGAAAACTTATTTATAATGCAGCAGTAAGAACAATTTTTGCACTTTTTCAAATTTACTCCCCCTTAACATGTGCATGAAATTGAAAGAGTTTGCAAGCAATTCACATAAGATTATGCACACAAGTAGCTTTATGCATACATGACTTTTGGTACTTGGCGGAGTATCTTACTCACACATAATAATAGTTTTCAGACAAACATAACTTGTCCTTCCACATTTCACCATTTGATATACCAAGAAGTCACAAGGAGGTAACATGCACTGCAAATCATGGGTAAATTTATACAAGTTAATACAACCATGATACCCATTGCTAAAACAAACTATTGTTGGGGGCAGTAACAAAACACACTCTTCTTTGTTTAGATAAAAATCTAAAAAGTTATTCCAACTTAAGCAATTCAATTCTGAAATGATATGAGATTTTACCTAAACAATCTTCATTTCTCTTTCAAAGATTTTATCTGTGTTCTCTAACTTTTCTTGCCTTGCATAGCCATTGTCTTGATTCTAGATGGAAAGGTATGGCTACAAGGCTCATTAGCTTGCTGATCAAGCTACCTTTGGGACCCACACTTGCTTGGGTCCTGCAATGAAATCAATGTTAGAATGCAACAACGATTTCTGAATCTAAAATGATTTTATTTTTGGTATAGATGCATTTCTGTTATTAATAGAACTATGAGGAGTATTAGTTCCAGATTTTCTTTTTGTCTTGTTTAATGCATCTATGTTTTCTTGAAGTTTTCTATTTTTTGGATTTTTGATATGGAAAGCAAAAGAGATCTTTTGTGCAACAGTTCTATTCTCATGTACATGGAATTTATGAGTGTTTTCAGTATGAACATGATTTTTATTCCTATGTACATGAGAATGTGTAAGGGCATGAGGCTTGGGAGCATGCACAAGAAGATCAGTTCTATGCCAACAGTCCCTACAGATATGACCAAACTTATGACATGTGAAGCATTGGACTGATTTGGCATGCTTATTGAAATTTTAATTTATAAACCAACAATGTTTGACAAGATGACCAGGTTTATTGCAATTAAAGTAAATAGAGAATTTCTTACATGGTGCTTACCTTTGCTTAAGTACATTTGTTGGAAGCTTCTCTTCCTTTGTGGAGCAGTACTAAATGAAGATGGAAGAGGCTTTACCTTTTGGTAGCTCCCAACATGATGTGAGTGTTGAATTTTCTTTGGATCTATCCTGACTTGTGAAGAAGGTAAAGAAATCCTGTACAATGATTTTTGTTTTTCTGTATTTATTTTCCGGTTTCTCACAGAAACATGATTCTTCTTCTTAGCAGCATTTTTGTCATTTTTCTCATTTTGCTTTTAAATATCTTTCTGAACATGAACTTTAACTGATTTTTCATTAGAGATATCAGAGTTCTTGTTCGCAGCAGCTTTGACAAATATTATTTTGTTTTCTTTTCATTTTTCTTATTTTTTACAGAAACTAGACCTGTGTTTGCAGCAATTATAAGTTTATTTTGAAGCTTCTGTTTTTCAGCTTTTAATGCAACAACTTCTTTTTCTGAATGTTAAAGTTTGTTCAGTATGACATCCAAACCATTTTTCATCTTGTTCTTTTCATTTTCAAATTGAGCAATTTGTTTTTCCAATTCAGCAATTTTGTCACTGAAATTGCTACAATCATTGTCCAATAGTTTGTCATGCAATAAGCATTCAATTTTCCTTTTCAAATGACTATTTTCTTCAACAAGTTGTTTGCATCTTTCATTTATTTGATGATCATGAGCTATGTTGGAAATCTATTTGTTTAATTGATCATTGTCAAATTTGAAATTCTTATTAAGATCAATCAATTCTTCATTTTCACTTTCCAGAATTATGACTTTAGATCTCAATAGCTCATAGTCTTCTTTTAGTCCATTCAATTTATTTTCACAGATTTGAACTTTATCTTTCAAACCTTCTTTTTCAGAATTCAGTTTCTGAACTTCATTTTTCAAATTCTCATTTTCTTCTGAAGGATCTTTATCATTGTTCTGGAGCAATTCAAGAATATTTTTCAATTTTTCACTTTCTTTATGGCATGTTTCAAAGTCTTTTTCAAGTCTTTATTTTTAGTGTTGAGCTTTGCATTAAGATTTTGTATCTTCTCACAGAATTCAATCAATTCAACATAAGACGTTCCTTCATCTGCATCAGAATCAGAATTAGAATACATACATGGGTATGGAATTGATTTGCCTGACCTTGTAGACCCATTTGATCTCTTGTGTTCTGAAAAGGATAAAGAATGCTCTGAGCTCATGGAATGTGCTGTGAGAGCCAAAGTCTTTTGGATTGTTGATTTTCTGGATTCATTGATGCTCTTCTTTGCCATTAAGCATTTGTTCATTTGTCTTCCTTCTCTTCTCTTCTTATTCTCTTCTTCTTCTCTAAAGATTCCTGCATTTTAGAAGATGGTGATGAACTTGGAGATTTCATTGAAATTATAGCAGGAAATTCATGCAAGTTAAAGTGATGTGCCGTTACACTGGATCAACTCAAAAGACTATTAGATCGAAACACAGTGAATCAGTGCAACAGAAAATTAGATCTAATAAACATGCACCCCGAGAGTCTATGGATCAAGTTAAGAGATAGGAAAGGAGCAAGCAAACAAATCAAGCAGTCAGAACACACAGATCAAACAGAAGCAATCAAATCAGATCAGAAACAGATATTAACCCACTTTGATACTAATTGTAGGATCGAATTCAGAGTATGAATAGATCTAGAAGGGGGGGGGGGGGTTGAATAGATCTATCACCAAATTATGCGGAAGCTTAAGCAATTCAAAGATCACTTCAATTTATAGATCTATTCAGCAGAAACTATTACTGATCTGAAGTGTGTATGTGTGAATTGTGTGAATATGATGTGTGAAGCAGTTGTACAAGTAGTGAAAGCGAAATCCTATGCAAGTATCTAGCGCAAGATACAGATCAAACCATTACACAAGGATTTTTAGGTGGTTCGGAAATCACACCAGTGATTCCTACATCCACCCCTCACACAGTGAGGCTTCACTACTTAAGACGAGTACAACACACACTGGAGCACGGTTCAACACACACTGGAGCACGGTTCAACGGCTCAAACACACAACCTGGAGCACGACGACGCCAAACTGAGCACGACGGCTCAACCACACAGTGAGTGTGATGACTCACCAAGCAGAGCGTGACGGCTCACAACACACAGTGAGTACGATGACTCACCAACTGAGCACGACGACTCAACACAAGCTAGATCAAAAACATAAGAGATCAGATCCTCTAGCAACGATCTGATTCACAGACTCAATCATACACAGAAATCTACACTGAACTTCATGTACAGATCTCACAGATGAAAGTGAGATGAACAATCCAAGAAATAATTAAAATAGATGTGGGTTGGATGTTCCTCAGTGAAGAAGTCTTGCAGAAGCTTGAATTAAAGAGTCTTGAAGGAATTCGATAGAGATCCTCTTCAATTCCCGATGCTTTGCTCCAGTGGCATCTGGATTTTTGGAACTTCTTCTTCTTCTTCTGCTCTTCAGCTTGATCTGCTCTCTTTCTCAGCACATCACAGCTTGGCCTTGATCACCACGTCCCTTTGGATGTAATTGCTAGAAGGCTGGAGGCTTGAGGGCTCTGGATTGCTCTCGTTGGGCGCTTTTCGCTTCAGAGCAGAGATAGGAGCTTTTATAGCCTCTGTACAGTCCCTTTTTACGTGAAGGGAATGTGCACAGAAACCTAGAATGCATCCTGGGCTGCCACGTGTCAAAAAGGTCTTCATCACATTGCCACTTGGATGAAAGGGCAATCTAGTAATTACCATATCTTCCATAAGGACCTCAGAATGAAATCACAACCATCGGATTCATCCTCTGCACAATTCTGGGTTTGCACAGAAAGAGAGAGTAGACCTCATTCTTCAAGAGAGTCGACCTACAGATCAATCATCAGTTCAGAGCTTACTGTCAGAACACTAGTGTCGACCTGATAGACAACTAGTGTCGACCTATCCAACAGGTAGAGTCGACCTGAACACCCTCTAGAGTCGACCAATTTCTCTTCAGAAACTTGCTAAACAGATTATGTGTGTCGACCTGTTTGTCAACAGGAGTCGACACTACTGTGACTTTATCTTCAGGAGTTTGCTAGGCAGTCTTGTAGAGTCGACCTGTTTGTCAATTAGAGTCGACCTACTTTTACAAAAACTCTGTAAACCTGTACAAATGAAGAGTAGACCATCAAAACATGTTATAAATAGTAAGATATGAGATATTAAGTATCAAGAATATGTTGTTTGAGCATTATTGTAATATATTCAATATGTGCAATATGTTCAATATGTCATCATTAAAATCAAAGAAATGAGTGATGTTTATTGGTCATCATTAAAGAAATCATCAATAAGAAATTCCAAAACACACTCAACACAACATTCATCAAAAAGGGGGAGAATGTTGTGTTGTGTGTTTTGATGATGACATAATACTGACATAATGCGCTCTGAAGATAGAATAATGTGTTTTGATGATGACACAATGTTTGATGATATCAATGTGTGAAATGCTGAATTGCATTGAACAATCCAATGATTATGTATGAACTCTGTGCAGGTTGACAAATCCAAGGACAGATGATCTTGGCAAGAGAACTTCAAGTCTCTAGAAGAGAAACCTTATGGAATTGGTCGTCACATGAAGGAGCAAGTGTCGACAACAAGGTGTAAGTGTCGACATCTAAAGCACAGATGTCGATGAACATGGAGATCAAATGAGGACATGTGATACAATTGAGTGCACAAAGGTCAAAGCATAATATGAAGTAAAGAGTTCAAGGTGTACTTGTCGACAACTTAACAAACAATTGTCAACAACTAAGGCAAAACCTCAGAGATCCAAAATTAGTTTAGTTTCAAACCATCTGAACTCGGGTTTGGGGGTCCAAATTTAGAAATACTAATCCGTTCGGCCTCTGACTTGTCTCAATATGGCGAGGGCGATGAGAATAACTTGTGGAAACTGATGGAGTTAAAATTGGACTTCCAATTTGAGCTCATCGCTCAAACACATTCACTAAATTAGTTTAATTTCAAACCATCAGAACTCAGGTTTGGGGGTCTAAATTTTGTAATACTAATTTGATCAGCCTCCAGCTTGTTCCAACATGGCCGAGGCGATGAGAATGACTTATGAAAACTGATGGAGTTTAAATAGGACCTCCAGTTTGAGCTTGACGCTCAAACACACAATCACCAAATTAGTTTAGTTTCAAACCTTGAGAACTCGGGTTTAGGGGTCCAAAATTAGAAATACTAATTTGATCGACCTCCAGTTTGTTCCAACACAGTTGGGGTGATGAGAATGACTTATGAAAACTGATGGAGTTCAAATCGAACTTCCAATTTGAGCTCGATGCTCAAATACACATTCACCAAATTAGTTTAATTTTGAACAATCAGAACTTGAGTTTAAGGGTCTAAATTTAGAAATACTAATCCGATTGGCCTTCAACTTGTTCCTGTTGGATTGGGATGGCGCTTTAGATGTCCTAGAGGGGGGTGAATAGGACTTCTTGCACTTTAAAAGTTTATCTGAAAACATATAACACTAGATAGTAATGTTAGTACTTAGTGTAGTGTGTGTGAAACAAGTGAAAAACTTGGCAGAATCAATCATACAAAGTGCTCAGAGATTTATCTTGGTTCGGCCCACCTATCAATTAGGAGTCCTACGTCCAGTCCCCAAGCATCCCTTGGGATTTTCACTAACAGCCAAGAACACTTGGCGTTTTCTCAACTTGAGAGGTATTACAACCCACTTGCACCCAAGCAAGTCTTCTTCTCTTTCTCGGTAAGAAGGCAACCCATTGTTTCACCTCATCCAGGTGCTTCTTTTACGAGCTCAGAAGCAACTCACTGGTACACACCCCAACAACTCTTCCCTTCACAGAGGGGTATTACAACCACCTACAACCGTAGGTCTTCCCTTCACAGAGGGCCACTACAGGGAACAAACCCCCTGTTGGTTACAACACAGAAATAAACACAGTGTGTCTGCTCTGAAGGATGAGGAAACACAGATGGTCAGAAAGAGATTACAAATGGGATTGAAAGCTCTAACTCTTTCTGACTAAAGGATGGTGGACTGAGAGAATATAGAAGTACAATTAACACCCAAGAACACTTGAAAGCAAGAGAGCAAGAAGTCGAAGCTTGAATCTGCTGGCTCTCTTCAGATCTTGTGCACTTCTCTTTTTTCTATATGTGGAGACTTCTCTTTTTGTGTAGCTGTAAGTACTCACATATGTCTCACTGTCTGTTCTTGTATTGTTGGTGTGTGTTCCTTTCAAAACTTCAGCTTCATATGTATACTTTAGTAATTTCCCATTTGAAAGTGGCTGTTAGAAAGTAACCATTTTAATATGAATGTTGGGTCTTGAGAGTTGAGATGTCTATCATTAGATCTTCAACCCTTGAGTCTCAACGGCTTCAGCTATGCAGATAGCTTCATGGCTCCATTTGACAGCTTCAATAAATGTTTGCAAGCTCCATGCCTATGACTGAAAGATAGCTAGCATGCTTCTGTAGGTAGCTGAGTATCTACATAGTCAAGAGAAAAACGTATATACCTCCATTCTTTCGGAGGTAAGTGAGATACCAGAAAATATGTAAAACAGAAAGGATTTCAGACAGATGTACAATGCATTTAAAGATAGACAGGCGTTGTATGGGTCATGCAAAAAGTTTCTCCTCAAAACGTGGAGTCTTGACAAAAAGTGAGATGTGGTAGGTGAGTTCTAATAGATAGATCATACTGCTTATACCTACCACCGCATTTTCTACAGACCATCTGTTATGCAAAGTATGAACTATATGTTTGATAGTGAGTGAGAGAGCATATATACAAATCTTTCAAGTTTCAAGATAATGGAAATGAGATTTTAAAATTGAATACATTAGAGTCAAATTTTCCCGCTAAATCATTTGAATCTTGATAACAAAAAGAATAGAGAAGAGAATGTCACAGTGTACATCATGTGTTCATCTGTTGTTCATTAAATAATTCCATAATGATTAGAACATTAATCACACTAATAATACATTAACAATTTTACTGCAAAAATAATAAAAGATACTTAAAAGCATCTAAATGTAGATGATCAAGGAAGTTGATGTTATACTTCGACTTTCAAAGAGTCGGAGTGAGATCAACAAAATAACAGTAATCGATGTGAAATATAGAAGCAATCGATGTTTGATTAAAGGTAATCGTTGTAAAAGACAATCGATGTTTGAAGGTATTAAACTTCAGATGTGACGAAGTGCAACTTCGTATAAAACAGATCATAACACTGTCGGTCAAAGTGAACTTCGTATATAGCTTCAGATAGTGTAGAGATAACAAAGCTAGCTTCGACTGAACATGATCAAAACATGCATGACGAAGTTGAAACTCAATGTAATCATAATGATAATGCAAGAATATATTGTATTCATGGGAGAACATGATATAAATATATTAATGATATTTTTTAGGGTAAACATGGGTTTTGTTATCACCAAATAAAAGGATAAATATAGGAGTGGTTCAACAGTTCCACATGGCCTAGGGGATGAGAAGGACATATGGAAACTAATGGACTTCAAATAGGACTTCCAGTTTGTGCTCGACGCTCAAACACACAATCACCAAATTAGTTTCGTTTCAAACTTTCGGAACTCGGGTTTGGGGGGTCTAAAATTAGAAATACTAATCTAATCGGCCTCCAGTTTGTTCCAACACGGCCAGAGCTAGGGTTGTAAACGGAGCGGATATGGGTTTTTCGTGTCCACTCTAAATATTTAATCGAATAATTCGTATTTGCTTCGAATAAAATTTAGATACGGAGCAGATATCTTAGTCGGATAATGTTCAAATTTAGTGTGGATATGGATATTATCCGGTTCGAAAATATGAGACTAGATATCAGATGTTTAATGATCTAAAAATCAGAAAAAAAATCTGTAAATTCTAAAATTACATAAATTGATCCATAACTAATGAGGGTGTTGTAGTGCCGGAGAGAGAGAGAGAGAGAGAGAGAGAGAGAGAGAGAGAGAGAGAGAGAGAGAGAGAGAGAGAGAGAGAGAGAGAGAGAGAGAGAGAGAGAGAGAGAGAGAGAGAGAGAGAGAGAGAGAGAGAGAGAGAGAGAGAGAGAGAGAGAGAGAGAGAGAGGGAAGGCCAAGTGGGGGGAGGGGTGCTGTCGGAGGGGGGGGGACAAAGAGAGACAGAGGAAAGGAGTGAGGATTGAGGGAGAGGGGCACTACCAGAGGGGGGAATAGAGAGAGAGAGGGAGGGGGTGAGACTGAGGGGAGGGTGCCGCCGAAGGGGGGGGAGGATACCAGAGGGGGGATAGAGAGAAATCCAAAAGAGATAAAGAGAGGGATTGAGGACTGAGGGGGAGGGGTGCTGTCGTGTTAGAGAGAGAGAGAGAGAGAGAGAGAGAGAGAGAGAGAGAGAGAGAGAGAGAGAGAGAGAGAGAGAGAGAGAGAGAGAGAGAGAGAGGCCAGGTGGGGGGGGGGAGGGGTGTCACTGAAGGGGGGGGGAGGATATCAAAGGGGGGGGGTGGGATAGGGGGGATACCAGAGGGGGGAGGATCCAGAGAGGGGGATACCAGGGGGGAGGATCTTCACGGCCCTGGCTGGGGTAGCCGCCGCTCGAGGCCGGGGTAGCCACCTCTCTTCGTCTGCACAGATCGCCTGGCTTTGGGGATCGAGGGGATGACGCCACGACAACGAGGGGGGTCACGACTCATGGCTTCACTGGCTAGTGGGACTGGTGAGTGGTGAGTGGGGTAGCTAGGGTTTTTTATATATTTATATATTATATATAGATCATTAGATCTAAGATCTAATGACCATGATTCATCCGATTTTGGAGCGGATCTTAAACGGAGCGGATCACCCAATTCCGTGTCTGCTCCGTTTATTATCCAGATATTATCCGTATCCAAAATTCGATCTGATGGATATATGTTAAACGAATAATATCCACTTAACCAGATACGAATCTGAATCGGATCCGGATAATATCCGAATCCATTTACAGCCCTAGCCAGGGTGATGAGAATGACTTGTGGAAACTGACGGAGTTTAAATCGAACTTCCAGTTTGAGCTCGAGGCTTAAATACACATTCACCAAATTAGTTTAATTTCAAACCATCAGAACTCAGGTTTGGGGGTTTAAATTTAGAAATACTGATCTAATTGGCCTCCGACTTGTTCCAACATGGCCGAGGCGATGAGAATCATCATCATCATCATCATCATAGCCTTATCCCATTATTTGGGGTTGGCTACATGAATCCTTTTCCGCCAAACATTTCTATCAAGTGCTATAGTCTGTTTAAATTCAAGAAGTCCAAATCCTTCTTAATAACATCGCACCATCTCATTTTAGGCCTACCCCTAGCTCTTTTACTAGCATCCACTAAATTTGGTCACATCTGTTAACCGGCGCCGAGTTAGGGCGACGATACACGTGTCCAAACCACCTAAGTCTATTTTCTCTCATTTTTTCTATCAATTGGAGCTATCCCCAAATCCTCACGGAAACGCTCATTCCTAATCTTATCTTTCTTAGTCTTACCACACATCCATCTCAGCATCCTCATCTCTGCTACACATAATTTGTTAACGTGTTCCTTTCGCACTGCCCAACACTCGGTACCATATAATAAAACATGCCTCACTGCCGTTCTATAAAACTTTCCTTTAAGTTTCACTGGTATACGACGATCGCAGAGGACTCCTGATGCACTTTTCCATTTTAGCCAGCCTGCCTTAATCCTGTGTGCAACATCGTCATAAATCTCTCCATTCTCTTGGATGATAGATCCCAAGTATCGAAAGCTACTACTCTTAGAAATATCTTGGCCATCAATTTGAACCATATCTCCTTGAGGCACCCTTTGATTACTATAATTATAGTGCATAAACTCAGACTTACTCCTACTAATTTTAAAACCTTTAGACTCCAAACCCTGTCTCCAACTTTCTAGCTGAGTTCTATTGATTTATGGAAATTGACAGAGTTCAAATAAGACTTCCAGTTTAAGCTCGACGCTCAAACACACAATCACCAAATTGGTTTAGTTTCAAATCTTCAGAACTCGGGTTTGGGGGTCCAAAATTAGAAATACTAATCTGATTAGCCTCTGTTTATTCCAACAGAATTAGGGTGATGAGAATGACTTGTGAAAACTGATGGAGTTCAAATCGGACTTCCAATTTGAGCTCGACGCTCAAATACACATTCACCAAATTAGTTTAGTTTCAAATCAATATAACTCCGATTTGGGAATCCAAAATTAGAAATACTGATCCGATTGACCTCCGACTTGTTCCAACACGGTTAGGGCGATGAAAATGACTTGGGGAAACTAATAGAGTTCAAATTAGACTTCTAGTTTAAGCTCCACGCTCAAATATACAATCACCAAATTAGTTTAGTTTCAAACCTTTGAAACTCGGGTTTGGGTGTCCAAAATTAGAAATACTAATCTGCTCGGCCTTAGGTTTATTCCAATACGGCCAAGGCGATGAGAATAACCTGTAGAAACTGACGGAGTTCAAATCGAACTTGCAGTTTGAGCTCGACGCTCAAACACACAATCACAAAATTAGTTTCGTTTCAAACCTTTAGAACTCAGGGTTGAGGGTCCAAAATTAGAATACTAATCTAGTCGGCCTTCGGTTTATTCCAACATGACCGGGGCGATAAGAATGACTTGTGGAAACTGACGGACTTCCAGTTTGAGCTCGACGCTCAAATACACATTCACCAAATTAGTTTAGTTTCAAATCATCAGAGCTCGATTTGGAGGTCCAAAATTAGAAATACTAATCCGATCGACCACCGGCTTATTCCAACACGGCTGGGGCGATGAGAATGACTTGTGGAAATTGACGGAGTTCAAATCAGATTTCCAGTTTGAGCTTGACGCTCAAATACACATAATCAAACTAGTTTAGTTTAAAAGTGAGCGAATTTATATGAAAAAATAAATTCTGAAAAAATGGAGAATTTATTTCTTTTGGTTATTAATTTTAATGTACTATTCTTATAAGTCTATTGTAGGTTCCTTCATCGAGTGGCATCGAAGGAGACGAGGGGGATGTAGATGTTGAGGATCCATGATATATTTCCTTTTATTATTGTGGACATTTATGTATTGTTGTTCTTTAATGATTGAGTGGTTTTTATTTTTATTATTGTTGTAAAACATGTTATTTTTTATATTTAATTTTAAAAAAATAAAAGAAAAATCAGAGACCGATTAGTGATCGAACATGTTGGGTCACGAATTTGGTCACTAATTAGTGACTGAATCTATGACCGTTGGTGTAGTGACACGATCTTTCTGGATTCGTGTTTAATGGTTTTGTAGTGGTGCTCTTGACCAAGAGGTGGTCATTGGGCCTTGGACGAGGTTTCCGTGTGTTGTGTGGGCATTGTGGGTCAGAGGTTCTAACCCAAACAGCCTGTTGGTTCACTGGTTGTGAACGCGACAGAGGAAGTCGTCGCGATTTGAAATGCAACGGTTTACCTCGTCACGATTCACAGAACCACCTTTGCATTGAGCGGTGCTTTGGGCTTCGATTGGCAACGGTTAGGGTCATCGTGTTTAACTCTTAAACTCGACGTCTGACTACGTCACGATTTTGAACTGAGGTTTAATTGCCTTGTTTCGCCTAGACAGAGCAGAGGAGCTCTGTTCAGGCAAAGGGGGAACTGTTGAGGGGTTTTCTCCAGTGTTTCGGCCTTCTAGCAGCTCGTACAGTGTGGGTTCCACACAAGGATGACGTCCGAAGCATGGACTGGCCGGTGACGTAGTGTTTCTATGTTTTGCGGTATCTCCGAGATGGTAGGGAGACTTCCTTCTTGTTTACTTTATTTTGAGTGGTTTAAGGGGTGGTGGCATGTGTGGGTGGTTTGCCATATTGTGGATTTCCTATTAAATGATTTAGCTTGGTATTGGAATCATATATGTGTTGGTTTTCCCGTGGAGAAGGTGGGTTCAGCCTGGGAGCTGAACTCACTATCGCGTTTGAAATGCGACGGGGTGCACCGTCGCATTCATGATATGAACACGACACCATGCATCGTTGCATTTCTGATTCTGTCTGGTGTGCAGTGGCGGTGGTTTGGACGCGACCACTCGACCCGTCGCGTTCTTTTTGAACACAACAGTGTGGTCTGTCGCGATTCAGAGTAAGGTTTAGTGTGGTCCTTATCACAATGTATTGTGCCGTCGCGATTTGGACGTTGATTGTCGTGTTGACTGGTTAAGCCTGAAGGCAACGTATCATGCCGTCGCGATATGGTCGTGACACTGGTCCCTATCATGTTAAGGTTTTGAATCACATCTAGGCAGGTCGTCACGATTTGAAAGGCGATGCCTATGTCTGTCGCGTTTTAGGTTCTGTGGTTTGCTTGTGGTGGTCGGGCAGTGAGGTTCCAGTGTGAACCTAGCCTTAGTCCTTTGCTGTTTTTTTTAAAGGCTACTTAAGATGGTTAAGTTACCTATGTAGGGGTGATATATGAGTAGTTAGTGAATTATGTAATTCATGTTACGTTCGTTATTGTATTAAGTTAAGTGGTTAATGTGGAAGGTGTTGTGTGTTGCTATGGAGGTCATGAGATGACCAATGACATGCAAGGTTATTATATGTTATTGTGGTTCATGTATGTATTGGTGTAGGTTGGCTTGAAGGTCACATGGTGACCGGTGACAAGCTAATCCTGACACTTGTATACCGTGGTTTATAAATAAAGATTGTATAAGTATATATCGTGGTTTGTGCGTTCGCTGAGTCTGGTGGTCCGGCGCCTATTCCAGAATACCTCTTCAGTCAGGTACCCCAGGTTCTGTGTGAGCCAGACATGCGTTTGTTGTGCTCGGGGCATGTCACAGTATGGTGTGTACCACTGAGGTTTGTGTCGTTTTCCTAGACACCCTCACTCTTGTGTTTGAGTTGTACATCTGGCTGAGGGAAAGACGACAGGGGGTTGCAACTTGTGTTTGTGGGTGTGCAGTCGCTTGTAGCGCGCTCGTGGTTGGGGGGACAGACACCAGTAGACGTACTGATCCCCAGCTAGTCCTGTGTTTCAAGTGCCTCACTTTAGGGAGCTCGGGTTGGAGTCCCTAGAGGTGCCATGCATGGACCTGCAACTATGTGTAGTCTGTAGGTGTGGTGTTGGTTAGTCTCCACTGTTCTTTGGCTTGTGGTTGTGGAGTGGCAGTTGGACCTTTCGTTCGTGACTGCGAGACTGAGAGGTTGTTCTTGTGCTGTGTTGTCTGGGTTCGATACTGGTGTCATGAACCAATAGTCCATTCCTGTGTGGTGGCGTCGTTCCTTTTCGACTTGTGCTTTGCCACTGGTTGTGGCTTGTGTGTTGTGACTTGCTGGTTGAGGTTTTACCTGTTGGGGTGTGTCTTGGTGGTGGCACAGTTGTGGTTGTGGTTCCGTGGTGGTACCTCATGGTAGTAGGTATCTGTATCCTTCGTGGGTAGCTTTGTGTTGTGGTACGTCGTGTACTAGCCTCCTCAGGTGTTGAGGTGGACTCATGTTCTGTGGAGGTCATGTGGTGTGACCTTCCACCCGTTGTGTTATACCTTTCTTTGGGTAAGTTTTCGCTTGTGGTTTAGTGTGACGTGGTTTGGCATGTTGATGCCAGTCCTGTTACCTTACGTGGGTAGGTTGCCTATGAAGCTTGTAGCGTAGGCAGTGGTTTTCCTGTGAGGTTTGTAGCTTAGGCGACCAGTTGTCGTAGTGGTTGCTTGTGAGGCATGTGGCCTAGGCATTTCAGCTGTTGGGCGGACTAGTGGTGCTGTGTTGGTCTTGTTGTTTCTCTTACCTTCTAAGATCAGTGCTAACTGGTGCAATTATGTTTTAGTTACTGTTAATTATGATTGTGTGAGCATGATATGGTTTGGCTATCAGTGTTGCCAGTGAAACTCTTTGGGGTTGAGGTCTCTTCAGTTTTGGGTGTTATTTTTAGGAGGTCCCTACTGAGCCTGTGACTTGTTGAGGCTCACTCCCTTACAGCTCTTTTCAAGTGTTTGCGGTTTTGTGTGGCGCAACTGAGGCATTGTGGCAGACTTGTACCACCAGCAGTAGATTTTGGTAGTCTTGTGTAAGCTTGTGCTCCCTCAGGGTATGCCCCAGGTAATTATACTTTCTTTATGAACATGTAATAATGCATTGGGACAGTTGTACATTGTTGTATATAGGTATGAGCACATGTACGTTCTTGTATCTTATACTCTTGTTGTTGTCTTTTATATTTTTATTGAACACTTGTGTGTGATATCCCTTACGAGACTTCGGTCTGATTGCGGGAGGCGAACTTGGATATGAAGCCTTATTGGGCATAAATATCCAGGGCCGTTACAGTTGGTATAAAAGCATGGTCTAGTTAGAATATGAAAAGACATTGATGTTACAATGTCCCAAGACATGGTTTAATGTCCACTGCTGGTAGTAAGTCTACGGTTTTGTGTGGTTTAAGGTGGTTTTTACTAGAGTTTCTGGCATGTGAATTGGGTGCTTGTGTTTGTCGAATTGGCAGTTGTTAGCAGTTGTCGAGAAATGGTGTGGTTAGAGGTATAACTTTGGTGGTTATACCAGTGTGCCAGGTTGCAGTAAAAGTCTAGTTGTTTAAATGTTCTCAGTTATAGAAATTGAAGGGAATAGTGAATTCAGTTATGATATTTAGAAAAGATAAAGTTGTGTTCTGAGAAGGATATGTTTTGAAGGTGTTTTAGTGAGGTACAGAGTTGGTAGAGACAGGTATACGGTAATAGTGTGATAGAATAACAGAGGGAACAATGTTATAATGAGGAATATTATGTGTAAAGGATTGTCAAGTGTACGAATTGTGGTTGAGAACATTAATAGAGGTAATCGTTGTGTCTAAGATTTGTGTCAGTTGGTGTTAGGAGGCAACTTGGATGATAATGTGATCAATGGTATGGAAGATTTTGAATGATTAAGAGAGGCAGCTCAGTTTGAGAAGAGGTATTAGTAAACAGAGGAGCAATGATTTGTGGCAGTCAGATAAGAATAAGTGTGTTTTGTGATTAGTGATGAGTGCAGTAAAGGGCTTGAGAATAGTGCTGTTGTGAGTAATGATGATAATGGGGAACTTGATATAGAGATCCATGTAAGTATGTGCCAAGGTGACCAGTTGGGTAAAGAAAGAGTAAAGTAAGATCAGTGTATAGTTAGATTTTTTGAGAATTTCACAAGAAAGATACTCACTTGGCAAGTAGTAGTTTGTGAGGATTCCACATAATGGATTGTTAAAGAATGTAGTGTTGAAGATCATATTGGTGATGTTTAGTAGTTGGGTACAGTTTGTGGAAAAAGAGAAAGGTAAAGTATGCGTCCGAAAAAGATTGAGGTTGAGGTTAAGAATAATTGGAATGAGTTTGAGCTAAGTGAAACAAAATAGAAGGAGATGAATCAATTGAGAGGCAGTTAAGGAATATCAACTGAGTGGAACAACAAGGCAGATTATGAAAAGATATTAATGGATATGCTGTAATAGTGGCATTTTCAGTATTTGGGAATAAAGCAGTAATGTGAAATAAGGGAATTAGGCAGAGCAAGTATGGTAATTAAAGAGATTGGTATTCAGATTTGAGCTCTGGCAGTATTTTAGTAAAGGATGAATGTATATTAGCAGAAGTTACAGTGTGAATGGTACAGTAAGATTAACTAGATCGTAGAATAATTAAGAGAAATGTTTTGCAGAAAAGATATTATGTTTAATGTAGTTGGCAGTACAGATAAAGTTAAGAGTTATTGACCAGAGAAAGAAAGAGTATAACAGATTATGAAATAGATATAATCAGATGGCTCAGGAAACGTTCAGCAAGAGTTTGCATGCCAGTGCACAAGAAGTGATTTAGTTAAGCAGAAGTATACTTTTATAAAAATATTTTAGAATTTGATGTGCACAAAAGTAGATCAGTTAAAGAATATTTTGAAAGGTTGTGGCTATAATGTGATTAGTCAGCCAGAGAATATGATTTAAAGCAAGGAAGGTATATAAAGAGCAAGGTATGTTAGTAGCGATATGGCAGAACTCAGAATTTAAGTATGTTGCACAATCAGAATTAAAATATTAAGAAAAGTAGTTCAGAAATTCAGATATTTTCTTCCAGTTTTAATTGATTGAGTAAGATGAATTGAGAAGCAAGTAAAGTTAGAATAGAGTCCAGTTGGAGTTAGAGTAATAGTGAAAGAGGAAAGTAATTGAAAGTAATAATGGGAGCAGAATTTATGGAATATTTTGCCAAGTATCCAGTGTAAATAGAGTAGCACAGTAGAAGCATGGACGATTTAATATTCACAGGTTATCAGAGGTTTGAATGATTGAAGGAAAGTTTAAGGTTTTTGCACAATGAAATAAAGAGGCAATGATTTTTAGTCAGATATGAGTAAGGTAGCATGAGTAGAAGGGTATGAAGAGGCAGAAAATGCAGAAATGATAATATGAGTTTCTTTGACAAGCTGGCAGTTGAGAACGTGAATACAGATGAGGCAGAGTAACAGTTGGCAATGATAGGCAGATAATGGAATGGCACTGAGGAATCTGAGAATTTAAAGAGAATTAGCATGGCAGAGCACTTAAGAGTGGCCGTGTATAGTAAGAGGTTTTAAGTAAGTGAGGTGGTTCAGAAAAAATGTTGCAAACACAGCTGGGAAAAGGTGGAAGCAGGTTGAGTCCAAGGAGATAAAGTGACAACACCAAGATAGAATTGTCTGCAGTTGAAAGGTAAAGAAAAGCAGATTGACACAAAAGAGAAGAGTAGCTATGAAAGGAATTAAAGAGAAAGGAAAAGCAAAACAAACACAGAAATGAGTAGATTGAGTCAGCCAGTGTAGATGGTTTGAAAGGCAAGTGCAGAGAAAGTGTATCCTACTTGTTCTGTATATGGCTTAAATTCTTTTTAGGTGATAGTCCGGCTTGCCGTGGTTTCATTCTGAATGTCAGGGACGACATTCTTTTTTAGGTGATAGTAATGTAGTGACACGATCTTTCCGAATCCATGTTTAATGGTTTTGTAGTGGTGCTCTTGACCAAGAGGTGGTCATTGGGCCTTGGACTAGGTTTCCGTGTGTTGTGTGGGCATTGTGGGCCGCGGGTTCTAGCCCAAACAACCCGTTGGTCCACTGGTTGTGAACGCGACGGAGGAAGTAATCGCGATTTGAAACGCGATGATTTACCTCGTCGCGATTCACGAAACCACCTTTGCGTTGAGCGGCGCTTTGGGCTTCGATTTGCGACGGTTATGGTCGTCGTGTTTAACTCTTAAATGTGACGTCTGACTACGTCATGATTTTGAACCGAGGTTTAATTGCCCTATTTCGCCCAGACAGAGCAGAGGAGCTCTGTCCAGGCGAAGGAGGAGTTGCTGAGGGGTTTTCTCCAGTGTTTCAGCCTTCTGGCGGCTCGTGCAGCGCGGGTTCCACGCAAGAATGATGTTCGGAGCATGGATTGGCTGGTGACGTAGTGTTTCTGCACTTTGCGGGATCTTCGAGATGGTATGGAGACTTCCTTCTTGTTTACTTTGTTTTGAGTGGTTTAAGGGGTGGTGGCATGTGTGGGTGGTTTGCCATATTGTGGATTTCATGTTAAATGATTTAGCTTGGCATTGGAATCATATATGTGTTGGTTTTCCCGTGGAGGAGGTGGGTTCAGCCTATGAGCTGAACTCACTATCACGTTTGAAATGTGATGGGGTGCACCGTCGCGTTCATGATATGAACACGATGCCAAGCATCGTCGTGTTTCTGATTCTGTTTGGTGTGCAGTGGCGGTGGTTTGGACACGACCACTCGACCCGTCGTGTTCTTCTTGAACGCGACGGTGTGGTCCGTCGCGATTCAGAGTAAGGTTTAGTGTGGTCCTTATCGCGACGTATTGTGCCGTCGTGATTTGAATGTTGACTGTCATGTTGACCGGTTGAGCCTGAAGGCGACGTATCAGGCCATCGCGATATGGTCGCGACACTGTCCCTGTCGCGTTAAGGTTTTGAATCGCGTCTGGGTAGGTCATCGCAATTTGAAAGGCGACGCCTATGTCCGTCGCGTTTTAGGTTCTGTGGTTTGCTTGTGGTGGTCGGGCAGTGAGGTTCCAGTGTGAACGTAGCCTTGGTCTTTTGCTATCTTTTTTAAAGGCTACTTAAGATGGTTGAGTTAGTAAAGCATGTGTAGGGGTGATATATGAGTAGTTAGTGAATTATGTAATTCATGTTACGTTCGTTATTGTATTAAGTTAAGTGGTTAATGTGCAAGGTGTTGTGTGTTGGTATGGAGGTCATGAGATGACCAATGACAGGGAAGGTTATTATATGTTATTGTGGTTCATGTATGTATCGGTGTAGGTTGGCTTGAAGGTCACATGGAGACCGGTGACAAGCTAATCCTGACACTTGTATATCGTAGTTTATAAATAAAGATTGTATAAGTATATATCGTGGTTTGTGCGTTTGCTGAGTCTGGTGGTCCAACACCTATTCTGGAATACCTCTTCAGTCGGGTACCCCAGGTTCTATGTGAGCCAGACATGTGTGTTTGTTGTGCTCGGGGCGTGTCCCGGTACGGTGTGTACCACTGAGGTTTGTGTCGTCTTCCTGGACACCCTCACTCCTGTGTTTGAGTTGTACGTCCAGTTGAGGGAAATATGATAGGGGGCAGAAACTTGTGTTTGTGGGTGTGCAGTAGCTTGTAGCACGCTCGTGGTTGGGGGGACAGACACCAATAGACGTACTGGTCCCTAGCTAGTCTTGTGTTTCCAGTGCCCCACTTTAGGGAGCTCGGGTCGGAGTCCCTAGAGGTGCCAGGCATGGACCTACAGCTATGTGTAGTCTACAGTGTGGTGTTGGTTAGTCTCCACTGTTCTTTGGCTTGTGGTTGTGGAGCGGCAGTTGGACCTTTCTGTTGAACCACTCTCTATTTGTTCTTGTATTTTGGTGATAATAAAATTTATGATGTAACTTAAATTGAATATTTTGTTTCATCTGTGTCGCATCAATCTCATAGCAAAAGCTAAGTCTTTCATTGATGCAATATTAGCGCACTAAAATGATAAAATCGATGTTTAATCAATATACATCGATTTCTGTTTAAAGTGCCAAAGTATCAAGCGCCGCAACGATTTTCCAAGAAGTCGATGCCATAACGATTTCATAAGTGTTCATAACGATTTCTTCTTTGAGCGTATTGATTTGATAAGAAGTCGTTCCCATAACGATTCCTTAAGTGACCGAAATGATTTTCCAAGAAGTCGATGCCATAACGATTTCATAAGTATTCGCAACGATTTCTTTAGAAGCCATAACGTTTTGTTAAGAAGTCGATGCCATAACGATTTCTTCTTTGAGCGCAGTGATTTGGTAAGAAATCGTTCCCATAACGATTTGTTAAGAAATCGTTCCCATAACGATTTCATAAGTCTTGCTCATAACGATTTCTTCATGGATTCTGTTGAAACACAGATTGCCTTTATATTTCAAATATGCTTGGCGCTTAAATAAAAAGTCAAATATCTTCTGACAAAAAGCTGCATGCATATTTCAGAATCTTGTCAAAAAGATATGACCTACTATTTTCAGTATGTTAGCAGAAGCACAGTACCATGCATCGTTTATCATAAACACTCTTTTATGCTAACACTCTCTTCTATGCTCACAGACATCGAAGACCATCAGAGTCTGATTAAGACAAATGAAGAGGAGATGAGCAACGGCTAGAACTCCAACGGATCTCTTCAACGGATCTATTCTAAAGCTGCTCAATATAAAAGATGGAGCATTGCTGAAAAACAAGAAGAGCCTTTTCTTGAATATCTTTGAAGGAGTGTACATCTGTGAGAAGCACCTTCACGCCACATACACTCAAGGAAAGAGAGAAAGAGCCTGAGCCAAGAAGAAGCATTCAAAGCATTTCAAGCTCTCAAGCTTCCAAGCTTTCAAGCATTCGAGCCTTCTTTTCTCTCTTCTGTTTTCTCTCCGAGCTTATTGTATATCTGGGGAGAGTTTGGGACTGTGAGCTTTACATGAGTGTTCATCTTGTAAGGTCTCTCAGTCTGATCTTTCTAAGAAAGATCTGTGTCCAGCTGTAGGACTGTATACAGTTGTTAACCCAGCTAGGGGTTGGTGTCTAGCAGAACCTAACTGGGGTTTGTACCAGTTGTTAACCCAGCTAGGGGTTGGTGTCTAGCAGAACCTAACTGGGGTTTGTACCAGTTGTTAACCCAGCTAGGGGTTGGTGTCTAGCAGAACCTAACTGGGGTTTGTACCAGTTGTCAACCCAGCTAGGGGTTTGTGTCTAGCAGAACCGCACTGGGGTTTGTTCCAGGAGGTTGGCTTCTTTACCTGTAAGAGAAGTGGGCTGCCTTCTTGCCCGGGAAAGAGAAGAAGACCTGGTGGGGGATCCAGGGTGTTGTAAGGTCCATAAGGGGGACTGTACCCTTGGTTAGTGAAATCCCAAGAGTTTGCTTGGGGACTGGACGTAGGACTTCCATGTGGGAAGGGCCGAACCAGGATAAATCTCCTGTGTCCTTGTGTGATTGTTTATTTGCTTCCGCACTGCACTCTCTATCACACTGAACTAACCAAGCTTTCAAGTGTTATTTTCTGTGTTTAAGATTCTATTTCAGATTTCAGAAAAACCTATTCACCCCCCCTCTAGGTTGGCTTGCTGCCGTACCAAAAGGGCCAACAAGTGGTATCAGAGCGGGTCTCTGAACTTTCAAAGAAGATCCAACGATCTTAGAGTAAAGATCCATGGCAGCTCAAGGATATGCTGAAGGACAATCAGTCACCAGACCTCCATTCTTTGATGGAGAAGATTATCAACACTGGAAGATAAGGATGGAATGCTTCATTCGAGGCACAGACTTTGATCTATGGCAGGTAATTGAGGTAGGTGATTTTGTTTTTATCCCTGCTGAAAACACTACTACTATCACAGCAGCGGATAAGATAAAGTTATCACTAAACTTTAAAGCTAAGAACTATTTATGTTGCGCTTTATCCAAAAAGGAATTCAGTAGAGTATCTACATGTATATCTGCTAAAGATATGTGGGACAAATTGAAGCTCACATATGAAGAAATACCCACTACGGATGAAATACCTACTGATGCTCAAGTGTTTAAAGAAACAAGACAGGAAGCTATAACTCCATCATCTTCAACTGTCACCATTCAAAAGGAGCAACAGGAAGGACCTCATGATGTCATCCTTCCACCTGAAGAAGAAGAGTTAAAGGAGGAACCTCAGAGTGAGGGGGAGCCTCATATCCTTTTCAAAAAGGACATCTCTGAGGAAATAAGCGCTGAAGAAGCTTCTGATGATGAAAACGCTGAGGATAAGGCTCATAAAATCCAAGTAACTTCTCAGGAGACATCTTCTGTAAACAACTCCTCAGGTAGCTTCAACATTAAAGAAGAAAATGCCTATCTACTCTTGATGAACAAAAGGAAAAGGCATTCAAATGGGTATGGTTAGAGGATTCTCAAAACATCCGATTGGTGACTACCAACTCTTCACTTCATTCTAATCTGAAGAGGAAGTAGTCATCCTTTAGTTTTAGTTTTGTATTTTAAATGTACATTTATGTTTGTTATATTCAGTAAGCTACAATGCTACTAACAGTGTTTGCAAGTTTTCTGTTAAGATGTATGCAGATAAAAAATCTTGAAGACTTGACAAACAACATGTCAAAGGTCAAGAGCAACAAGATCAGACTTGCCTCACATTAAGAGGGAGTCTCATGCTCAGGGGGAGCAAAGATTAAGGGGGAGTAAGTTCAAATATCAAAATGTTGAACCCCTCAATGGTAAGAAATTCTCTCAAAAAGGGGGAGAGAAAATCCTGGTAAGATCCATCCTTTTTGGTTAGTGACAAAAAGGGGAGAGTTTGTATGAATTTTCTGAAACCTCTTTGCTATATATATTTTTATCAGAAAATTCACATAAATTTTGTCATCACCAAAAAGGGGGAGATTGTTGAACCACTCTCTATTTGTTCTGTATTTTGGTGATAATAAAATTTATGATGTAACTTAAATTGAATATTTTGTTTCATCTGTGTCGCATCAATCTCATAGCAAAAGCTAAGTCTTTCATTGATGCAATATTTAGCGCACTAAAATGATAAAATCGATGTTTAATCAATATACATCGATTTCTGTTTAAAGTGCCAAAGTATCAAGCGCCGCAACGATTTTCCAAGAAGTCGATGCCATAACGATTTCATAAGTGTTCGTAACGATTTCTTCTTTGAGCGTATTGATTTGATAAGAAGTCGTTCCCATAACGATTCCTTAAGTGACCGAAATGATTTTCCAAGAAGTCGATGCCATAACGATTTCATAAGTATTCGCAACGATTTCTTTAGAAGCCATAACGTTTTTGTTAAGAGTCGATGCCATAACGATTTCTTCTTTGAGCGCAGTGATTTGGTAAGAAATCGTTCCCATAACGATTTGTTAAGAAATCGTTCCCATAACGATTTCATAAGTCTTGCTCATAACGATTTCTTCATGGATTCTGTTGAAACACAGATTGCCTTATATTTCAAATATGCTTGGCGCTTAAATAAAAAGTCAAATATCTTCTGACAAAAAGCGCATGCATATTTCAGATCTTGTCAAAAAGATATGACCTACTATTTTCAGTATGTTAGCAGAAGCACAGTACCAGCATCGTTTATCATAAACACTCTTTTATGCTAACACTCTCTTCTATGCTCACAGACATCGAAGACCATCAGAGTCTGATTAAGACAAATGAAGAGGAGATGAGCAACGGCTAGAACTCCAACGGATCTCTTCAACCGGATCTATTCTAAAGCTGCTCAATATAAAATGGAGCATTGCTGAAAAACAAGAAGCCTTTTCTTGAATATCTTTGAAGGAGTGTACATCTGTGAGAAGCACCTTCACGCCACATACACTCAAGGAAAGAGAGAAAGAGCCTGAGCCAAGAAGAAGCATTCAAAGCATTTCAAGCTCTCAAGCTTCCAAGCTTTCAAGCATTCGAGCCTTCTTTTCTCTCTTCTGTTTTCTCTCCGAGCTTATTGTATATCTGGGGAGAGTTTGGGACTGTGAGCTTTACATGAGTGTTCATCTTGTAAGGTCTCTCAGTCTGATCTTTCTAAGAAATCTGTGTCCAGCTGTAGGACTGTATACAGTTGTTAACCAGCTAGGGGTTGGTGTCTAGCAGAACCTAACTGGGGTTTGTACCAGTTGTTAACCCCAGCTAGGGTTGGTGTCTAGCAGAACCTAACTGGGGTTTGTACCAGTTGTTAACCCAGCTAGGGGTTGGTGTCTAGCAGAACCTAACTGGGGTTTGTACCAGTTGTCAACCCAGCTAGGGGTTTGTGTCTAGCAGAACCGCACTGGGGTTTGTTCCAGGAGGTTGGCTTCTTTACCTGTAAGAGAAGTGGGCTGCCTTCTTGCCCGGGAAGAGAAGAAGACCTGGTGGGGGATCCAGGGTGTTGTAAGGTCCATAAGGGGGACTGTACCCTTGGTTAGTGAAATCCCAAGAGTTTGCTTGGGGACTGGACGTAGGACTTCCATGTGGGAAGGGCCGAACCAGGATAAATCTCCTGTGTCCTTGTGTGATTGTTTATTTGCTTCCGCACTGCACTCTCTATCACACTGAACTAACCAAGCTTTCAAGTGTTATTTTCTGTGTTTAAGATTCTATTTCAGATTTCAGAAAAACCTATTCACCCCCCCCTAGGTTGGCTTGCTGCCGTACCAAAAGGGCCAACACTTTCGTCTGTGACTGCGAGACTGAGAGGTTGTTCTTGTGCTGTGTTGTCTGGGTTGGATATTGACGTCATGAACCAATAGTCCGTTCCCGTGTGGTGGTGTCGTTCCTTTTCGACTCGTGCTTTGCCACTGGTGGTGGCTTGTGTGTTGTGACTCGTTGGTTGAGGTTTTACCCATTGGGGTGTGTCTTGGTGGTGGCACTGTTGTGGTTGTGGTTCCGTGGTGGTACCTCGTGGTAGTAGGCATCTGTACCCTTCATGGGTAGCTTTGTGTTGTGGTACGTCGTGTACCAGCCTCCTCAGGTGTTGAGGTGGACTCATGTTCTGTGGAGGTCATGTGGTGTGACCTTTCACCCGTTGTGTTATACCCTTCTTTTGGTAAGTTTCCGCTTGTGGTTTAGTGTGACGTGGTTTGACATGTTGATGCCAGTCCTGTTACCTTACGTGGGTAGGTTGCTTGTGAAGCTTGTAGCCTAGGCAGTGATTTTTGTAAGGCCCTCGATTTTGTTGTATTACTTTTTTACATGAAAATAATTCATGCTTGTGTATGCATAGAATGTACAATCTACGTACGTATTAACTAGTTATACTTATGTGTGCATGTGTGTAATTAGTGTAAATAGTGTATGATTGCGTGGTGGTAGTGTGTACATGATAGTATATGTAGGCATGTACATATGTAAAGTTAAGCATGGTTTCTACATGTTTTAAGTTCTGGCCGAAGGGCCAAATTAGCGTCAACATGGATGGACGTCCATGCTGAGTCAGCGTCCACCTCGATGGATGCCAATGCTAAGTAAACGTCCATTGATGTGGACGTTATATCTCTGACCTGCATGCATTGCAGACCCCGAAATTCCGGGGGCAAGCAAGCCCAGCCATAGGGGAGATGTCCCCAACGGCTAGCAGGCCTTCACATCACCTCTCCGGGGTTCCCTAAACCCCTCTCCTTTAAACCAAACTCCTTCTGCACTAGAAAGAGTTCTCTTGACTCTTTGTAAAGAGGAGAGAAACCCTAGCTCAAGACTGGAGGAAAAACTGAACTTGGCAAGCTTGAATCCGACGACTGAAGGCTGCTTCTGGCGATCCACTGCTACTAGGAGGGAGTCTAGACCTTGGGGAAGGCTTCCCCAACACTGGACTGAAGCTTGCATCGACCAAGAACCCGGAGGAGAGCTCTTTTGGAGGCTTCTTAGGACTGCCCAAGGAGAGCTTCAATGACACCTTAGATCCCTTTGAAGATTTAATTAGAGGCAAGTAACCTACCCACTTCGTCCATGTATGTGTCTAGGAGGTTTCTACCATTTTTATGGGATTTTATCGTGTCCTGGATCCTCACATTCCTCTGTTATTTGGAGCTCGGTCTGTGTTTCTACACAGACAGGAACTTGGCGTCAAGTCCCCTTGCCGCCAAGATCTCCAGTCAGTGGCCAGCGATCATGCCGTCCATCTCCTTGAACGGCCAGACACTGCCGTCAAGTTCTTCAGTGCAGAACAGTGAGCGTTCTCCCCTTCTATATGATTAATTTCCGAAGTGTTCTCGCATGAGGATATAATGTAATTGTATATGTTATGTAAAATAGACAATGTGAGTGTGTGGAATATTCTGTGGCTTTTGGATGAATGGCATGAAATTGTTAGATTTATCGAAATACATGTTGGAAATGGATTATGCATGATTACCTACGTCTACATGATTCCTGAGGAATTAAATGCCCCAAACTTTCTATATCATGTGTACTGTGCCAGTCCATACCCTGCAAATTTGAGAATTGTTCATGTTCATCTGATTTACTGTAATTTTTGCAATGGAAATAGAAAGCATGAGTGTTATTCAAAATTTACAGTAATTGTGTGTGTGCAATAAAATCGGAGAAAATTTCTTAAGGATTTGTATGTAGGTTCAGGGCTGTGAACTATCAAACTGGATATTCATGCTATGTTCCATGATAAATTGAATTATGAATGGCATGCAATTGAATGTTTTAATTTATGTAAATGTAATATGGACTCAGAAAAAATCTCGAAATTTGTATGCGTGGTCTTAAACTACAACCAGTGTGTGCTTAAATTTTCATGTGATTTGGATAACAGAAATGGTATTATGAGAATTCCATGTGAAAACAAATGATTAATGCATGTTATCAATGAATGTGGTTTGATTAGGCATTTTCAGCCTGATTAGTGTAAAGTATTGGATGTTTAAGTCTGTTAACAGTAGTATCATGATTAGGAAAATAAGCCATGTGTGTAAGTGAGAGAATGTAAAGACAGTGTAATAGTGCATTAAAAATCGAAATGTGTAATGTGTAAAATTGTGTCCATGTGGACACTGCTTCCATAAAGGGCCGTGGAACCGTACCATGGAAAAGTCCCATGGGAAGGTTCAATGTGTTAGATCCTAAGGGCATTAGGATGAAATCCTGGAGGTGGACAAGTACCACTGTTAGGGTGAGACTTGTTCTCCCGTCTGCGCATCCAAGAGTCGTCACTGTATTGCCTAGGTGACGTCTATGTGTATGTGTTATGTGATGTGTCCTTCTAATGGTGTTTTGGACTATGTGTCACGGCACTAAATTGTGAAATGTGAATGTGACTATGTGTAAATTGTGTAGTGTGAACATGGTGTAATGTGAAATGTGTAAAAAAAGAGAACTATGTGATGAGTAATTGTGTAAACATGTGAAACCATTTGTTAAATTGTGAAATTGTGGCCCATGATATGTTAATGTGGAATTATGTTATAACAGCAACCTAAAGGTGTTTATAAGAATGTTTTATATGTGTAAAATGTGTAGAATCCATGCTAGGAACTAACTCCTTCTATAGTGGATTGAGCACCAGCTTGTTGCTCTACCATAAATGGTTCTCCTTCAGGCACTAACTCCTTTACTCAAACTCCAGTGATGTATTAAAATCCACTCTTCTTCAGATTGGTGGTGCTGATGGCTCTTTTTATCTTTTCTTCTAATTCTACTGTTACATTTACTTCAACATGTCTGAAAATAACAATGAGCAAATGACTATAGGGTAGTTGAATGTATGAACTAGCCTTGGCATCTACTATTGCCTTTGCAGCCACCTTTATCCTTTCAATCATACAGTAGGCTATTTTCACCATCTGGTTCTGTAAAGTCCAAAACATCATATTTGCATCTTCTTGAGTGCAGGTAGAAAAGCTTACTCCTCGGGGAACTAAAATCTAACATCTATCAGGTGCAGCAATGTATTGAATGCAGACAATTGGTTTATATCAATCTTTCCATCTTTGAACTTGTATCCAATTCCTATGATCCCCAAATGCTTGAGGTTCACATCCACTGCACCTTTGTAAGTGTGTCCTTCCACAGAACAGTCAAGAGTTTAGAAGTAATTTCTATACGCTTACCCTTGATAGATGAGACCAACTCGGTGTCCCCCTCCTCTTTCAAGTAGGTGTAGAATGTTTTTACCATGTTCGGGTAGGCATGTTCTGAAACTGTGCATAGGCTGCTCCATTTCATCTTCTCGACTGTGTTCACCTATCCCTTTCTTTCTAAGATCAGCCATATCCACTGCTTTGTTGCCACACACCTTCACTTTAACTTTCTAGAATTTTTCAAACTGTTATGCTATGAAGAACTCCTTGCTGTATGCGTCAGCAACATTAGAACTACCTTCAGAAGCCAAGGATTCGAACAAGAAAGGAATCTTTGGGTTCGTAAGGATCCAAAGAACAGAAGCCCTCAACTTCCCTCTCTGATTTAGGTGAGAGACCGCATAGAAGTTAGGAGGGAAGATCAAGGGTTTGAACTAGAATGCCGTTTCACAAAGCACTTGAAACGAAGACGCGCTAAAGACTAAAGAGAATGGGAATCAGTGCAACCGAAGTTGCCCTTAAGAAGGGTTTATATCCTAGCAATGGTCAATAATTGGTAGACGGTTGATGTCAATTACAGAAGAGCGTTATGTTAAATACCGATTACACAAGAGTTTGAGTATGAATGCATTGATTACTTACAAACAAGGAAATATTGATTACTATAGAGTATTTAGTGACTTATCTATTACAGTAGAAATGGGATCAAGAAACATCGATTGCTCAACAACAAGCGATAATGATTATAGATAATGAAATGTCGATTACTATCATGTAGTAAGTAACTTAGAGATTATTGAGGATCTTTGACACAGGAATCGATTATAGAGGTAAATGACAAATGGATATCGATTACTGATAAAGATATCAATTAGTTAGCAATCAGATGTAACGATTGGCAAGGAACATCGATTATAAAGGATATATCAATGTTATTTAGATAGAAGGACTATTTTAGTGTCGGATTCGATTATCTCTAAAAACTTTAATATATTTTAGCTTTACAAATATATCTTCTACAAATTACACATCCCCAATTCCCTTTTAAGAGATGTCAATCTATCTTTTGTTAGGACTTTTGTGAAAATGTCTGCCAACTTGTAGCACCCCCGAAAAATTTATTATGAGAAAATTAGAAATAATAATTTAATAATAGAAAAAACGTACGAGCCATTATCATGTGTACAAACACACTAAAACATTGTATAAAAATGATAGTTCAACTCTAAATAATACTCCCAAATGACCCACGAAGAAATTCGTGCAAAGAAAAATCCGATTGGCCAAGATCAAGATGTTTTGTGATTTATTATCGTAATTAAGAAATAAGTCGGAAAATCATTATCACATATACTTAATGGAGTCCAAAAATAGAATAAAATTTATGGTTGGACTTCAAACAATGGGTATTGACAATCCAATGAAAGAAATAGGCCAAAGGAAGTCTTTTGGGCCACAAATAAATTCATGCTAGGAAAATAACCTGAAATTTGGAAATTCTCACTAATGGACCATGATTGGGTAAATTCTCACCCAATAGACCTCCATTTGACTTCAAACTAAGACCAAACTCGTGGTTACCACCTAAGGGAGGTTTCCATAGGACTCCTACCACGAATTGGGGAGAGAAATCCTCCATTTAGGGGAGGACACACCAAATTCGTACCCATGAGTTTCCTAATTTAAATTAGGCAACTAAAGACCCACACCCCTTCAAATAAGCCCTCTCTCTCCCATGGGATGACCCCTAGGGTTGCTGAGGTCGTGCTTGGAGGCTCTGGAGGCTGGGAAACGTAAGGAGGAAGGCTTGAGAAGAAGAAACTCGTGCTCTTCTTCATCTGCGACCTGCACTTGCGTCCCTTCAAGATCATCACCAAAGGTTAGTGAAACCTTGACCAACCTGTGCAAACCATACATCCCTGGAATGATCTACGAGTCTAGTTTCTTATGGAACTATTTTGCCCAATTTTATCAGGTAGATCAAAAGTATTAGGCGTTCTCTCCTAGGCGAACAGAAATAGGGTTTTCTAGGGAATGACTTTTCTTTCAACCAAAAGGTAGGTCTTCTCTGGGCCAAACTCTAATTAAACTTGTGCATGCTTGCATACATATGTTTAGATCATGTTTATACTATTTTCCCCAATTTATGTCATGTTGTGTCATCGAAATAAATCTTGTATCAGCATAGTCATTTTTCTGCCTGATGAAACCCTTGCACTATCTTAAGAGTCATCTACCTCTCGTCTGAGTCGTTTTCAAATCAAGCACTCAACATGAATAATGTTCCCATTTGAGTCTACTTTCAAACAACACTGAAATCACTCTATTTCATGGTGGGTGTAGAGAGCAGTGACCGAAAAATATCTACTGTGTCAGTTTTCTATGGTCTGTCCCACAGAGTCAAGTTGACCCAGTAAATGTGATTGGTTTTCTAATTCCTCGTTACAGTAGTTAGCTAATTGAGATAGCAATCCAATGAACTTAGTTTCACAATTTTCATGCTCTATATAGTGCGTTATAAGCCTTAGAAGTACCCTATATCAACCCAGTCCAAGTATGAGTCGAACTGGGTGCATTTGGCAACCTAAAACCCCTGTTCAGAAGGCGACGTATTGACCTGTCGCGTTCAGAACGCGACAGGTTTGCTATCACGACCTGGCCTCTGCGCAGTATTCGCTTAAATGGCTATAACTATTTCTATAGACCTCGGATTGGTGAGTCGTTTTTTTGGTTGGATTCCTTATTCAAAGGGCTTCAAGATGGTATATTTATGTGTCAAATTTGCATAATAAATCAGTGAGTTATGATCTGAAGAAGTGAAGGGATGGGACTGCATTTGCTTTCTAAGGGTCATACATCTTGGTTTTCATCGTTTTGCGTCGTTCTTTGCATTTGTGAGTTTGATCTATTTTAGGAAGGTTCTATAAGGTCTTATCATGTATTAATCAACCCATGAATAAGTAGTAAAGATTTTCACATGATTCTAATTGAACTTAAGTGATTGATCATGCTCGCTACTTGCCGATTGTCCTCTCTTTCTTGCCTTGTTATCGAACTTTCTAAAGAAAAAACATTGCTACTTGCTAAAATTGGTCATGCATGATTAGTATTTCCTGATTTAGCACTCATGATATTTTCCATAAATGAAGTAACCATAAACAGAGTTTCCATAATCGGATTCACACCGATGCACTCGAGCGATTCTCACACGCGGCATGCACATACACTCTTGCACGATAGGAAAGCCCCTTTCCTGGCTTGTGGCGAACTCCCCGTCGGATATTCCTTTTGTCGAACTAGTGACCCCTTGACCAAGACCTCTGTAAGTTTCCTCTAACCATGGATTCCCACATGGCCAATGATCAGGTTGTACCACGAAGTTGCCCAATGTTAGTGTGCATCTCTCTCTCCCTCGTCTTGAATTTCTCGAATCTATTGACAATGACACAAGAACACAAGTAATTAATCGAATTAATGCAAAAGCACCGTTATGCTGCCGAAATTCTCTCTTGATCATTGTTATCATGAAATCCTATTCACCTGACTTGTTATGCTTGAAATCATTATGGACATGACACTATGACACTCTGAACCATCGTTATTGACTTGATAGTCATTAATCTCTTGACAATCTTGTTCGTGTTACATTCTCTTGAACTCACTCTCGATATGATGTTCTTGGACTACTAGTGAACATTGTCCCATGACATGATCGTACTAATGTTCTCGGACATCCTGACATGACATTCTTGAACTCTTGAAAGTACGCTCTTGGGATCCTTTGAGCTGTTGTGGCTCCCACTGTCTTGTTCTATTCTTAACTGTCTAGAACTATAACGGGTCTTGCGACTCTACTGGACTTGAATGCATACTGTTGAGGGTACGGAGAGTGTCCGAGGGGCTCCAATTTAGTCATGGGGGTACAGAGCCACCCAAAATACCTGCAAAGGCTAATGACGATGTCTGCATTTGCACTGGTTCTGACTGTTCTGATTTAGCTAGACATCTGACTGTTATACTGTTACTGTTAGTCTGTTAATTCAGACATCCTGCATTGTTACTATACTGCCACTGTTCTGACTGCTAATGACTATTACTAAACTACTACTGTCCTATTATTGAATGGTTATGGCCCATACTCTCCTATTGCACTATTATTGCTCAATTAATGTTACTTGTTATTACTTGAATGCAACAAAGTACTTGCTCGTCTCGTGAAAAGCACCCTACACATTGATAGCCTATTTCTATTGTCTTGACACGTTCCTGTCTGCATGATATCTTGCAAGCACTTTGTCACCGATTTTATCGTGCTTATGATTTAGCTTGTCACTTGTGCATGTCTAGTTCTTAAAGCATTAATCACTTATATCATTGCCCGCACATCAAGATGTAAATCCTACTAGGCTAGTTTGCTCATACCTGCCTATTAACATTTCAGGTAGTGAAGATGAGGAGTACGTTTGATGATGGGACTTGTGCGCCGAGCGTGACATACACCATAGAGAGTCATTGTTTAGTTAGTTAGTGAGAGATTAGTCATTATTGTAATCTTGTCTTTCTTTGAGAGATAGAATAGATTAGTAGTAGAGAGTTGTTCTTATTTGACATTGGAGACTGTAATAATTGCTTATGATGAATAAAAGAGTTTGATTATTGAATTATGGGCCCTATTGATATTAGTCGTTTGCTTATGGCTTCTAAATGCTTGCTTGTCTGTCGCGTTCCCGATTAAATTCCGCTACTAAATTCGGGGGCGTGACAGTAGTGGTATCAGAGCCTAGGCTTTCGCTAAGTCCTAGGATATATTCAAGATGAAGTGGTGAACCTAAGCTATAGGAATCTTGATCGTGAGGATCTAGGATCCATAAGATTGTGTTCACCATTAAGCTAGGCACCTGGTGAGATTGGGTAAAATCTTGGGGTTATGCTAGGAGCTTAACTATATGTATAAGAACCCTAAGTTTAAGAAGAAATTAATAAATTATTATTGCTCGCAGGAGACTAGAGGAGATGGCTGGCGAGCGTGCACAAATGCGCGAATTACAACAGATCGTACAGGGGCTAACTCAAGCCCTTAATAATGTGGTTCAAGCAGGAGCAAGGAATAGAGCAGGAGACTTATATGGGAACTTTCAACGAATGAATCCTCCTAGGTTTAATGGAACTCCGGATCCCGATGAAGCTGAAAATTGGGTGGAGGTGATGGATTGAATATTTAGAGTTATGCAATGTTCAGAGCAGGAGAAAGTCCTTCTGGCAACCTTCCAGTTGGACCGCGATGCTAGAGCTTGGTGGGAAACTACCAGTCGACAATTACCCAACATAAACATAGAGTGGGATGAAATTTTAGAACTCTTCAACACCAAATATTTTTCCGAGAGGATTCGTGAGAAGAAGGCAAAAGAATTTGTGGATTTAAAACAACGGATGATGTCTGTAGCTGAATATGAAGCGCAATTTGAAAGACTAGCGTTGTATGCACCACATTTAGTGAGTACATAAAAGATGAAGGCAAAGAGATTCTTAAAAGGGTTGAGACCTGTCTACTGCGAAAAGTTGGCTCCATTAGACATTGTATTATATTCAGGCATAGTTTTGAGAGCTCAATTAGTAGAGGACACCATGGAACTTCTTGAAAAGATCCATAAGAAGAAGGCGTTGAAAAGGGAACGTGCTACTCATTCTAATGGCAATAGAGGAAGAGACATAGTAGATAGCAAGAGAGTGAAAGGGGAAGTGGAGCAGAAGGAAGTCTGTGAATTTTGTGAAAATCCAGGGCATCAGGTTGATAACTGTTGGAAGAGATTGGGCAGATGCTTGCGATGTGGAAGTCAACAACATCGAGTCACTGATTGTCCAACAAAGAAGAACCGAACTCCACGCCAAGGACGATTACAAGCCCTTGTAGATATAGATCATGCCAATGAAGGTGGACAAGGTACTTTCACTAAACCTTTAGTTTAATTTCATATTTTTTTCTCGATAGCAAAGTACGAAGTGGGGGAGATGATGGAATGAAATATTCAGAATAAATTGGTAGTGGTATCATATCATATGAATTTGGGGACCAAATTCTTTTAAGTGGGGGAGGATGTAGCACCCCGAAAATTTTATTATGAGAAAATTAGAAATAATAATTTAATAATAGTAAAAACGTACGTGCCATTATCATGTGTACAAAAACACACTGAAGAATTCTATAAAAATGATAGTTCAACTTTAAATAATACTCCAAAATGACCCACGAAGAAATTCGTGCAAAGAAAAATCTGATTGACCAAGATTAAGGTGTTTTGTGACTTATTATCGTAATTAAGAATCAGAAAATCATTATCACATATACTTAATGGAGTCCAAAAATGGAATAAAAATTATGGTTGGACTTCAAACAATGGGTATTGTCAATCCAATGAAAGAAATAGGCCAAAGGAAGTCTTTTGGCCACAAATAAATTCATGCTAGGAAAATAACCCGAAATTCAGAAATTCTCACTAATGGACCATGATTGGGTAAATTCTCACCCAATAGACCTCCATTTGACTTCAAACCAAGCCCAAACTCATGGTTACCACATAAGGGAGGTTTCCATAGGACTCCTACCATGAATTGGGGAGAGAAATCCTCCATTTAGGGAAGGACACAACAAATTCGTACCCATGAGTTTCCTAATTTAAATTAGGCAACTAAAGACACACCCCTTCAAATAAGCCCTCTCTCTCCCATGGGACGACCCCTAGGGTTGCTGAGGTCGTGCTTGGAGGCTCTGGAGGCTGGGAAACGCAAGGAGGAAGGCTTGAGAAGAAGCAACTCGTGCTCTTCTTCATCTGCGACCTGCACTTGAGTCCCTTCAAGATCATCACCAAGGTTAGTGAAACCTCGAACAAACTGTGCACATCCCTGGAAAGATCTACGAGTCTAGTTTCTTATGGAACTATTTTGCCCAATTTTTATCTGGTAGATCAAAAGTATTAGGCGTTCTCTCCCAGGCGGACAGAACTAGGGTTTTCTGGGGAATGACTTTTCTTCCAACCAAAAGGTAGGTCTTCTCTAGGCCAAACTCTAATTAAACTCGTGCTTGCTTGCATACATATGTTTAGATCATGTTTATACTATTTTCCCCAATTTATGTCATGTTGTGTCATCAAAATAAATCTTGTATCATCATAGTCTTTTTTCTGCCTGATGAAACCCTTGCACTATCTTAAGAGTCATCTACCTCTCGTCTAAGTCGTTTTCAGATCAAGCACTCAACATGAATAATTTTCCCCTTTGAGTCTACTTTCAAACAAGACTGAAATCACTCTATTTCATGGTGGGTGTAGAGAGCAGTAACAAAAAAATATCTATTGTGTCAGTTTTCTATGGTTTGTCCTACAGAGTCAAGTAGACCCAGTAACTGTGATTGGTTTTCTAATTCCTCGTTACAGTAGTTAGCTAATTGAGATAGCAATCCAATGAGCTTAGTTTCACAATTTTTCATGCTCTATACAGCGAGTTAATGCATGATTCGTATTTCTTGATTTAGAAGCATGATACTTTCCATAAATGAAGTTTCCATAAACAGAGCTTCCATAATCGGATTCACACCGATGCACTTGAGCGATTCTCACGCGCGGCATGCACATACACTCTTGCATGATAGGAAAGCCCCTTTCTTGGCTTGTGGTGAACTCTCTGTCGGATATTCCTTCTGTTGGACTAGTGACCCCTTGACCAAGGCCTCCGTAAGTCTCCTCTGACCATGGATTCCCACATGGCCGACGAGCAGGTTGTACCACAAAGTTGCCTGATGTTAGTGTGCATCTCTCTCTCCCTCGTCTTGAATTTCTCGAAGCTATTGACAATGACACAAGAACACAAGTTATTAATCGAATTAATGCAAAAGCACCATTATGCTGCCGAAATTCTCTCTTGATCATTGTTATCATGAAATCCTATTCACCTGACTTGTTATGCTTGAAATCATTATGGAAATGACACTATGACACTCTGAACCATCGTTATTGACTTGATAGTCATTAATCTCTTGACAATCTTGTTCGTGTTACATTCTCTTGAACTCACTCTCGATATGATGTTCTTGAACTACTAGTGAACATTGTCCCATGACATATCGTACTAAGGTTCTCGGACATCCTGACATGACATTCTTGAACTCTTGAAAGTACTCTCTTTGGATCCTTTGAGCTGTTGTGGCTTCTACTATCTTGTACTATTCTTAACTATCTAGCACTATAACGGGTCTTGCGACTCTACTAGACTTGAATGCATACTGCTGAGGGCACGGAGAATGTCCGAGGGGCTCCAATCTAGTCTTGGGGGCAGAGAGCCACCCGAAAATACCTGCAGGGGCTAATGACGGTGTTTGCATTTGCACTAGTTCTGACTGTTCTGATTTAGCTAGACATCTGACTGTTATACTGTTACTGTTAGTCTGTTAATTCAGACATCCTACACTGTTACTGTACTGCCACTGTTCTGACTGCCAATGATTGTTACTAAACTGCTACTGTCCTATTATTGAATGGCTATGGCCCATGCTCTCCTATTACACTGTTATTGCTCAATTAATGTTACTTGTTATTACCTAAATGTAACAAAGTACTTGCTCGTCTCGTGAAAAGCACCCTACACATTGGCAGCCTATTTCTATTATTTTGACACGTTCCTGTCTGCATGATATCTTGCAAGCACTTTGTCACCGATTTTATCGTGCTTATGATTTAGCTTGTCACTTGTGCATGTCTAGTTCTTAAAGCATTAATCACTTATATCATTGCCCGCACATCAAGATGTAACTCCTACTAGGCTAGTTTGCTCATACCTGCCTCTTAACATTTCAGGTAGTGAAGATGAGGAGTACGTTTGATGATGGGACTTGTGCGCCGAGCATGACATACACCATAGAGAGTCATTGTTTAGTTAGTTAGTGAGAGATTAGTCATTATTGTAATCTTGTCTTTCTTTGAGAGATAGAATAGATTAGTAGTAGAGAGTTGTTCTTATTTTGACATTGAAGATTGTAATAATTGCTTATGATGAATAAAAGAGTTTGATTATTGAATTATGGGCCCTATCAATATTAGTCATTTGCTTATGGCTTCTGAATGCTTGCTTGTCCGTGCGTTCTCGATTAAATTCTACTACTAAATTCGGGGGCATGACACAACTGATGCAATGTATCTACAAATGAAATGTTTCTATTACCATGAGTTACATAATCTCTAATAAAATGATACCTGACCTCAATGTGCTTAGTTCTGGAATGTTGTACTGGATTCTTGGTTAGATTTATCACATTGGCGTTGTCACACAGCAAATGTATTGACTTGAACTTTAGTCTATAGTCTTCAAGCTGTGGCTTCATCCATAGTAATTGTGTGCAGTAACTTATTGCAGCTATATATTCTGCTTCTGTTGTTGACAAAGCTACAAAGTTTTGTTTCTTTGTAGACCATGTAGACACGCCAAATTTGATACCACACTGAGCAAATCTCAAGTTACACCACAGTTTCCAAAGTGGCCCTCCAATTCGCACTTTGTGAGTGCTTTTCCCCATCTTTCTGGGTCTATCATCTTTTCCCCAATTTCTTCTTACTTTCCCCCAATTATCCATGGCTTGATGAAGCACTTTCTGGCCCCTTTTGAAATTGTGTCATGTCAGGTGGATGCGATTATGCTTTCAATAGCGCGTCAGACCATATGGATGCCTTCTAAATCAGTAACGTGTTAGCCACCCTTGACGTGATTTCTAAAGAATCGATTATTTCCATATCTGGCAGATTGAGCATTTTGAAATGCATCCTATTTGTCAAACACGATTTTCATTTCCATATTTCTGTGTAATTTCCTTCTCTGGTTTTTGGAAATATTTATTGCATTATTTGAAATATGTCCAATCTTTTCGACTCGATTTGACTTGCTAAATCTCTTTTTGACAGCTTTCCATAAATCATTTTTGAAAATTCATAAATGCATCCACTCTTCCTGACGCGATTCAACTTGCTATTTCTGTCAGGATCCGAAGTATTTTGGAAATTCATGAACGTGTCCACAATGTATGATGCCTTTTAACTAAAGCACGTCCACTGATGCTGATGTGATTTAGGGTCTTGTTCTACCTCAGACTTTGAGCCCCAGATCCTTATAAAGACACCCATGGTCTGTCGTTTCCAAAGGTTAGTCAGTGTGTAGTCCCCCCTTCCAGTGAGTTGAGGGGGAGTCTTTTCAAGGAGAAATGCCACCGGATCTCCGCCTCTTGCTTTGAAGCTCCATGCTCCTCCCTTCAACAATGATGCCTTTAGGAGATGCAGTGTCGATGGGGTCGCTCCTTCCACTCAAGCTTCAAGCTATGAATCAACCATAATAAGGGGAAGCCATCCTTTCTCCCTCTCTTGTTTATTCTTTAATCATCTCCCTCTTGCTTCCATGTGAGCGCCTCCCTTTTTCTCCCACGTGAGTGTTCTCTTTTAATCTCTCCCTTAATCACAACACACACACTTTTATTCATATTTTTGCACATACACACCCACCTATCTTCATAGGGGTTTAAAAGCCACAAACAAGGTGTGTTCTTTTCCATGCTCTCATGTTATATTGATTTTAAGAATTTGATTCTACACAACTTAGCATCTAATCCTTTTATTTTTATTGTGTTTTTGCAAGGGTAATCAATTGAAGCCTTCTACCTCGGCTAGCCTATGTCGTAGAAGAAAGAGAACCCACAATCTCCCCGCTTAAAAGGTACTTTTTGTGATCACTTCTTTGTCATTTATTTTATTCCTTTGAGGTTCGTAGTGTCTGGCGATCACATTCTCTTCCTAGCGTCATGTGCTCATATATTTCTTACTTATTTTTATCTTTTTCATCTTTTCTTTGTGGGACGAAACTCACAATTGGACTTGCTTCCAGACCTACACTGAAAGACCATTAGCATTGACAAGCATAAAGAATAAATAAACTTGAATTACTAGGTTGTAATAATAGCGTCAGGATGACTAGACGCATATCACTCACAAATCGCGTCCTAATGAATGACATATATTACCTATTACAGTCTGACTGGGAATTGGGCAGGGGCTTCAAATTTGCTTCACTGTATCGGACATGATTTTCTGATGATCAGTTCATCCCCATATAATTTCATAGATTATATATCTATTTTGGTGATTAACAAAACTCAAATAAAGCATGATCTAACAAGTTTTTTTTTATGTAGCTTAGGCACAAGAAATAAATCAAGTAAAATCAAGTAAAACTTGTAAGTATTTCTACCCTGTAGCATTTGAAGTACAGAGCATGTAATTTTTCTAAGTACACATCGACTTCCTATGTGTTATAACGATTTCATTAGAATCATAACGATTTCCTCTATAGCATTTGAAGTACAGAGCAGGTAATTTTTCTAAGTACACATCGACTTCCTATGTGTTATAACGATTTCATTAGAATCATAACGATTTCCTCACTTCTATCGATTTCATTTTCACAACGATTTGATAAGTGAGAACAATGATTTGCTCTCACAACGATTTGATAAGTGAGAACAACGATTTGCTCTTACAACGATTTGTTAAGTGAGAACAACGATTTGCTCTCACAACGATTTGATAAGTGAGAACAACGATTTGCTCTCACAACGATTTGTTAAGTGAGAACAATGATTTGCTCTCACAACGATTTGCTAAGTGAGAACAACGATTTGGTCTCATAACGATTTGCTTTCATATTGATTTGATAAGAGAACAACGATTTCTATCTCACATCGATTTGGGCTTCGCAATGATTCGATAAGTTACATAATGACTTGGTCGCCGTAACGATTCAATAAGTTACACAACGACTTGGTTGCTGTAACGATTCGATATAACAAACAACGATTTGGCCACTACATCGACTTGATAAGTGAAACAACGATTTGCTCACAACGATTTGGTTATAACGATTTGCTCACAATGACTTGCTTATAACGACTCGCTTATACTCTCATAACGATTTGTCTCTACAACGATTTGATTATGATTGTATAACGACTTGTGTTCACATCGATTTGTTTATGGATGAATAACGATTTACTTAAACAATGACTTATTCACACAACGATTTCATAAGTCGTACTCATAACGATTTCATAGACTACAACGACTTGACATTCAAACTCGTCTCAAATGTTTTGAAAGTCAAAGTCCCCCCGCGTGTTTCTCTAATATCCATTTAATATGACTGTACATTTCTCTGCACGATGCATATCTGGATATCCTCTATTATCATGCTTCTATGTGAAACACTTTTTATATAGCAGAATGTCATTTCCATTTTGGTGAAATATCTTACTACATGGATTCTAACATTGATTGACAACAAGAGACAGCATAACTGTCTATGATTTAGAATTTATTGTATGCAGGTCTCTGACAGCGCAACCCCATACAACGTTGGACAAAGTAGAAGCTGAAGGATATCAAGAAGGATCTCCTCCTTGCGTGCATGGAACGTAAAGGACTGTTGACTGCAACATACCTGTTGAAGAATAAGGAGAACCATGTAGTCTAACGTTCACTAAAGCCTAGAGACAACGGTCATCTAATTCAGCAAAGAGATATATATATATACAGACTGAAGTTCAAGACAACTTTCTAAGACTGAGTCTGAGCCAACTTTCCACTCCAACCTTGTAGCTCTTGCTCTCCAGTGCCTCCTTGTTGTTAGTTTTGGAGAGTCTTGTGATCTGAGAGATTTCATTATTGTAGATCTTTCTCTCTCAGTCACTGTCTCAGATCAAGCATTTGCTATAAGCTTGGTCTAGGGGCATTTCACATGTTTTCTCACCTTCTTGAGAAGTTCCTCTTCGTGTGTGAAGAGAATACTTGTTGGAAACAGGTGGTGTGTGTTCCCTTCGTGTTGAAGGAAGACCTGTGAATCAGGGTGCTGTTTTCCTCTTCGGGTTGTGAAGAGAAGGCCATCTGCGGCTGGATGTGTAAGTGTCCTTGAGGGGGACTGTACCCTTGGGCAATGATATCTTGAGTTGTTGCTCAGGGACTGAACGTAGGACTCCTTTGGAGAGGAGGTTCGAACCAAGATAAAATCCTTGTGTCGTATGATTGTCTGTTTGTGATTGTTATCTTTTCTTTATTACTAACACTAACAGTCGACGTAGTGTTTTGTGTTGAACGTTTTTGTTGATAGGTTTGGATAATCATATTTTTAAGAATCCCATTCACCCCCCCTCTGGGCATGCTAGCTGGGCAACAAGTGGTATCAGAGCCAAGTCTCTTCGACAAAAAAGATCTAATGATCTAAAGAGAAAAGATTAAATGGCAGCTCAAGGTCATTTCGAGGGTCAGTCCGTCAACAGATCACCATTGTTTGATGGTGAAGACTACACCTACTGGAAGACCAGAATGGAATTCTTCCTTTAAGGACTTGATTATCAAATTTGGTCAATTATAGAAGAAGGAGACCTTCTAGTCACTAACGAAAAAATAAGTGGACAGAAGATGACAAGAAAAAGATCTCTCTAAACTGCAAAGCTAAGAGCATACTATGTTGCGCTCTTAGCAAGAAGGAGTTCAACCGGATCTCAGCCTGCAAATCCGCAATGGAAATGTGGGAAAAATTAAGGATCACGTATGAAGGCACAGATAAAGTGAAAGAGACAAGAATAGACATATTGGTGACTCAGTATGAGAGATTCCAGATGCAACTAGGAGAGTCAATAACACAGATGTATAGCAGATTTATAGATATCATAAATGGGTTGGCTGGTCTTGGAAAGAATTATGAAATGGGAGACATGGTAAGAAAAATCTTGAGATCTTTACCAGCATTATGGACTCCAAAAGTAACAGCCATAGAGGAAGCCAATGATTTAAGAAGAATGTCTCTAGAAAAGCTTGTTGGGTCACTCATGGCCCACGAGATCAACATGGAAAGGTTAGGAGAGTCGTTCAGCAGAAAAAAGCAAAGCAACACTCTCAAGGCCGCAGAAGAGACATCTGGTGAAGAATTAGATGACAATAAGAGCATGGGAAGCAGTGAAGATGAAGAATCTTTCCTCCCCAGAAGACTGCAAAGAATACTAGCTAAGAAGAAATACCAGTCTGGAAGGAGATATTTTAAGAAAGGAAAAGACTTCAAGAAACCAGAAGTCAAGGATTCAAAGAAAGCTGAACCTATCTGTTATGAGTGCAAGAAGCTTGGACACATCAAGGCCGAGTGTCCAAAGCTGAAAAAGACTGAATTAAGAAAGAAAGACAACTCTAGAAAATTAAGAAAATATAAGAAGAAAGCAATGGCAGCAGCATGGGACAACGACAGCGACTCAGACAGTGAGTCAAGCTCGAGTGAAGAAGAAGAAAATGTCAACCTAGCATTCATGGCCAACATCGAGGATAAGGTAACCTTTGACTCATCATTCAATTCCTGCAATGAATCTGATTCTGATAGTTTAGAGGATGCGTTTAATGAGTTGTATAGTGAATACAAAGATGTATGTAAACTATTAAAAATAAGCAAGAAAAATCATGCTTGTATAGAAATTACTAACTCAGATTTAAAATCTAAAAATGAACAGTTAGAAAAAACAAGTTTCTGAGCTAAAAAGAAGGAATGAATTATTATGTGAAGATTTAAAAAGTAAAAATGATCAGATAGCTAACCTGGAAAGCCAGGAAACTGTAAGTAAGCTAAAACAGGAAATTAACACATTAACAAAAGAAAATAAATATTTATCTAGTACATTAGAAAAATTTACAAATGGTAAATCTACATTAATACTAAAAGGAGCTAGAAGATCAGGGAAAAAGAAGTATGGCTTAGGATACACCCCTCTTGATAATGAGGAAACAATAGTGCATCCCAAAATATATCAAACACCTAAGTTTGTAGCTGAACAAGACACTGCATACAAGTCTAACTTTAAATATATTCAAACTGAAAAAATAAGTAAAACATCTTGTTGTAGCCATTGTAACAAATTAGGTCATATTAAAATAACATGTCCAACTAAACACATAAAAAGGATAATTAAAAGGAAAAATGAGGAAACTAACCAGTAAGGACCCAAAAGAACTTGGGTACCTACAGTTTAGTGTTTTCACTACAGAGAAACCTTCGAGCATCTAAGTGGTACCTGGACAGCAGGTGCTCAAGGCACATGACAGGGAACAGAAAGCTGTTCTCCCACCTTGAAGCTGAAGAAGGCACGATAACGTATGGCGACAATGGAAAAGGGACTGTAATTGGCTGCGGATCAGTTGGCAGTCAAGGCAGAACTCTCATAGAGGATGTTCTATGCGTGAAAGGACTCAAGCATAATCTAATCAGTATCAGCCGGTTGTGCGACAAAGGCCATCAAATCAAGTTTCAAGAGTCAAGATGCAGTATCATGAAAGATGGTGTAACAGTACTTGAAGCCTGCAGAGAGAAGAATCTCTATGTACTTCATTTAGAAGAATTGAAAGATCAAAATGTGTGCCTTGCAGCAAGCAAACATCATTCAGTTGAGCTGTGGCACAGAAGATTGGTGTGGACGTCTCGTTCCGCCCCCGTCTTCGGATGCCGACTGGCGTGGCTTTCTCCGACGGTGGTTCACGGACGTTCCGCTCCCTCGTTGGCGATGGAGAGTATGACGGTTGACCTCGTTGACTTCTCGTTTGACTAGGTTGACTGAGGGAAAACAAGGAGAACTGGAAGGGGATGGGAGATGATTGTGATCGCCAGAGCCTTACCTGTGCCCAAGGAGTTGTGCTGATCACGCCGGAGTAGTAGCCTCGCGTCGCGGGTGATGATGAAGCTCCAACTTCTCCTCCTTCAGCCGGCCAAAGGAAGAGAGCTCCACGGTCTTCTTTGGATCGTTCCTGCCACAGAACAAAACTCTATTAGACCCTAAATAGTGTAGCAAATGCTCAAAACGAAATGTGGGGGGGCCAAAAGGAGAGTCCCGTACCGGTTGCGGACTTGAGAAGAGGGGTGGCCAAGTGTTATGACCACCCTTCTTCCCTCCGTTTTTGGTTGGGAAACCCCTTTCTAGGTGTGTAGGAAGGTGCCCTACGTGCCTAGAGTGTGTGGGAAAGAGTATGTGACGTGCAAATAACTAAGAGAGAAAAGGAAGAAGAGAGGAAGAGTGGGAGAGGTGATCCTCGTTGCTGGTGATGCTAGCTCGTTGCAGAGGCTCCTTCAGCTCCAGAGCAGCCTCCTTGGACGTCCCAAAGGTTGAGAGGAAGAAGAAAACAAGTTGTGGAAGGTAAGGTGTGATTTTCTCTCTCCTCTCTCAAGGTTTGAGCATATGGACGTCCAGCCTCTCCTCCTTTGTTCAGAGGGACCAATGGGGAGTTATATAGACAGTGAGCTCGGGGTTTGAGAGCATTGGATGCTCAAGTGTGAAGAAACACACTTGCACATGTGGCACTCCATGTGTTTAAGCTCTAACCAATGGGGAGAGGCCAAATGGGATTTTTACTGGGTCAAAGGACTGCCAAGGTGGCCCATATACCCGTTGGGAACGGCTACATGCATTGCATGGCCGAGACAAGGGCGCTAGTGGGCTATATTCTCGGGTTAGTTGCGCAGACCTGGTAAACGCTCTTGACGTCCAGGGATCAGGCCGCCAACCTCATGCAGACGTCCATCGAGGTGGACGCCAAGATGGGTCAGCGTCCAGGGGGCATGCCGTCAATAAGTAGTAGGCGGCGGTCGATGCTGCCATCTACATGGAATCCGAGGCTAGTCAACGAACGGTCAAACGAAGCTTAATGGGCCAAATTGCCTTGCGGGAAGTGGGCCAAATCTCGCGTCTACAAATGCCCCTCCGAGACGTCCGGTCTTGCAAGGGAGCAGAGCGGACTGAAAGGTTGGCGTCTCGGTAAACAAAGGACGCGGAGATTTAATGGACGGGCCACTTCCGAAGATAGGAGTTCTAGCAAACCAAACGAAAGAGACAAGCTAGAAAAAGATGACGAATCGTCTGAGAGACAAATAGGGGTAAGAAAAGGGGTGATCTACCCGTGTAACTACAACCTCAACCCAATGGTAGGGTCCCTGGCATGGCCGTGTCGGACTTTGACTAGTTTCCGGCGTGTCTGAGTCAAAGGAGTTTGTAATATGACGGTTGAATCAGGAGGGTCTCGTAACCGGAGCCGTGGGCTCGCTGGCCTAATCAGGACGTCGGTCCCGAATTTAGGAGGTCGCGAAGACAAGGAGTTGGCTGATCTCTCAAAGGATTATCAAAAGATTCTAACTAGAATCACATGCTTGGAAAGCCTGAAGTCCGGAATTAAACTCGCGACTGGCGAAGGCTAAAATGAACTCAATAAGGCTAGAATAATCATTTGTTGAAAGCACGGTGGGACAAGTAAAGAAGAGGGCAACAAAGACCCGATATCGACTTGGGTAATCATGAAGGACGGACCCAGTAGGCCACCCGAGCTGGGGAAACCATGGAGCAATCATATATTCGAGGAAAATCACCAATTTTTTTTTTTGAGTGTTAGTAAGAGAATGTTAGCAGTGAAGATGCATGCTGGTGTGGGTTGCCTATCTAAAATGCAAGTTAGCACCAGAGGAAATTCTAAAGGCCATACGAATAACTGAGAGATCGCAAACCCGTCACGGTTTTTGGTGAAGGGGAACTCAGGGTTCACGGTCGCCAAGTTATTCGCCTCTGGTGGGGTCCTATGTTAGACATACCTGTAACGCCCAAGGTCGCATGAGCGTTCCGAAATTGAAGCGCGGCTTGTGCTTAAGATATCTGCAAAACAACTCGAAGCACAAGGTAATGGATAATGGCCATATAAAGAATAAGACATTTAAGCATTTCCGGTCAGTAAACGTCCACATCGATGGCCGCCAGTCATATGGTTAACGTCCACAGATGTGGCCGCCAACCTTTCATTGACGTCCACCGATCTGGACGTCTACCTGACAGCGGATCAGACCGAAAATATAGGTGATGGGAGTCCATAGGGACTTTATCATCTTCCTCCTCCGTCCCTCTCTGCTCCTGCTGCGAACCAGAGAGCTGAGAGACAGAAAAGCACAGCAAGATGGCCTCTTCATCGACCGGACAATCTTCAGGTGCGAATCCCGAAGTTCTGAGTGAAGTTCCGGGCCACCTAAGTGCACGTCTAGCCAATGGAGAGGTAAGTGATGATTGTTCTGCTATTTTCTGGGCTGAAAACGCCCCAAACAACTTTTCTTACAGGACCCCGCCTCCCATGCAGGAGATCCCAGCGTTCCCAAGCCAAGGCCAGGTACGGGCCTTTTCCTGGCTCGCGAATCTGGTTAGCGCGATAACACTGGACATGCGGAGCTTCATTGGCATGTGGCACTTGAACTTCATGGTGGTCCTGGCCAAGAATATGAAGGAGATGTGGTGGGGATTCGATGCCCTGGGGGCGCTGCGATGCTGGGACACCTCTTCTCTCTCCTTCCTAGTAGCTCGCAGCGCTCTCAGAGCACAGGAGGCTTCACCCCCTTCCTTCAGGTACGCAATTTTTTCCTGTAAAGCTCAACTTGAATTTCAATTGATTAAATTGCTTGACTGACTGACTTTCTCTTCTTGCAGATCTGGGGGTACACCCGCTTCCCGATGGGACGCGGGACCCTTGTAGAGGGGCGCCAGATGATGGTGCCTCTCATGACGAGGTGGGAGGTGGCTCCGGACCCCAGGGTCACCGACAGGAGGGTAGGGGATGTGCGGGTCGCACTTGACCACTACCCGCACGATCAGGTATGAAACCCTCAACTAGCTTTTGCATTCTTTCAATTACTGCTGCATTTGATGTTACTGACCAGTGCCTTTTCTCATTCTTCTAAGGTGGTGTGGACCCCATATCGGGGTGAGGAGGACGCCTCGCACCCGGCGGTGGCGGCAGGTCGCCCCTTGTTCGACCGCCACCTCCTTTTACTGTGCCTCGGGACATGTGAGGTACTGTATTTGGAGTTGGTGGTACGGACCCTGGGCTGGCACCAGCCGGCCATCGAGGTGCCCTCCATCGGGAGAGAGGGGCACTCACGCCGGCGGTTCTTTGCCGAGGACCGCGACTGGGGGGCAGACCACGGCAGCACCGTCGCGTACTGGCGGGCGGGTGGTGAGCAGGTGCTCCGCCATGAGGGCCTCCAGGACAGTTCAGCGTACCTGGAGGATTACAGGACACGATATGCCGGGCGACTCCGGCTTGACCGACGAGTGGTGAGTGAAACCCTAACTCTAAGCCTTGGTCGGATCTGAATTTGAATTATTTTAACCTTGAAGCATTTGGCAGATGCCGGAGTCACAGGCCATCCGCCTCTTGGAGGGGCGACTGGCCGAGCAGGAGGTGGAGCTGACGAGGCTCCGGACCGAGGTCAGGACCCTGGTGAGTATCTTCAACCGTTGATCTTGAAATTGCCATTGATTTGATTCGATTTCATTTCTGACCAAGATGTTGTGCATGCAGAGAGGAGAGCTATTGAGGGCACAGGCGAGTCGGGATGCGGGGGCGAGCTCGTCTGCCCAGCCGGCCGGAGGGGACCTGGCGGTCCGCTTGCAGAGGGCCCTGGACCGAGCAGAGGCGAGGGTCCGGGAGCTTGAGGAGCAGGCTCGAGAGATTGGGGCTCAGGTAAAACATTAAACTAGCATTTTCTTTCAATGTCTATTGAATGTTCTAACATGCTTGCTCCTTGACATGCAGCGGCAGGGAGGAGATGTGGCTACTCTCCAGACACAGATGGAGAGTTTGCGGCTGGAATTGGTGAGGGTGGAGGGTCGCCTGCTCGAGGCACGGGAGCGGGAGAGGGAGGCGAGAGACCGCGAGCGAGACGCGGACAGGGCTCGGGCGGACATCGCGAGGGATTACGAGATCTTGAAGGATCGGGTCCTTCGGAGGCGCCGGGAGCAGCAGAGGACAGCCCAGCAGGAGGCCCCGGCGAGGACTGCGTCGGCATTCGCCTCCCTAGATGACATCGTGTCACTAGGGGACCCCTCCGTAGTGCGAGGAGGGCTGCCGCGGCCGGAGGCTTCTACGGCTTCGAGACCCCCTCTCCCAGACGTCGGGAGAGGGAAGAGGAGGAGGTGAGCAGCTCCCGTAGGCAGAGGCCTACAGAGGGGGAGCAGAGAGAGAGAGAGGAGCGAGGCTCCTAGTTTGTACCACCAGGGGTATGCCCCTGTTTATGAGATGTACATGGATTTGATTATCATAGTGGAATTTGTGAATTTTTGTGAGCTTTTGTGCTTGAATGGTTTGCTTCTTTCTCTTTGGTTCCTGCATCCTGTATCCACAACACTTAAAGAAACAGATTAGTGTAGATCTGTTTTTAGCCCCTTGCCTACGATATACCTTTCTTGAGATCTGGTCAAGGGGCTAATTTCTAATCAAAGATAGGAACATAAAATAACCGAAAGGGAAATATGCACATGCATTTTTTTGTGTTTTGTTGTTTTCTTGATTTTTTTTTGTTTTTGTTTTTGATAAGAAAATAAGGAGAATGTTAACATATATACATGGTACCACTAATTTTTTTGGATTTTTGATTTTTTTATTTTTTTGGTTTTTTTTTGAAATTTTGGGAGAAATATGTACAATGTGAAATATATACATCAAAAGACTCTCTTTTTGTTATTTTTTTGTATTTTTGTATTTTTTTTGGATTTTTTTTTGGACTCTAAAACACATATTCATTACATGTTGCAGTGTAGGGTTTACACGACCTACTTAACCACAGAGGCCAAGAGTGAGGAGGGACGTGCATGAATTCCTTGATGTTTGGACATTGCCCCTAGCCTCTTGATATCTTCCACTACGGAGGATCTTATACAATCAAATTGCCCCTAGTGGGAGAAATCGGAAGAAATATATAGGAAGTCATGTAGGAATTTGGTTCAAACTACTTTTTGTTTCCAAACCGACATCTCATATCAAACGGACTTGGTCAACCATTGTTTTCAGGGGAATTTCTCATTTCTTATTTTATTTCTGGGGTGGAGGCACGTACTTTTTGCTACCTCCTTGAGTTGGTCAGCCTTTTTCTGGGTACGTACTTTTTGCTACCCTTTTTTGACCTTCTGGCTCTTCTTTTCCCCATTGAGGCTTGATTTTGATATTTTGCCCCTTGCTTTTATTAGTTGCCCCTGTTTCATGGTGACCTTGTCCTTTTAAAAGAGAGTGGGTGGTCCCCTATTCGTAGTTTGTTCCGCTTCCGGACACGACCGAGTGGGAAGAGAATAGGGGAAATATATTGACCGGATGAGACCGCCCGAGTGTACTAGTGATTTTCTAGCCAAGGGGCAATATCTCAACATCGTGTGGTGTGTGGATAAGCCTTTCCTTACTAGTGGCCACATGGAGAAGTAAAGAAAGTAGACCCACACCTTAACAAGTGATGAATGACTGACTTGACGGACTGACCGACTGACTAAGGGTAGAACTTCTTGAGGTAGACTGCATTCCAGGGATGCGTTAGCTCAACTCCCTCGGCATCTACTAGCCTATAAGCGTTCCCTGAGTAAACCTCTTTGACAACGAACGGACCTTCCCAATTTTCTTGCAATTTGCTCCTGGGACCTGGTGCCTTTATGATTTTACGCTTAAGGACCATCTCACCCACTTCGAATTTCTCTCAAGAACTCTTTTAGCATAAAAACGTGCAATTCTCTGACGATAGACTTGAGCATGGTCAGCCGCTATCATTCGTCTCTCATCTAAGAGTTCAAGTTGTGCCAATAAGGCTTCCCGACGTCGATCAGGATCAAGTTCGGAATCCAATTGAACTCTAAGTGAGGGGACGAAGATCTCGTATGGTAGTATCGCATCCGATCCGTATGTCAAAGCATAGGGGGTTTGCCCCGTAGGAGTTCGGACCGAGGTGCGATAAGCCCAAAGAGCTTCAACCAAGCGATCTGGCCAGTCAGCATTGTTATGAGACTTGCATGTTTTCTTTATGATTTTGATGAGAGTTTTATTAGTAGCTTCCGCTTGTCCGTTACCTTGTGGATAGTATGGTGATGAATGATGCAAATTGATACCATATTTACCACACATGTCGCGAAGCTCCTGTGAAGTGAACTGTGGTCCGTTGTCGGTGACGATGTCCCGAGGCACGCCAAACCTTGCAAGGATGTTGCGCTTGATGAACTTGACAACCGTTGATGCTTTGACTTCTATGAACGCTTCCGCTTCAGCCCACTTTGTGAAGTATTCTGTGGCGGTCAGAATGAAGGATTTCTTCCGGACTTCTCCGGTTCTATCCGCGAGAGGACCGACCACATCGAATGCCCACATGGCGAAAGGCCATGGAGCAATAAGGGGATGAAGAGAGGAAGAAGGAGCATGAATTTTATCACCGTGCAATTGGCATTTAGCACAGTGACGGACGAAATGGGTGCAATCTTCTTCCATGGTAGGCCAGTAATAGTGTCGTAGCAACTTTTGGGCAATTGCTCTACCATTGACATGGCCACCACATTCACTAGAGTGAGCAGCTTCAACAACGCTTTCAGATTCGATTTCATCAAGGCAACGAGATAGACCCCATTGAGGGATTTCTTGTAGAGAACGCCACCTATGATCTTGTACCGTTCGGAGACACGGCGAATAGCCCGTCTATCGGCAGAAGTGGCGTAATCCGGGAAGGATCCATCTTTGAGGTAGTTCTCGATGTCAAAATACCAGGGATGGCCATCATCGAGGTCGATTTCAGGCTCTTTTGAGAGTGCATTGATTCGATAGGAGGGAGATTGAAGTTGGACAAACCAGGGATCAGCATGAGAAGGGATTCTTAGCCTTTGAACAGAGACGGTTTCGGAGGACTTTCCCAAAGGAATGGGAATGGAAGAGGCCAGAGAGGCGAGGGAATCTGCTAGGATGTTTTGGGCCCTAGGAGTGTGGACAAGGGTGAGCTTCCTAAACTGCCGGATTACCTTTGCAACCAACTCTTGATATGGTTTCAACTTGGGGTCCCGGGTTTGGTACTTGCTGAGAGATTGCCGGAGTATCAACTGCGAATCTCCAATAATCCTTAATTCCTTGACTCCGAGCAACAATGCCATCTTCAACCCAACTAGGAGAGCCTCATACTCGGCCACATTGTTCGTGGCACGGAAGGTTAATTGGTAGGCGTGCGGGATGACTACCCCTTCCGGTGAGAGGAGGACTGCCCCTATCCCACTCCCTTTGGAATTTAAAGCCCCGTCGAAGTAAAGCACCCATGAAGGCTCACCATCGATGATGGCTCCTAACTCTTCATCGGGAAAACTTTCGTCGACTGGAGAATACGAAGGTAAGGGGTGATGGGCTAGGTGCTCAGCTATGGCATGCCCCTTGATTGACTTTTGGTTGACGTAGGTGATGTCAAATTGATTGAGAAAACTTTGCCACCGCATCAACCGCTCAGTCAGGACGGGCTTCTCAAGCAAGAACCGAATAGGGTCCATACGCGCCAAAAGTTTCACTTCATGCGCCAGGAAATAGTGCTTTAACTTTTGGGCAACCCAGACGACGGCCGCACATGTTCTTTCCATGGCGGTGTACTTCTTTTCAGCCTCATTGAACAACTTGGATAAATAGTACACCGCTCTCTCCTTCTTCTCGTCGTCATATTGGGCCAAAACTGCTCCAGTTGAATCTTCAGTAGTTGATACATAGAGCAATAAAGGCCGACCCGGGACCGGAGGAGCGAGAACAGGGGGATTGAATAGGTAACTCTTCAACTCATCAAAGGCCTTTTGACATTTATCGTTCCAATCAAATTTTGCCTCTCCTTTTAGCATCTCGTAGAAGGGCTTACAGCGGATTGAATGCTGGGAAATGAATCTCCTAATGAATTGAAGTCTGCCAATCAGCCCTCTAACTTCTCTGATGTTCTTAGGAGGAGGCATTTCGATTATTGCTTTGGCCTTGTTGGGATCAATCTCAATCCCCCTTGCTAACTATGAACCCAAGCAATTTCCCCGAAGAGACTCCAAAGACACACTTCTTGGGGTTCATTTTAAGCTTATGCTCTCTAGACCTTTGGAGAACCGCCCGGAGGACCTCAGCATGGCCATGTCGAGTCTTTGATTTCACCAAGACATCGTCCACATAGACTTCCATGTGCACATGCATCATGTCATGAAAAATTGCCATCATTGCCCTTTGATATGTTGCTCCTGCGTTCTTCAATCCGAAGGGCATGACGACGTAACAGTAGGTCCCCCAGGGTGTTGTGAAAGAGGTTTTCTCCTGGTCTTCCTCCGCCAGACGGATCTGGTTGTACCCCGAGAAACCATCCATGAAAGATAACATTTCAAACCCGGCAGTGTTGTCCACTAGGACATCTATGTGTGGGAGAGGGAAATCGTCCTTTGGGCAAGCACGATTAAGGTCTCGGAAATCTATACAGATCCTAACCTTACCGTCCTTCTTCATTACGGGGACGATATTAGCTACCCAATGTGGATATAGCACAACCCTGATGAATTTGGCTTTATGCAATTTGTCAATCTCCTCTTTGATCTTGAGTGCTAGCTTGGGATGTAGCCTCCTTAGCTTTTGTTTGACGGCGTTGCATCGGCTTTTAGGACTAACCGGTGTTCGACCAAAGAGGTGTCGAGTCCCGGCATGTCCTCGTAGGACCAAGCAAAACCGTCGGAGAATTCTTTAAGGATAGCTACCAACGCATGCTCTTCTTCTTCACTCAAGTTGGCACTGACTAACACTGTCTTCGGGGATTCCTTGGTGCCAAGATTGACTTCCTTAGTAGGTTCGTCTGCAGCCGTGGTGGGCTCGTCGAACCTTTTGTGCCATCCACATAGGAGCTCACTGGGTCTTCTTCTTCTTCTGACCCAGATTCTCCTAACCCATCTTTCTCACTGAAATCTAGCAGATAGACCCCTAAACCGTCATCTACAGAATCACCTTCTTCAAAGTCTGAAACGGTTTCTACTAAGGCAGGTTCCTCAAGAAATTCCGGGACTTGACTCAATTTGGCACACCTCTCGGCCAAGGCCATGACATACCGGGCAGGAACTTGCCTACCTTTTTCTTTGCGAATGCATGGTTGAGAGGGACCAGACTCTCCTAATCCTGACTCTAGACTGGACCCTAAACCTGACTCTAAACCCAAATCTAAACTAGGATCTAGACTGCTATGTACAGGACAACTATGTACATGGGAAGGGGTCCCAGAGGAATGAAAATCTAACGGGGAGAGCGTCGGCCCTTGGCCGAGCGGAAGAGATTCCAAAGAGGAAGGGTGCTCAATGGAGATCTCGCATTTCCAACTTTGATAATTGGCGTTTTTTTTTGGGAATCAAGGCCAAGAACCATGAGTTGCTGACTCAAGGCGGCCTCGACTGGATGGGTGAGAGATAGAGATGGTGATGGGAGTGGAGTAGATGCGGATGGAAGATTAGAAGGAGAAGGAGATGAAGATGGTGGAGGAGAAGATGGGGGAGTAGGGAGATCAGAGCCAAAGAGGGAGAGGAGGCCAAAATCGTCAGAAATCTCTTTTATTTGGGCGTCCTCTTCCTTTTCATCCTCACTCTCAGAGCAAGGAATTTCTTCAATTACGGGCTCCCTGGTCCCCATCTGGGTCGGCCCCTGAACGAAATGCTCCCTTAAAGTCCAGGTAAGGGGTTGATATGGTATGAACGGGTCGGGATGGACCGGGTCCGGGTGAAAACCTAGACCGGCCTTAGGTAACATCCTCCTGATTGCCTGGACACTCTGGGTCTGCCCTTTTTCATCCGTACCCAACCCGCGGCCATGAACATAGCCGATGTTTGCCATCACTTCCCAACCTTTTCCCGGGAGACATGGGACACGAGGTTCTACGGTGGGCTTGGGAGGTTGGCTAAGCTCAGAGGGTGTGGGGAAGTCAAAGAGAGACATGACCGGCTTCTTCCCCTTATCCGGAACGAAAAGGTGTGGCATCTGCTCTGAAGTGATAGCATTAAGAGTCTCCAGAGTGGGAATGCTCTTGATCTTGATAATCCGCCCATTGTAAGGGAATTTGAAACATTGATGGGCGGTGGAAGGGACTCCTAGAGTCTGTTCTAGCCAGGGACGACCGAGGATGGCTTTGTAAGCCGGATCGACATCTAGAACTAGAAAGTCAGTGGACATGGTGACGGGTCCGACTTCCAGCTTAAGAGCAATTTTGCCTTTGGCAACCCTTTTGGAGTTGTCGTAGGCGGCAATGGTAGAGCAACTCTTCTCCAGGTTTTCTTCCCCTAAACCCAATCGCTTAAGGGTCTTCATCGGACAAACATTGATAGATGCCCCGGTGTCAATGAGAGTGGAATCCACCGAAACCCCATTGAGGTTTATGGTGAGACAGAGAGGAAGCGAACGACATTCGGGGGTGGCAAGATCTTTGTCCGAGAAGGAGATCGAAGGTCCTTGAGTGAGGGAGAGGATGGCATTGGTGACCCCACTAGGAGGGAGGTCATCGTTAACCATGATTTTCTGAAGAAATTGGAAGAGAGTGGATTGATGTGACGGCGACCTCCGAATCAACTCTAAAATAGACACCCTTGCGGGCGTCTTATCAAGATGTTGGAGAATATCATATTCGGTGCCACCGGGGGCGGAGGAACATTATCCTCCTCATCCTGGGAAGGCCGCGGAGGTGGAGGAACGATGCGGTTCCGGAGTGTGACGTGGACGGCCTCCTGAGACTGAGGGCGGATAAGCTGAAGGGGTCTAGTAGATGACTCAGAGGCAGAGGGGGTGAGGATGGTAGTGTAGGCATCTTGAGGGGGGCGGATCAACACTAAGGGTCTCTCCTCAAGGATGGCATCCACCGAGGTGGGAGGTTCCTGGGACTCTACAGTGGGACATGGATACCACTCATCAAATCCCTCTACCCCCCATTGTTGTTCTCTCCTCACGACCCGGGGTTCCAAACAAGTCATGGTGTGGACATTTTCCTGGGATTTTGAGGAGGAGGGGTTGTTACTTTGGTGGTTGGGGAGAGGGTTGCTAAAGATGCCGAGGTCCCTTTTGGTGTACCTAGACTTGGCTATGGCCACCTTGACATCCTCCCAGTTGATTCTTCCCTGGTCATTCATATCATAGACCCAGTCACGAAAGGTAAAGCAATTGGTGATAAAATGACCATGGGCTCTATGGTACGGACAATATTTGGAGGTGTCAATCCTCGGGTTGTTATTCTCCCTTTGTGGGGGGAGTTGGATGGCATCACATGACATGAGGGCGAAGAACACGTCCTCAAGAGTCTCCGGGAGGGGAGGATAGTGCGACCTCTTGGGGCCAGGTCGGGTGTAGCCGGAAGAAGGGGGAGGAACAGCAGAGTAAGGCTTGGAAGGATGTGACGGAAATTGGTGAGGATTAGAGGGAGGATTGGACGGAGGGATAGAGGACTTGTTGGGAGGCCTCAAAGGCTGGCTGCAAGCATTTACAGACTCATTGACGGTCACCCCTCGGTGGTAGGTGCCGCGGGAGCCTTGCGTGCTTTTGGCTTTCCTTCAAGAAGTGGGGGAGAGAGGAGTCCTTGATTTGATTTTCAACTACCCTGGCTCTGTTGTAAAGATGTGAGAAGGAGTGGAACTCACTTAGCATTAAGACGGAACGGAGCACAGGGTAGTGTTAGTAACCAAGAGGGTTATGGCTTGAGACTCCGGGATAGGAATGTCGGCTCTTGAGGCCATGGACCTCCATCGGTTGGCATAGGTTACAAAGTCTTCGTTCGACTTCATCTTTTCTGCCATCAAGTCGGAAAGTGTGGGGACTTGAGTGGCCATGTATGAAAAGTGCGAGATGAATCGCTCGGAGACTATGTCAAAATTAACAAGGTCAGATGCGGGTAGAGAGGTAAACCACCTCAAAGCTTCCCCTTCCAATGACTGTTGGAAAAGGTGAACTAAGAGGACCCGATCATATAACCACCGATGGGAATCCATGGTGAAGCCGGCGAGATGAAATTGGGGGTCGGAGGTCCCATCATACTTGCGGTATTTTGGGGCCTTGAAGTCGGGGGGAAAGTAAGCATTGGGGAGCTTGCAGTAGTTTAGTAGCGAATGAGGTTTAGAATGGGATAAGGAATCCGCTACAAGCTTCCTAACGAGACCTTCAACCTCCGAAAGGGGAACAGATTTAGATTGAACGGGGGGTGCGATTTGGGTAGGTGGCGAATAGGCGGAAGGAGGAGTGGGAATTGGAGTATGCAAAGGGACGGGAGTGACAGGAGGAATGAAGGCGGAGACAGGAACTCGGGATGGGGTGACTGGTTTAGGAGTGGGTCTAGATGTGGAGGCATTGAATGGGGATAAAGATGGAGTGGAAGGGGAGGTAGCTGCCCGGACAGTATGCTTTGAAAGCATAGAAATGATATCGTCGGGCGAGTACCGGGACATGAGTTTAGCAAACTCGGGGTCTTCTTGACTGTTTTGGTCATGAGTGGGATTGACCCTCAAACTCACTTCTTCATTATCAGCCTGAGAAGATGATTGGACTGACTCCTCAGGCTGGACATTGGTATTAATCATACCGACCATTTCATTGATATTATCATCATATTCAAAAGCCGGTTTGTTAGCCATGTCAACAGGATCCAACCAAGTGTCCATTAGCACACAACCTATGGATTTTAAAGTGGTCAAAGTTGATTAACTTTACTGTTTAGACAGAAATGTGGGTTTCTACCAAACAATGTTAGCAATCAACGTCCCCAAAATTTTAAAAATTACCAAAGTTGTGTGTTGAGTTAAGTTGATTGGTAAGACCGTTCTCTCAAAGCTCACTCAAATCCCGGTAAGTAGGTGACTAGACAGGGTGGGTAAAGGTCCTCCTGCCCCGTACCGTGAGGGAATCCACGGAATTTAGGGACTTATAGAGTTTTCTTCGGAAGCCAACCCGATTTACCCGAGCGGGAATCCCCGAGTAAAAGGTTGTGAACCGAAGAAGGGTGATCCTAGAAATGTGAGGGGAGGCTAGAAAAGAGGAGAAGAAGAACCCCCTGGAGACTGAGGACTGTCAGTGATAAACAGTAAGCAAACAAGAAATAAAAACAAGGCAAAACAAAACAAAAAACAGAGAAAAACAGGCTTCTGTGAAACTAAACGGCAAGCACGTTGACGCCAAGTTTAACAGAAATCAGTAAACGGCAAGATCGACTGACGCTAATAGACAGTAAACGACACACTAGATGGACGCTAAGAAGTATTCAACGGCAGGAAGACTGGACGTTTACCTGGGTAGGCGGCAAGATCGCTTGCCGTCTACCTGGATGCACTCAGACCGCAACAGCATGTTGGTCCCACCGTGATCGCCAGAAAAGAGACTGTGGACGTCTCGTTCCGCCCCCGTCTTCGGATGCCGACTGGCGTGGCTTCTCCGACGGTGGTTCACGGACGTTCCGCTCCCTCGTTGGCGATGGAGAGTATGCCGGTTGACCTCGTTGACTTCTCGTTTGACCAGGTTGACTGAGGGAAAACAAGGAGAACCGGAAGGGGATGGGAGATGATTGTGATCGCCAGGGCCTTACCTGTGCCCAAGGAGTTGTGCTGATCACGCCGGAGTAGTAGCCTCGCGTCGCGGGTGATGATGAAGCTCCAACTTCTCCTCCTTCAGCCGGCCAAAGGAAGAGAGCTCCACGGTCTTCTTTGGATCGTTCCTGCCACAGAACAAAACTCTATTAGACCCTAAATAGTGTAGCAAATGCTCAAAACGAAATGTGGGGGGGCCAAAAGGAGAGTCCCGTACCGGTTGCGGACTTGAGAAGAGGGGTGGCCAAGTGTTATGACCACCCTTCTTCCCTCCGTTTTTGGTTGGGAAACCCCTTTCTAGGTGTGTAGGAAGGTGCCCTACGTGCCTAGAGTGTGTGGGAAAAGTATGTGACGTGCAAATAACTAAGAGAGAAAAGGAAGAAGAGAGGAAGAGTGGGAGAGGTGATCCTCGTTGCTGGTGATGCTAGCTCGTTGCAGAGGCTCCTTCAGCTCCAGAGCAGCCTCCTTGGACGTCCCAAAGGTTGAGAGGAAGAAGAAAACAAGTTGTGGAAGGTAAGGTGTGATTTTCTCTCTCCTCTCTCAAGGTTTGAGCATATGGACGTCCAGCCTCTCCTCCTTGTTCAGAGGGACCAAGGGGGAGTTATATAGACAGTGAGCTCGGGGTTTGAGAGCATTGGATGCTCAAGTGTGAAGAAACACACTTGCACATGTGGCACTCCATGTGTTTAAGCTCCAACCAATGGGGAGAGGCCAAATGGGATTTTTACTGGGTCAAAGGACTGCCAAGGTGGCCCATATACCCGTTGGGAACGGCTACATGCGTTGCATGGCCGAGACAAGGGCGCTAGTGGGCTATATTCTCGGGTTAGTTGCGCAGACCTGGTAAACGCTCTTGACGTCCAGGGATCAGGCCGCCAACCTCATGCAGACGTCCATCGAGGTGGACGCCAAGATGGGTCAGCGTCCAGGGGGCATGCCGTCAATAAGTAGTAGGCGGCGGTCGATGCTGCCGTCTACATGGAATCCGAGGCTAGTCAACGAACGGTCAAACGAAGCTTAATGGGCCAAATTGCCTTGCGGGAAGTGGGCCAAATCTCGCGTCTACAATTGGGCCACTGCAGCTTGGATGGAATCAAAAAGCTAATCAAGAGAAATCTAGTGGAAGGACTGCCCAAAGTAAGCACAAGTATGGATGGCATCTGTGAACCGTGTGCAAAAGGAAAGCACACTAAATCATCTTTCAAGTCAAAGACAGTTGTAACAACTTCAAAACCATTGGAACTGTTACATATGGATCTTTTTGGGCCAATGAGAACTACTAGTCTTGGAGGAAAGAACTTTGGATTTGTAATAGTGGATGACTATTCAAGATTCACATGGGTATCATTCTTGGAACACAAAGATGACACTTTCGATAGCTTTGTTAGCTTCAGTAAGAAAGTTCAGAAGGATAAGAAATACAACATAATTGGTATTCGATCAGATCATGGTGGAGAGTTTCAGAATGAAAGATTTGCTGAGTTCTGTGATGATCAAGGAATAGAGCACAATTTCTCAGCACCAAGGACACCACAGTAAAATGGAGTTGCTGCAAGAAAGAACAGAACTCTATTGGACATGGCCAGAACTATGCTATCGGAATACAACCTACCAAGGTACTTCTGGGCCGAAGCTATCAACACAGCTTGCTACATAATCAACAGAGTAATGATCAGGCCAATCTTGAAGAAGACATCATATGAGTTATTCAAGCAGAAGAAACCAAAGATCAGTCACTTCAGAACCTTAGGATGTCCATGCTTCATCCACAATAATGGAAAAAGGGATATTGGTAAGCTAGACTCCAAATCCGATGAAGGTATATTTATGGGGTATGCTTCTAAACCCAAAGGCTATAGAGTATTTAATAAACAAAGTTTATTAATTGAGCAAATTGTACATGTTATTTTTGATGAAACTAACACTTCCCTGAGAAAGGAAGTAGATAGTGATAATGATGATGCAGATGACTTGTCCAAGAAATTAAAGGATACATCCATCGAGGACAAGGAAGATCCACCCTTGGAAGAACTACAACGAAGAGAAATATTCCATAATGATCTTCCAAAGGAATGGAGATACAAAAAGGATCACCCGTTAGATAACATCATTGGGGATCCATCGGTTGGGGTAAGAACTAGAGGTAACCTAATTCCTTGTGATTACTTAGCTTTTGTATCCCAAATAGAGCCTAAGACAGTCAATGAAGCACTGTCTGATGAATCTTGGATATTAGCCATGCAAGATGAACTTAATCAGTTCAAGAGAAACCAAATGTGGTCACTTGTTCCGAGACCATCAGATCATCCTGTGATTGGCACCAAATGGGTGTTCAGGAACAAATTGAATGAAGCTGGTGTGATCACTAGAAACAAGGCCAGACTGGTAGCTCAAGGCTATTCCCAAGAGGAAGGCATAGATTTCGATGAAACCTATGCACTAGTAGCTAGACTTGAGGCAATTAGGATTTTACTTGCTTATGCATCTGCATTGAATCTGAAACTTTTTCAAATGGATGTAAAATCCATATTTCTAAATGGATATATAAAGGAGGAAGTTTATGTAGAACAACCTCCTGGTTTTGATGATATAAATTTTCCAAATCATGTTTTTAAGTTGCATAAAACATTATATGGTTTAAAGCAAGCACCTAGAGCGTGGTATGAAAGGCTAAGTGCATTTCTATTAAACCATGACTTTATTAGAGGAAAAGTAGATAGCACATTATTTATTAAGTCTAAAGTCAAAAATGTATTGCTTGTACAAATCTATGTAGATGATATAATATTTGGTTCTACTGATGAATCTCTTTGCAAGTATTTTGAAAAGCTTATGCAGGGAGAATTTGAAATGAGTATGATGGGGGACCTCAATTACTTCCTCGGATTGCAAATCAAGCAAGGAATAGAATGAACACATATTTGTCAAGCCAAGTACACCAAAGAACTACTGAAGAAGTTTGGATTTGAAAACGCTAAGCCACTGTTAACGCCAATGAGCACATCCACAAGGTTAGACAGTGATAAGGACGGTAAGAAAGTAGACCAAAAGCTCTACAGGGGTATGATAGGTTCTTTACTATATTTAACTGCCAGTAGACCAGACATTCTATTTAGTGTATGCATGTGTGCTAGATATCAAGCTGATCCTAAAGAATCTCATCTAATATCTGTCAAAAGGATTTTTAGATATTTAGCTAAAACTCATGATCTAGGATTATGGTATCCAAAATTATGTGAAGTAAATTTAGTAGGATATTCAGATGCTGACTACGCTGGATGCAAAATAGATAGAAAAAGCACCAATGGATGTTGTCAATTTCTTGCAGGATGTCTAATTTCATGGTCCTCAAAGAAGCAAAATTCAATAGCACTGTCAACAGCTGAAGCTGAGTACGTGGCTGCTGGAAGCTGTTGTACACAACTCTTATGGATTAAACAGCAACTTGAGGATTATGGACTGCACATCAAGACAATTCATTTGCTGTGCGACAACACCAGTGCAATAAATCTCACAAAAAATCTAGTTCAGCACTCAAGAACAAAGCATATAGAGGTCAGATATCATTTTATTCGAGATCATATAGCTAATGGGAATATAAATATTTCTTTTATAGATACTCAAAATCAGTTAGCAGATATCTTCACAAAGGCCTTACCTGAAGAGAGATTTACGTCTCTTAGAAGGGAACCAAGCATGTGTAAATTGTGATAGATTTATCTGTATACAACTGAAATAATAATAATTTCAGAATAACAATTATTCTCTCCCCTAAAATTAAGCAATTTCTTTTAAAAGTCATTTGCTTCATACATATGTTTGATGGTTCGCTAATTTAAAAGTATTTATTCATCTCGAACCTATCTCCGTTTGTCGTTTTCTGCATTTATGGCGATGTCCCTTCAAAAGGTACTTTATCTTTATCTCTTAAATCCCACAAATCTGTGTCATAACGATTCATCTCCCTCTCTCATCTCTTTCGACTCGCCTGAGACGATAAACCCTATCGACTCCGGCATCGATTCTATGAGATTTCAAAGCATCCATCCCTTCCCGCGAAAAATTTCTTGAGGGCTTTTGCTCCAATCCTCTTCACGATCGTCCAGAACCTTTTTCTGTTCGAATGCATGGCCGTTTCTAGAGTTTCCGGCACCATCGGGGGCTATGGGGCTATTTTCCTCACCGCAGAGCAGCAGGAAAGGTTCACCTTCGTGAAGACGAAGCTGTGCGGCAACAAGGCAGTGGATGTAGCTGATCTAGAGAAGAATGGCATGCATAGCATAGTGGCAGCGATGCAAAGAATGAAGTGGTCACAGATGGCAACATTTTCAGAGGCAAGTTATCTAGACTTGGTGAAAGCTTTTTATGTTTGTTTGAAGTCAGAGGCAGATGGGTCCTTGACATCCATGGTCAAAGGAACCCATATTAGTATCACTTATGAGTTGTTGGAATCCCTTTTTGGAGTCTCTACTTCTGGTCACAGCGGGGTAGATAGTGTCGACATTCAAGCTAAGGGATTGGGAATAGTTGGTCCTAAATTCAAGCTGAAGGATGGAAAGATAGATATCAACCAGTTGAACGCCTTCAATCGGATCCTTCATTTCATAGTTTGTTAGATTCTGGTGCCCAGGAGTGCCATCTTCTCCACCTGCACCAAGGCGGACTCCGATATGATGTTCTGGGCCATCCAGAACCAAGGTATCAACTTGGCAGAAGTTATCATAGAACGAATGAAGCTTGCTACAGCAATGATTTGGGACAAGAAAAGCAAGTTGAATGTGTCCCTTCCTTATGCCCATTTGTTAACCAAGATTTTCCAGCACCTCGGCATCAGTTTAAATGGTGAAGTCTTTGAGAAGATGGGCCAGGCAATTCAGAGCAGGAACTTGAAGAAAAGTGGGTTCTCCTTGGTAGCTGGGGTATGGACAAAAACCTCTGCAGCTGAAGGTGAGGCCATTATTGCAGAAGCCCAGGAAGTCCAAGAAGAGGAGGCTCAGGTAGAAGTAGCACCAGCACCAGCAGTTCAGGATCAGCAAGCAGATGCCAGGGCAGAGGGCAGAGATGCCAGCAGTCCAAGAGGAACAAGCAATAGCAGCAGCAGAGATCAGTGTTGAAGATCTTGCAGCCAGTGGAAGCAGAATTGAGGACATTCCTCTGGAGCATATTGAGCCCGTTGGGCAGGTTGAAGAGTTTGTCACCCCCATTTCAATGGTAGCATCAGTCCTTCGAGGTGTGCTGGACTCTATCACCAGCACTCAGGGGGAGCCTGAAACGGGTGGTGATCAAGCTGCTGAGGTTGTGGCATCAGGCCACAATGAGGATATCTTGATGGAGGATGCTCCCAGTCAGGGGGAGCATGTTCCTGAGAAGGAAGTAGAGTTTCAGGGGGAGCACACTGCTAACCCCCCAGTTGATCAATTTCAAGAAGGTGTCGTGGAGAGCACCTCTAATGAAGAAAATGTGGAGCCCGTTGCTAGGGCAAGTGAAAAAGGGAAAGAGGTAGCTCCTGAGATTCCTCTCCTCACCAGGAAGCCACATCAGAGGCTGAGGAAGAAGAAAATGAAGATCAATATGAAGCCCATCATTGACATACTGGATGAACACGGTAAAATTCTTTGCTCTGTGCAATCTGATATTGCCTCTATTTTCATAAGCCAGAACACTGTAGCTAAAGAAATGGGCATGGTCAGAAATGCCGTCAGGTGGGTGAGAAGTGAGCTAAGCAGCATCAAGGATTCAGTAGCTGCTATTTTAGACCTGTTGAGGGCACAATCCGCTTCTGCCCCTCCAGCTTCTTCATTTGCACCTCCTGCCAGCGGCTCAGGGCCAAGGCAATCAGATGAAGATTTCTGGCCATCAGGGCCAGTGAATGTTGAGAAATCTGGGCCTTCAGGGCCATCAGTTGTGGCAGAAGTTCGGCCATCAGGGCCAAATTCTTAAGAACCAACAGGGCCATCCGGGCCAAAAGTTGTTGAAGAAGTGGCAGTTTCAGGGCCACCTGATGTAGGGAAGTCTGGGCCATCAGGGCCAGCAGAGGATGTGTCTGGGCCACCCGGGCCAGTGGATTCAGCGGCTGCACCTTCCAGAGCAGAAGACCAGGCTGTAGCCTCCGAGCCCCCTAGTTCTTCTCCTCTTCCAACTCCAGCTCCTCCTTCTCCACCATCCTCCTCCACAGCACCTCCATCACCTACCACCTTCAAACAACCCCTTCCTAGAAACATTTCATCTCCTACACCATTTCCTTCCTAGTCCTCCTCATCTCCTGTCTCCTCCACTCACAATCCTCCTCCTTCTAAGGTTCCTCCAGCCTCCTCATCAGCTGGAGCCTCCTCCTCTGGTCCTTCTTCCTCTGGACCATCTAATATTCCTTCTTCCACATCTCACTCCTTCCTTCATCCTCCTACTCCTCCCTCTTTTATAACTATTATTCCAAAAAGTGCTCAAATTGATGCCCCCTTCCTCAGGGCCATCAAAGATGAATTTGAAGAAGATATTCTCCGCTCAATTTTGAAAGTTTGCACTCACATTCATAGGACAGGCTCTTCTAGCCCCGTCCCTAAGAAAAGAAGACTGACTTCCACTCATTCCATTTCTTTTGAACCCTGTTTTCCACCCCTTTGGTTTTCTCTTATTGTCGAAAATAAAAACAAGCCCCTCTACCGTGAATTCCTTCAGAAAACCACCTTTGCCACCATTTTGGGACTTCCTCACCTAAATCTAACCGACCATCTAAATGTCATTCTCCCTTTCACTTCTCTTTCCAAAGCTGAAAAATCTAAAATCTTTTCAATGGCTGAAGCCAAATCCGAAGAGCAATGGGCTCGGGGCCACAAGACCCTGTACAATAAATTTTTGCTCGCCAGGTCAGCTAGATTCCCTCTCCGGGATCACTCCTTGACTCTCTCTGAGTGGTTCCAGATTCTTCACAAGGACTCCTGGGCTCCCTTTGTTCAAACGGAGATTAAGTTGATTAGGCATTTTTCAGATGTTCAACGACTACCACTATCTAAATAATCTGCCTGAAGTTCAGCTTGGCCAATTTCAGCAAGCTATCTATAATCTTGGATCTCATGTGGCTGCCACCTCCTCCATTCAAGTGGATTTTGCCACTTTGCAGTTGCCTGATATAGTATTTCTCCCTCCTCTTCATTCTCTGCTTATGGACTCCGATGTTGGCTCATCATTTTTGAGTGCTCTGCCAGAGTCATGGGGAGAATACATGTGCAGAAGGGCAATCTCGTTGCCTTCCATAGATTTTTGTTCAGAGAATACCTTCAGGGCCATATAAATTCAGATGTTCTTGCCCCTCTCTTGTCTGAATGTGAGAGGTTGACTCCAGCAGAATGGGCCATATTTTATCCTCTATCTGCTCAGCAACTTGAAGATCCCAACGCCTCTCAAACCAGAGAATATAAGCTTCCTATTTTAGCTACTAAATTCCTCGACATGAACTCCATTCACTTGTTCGAGATCCATTTGCTATCTGGGTTGAGAGATACAAGGTTTATGTTGCCATGAGAATAGAACTGAAGCTGAAGCAGATCTTTTATCCCGTCTCCATTGATCAGTTCCTCTCGTGCGCCATTTTTGGGAAAACTAGTTTTTATAAAGTTTCCTTTAATAGCGATCGCTATGCCTGTTCTTAGAAGAGCAGTGGGTCCTTCATATCCAGAGGATGGTTCCTGTCATGGGACCTTCCTACTCCGTCGCTTGTGGTGTTTTTAGGCAGTATTTTGAAGAGCAGGAACTTAAGGCTTGGGAGGTCATTTCTCACCATGCCTCTCTTCTGTCTTCTGCCTTCTACCTTCCTGTACCCTCTCAAGAGTAATACAAATACTTTCGTTTGCTCTCATCTTTATCTTTTCACTCTTCCTTTGTCTCATTATGGTATCTTTTTGCTTAATGACAAAAAGGGGAAGAAAAATAATCATTCTAAAATACATTTTTCATTTCTATTTCCGCAAAATTACTTATATTTATTTCAGACATTTATGTTTATGTTATGTTTTGTCATTACCAAAAAGGGGGAGATTGATGATCAGTCCATCCCCATATAATTTCATGGATTATATATCTATTTTGGTGATTAACAAAACTCAAATAAAGCATGATCTAACAAGTTTTTTTTATGAAGCTTAGGCACAGGAAATAAATCAAGTAAAATCAAGCAAAACTTGTAAGTATTTCTACCCTGTAGCATTTGAAGTACAGAGCAGGTAATTTTTCTAAGTACACATCGACTTTCTATGTGTTATAACGATTTCATTAGAATCATAACGATTTCCTCACTTCTATCAATTTCATTTTCACAACGATTTGATAAGTGAGAACAACGATTTGCTCTCACAATGATTTGATAAGTGAGAACAACGATTTGCTCTCACAACGATTTGATAAGTGAGAACAACGATTTGCTCTCACAACGATTTGTTAAGTGAGAACAACGATTTGCTCTCACAACGATTTGATAAGTGAGAACAACGATTTGCTCTCACAACGATTTGTTAAGTGAGAACAACGATTTGCTCTCACAATGATTTGCTAAGTGAGAACAACGATTTGGTCTCATAACGATTTGCTTTCATATCGATTTGAAAAGAGAACAACGATTTCTATCTCACATCGATTTGGTCTTCGCAACGATTCGATAAGTTACATAACGACTTGGTCGCCGTAACGATTCAATAAGTTACACAATGACTTGGTCTCCGTAACGATTCGATATAACAAACAATGATTTGGTCACTACATCGACTTGATTAGCAAGGAGGTGCTTGAAAGCTCATGGGAAGCCCAAGGATGATTCAAGATGTCCAAGCCACAAAAGCTATCAATTTGGAAAAATGGCAGCATGAACCATCAAGGCCTTGACAAAGGTAGAGAGTGAAGTGAAACTTGAGGAAGTGATGAGAGGGTTTGCCATATGCATAGTGGTGGCTCTCATTTTTCCATCGGTGGAAAATATCCTTAAGGAAGAGCACTTGAGCGTGGTATGCTGCATATGGGAAGGAGAGAGATTATGACCGGCAGTGCTAGCCTACATCTATACCAGACTTACAACGGTGAGCATGGGTAAACCTCCCTACAGATCTATGCTTTTGTTTGCCTGTTGGACTGGCTTGCATTTTAAGTTTGATGTGAATGACTAGCAATAAGCACTTCAAGGATTTTCGCTAAGAGTCTGCTCTACCGTATGAGCTGTCTGTTGGCCCTCTTGATATGGTAGCAAGACTAACCTAGAGGGGGGGTGATTAGGAAATCTGAAAATTGAAACAAAAATTCACCACTTGAAAATGTTTGGTTAGTATAGATAAACATGTGCAATGGAAGTTAAGAATGCGGAAGCAAGCACACAAGGAATACATAAATTTATCCTGATTCGGCCCTTCCAAATAGAAGTCCTACGTCCAATCTCCAAGCAAACTCTTGGGATTTCATTAACCACCAAGTAACCTTGGTCTTCCCTTAAATAAGGGGCATACAACACCCAACACCTCAGCTGGTCTTCTTCTCTTTCCCGGGCAAGAAGGCAGCCACTGTTTTACCTCAGCCAGGATTTATAGTCAGCAAATGGGGGATTCAAATAGACCCGAACAAGGCCAAGGCAATAAATGAGATGCCTCCTCCTAAGAATATATCTGAGCTTCAAGGATTGATCGGTCGACTACAGTTCATAAGGAGATTTATATCTCAGCATTCTCAAAGGTGTCGTCTTTTCTATGAAGTGTTAAAAGGAGGAGTCAAATTCGAATGGAATGCTAAATGCCAGGAAGCCTTCGATGAACTCAAGAGTTATCTTATGAATCCACCAGTGTTGCAGGCGCCTGTCCCAGGAAAACCCCTCATCCTATATATGTCGACTATTGAGGACTCCCTAGGAGTTGTCCTTGCACAACATGATGACACTGGCAAAGAAAGGGCAGTTTATTATTTGTCTAGGCTCTTCAATCCTGCCGAGCTCAAGCTCACCACTATGGAGAAGACTTATGCAGCGCTAGTGTGGGTAGTGCAGAAATTGAAGCACTACTTCCTAGCTCATCAGGTGAGCTTGATTTCTAGGATGGATCCCATCAGATACCTCCTAGAGAAACCAGTTCTCGCCGACAGATTAGCACGTTGGCAGAGCTTCTTGTCCTAGTTCGACATCACCTTTGTAGTCCAAAAAGCTATAAAAGGGTATGCCATCGCTGAGCACCTTGCTCACCTTCCTCTTCCTCATAGTGACACAGTTCAAGAAGAATTTCCTGATGAAAACCTGTCACTCATCTCCCGCGATTCCTTCTGGTCGCTTCATTTTGATGGACTTCTTAATTCTAGGGGACAGGGCATAGGTGTTGTTCTACTCACCCCAGAAGGAATCACCATTCCCTTGGCTTATCAACTCCAGTTCCCTGCCACCAACAACATTTCTGAGTATGAGTCTCTCCTAGCCGGTCTCAAACGTGCCTATCTCTTAGGCGCGCGTCAACTCAAGATCATAGGAGATTCTCAGCTCATCCTTCGGCAGGTTCTTTCTACTTACCGCACTCGTGACCCTAAACTCAAACCTTATCAAGATTTGGTCATGCTCTTAGCTAAGCAATTCAGCAAGCTCATCTACATTCACACTCCTCGTTCTGAGAATATCTTGGCTGATGCCTTGACATCTTTGGCCTCATCCCTCTCTTTCCCTCTTAGCCACAACGCTGAGACATTGTCCAAAGGTTAGAAGCACCATCCACTCAAGATCCTTGGTTCGACAACCTCAGGAATTCTTTAGTTGTGAAGGCAGAGAGAAGAGAAGCGAAGGAAGTGATGCTCATGGAGCTAGGAGAAATAATGGAAGAAGAAAGGCCATGGTACCACGAGATTGAGAAATATTTCAAAGACAGTACCTTCCTAGAAGAAGTTGAGTCCAAAGATAGGAGAGCCATCCGTAGAGCGGCGTTAAGATATACCATTGTTGGAGAAGTGTTGTATAGACGCGCTCCAAACGGGATGCTCCTCAGATGCTTGCCTGACGAAGAAGCCTGGAAAGTAGTGGAAGGAGCACACTCCAGTGAGTGTGGAGGGCATGTGAATAGCCAGATGCTAGCTAAGAAGATCCTTAGGCAGGGCTATTATTGTTCAACCTTAGAAGAAGATTGTGCCATCTACGTTCGTAGGTGCGTCAAGTGCCAGCTCCGTGCCGACAAGATTCATGCTCCATCTTCCTCTCTACATCCACTATCATCCCCTTAGCCTTTCTCCATGTGGGCCTTTGATATCATTGTACCCCTTGGTGATCCTAATGCTCTAATCAAACAAAAATCATTCATCCTCACTTCTACTGAGTACTTCACCATGTGGGCCGAAGTTGAAGCATTCATAGAAATCAAAGGTTCGATCGTGTGACGATTCATCATGAAGAACATCATCTCGCGGTTTAGAGTGCCAAGTGGCATCGTCACCGACAATGGACCTCAGTTCATATCTCAAGAGCTTCAGGACTTGTGTAAGAAATTCAATATTTCTCTGCATCATTCGTCTCCATACTATCCACGGGGCAACGGTCAAGCCGAAGCCACAAACAAAACACTTTTGAAAATTTTAAAGAAAACTTGTGAGTCTCATAAATTTGCGGATAGGCCTGAGAAATTGATTGAGGCTCTATGGGCCTATCGTACCTTCGTTCGCACGCCCACAGGGTAAACTCCCTTTTCACTCACTTATGGGATGGAAGCGGTATGTCCATATGAGATACTCATTTTGTAACGTCGTGCGTTTTCGGATCTTCGCGGATCCTTGCTTAGTGGGTTTTGTGGCCAGTGTGTGTTGCCCATTAGCCTGTGGCTCAGGTGTTTATGTGGGTTGTTAGGCTTCGTGGGCCGGAAGATTGGGCCCAAAGTGCTCACAGATTTTCTGCCTGTGAACGTGACAGGGGTGTGCGTCGCGTTCTGAACGCAATGGCTCTGGTGGTCGCGTTCCTGTTGCCAAACACGAGGCGGTTGTCGTCTGCATGCGCGCCGCATGTCGCACGCTGGGCGGCATGCTGACGTTGGCTGTTGGAAGGCAACGACCTCCTACGTCACGTTCAAGTCGCGATGTAGGGCTACATCGCGTTCACAACCGCAGTGCGTTTTTAAGCAAGGTCGGCCGAACGGAGCTCAGCAAGCTCTTCACGGCCAGGGGAGGTTGCTGCGGCAGATTTGCTGGGCGATTTGGCATTTTGGAGTGGTTTTCGGCGCGCTCTCACCACGAGGACGTCGCATGGAACGGGGAAGACGCCGTTCTATGGTTGGATTGTGTGTTCTTTACGAAGGTAGGGAGATCCTACCTGGTTTTGTTGCGTGGATTGCGTATGATGCATGTTTAGACTGTTTATCGCTTTTTAAATAGTAAATATCATGCTATGACATTCATTAAAGCATGAAAAATGGGAATTAATCATGGTATGCATGGCTTGGGGGTGATCCAAGGAGAGGATCCTGGATTAGGGTTTCCGCCTGTGAAGGCGACAGAGCCCCTTGTCGCGTTCTGAACGTGACAGGCCGACCCGTCGCATTCAGCTTGTGAACGCGACATATCGGGGTGTCGCATTCTGAAGGCGACACTACCCCACGTCGTGACCTCAGCCGAAAGGTCCTATTGTGTATACTTTTGTGGTATGATTATCCGATTATCGGTATTTTGTGTGCATGGCTAGTGTGCGTGGTGCATTGGCATCCGCAGTGCCTGTTGAGCGTGACGTTCATATGGTTGGACGTGTTGTTTACGAGGTTGGCTTGTGATTTATGTGGTTTGAGCGGTGTGTATAAGGTTGGTTGGTTTGTGGTAACTGGGCAGTGTGGTTCCGGTGTGAACCTAGCCTTAGTCCTTTAAAGTCTGTTATAAATTGTATATTTTAAATGATTATCGTGTATTGAGTTTGGTGCAGCTATGGAGGTTACTTCGTGACCAATGACAGGCCATAATATCATTGGTTAAGGTAGTGTATGTGTGTGTCTATATAGGTTAGCTTGTAGGTCACAGGGTGACCGAGACAAGCTATGTAGCAACCCGGAAAATTTAATACTTAAAAAAATTCAAAATAATAATTTCTTTAAATTGAAATAATAGAAACATACGTACCATTATTGTATGTGCAAGAATACACCGGAAAATTCCGTAAAAATTATAAATCAACCCCAAATATTATCCCTAAGTGTTCCACGAAGAAATTTGTGCAACGAAAAATCTGATTGGTCAAGTGTACGTCACAACGTGACTAATTATCCAAATTAGGAAACTGAGTTGGAAAACCGTTAACACGGAAAAATAACGCATCCATAAATTACACGAACATGTTAACATCATTTGATGATTTTTCCATTATCGGAATTGGACCAATGGACCCCCATAGTACCTGAATAATTCAAGTAAGAAAAAATAATAATAATAATAACAATCTTGAATAAATTGGAAAATGCAAAGGAAAGGGAAATAATTAGAACCCATTAAATGAAAAATGATAATGGGCTTTGTTAAATGGACCCATTAGAATTTAGTGGGCCAAAATAAGGATTTTTTTAAATAAGAATAATAGGAAAATATCCTAAATTCGTAACTAAATTATTACCTAAATAGAAAAGAGGTATTTAATGCATTAAATAGGAAGTTTGAGTTAGAATTGAATTCCTAAACCTACCCTAATAGGTTGGCCACGAATTTGGCTCCCATCCTAACCCAAATAGGAAGTGGAAAGCTTGGGAGGAGGTTAGGAAAGAAGGAAATTCAGAATTTAATAGAAGTTAGAGTACTATTAGGAATTAGAAACATAACTAGCATAAATACTCTCCTAAAACCCTTATGGCCGGCCCTAGCTCGTGCCAAGGGATTGCTGGACCAGGAGGAGAGGCCAAGGATGAGGAGATTTCGTGGGAAGAAGAACCTTTCAAGCTCTCAACCCCGTTCTTCAAGTTTTAGCCCTAGAAGAGGAAATCGAGTCAAGGTAGGCATTCTCACGAGCAAAACTCAATTAAATCCATCTGTAGATTGTTCCATACATCAGGAACAAAAGCCCTTTTGTTTCACTCTTTTTCATCAAGCCAATCTTTTGTTCTTGATTTTAGAAGATCTACAAACATGATAACCCCGTGACATCATGTTTAATTCAAATCTCTCTGAATACTTGATCCCATGCTACGAAATTCTTGCTGTAGATACTTCATGTTGTTAGGGATCTTTTGCCCCTAAAAGCCCTAAATTTCATCGAGCATACTGATCGAATTTAATCAATCTTTCTCTCTGTGCCATGTTCTGAATAACTCGTTCTTGCTCATGTTCAAACCCTATATGAACCATGCTCTCTCTCTAATTCCTATTTACTAGAAGTACTCTCGCATGTCTAGTTTCATTTGCCACTGGTTTCATGATTTTTCATCGTGTATACAATTAGTTATGATTTTCTGAACGACCCTGTATCAAAACCTGATATTTCTGGACCGCAATCCAAGACAGAGCAGAACTCTGTCAGACTCAGGCTACGGACCTGAGAACGCGACGGCCCGACAGGTCGCGTTCTCAAGCCCATCGCGACGCTTTCCTTGTCGCTTTCTGAACGCGCAGTACCCTACGTCGCGTTCTGGCCTTCTGTCCTGGCAGCCCTGTCGCGACCCTTTTCAGGCCCTGTCGTGATCTGCCCTGACCCTGTCGCAACCCTTACTGGCCTACGTCGCGTTCACAGGATTTTGCATGAAAACCCATAAAATTTGTTACTCTCACTTTCTACAATATTCTTACGCCTTCTTAACAGTCATACACGCAGTAAAAACACCTGTTTTAAATGGAGCTATATTGAATGCTTTAAAATACATATTCACGACTTCTTTTCTATCTATGATTTCTCTTACACATGCACACACATGAACCATCCATATATGGCTGAAATCTGGCATAAAATATCTCATAATATATATGGTAATTTATTGCAATAAAGTATATTAATTTCCCTATTTTAAAGGACTTGTATTCGTTTTTTGCGTTGTTTATATACCGATATCGACGCTCCACTGTTCTAGAATTCCTCTAGAACGTCGAGCACCTATTTTTATATACACACTTTACTTGGCTTGTGGTGAACTCTCCGTCGGATATTCTTTTCGCCGGACTAGTGAACCCTTGCACAAGGCCTCCGTAAGTCTCCTCTGATCATGGATTCCCACATGGTCGACGAGCCGGTTGTACCCTAACACCCATTACACCTTTAGGGATCGATATGATCCAAACGGCTATTAGAAGTTCGCTCTTACCTTGAATCATGTCGGACCTCTGGACTTGTGCATAACATGGCCAGTGGGAAGATCGTGAATTCCACCTGACTGCCAATACGACGTGCGCGTGTTGTGCAACTGTTACTATCGCCTGTTTACTCGTTGTTTTACGTGATGTCCACTAGCTCTCATCTATACTCTACTCGCTCACCTATTCACGTTCACTCTACTATCTCATCTATTCATCTAGTGCTCTTATCTATTTCTTGGTACTCTCAAATTGGCCATTAATTGATTGTCTAAAGATAAACAATATAACCAATGTCAGCGCAATAGGGCCCGATTAGGTCCTGGGGGGAGCGCCCGAAAGTGCCATTTGCTCGCGGGAGTTAAATGATCAGGATGTCGGCATTACATCCAAGTGCCATACTATCAAGATTAATCTAAGACAATCAACACAAAGTGCTATATTCTCTCATTGTCTATTGACAACAAAAGTGCTATGTTCTCTCTCTCGGCTATCTACGGATAACCAAAGTGCCATTACTATTTCGATTGACGGAAGTTAATCAAAAGTGCTATACTATTTGGATTGATAAGAAAATCAATCAAAGTGAAATTTACTCTCTATATGGCCAACTACTTTCTCTCTCCTTGCTATACATGTTGCTTGATATTGCTAGACGTTGACGCTATGTGCCATCGTGTTATTTTGTTTTCTATCGTGACTCGACTTTAACCATCGTGCTATACCTGATTCGTCTGCTATATGCACCATGTTACTTGTGCTATTACGTTCACAACTTTACATGACTCTTTCTATCATTAGTTACGCTGCCATTTAATGCATTAATTATTTAAAGCATGCTTGACTATTGAGATTTAAGTCCTACTGGGCGTTATCGCTCACCCTTCGTTATTTATCTTGTGTGCCTCAGGTAAGTCGGACTCTGACGTCACACACACCAATGGGACAGGACCAGAGTGATGAGCGACCTGGAGTCAACTCATGAAGTTACCATAGTACCATGGAGTCTAGTAGTTATTGTTTTAGATTTCCTTTCAATGTAATGATGTCATTGAGCCCTATGTATTGGCTCCGAATTAGCGGTTGTGATGGTCTTAGTGATTTTATAATGAAATCAAGAGTTATTTCAATTATTGTTCATTAGATGCTCTGATGTTTGCGAAAGTATGTGCAATTGTCGTTACCATACTCGTTGTTCGCGTCTCCCTCCGATTTATTCCGCTGCTAAATTGGAGGGGCGTGACAAGCTACCTCTTATATGTATATCGTGGTTTGTAATAAAGATAATATATGTGCGCAATATGGTTTGTGCGTTGCCGAGTGTGGTGGTCCGGCGCCTATTCCGGAATACCTCTCTAGTTGGGTACCCCAGGTTCTGTGTGAGCCAGGCACGTGTGTTTGTTGTGCTCGGGGTTTGTCCCGGTACTGTATGTATCGCTGAGGTCTGTGTTGTCTGTCCTGGACACCCTCACTCCTGTGTTTGAGAGGAAATGACGACAGAGGGCAGCGACTTGTGTTTGTGGGTGTGCGGTCGCTTGTAGCGCACTCGTGGTTGGGGGTACAGATACCAGTAGTCGACACTGGTCCCCAGCTAGTCCTGTTTTCCAATGCCTCACTTTAGGGAGCTTAGACTAGAGTCCCTAAAGGTGCCAGGCATGGACCTGCAACTGTGTGGTCTGCAGGTGTGGTGTTGGTTGGTCTCCATTGTTCCTTGGCTTGTGCTTGCAGAGCGGCAGTTGGACCTTTCATCCGTGACTGCGAGATTGAGAGGTAGTTCTTATGTTGTGTTGTCCGGGTTGGAAAATGGAGTCATGAACCAGTAGTCTGTTCCCGTATGATGGTGTCGTTCTTTCCGACTCGTGCTTTGCCAGTGGTCGTGGCTTGTGTATAATGATTCGTTGGTTGTGGTTTGACCTGTTGTGGTGCCTGGTAGGAGGCACAGTTGTACTGAGACTTTATGGTGGTACCTCGTGGTGGTAGGTACCTGTACCCTTTGTGGGTATCGGTTTCTCGTGGTACATTATGTACCAGTCTTTTCAGGTGTTGAAGTGGAGCTGTGCTCCGTGGAGGTCGTGTGGTGAGACCTTCCTTTCGTTGTGTTCTACCCTTCCTCGAGTAAACTTCCGATTATGATTTTAGTGTGTGATGGATTGGCATCGTTGTAGCCAGTCCTGCTACCTTGTGTGTGGCTTTCGACTTATCGTGGTTTGGGGTATATGTTGGGTTGAGTGTGTTTTGGAATTTTCTAAAGTTGTATTTTAATGATGACCAATGAACATCACTCATACTTTGATTTTGATGATGACAAATTGTGATTTTGATGATGACATGTTGAACATGTTATACATTTTATACATATCACAATAATGCTTAAACAACATGTTTTTGATGTTTAATATCTCATACTTTAATGATAATATCTTGTACTAATGATTTATGTGTTAAATTTACAGGTGTATACAGATTTTGTCATGGTAGTGTCGACACACCCATTGATGGTGTCGACACTGGGTCAGAGTCCCTGAAGCTTTTTCATGAAAACAGGGTCAAGTGTGTCGACACAGTCCATAGTTGTGTCGACACTAGACCCAGTCTCCAGAAGACCCAGTTTCCAGACTGGGACAGTGTGTCGACACAGCCAGTGGCAGTGTCGACACTAGTCTCAGCTCCCAGAAGACCAGTTTTGCGCAAATGGGACAGTGTGTCGACACACTCCCTGGTGGTGTCGACACACCGGCTGAAACTCAAAATCGTGAATTTCTCTGGACACGTGACCGCTTGGGGTTCAAGGGAATCTTCCTAGGTTTTTGTGCCCACATACCCTAAGGCTCTTTATGGACATATGGGGCTATAAATACCCATGCTTTTGGTACTCCAAAGTATCCCACGCAAGACAAGAGCCAAGAGCTTTCTGGAAGAAGGGAGGAAGAGCGGGAAAAAGGCATCTGCATCCAGAGGAGCAGAGCAGCGCCGCCAAGGGAAGAAGAAGGAGAAGAAGAGAAGGAGCTCGTGATTGCAGCAGTGCTGGTCAAGAAGGAGATCCAGCCGAGTCTGTACTTAGTTAGAGTGTCAATTTCTCTGGGGAATCTGTGTATGTGTTCTACACAGATCTCCCAATTCTATTTGTCTCTACCATTTCTATTGTACTGAGATAGATCGTGCTAGAGGATCTATTCTCTAAGTGTGCTTGTTCTAGCAGAACTTGGATCTATTGTGATCCAGAGGTTTGAATACTTTGTACTCTGTTTTAGAGCCCTAGTGCTCTGGGTTGGAGCCGTTGTGCTCTGGTGTTTGAGCCGTAGTGCTCAAGGGCTTGTGAATTTTCTGAATTCACAAGTGGTCTTTGGAGTAGGTCGTTGTGCCTATCTCCTGGGTTTCTTTGAGTCGTTGCACTCAAAGAGGTTGGAGTCGTTGTACTCAGTTTGTACTGTACTTGTGCTAGTGGTTCCTCCGTTGTGAGGAGGTGGACGTAGGAGACACAAGTTGTGTTCTCCAAACCACCTTAAAATCTTCAGTGCATTGTGGTTTGATGTGTGGTTTGCTGTTCTTATTCACTATATTCACACACCACACTTGGATCTGATGAATTGTGTGTTTTACTTATTTAAATTCCGCTGCCATACACACAATTTCTTAGTTCGTTTATCAAAGTCACCTATCCGATCACCCACAACTGGTATCAGAGCAGGTCAGAGTCAAATCTATACTCTGAGGTGCTTTGGTGAATTTTATGTATTTCAGATTTTGATCACTTGCTCAAATTGTTGTGTGTTTTGGTTTGATTGTCTTTATCATGGACTCTAGAGGTTTTGTTGCTGAAGGTCATTCAATCAATAGGCCTCCATTTTTGATGGTACTGACTATCCCTACTGGAAGAATTGGATGATGGTTTTTCTTAGAGCACAGAACTATGAAGTATGGAGAATTGTTAAAAAAGGACCAATTGAAGTCACTGGAAATGAAGATCAATGGACCAGGGAGCAGATCAGAAGGGTCACCCTGAACTACAACGCCATGAACATGCTGCAATGTGCCATCCATCCAAAGGAGTATTCCAGAATCTCTATGTGTAAGTCTGCCAAGGAGATGTGGGATAAATTATAATTGCTTTATGAGGGCACATCTCAGGTCAGGGAGACTAAGGCTAACATGTTAGTTTCTGATTATGAATTGTTTAGCTTGAAATCTAATGAAACTATATCTGAGATGTTTGCTAGGTTCATGGTTATTATAAATGGACTTCGAGCCTTGGGTAAGGAATACTCAAATGAAGAATTGGTAAGAAAAATATTGTGTTCCTTATCTCATGTATGGCACACTAAAGCAACTATCATTGAAGATTCAAAGGATTTATCCAAAATCACATTGGATGAACTCATTGGATCATTAATGGCATATGAGTTAAACCTTAAGAGATCAGAACAACACATGCTAAAAACAAAAACCATTGCTCTTAAAGCTTCATCAAGTAATAAAGGAAAATCTAAAGAAAATTCTGAGTCTGAGAATCTGAATCTGATCATGATAATCTTGCTTTCATCACCAGACAATTTAAGACATTTCTGAAATCAAACAAAGAATTTTGGTAATAAGCAAAAGCCATGTCTAGTAAAAAGAAACATTTCTCTCATGTTGATCATAAGAAAACTGATGAAATTCATGTGTGTTATAGGTGTAACAAATCTGGGCATATGAGGCTGATTGTCCAGAAGGTAAGAAAGAAAAGCAATAAACCACAAGAAGGAGTTCACACAAAAAAAGAACAAGGCCATGGTGGCTACATGGTCAGATGATGAAAGCTCAGACTGCAATGAAGAATCCTCAACTTCAGATGAAAATGAAGGATCGAAATAAATGTGTGGAAAAGATCTAGAAGGGGGGGGATGAATAGATCTTAGCCACTTTTGCGGAAGCTTAAATAATTTTAAAACTATTTAGAATCAGAGGCAATAATTTCAGTGAAAAGCTGCTGATCTGATTAGATTGGAGTGAGTTGAAAAACTTAGATGAGAATCAAGTTGATTAAGTGAATTAGAAACGAGTCCTATGCAAGCATCTAGCGGATGAACCAGTCAAACCACAGAACACAAATGCACAAGGATTTTTAGGTGGTTCGGAAATCACCCATGTGATTCCTACATCCACCCCTCACAACCCGTGAGGATTCACTAACACAACTGGGTAACACACCCACTGGAGCCTGACAACTCCAACACTGAAGAGCTTACAACTCACACCACTTCTAGAGCAAGACTACTCTAGAACAACTGAGCAAGACTGCTCAACACACACTTGAGTTTGACAACTCAACACTGAGCGCACCGGCTCACAACAATCTGAGCACAAGGCTCACACATAGACTTGCTAGACACCAACTTAAGACAAGATCTCCTAGCAACAGATCTAGTCGAAATTTGAGAACACTAATGAGAATTATGCAGAAGCACTTGCATAATCTCAAGAGATATCTCAGAAGAACAGAAGTAAAGTAAAAAGTATTGAATGACTTCGTTCTTCAAGTGTACTCCCTTGTAGAAGCTTGAATTGGGAAGAAGCTTGTAAACATGAAGTCCAAGACGATGCTCTGCAATCTGGGAGGTTGGACCTTCCTTGAATTCTTCTCCAACGATGGCTTCTACCTGATCTACTTCCTTGAGATGCTTCAGAGGCTTCTTTAAAGATCAAACCACAATTCTCACACCTTGAATTGGTGAGAAGAGGTGTTCAGGAGACTCCAGGAAGCAGAGGAGGGAGACACGAACTCTTATGGCCGCCAGGAATTTTTCAGGAGGCTCTAAGAGGTTGGTTGGGTCTCTCTCTTTGAAGGGAGGCCAAAAGAAGCCTTTTATACCCTTAGGATTCCAAAGATACCCTTTTGGGGTACAAGGGCACGCTTCCCTAGGAAGATTCTGATCGCCCTAGAAGGACACGTGGCAGCCATCAGCTCTTAGGATGAAAAGTTTCCGTAGTGTGTCGACTGTTCTGGGAGAAAGGTCCCGTGTCGACCTGCTCTTGAGTGTGTCGACCTGCTGTCCCAATTCCTCAAACTGGCTGTTCTGGGGAACTGGGTCTAGTGTCGACCTGCCCTGGGAGTGTGTCGACCTGCTGTCCCAATTCCTCAAACTGGCTGTTCTGGGAACTGGGTCTAGTGTCGACCTGCCCTGGGAGTGTGTCGACCTGGGTACCCTTGATCTCTGGAAAACTGCCACTCGTGTCGACACACTCTTGACATGTGTCGACACACTCTTGACATTTTTGCACAATTTCTCTTTGAGTCTGTGTTGATGTGTCGACACCATTGATGGGTGTGTCGACACATCTTTTGCATAAAAAGTTTGTACCTGAAAAATAACACATATATCATTAGTTAAATGATTTATCATTACCACAAATGATAAATGTGGTTTGAAAAATGCTTTTTGAGCATGACTTTCAGGTATGATGCTTTTGACATGTTCCAATTAAATTGCTTTAAGAACACTTCTTGTCATCATCAAAATAGGAGGGAATGATATGAATTAGACATTCAACCCAACAATCTCCCCCTTTTTGATGATGGCAACATTAAATCCATATTTGAATGTGGTTTTGATGATGTGATTTTTAAGCAATTTTTATTGATTAAGTTTTTGTTTTTCTTTTGTTCATACTTGTCAATGTCCTTTTGATATTGTTCAGTAACAATTGATGATATTTTGTGAGATACAACGTTACTTGAAATTAGAAGATTTGTGCACACAAGTCAACAATTGAACAAGTATTCACACACAAATACAAAAATTTGTATTGAAGCCAAACAACCATTTCATGTCATTCATTTCATTCAAAAGATCATTACAATTCATTCAATCTTCTCCCCCTTTGACATTATCAAAAAAATGTACATTAGGTAGAAGATGGAGGAGGAGGAGGAATTGGAGCTAGAAGCATCTCAATATCTGACAATCTCTTATCCATTGACTTCATGCTTGACTTTATCTGTTCATGGATAGTTGTCAGCCGAGTGTGAAGATAATGCTCCATTCTATCAGAATGTTCTATCAAGGTGCTCTGAGTTCTTTTCAATTCATCTGAACATGTTGAGAACTTGATGACCCAGCTGACCAACCAGGTCTTTGCATGATTTTGAACTCCTTGGTCAAATCTGTGAGCTGCTTGTCAATGTGCTCATTGAAATTTCTCATACTTTCCAAATCATCCACAAAATGAGCAAATGATAGTCTGGTGCTGGAAATCTCATGCAATGTTTGATTGGTGTTGAAGACATCTGCTTGGGAATTGGCCAAAATTCCCTGAAGAACTTTCTCTAACTTGTCCTGATGTTCTTTTAGCTCAATATAGGAATCTCCCAGAGTTCCTATGAGTCTGTTAAATCGCTGAGCTGCATAATCAGAAGCTGCCTTCTGCTCAATAAATTTGGCAGAAACTGTGTTTTCCAGTCTTTGAATCCGTAGCTCAAAAGATGAGGACATGGATTGAAGTGAGGAGTTGAAGGATTCAAATTTGTCATTTAGGAAAGATATCAATTCTGGTGGAACAGGAGGCCCACCAGAAGATGTGGATGGTTGGAATGAGGGTTGTGGAGAAAAAGGAGGAAGCTGAGGTGAGAGAGGATCATGAAAAGGACTGACATTTTCATTAAGAGCTTGATCCTCATGCATAGGAGGCTGATCCTCTTGACTTAGGGGCTGGTCCCCTTCAGCTGGAGGCTGTTCCTCCTGTACTTGGGGCTGATCCCCTGGAGCCTGAGGCTGGTCCTCCTGAGGTTGGGGCTGTTCCCCTTGGTCTTGAGGCTGTTCCTCTTGAACTGGAGGAGCCTCAACCACAGCTGGTCCTCTTCTAATTTGATTTCCCTCTAATCTAAATCCCATGAACTTCTGGATATTCTTGAATGTATAGATATTTGACTTGGGAATGGACTGGGATTTTTCAGATTCCAATGGCACACCAAAGTGCTTGAACACTGAGGTCAGATGTGCTCCATAAGGAAGTGATCTCTTCAAGTCTGTTCTTGTAGTTTCAGAAATGATTTGATAAAGAATCACATGAAGGTTGACCTTGATATCTTTGACCATGCAATAGAGTATGAATCTCTGGATATCTGTCAGTCTATCTCGCCCACCACCTTGAGGGGTAACTATGGTTGTCAAGATGTGGTGAATTACCCTTAACACAGGTGGAAATGAGTTGGCATTAAACCTTGTCACATAGGTTTGTTTGGCATCTGATGGATCTGCAGGATGGCCTGTCAAGATTGAGTAGGCTTCATGTAAGTCAAATTCAAATTCATGGTAGTCAGCCCCCTCATCTGGCACTTTGAAAATGGAGGCTGCTACATCAGTTGGCATGTCTATCTCTATCCCCTTGACTTTGGATTTAAAACCTTCTTCTGTGCAGGTGAGGTTTTTGTAGAACTCTCTAACTAACCTTGGATAGCAGACTTGAAATTCAGAAATGAAAGGAATCCAAGATTGAAAGGAGAAATAGGTTTGAATTTCAGGGAGAGAGTCTGCTAATTGGGTGTCAGAAAGGTCAAGAATTCTAGGCTTCAAAATCAGTTTGGCAGCACTGACGGATTCTGAGGGTATATCCTCTTGAGACTCAGTAGAGGAAGACGAAGATGATTCCTCATGATGGTCAGAGGAATCGCCCGAAATATCTGATCTAGGGTTTGAACTTTGTCTACCTCTGCCAGCATTGGAGGTCCTACCTCTCTTTGAAGCTCTGAGAGGTGCAGAAGAGGATCCTGGAAGCTCTGCAGGATCATTTCTTCGCTTGGTTCTTCTTTCAATCTGTTCAACTGGAACCTGTGCCGGAACCTGCCTTGAAGAAGCCTGAGACCTTGCGCCACGGTGGGGACCCAACTTGCGGACCATGGTGCAAGGAAGGAGTGGAATGTCAGAGAGGAGATGGAAGATTGGTGAGGTGATTGAAGATTAGAGAGATGGTGGAAATTTCTTGCCGGAATGGTGAGAGTTTGGCCGTCGGGTCGACCTAATGCTTAAAAAGGGATGCAGAGGTACACTGCCCCGCAGGAACAACAAGGGTTTAAGGTGAACCCGAAAGGTTTGAAAAAGTTCTGGCAAGAAGGCAGTGTCGACACATGAGGAAGGGTGTGTCGACCTGACTGGAATTATGTGTCGACACGAGAGAGGATTGTGTCGACACAGCCTTTGAGAGAAATGAGAATTTTTGAGAGGAAATTTTTGAGAAATTTGGGGACATCTTTATAATGATAAATAATGAGAGGAATTATCATTTGAAGGATTTTTAAGAGGCCTAAAAATTCATTTGCTGTATTTTACAAAAATTCATTACAGTTCAAGTATTTCATACAATTTCCAACAGGATATTAGCATTCCAAGACTTGAATCAACAAAATGATAAATTGAGGGATATAATGTATCTTACAATCAACCAAAATCTGCCATGTTTCTCAATTTTCAAGAGTTAAAGATATCATCTAGACTAAACACAGTTGTGTTGAAAGTAAAACACAAACTTAAAGAACAACTTGATGAAGGAGGAAGATGATTCTTTCTAAACAAATCTCCAATAATTTTCATATTTTTGTTCTTTTAACAAACTATCAAATGATGTAAATCTCTTTCACTCAAGTACTAGTGCTTTTTACACACCATAGTCCCTGGATACTCAAGATGTAGTCATTGTCAAGTCTCAAAGGGGTAAATGATGACTTTTTGACATGAAAATATACGTTTTTTAGACGCCAATATTTCCAGTTACTCAGTCATCATCAAAAAGCATAGCACATAATTGCTTAAATTTTGAGGTTATTTTCAATTTGGATCCCCTTTGAACAGAGTTAACAAGAATGCCTCATGACATGCATAGCACTTCATTCATTGTGAAGGTGTGCAGTTTCTCAGCACAGATGTCATTGCTCTGTTGAATTTTACAAGATTTTGGAGAGTTTGTAGGATAGAATTCAAATACATCCAGCCATCAGTTGCAAACAAGGTAATGTTTTAAGTTCAAGACACAATTGTAATTTAGTTTAGGAAGAGATCTGAGTTTCTGTGGATTGAGAGACATAGTGGAAAGTTGATTAGTAAAAAATATAATGTATCACTCAAGGTTCACTTTGAGACTCTAGAATTTAGAATGAGGACATCATGCAAGGAATTGATGAAATGCAAGAAGGGTTCTGAAATTTGCAAAAAGATGACTTGTGAATTTTCTAGCTCCCCCTGAGATGATGATTTCAATCATTTTTCATCAAAATAAAGATATGCATTTTTTTTTTTTTGAAATCAGAAAGAATGTTTCTTTTTGGATAACAAAGATTTCTTCTCAACAATTGTATATTCATTTCTTGGTACTTGGCGGAGACATATACTCTCGCATAGTGAAAGTGTCCAGACAAGCATAACCTGTCCTTCTCCAAGTCACCATTTGATATACCAAGAGATTTCAATACAATAAGAGTTGAAGAATTCATTATCAGAAAGAAATGAAGGTTAAAACTGTGCAAGTTTTGAAATCAGAAAAGACATTCTCTTTGAACAATAAAAGCTCCCCCTCAACTATTGCATATTGACTTCTTAGTACTTGGCGGAGATATGTTCTCACGCATAGTGAAAGTGTCTAGACAAGCATAGCCTGTCCTTCTCCAAATCACTATTTGATATACCAAGAAGTTTCAACACAATCAGAAGTGAAGAATTTATTGTAAAAAGGGAAATGGAATTGGAATAGAGAGAGATATGAGCAATGTAGCTTGAGGAAGCAAGGAGTTATGAAATACAAAGAACTCCCCCTTAGACAAAGCATCATTCAACCCAAACTTTAAGAGAGATCAGAAGGATGGACATTTACAAAGACCAAGTTCTCTCCTTAAAGATGAGAATCTATTTTCAGGAAGGGGTTTTGTGAATATGTCTGCAATTTGTTTTTCAGTTCAATAAAATGGAGTTCAAAAGATTTCTTGGCAACCTCATCTCTCAAGAAATGATGCCTGATTTCAATGTGTTTTGTTCTAGAATGCTGAATGGGGTTTTTAGAAAGATTGATTGCACTTGTGTTATCACATAGGATGGGTACACACCCTAAATCTTGGTTGTAATCAAGAAGTTGATGTTTCACCCAGAGAATCTGAGTTCCACATCTACCTGCTGCAACATATTCAGCTTCTGCTGTTGACAGAGCCACTGAATGTTGCTTCTTAGAAGCCCAAGAAATAAGGCACCCACCTAGAAATACACACAAGCCACTTGTGCTTTTTCTATCTAACTTACACCCAGCATAATCAGCATCACAATAGGCAAACAATTCTAACTTGCAACCAGCAGGATACCAAATTCCTAAGTCACATGTTCCAACAAGATATTTAAAAATTCTTTTCACAGCAAGCATATGACTTTCTTTAGGATTTGATTGGAATCTAGCACATAAGCACACACAAAACTGAATGTCAGGTCTAGAAGTAGTAAGGTAGAGCAGAGAGCCAATCATACCTCTGTAGGTCTTTGGATCTACTGACTTACCAGATGGGTCTTCTTCTAGCTTAGCATTTATTGCAATGGGTGTGCTTGAATGTTTAAGGTTCTGATAGTCAAACCTTTTCAGTAGCTCCTTGACATATTTGGTTTGACTGATGAAGATACCTTCATTCGTTTGGTTAACCTGCAACCCCAAAAAGAATGTTAAGTCTCCCATTAAGCTCATTTCAAATTCATTCTGCATTTGATTTGAAAATTCAGTGCAAAGGCCTTTATTGGTGGAGCCAAAAATTATGTCATCAACATAAATTTGGACCACAATTATTTGATTTTTTACTGTTTTAGTGAACAATGTTTGATCAACATTACCTCTAGAATATCCTTTTTCAAGTAAAAAGGAACTCAAACGATCATACCAAGCTCTTGGAGCTTGTTTAAGACCATAGAGTGCCTTATTAAGCTTGAAAACATGGTTAGGATATTTTTCATTATCAAATCCAGGAGGTTGTTCAACAAACACATTTTCCTTTATATATCCATTTAGAAATGCACTTTTAACATCCATTTGAAAGACTTTGAATTTCATGGAGGATGCAAAAGCAAGGAAAATTCTCACAGCTTCTAGTCTAGCTACAGGGGCATAAGATTCTTCAAAGTCAATTCCAAATTCTTGGTTATACCCCTTTGCAACTAGCCTAGCTTTGTTTCTTATTACTTGACCAGCTTCATTCAATTTATTTCTGAAAACCCATCTAGTGCCAATCACTGTTTGGTCACTAGGTCTAGGCACTAATTCCCACACTTGATTTCTTTCAAATTGATGAAGTTCATCATGCATAGCATTAATCCAATCAGAACTGGATAAGGCTTCATCAATTGACTTGGGTTCAATTTGGGAAATTAGAGCTAGTGAGTCTTCTTCAATGTTTTGCAAAAAGGATGATCTGGTCCTAACTCTATCATTTAGATTGCCAACTACACTATCTAATGGGTGATCTCTTAGAAATCGAGGTTCAGAAATTACCTGTTGAGAGGTACCCACTTCTGAATCAGTATTACCTGAACCATTTGGAGATTGTGAGTTGTTGTTCAGGTTTTCTTCAATGTTATTACTCTCCTCAACGGTTGGTGAAGAATCCACAATGAGGTCATCCTCTTCATTGTCTTGTTTTTCCCTGCAAGATTTAGAATCATTAGTGGAAAAGGAGTTTTCATTAAAAATAACATGTGGAGATTCTTCAATAGATTTGGTTTTTATTATGTACACTTTGAAGGCCCTTGACACTTCAGAATAGCCAAGGAAGATAGCTTCCTGACTCTTAGCATCAAACTTGTCAAGGTTTTCTTTGTTATTATTGTGAACATAGCATTTGCACCCAAAGACTTTAAAATAGGAAACAGTTGGCTTTTTGTTTTTCAATAATTCATAGGGGGTTTTCTTGATTTTTGGTCTGACCAATGCTCTATTGAGTATGTGATTTGCTGTGTTCACAGCTTCAGCCCAGAAGGATTTGGGTAAATTACTCTCAAGAAGCATGGTTCTAGCCATTTCCACAAGAGTTCTGTTCTTTCTTTCCACAACTCCATTTTGTTCTGGAGTTCTTGGTGAAGAAAACTTGTGGAATATCTGAAATTCAGCACAAAAATCAGAAAAGGATGTGTTTTCAAATTCACCCCCATGATCAGTTAAGATGTTTTTGATTTTATATGGATAAGTGGTTAAGACAGTGGTACAAAAGTTCCTGAATTCAAGGCATGCATCACTTTTGTGAGATAGAAAAATAACCCAGGTAAATCTAGTAAAGTCATCAATGATTACAAATCCATATCTTTTGCCACTCAAGCTTAGAACTCTTGTTGGCCCAAAGAGGTCCATGTGAAGAAGTTCTAGTGGCTTAGATGTGAGTACATCATTGAAGACTTTAAAGGATTTTCTAGTTTGTTTTCCTTTAGCACAGATCCCACAAATTTGACCTTCAACACTAGAAAAGGATTCAGGAAGACCTTTAACCAAATTCAATCTTAACAACTTATTCATTGTTCTGAAGCTTGCATGGCCAAGTCTTTTGTGCCAAGTCCATGCAATTTCATCTTTATTTGCAACAAAACAAAGATTTTCAGAAAAGTTTTTATTAAGGTTGATCATGTAGACATTGTTTTCTCTTTTTCCAAAGAATTTGATTTTATCAGTTGATGAATCTATTATCTTGCAAAAATCAGATTCAAACACAACTTTGTGACCTTTGTCACATAGTTGGCTGATACTGAGCAAATTATAGTCAAGTCCATCAACTAACAAGACATTATCTACAGAGTTTGAAGAAGTTTGACCAACCTTACCAGATCCAATGATCTTTCCTTTATTTTTACCTCCAAAGGTGACTGACCCTCCCTCCTTTTCAAGCAGGAATGAGAATTTGGCTCTATCTCCAGTCATATGTCGTGAACACCCACTGTCAAGAAACCATACATTTGTGTTGGGTGCACGACTTCCCTGCAACAAGATCAGTGGAGAGAAGATTTTGGTACCCAAACAGAGTTGGGACCATCAGAATGATTTAACATAGACAGCAAATCCTTTCTCACCCAAATTTGATTTGTTTTAGATTTTTGTTTTGTTACTTTGGTGTTTTCAGCATTTTTCTGTTTGTTCTTTCTTTTAGGAATGAAAGCACCAAGATCTTTGTTTTTGGTAGGAGGGGAGTTTTTCATTTGAAAATTTGAGTTCATAGAAGGAGGTGGAATCCATGGATTGTGTTGGTACATCCAGAAATTTGGATAAGGGTATTGAGGATAATGCCAACAGGGATTTTCATACCATTGGTTCCAAGGATTAATCCAATTTTCTTGAGGAGCTGTCTTGGAGGTCCAAGGTTTTTCATGGATCATTTCTTTTCCCTTTTTCTTATTTCTCAGATTTTTATTTGAATTTTTAGTTGAGTTTATTATGGTTTTTGGTGTTGAACAGGTCGACCTGTCAGGGGACTGTGTCGACCTGACAGTCTTCTTTTGTTTTTGAATTTTTGATTTGTTTTGAGTTTTGTTTGGGTTTTTGTTTGGGGTTTTGTTTGCTGTCTGTTGGATTTCAGTGTTTTCCAGATTGGGACCTTTAACAAAGTTGATTAATGGTGCTTTTCCCTTTTTCTCACCAGATTTATCTTTTGTTGATTTCTTTTTGTTGAATCCCAATCCATGAGATGTGGTTGTCTTGTTGGATCCTAGCAATGCCTCTAGGTTATCTTGGCCTTTTGTGAAGGTTTGGATAACCTCCTCCTTTTCCTTTAGCTGGTTTTTAAGAATTTCAATTTCTTCGATTTTCTGTTGTTTTTCTTGTTTTTCAATTTCCAGCTTTTCATTTAAATTTCTGAAGTCTTGGGAGGCCTTCTGAGAAGCAAGCTTTAATTCATCAATTTGGTTCAGTAAATTTTCTTTTTCTTCAACCAATTCTGTTACTTCAGATTCCAGTTCACAGATTCTATTGTTTGAAGATTGGTTATGGTAAAGATTTTCAATTTTCTTTTTGATGTGTTTGTTTTCTTTTCTCATTTCAGAGTATCTTTCTACCAATTCAGCATACACATCCTGCCAATCTTCAACACTATAATCTTCAAAGGAAGTATTTACCTTTCCATCTGTGCTGTTGGCCATGAAGCAAACTTCCTCACTCTCTGAGCTTGAGGACTTCTTCTCTTCTTCTTCCTCACTTGTGTCTTCATCAGACCAAGTGGCTACCATGGCCTTGGGCTTCTTGTATTTCTGGAATCTTTTGTGCTTTTCCTTTTTGTTCTCAGGACACTCTCCCTTCATGTGTCCTGGCTTGTTGCACCTGTAACAGATAACATTCTCATCAGGTTTATGATTCTTATTGAAATTGGAAGAGGAAATATTCTTCTTACCTGGGGAAAATTTCTTTTTCCCAGTCATTTTCCCTTTCCTATATTTCAAGAATTTCCTGAATTGTCTGGTCATGAGGGCAATCTCATCCTCATTTGACTCAGACTCTTCAGAACTTGTTTTATCCTGATTTTTATCTTTGTTGCTTGAAGAGGCTTTGAGTGCCATAGGCTTGGTCTTAATGATAAGATCTTCATTTCTTCTTAAGTTTATTTCATACGTCATTAAAGATCCAATCAATTCATCCAAAGACATTTTGGATAAATCTTTTGAATCTTCAATAACAGTGGCCTTGGTATGCCAAATTGAAGAAAGTGAACGCAAAATTTTTCTTACCAAATCTGCATCAGTATACTCCTTACCCAAAGCCTTGAGTCCATTGACAATCACCATAAATCTGGCAAACATTTCAGAAATAGATTCATTAGATTTCATCATGAAAAGTTCATATTCTGAAACTAATATATTTGCCTTGGTCTCCTTGACCTGAGATGTTCCCTCATAGAGTAGTTCGAGTTTATCCCACATCTCTTTGGCAGATTTACACATAGAGATTCTCGAATACTCCTTGGGATGGACAGCACATTGAATCATATTCATGGCACTGTAATTCAATGTAGCTCTCCTAATTTGCTCCCTCGTCCAGGTTTCTTCCTCACCCTGGTTTTCATAGGGACCAGCCTCAACTACTTTCCAGATCTCATAGTTCTGGGCCCTTAAGAATACTTGCATTCTGTTCTTCCAATAAGAATAGTCCAAACCATTAAAGAATGGTGGCCTATTTATGGAATGGCCCTCAGCTATAAAACCCTTTGAGTCCATGACACTTAAGTAAATGCAAGGAGAAGTAGTTGAGCAAGCAGGCAAACAAACAACCAGATAGACAGACAAACAAACACTCAATACTCAGAAACAAAAGCTGCTCAGTTCAAATCAGATCGATATAAACCCGCTCTGATACCAATTGAAGGATCGAAATAAATGTGTGGAAAAGATCTAGAAGGGGGGGGATGAATAGATCTTAGCCACTTTTGCGGAAGCTTAAATAATTTTAAAACTATTTAGAATCAGAGGCAATAATATCAGTGAAAAGCTGCTGATCTGATTAGATTGGAGTGAGTTGAAAAACTTAGATGAGAATCAAGTTGATTAAGTGAATTAGAAACGAGTCCTATGCAAGCATCTAGCGGATGAACCAGTCAAACCACAGAACACAAATGCACAAGGATTTTTAGGTGGTTCGGAAATCACCCATGTGATTCCTACATCCACCCCTCACAACCCGTGAGGATTCACTAACACAACTGGGTAACACACCCACTGGAGCCTGACAACTCCAACACTGAAGAGCTTACAACTCACACCACTTCTAGAGCAAGACTACTCTAGAACAACTGAGCAAGACTGCTCAACACACACTTGAGTTTGACAACTCAACACTGAGCGCACCGGCTCACAACAATCTGAGCACAAGGCTCACACATAGACTTGCTAGACACCAACTTAAGACAAGATCTCCTAGCAACAGATCTAGTCGAAATTTGAGAACACTAATGAGAATTATGCAGAAGCACTTGCATAATCTCAAGAGATATCTCAGAAGAACAAAGTAAAGTAAAAAGTATTGAATGACTTCGTTCTTCAAGTGTACTCCCTTGTAGAAGCTTGAATTGGGAAGAAGCTTGTAAACATGAAGTCCAAGACGATGCTCTGCAATCTGGGAGGTTGGACCTTCCTTGAATTCTTCTCCAACGATGGCTTCTACCTGATCTACTTCCTTGAGATGCTTCAGAGGCTTCTTTAAAGATCAAACCACAATTCTCACACCTTGAATTGGTGAGAAGAGGTGTTCAGGAGACTCCAGGAAGCAGAGGAGGGAGACACGAACTCTTATGGCCGCCAGGAATTTTTCAGGAGGCTCTAAGAGGTTGTTGGGTCTCTCTCTTTGAAGGGAGGCCAAAAGGAGCCTTTTATACCCTTAGGATTCCAAAGATACCCTTTTGGGGTACAAGGGCACGCTTCCCTAGGAAGATTCTGATCGCCCTAGAAGGACACGTGGCAGCCATCAGCTCTTAGGATGAAAAGTTTCCGTAGTGTGTCGACCTGCCCTGGTGGTTGTGTCGACACACTGTTCCAAAGATAGAAGAATCTGTTCTGGGAGAAAGGTCCCGTGTCGACCTGCTCTTGAGTGTGTCGACCTGCTGTCCCAATTCCTCAAACTGGCTGTTCTGGGAACTGGGTCTAGTGTCGACCTGCCCTGGGAGTGTGTCGACCTGTGTCCCAATTCCTCAAACTGGCTGTTCTGGGAACTGGGTCTAGTGTCGACCTGCCCTGGGAGTGTGTCGACCTGGGTACCCTTGATCTCTGGAAAACTGCCACTCGTGTCGACACACTCTTGACATGTGTCGACACACTCTTGACATTTTTGCACAATTTCTCTTTGAGTCTGTGTTGATGTGTCGACACCATTGATGGGTGTGTCGACACATCTTTTGCATAAAAAGTTTGTACCTGAAAAATAAACACATATATCATTAGTTAAATGATTTATCATTACCACAAATGATAAATGTGGTTTGAAAAATGCTTTTTGAGCATGACTTTCAGGTATGATGCTTTTGACATGTTCCAATTAAATTGCTTTAAGAACACTTCTTGTCATCATCAAAATAGGAGGGAAATGATATGAATTAGACATTCAACCCAACAAAAATGAAGTTTGCTTCATGGCTGAAGCAGCGAGAACAGGTAGATATATCCTTTGAACTATTTACCATTGAATATTGGCAAGAAGCATATGGTAATTTAGTTGAAATATTCTGATGTTAGAAAAGAAAATAATATTTGAAAAGAAAAATTGAAAGCATTCTTCATGATACTTCATCATCTGTAAAGATTTCTGAATTGGAAGCTCAATTTCAGACCAAATCAAAGAAAATGATGAACTGTTGATTTTTGTTGATGATCTGAAATTGAAAATTCAAAAATTGAACAAAGAACTCATCAATTCTATCAAGAAATTTGAAGAAAAAGAAAAATAAAATCATGAAAATTTGAATCAAATTGAAAAACTCAATCTTTGCATTAAAGAAAAAGAAGATATCATCAAGAACTTCACTCAAGGGAAAGACAATATGAATGCTCTACTTGGAGTTAAGATGAATTCAAACAAGTTTGGTTTAGGTTTTGAACCACAAAATTTAAAGAAAACTGAATCATCTTCAAGGCAAACAAAATTATCAAAAACTCCTTTAATAAAATTTGTCAAGGCAAGCTCATCTGAAAACAAAGAAAAAATACAAAAACAAAAAGAACCTGAGAGGTCGACACATACCCTACCTAGGTCGACATACACTATGCACAGGTTGACCTATCCCAGTCAGAGGTCGACCTACCCTTCTTATAAAAATCACAAAAACTTCAAACCAATCAATAATCATCTTTCTCATGGCAATTGGAATGTTTTCTCCTCTTACAATTCAAGATAGAATAAGTCTTGGAACCAAAGGTACAGTGGTAACCAATGGTTCAATCCTTATTTCTATCATTCATCTTTTCCTGCATATCAACAGCAATACATGCCAAGTTTTTCACAATGGAACAAATCAACTAAGAGGTATAATGTTCAGAAAATTAAAAAACAAAAAGTTGAATCTTTTGTTTCAAAAAACACTGTGAAGAAAAATACACAAATTTGGGTTAGAAAGGATTTGTTATCTCTTCTCACTCAGGATGTTGGTACCAATCTCACATGGGTACCAAAAACTTTTCTTGTCTAATTTGTTATGTGCAGGAAAGTCGTGCATCCAATTCCAACAACATCTGGATTCTTGACAGTGGATGTTCACGGCACATGACAAGAGACAGAAATAATTTTCATGCTTGATTGAAAAGGAAGGTGGATCAGTCATCTTTGGAGGTAAGAATAAAGGAAAAATAATTGGCAAAGGAAAAATTGGTAAGTCTTGCATTACCTTAAGTGATGATGTTTGTTTAGTTGAGGGTCTGAATTACAACTTGCATAGCATTAGTCAATTGTGTGACAATGGTCATAAGATTCTTTTTGAACATGATTCATGCAAAATAATTGACTCATCTTCTGAGAAAATTAAATTGATTGGAAAAAGAGAAAATAATGTCTACTTGATTGATTTGTGTGATAATTCCTCTTTAAATGTTTGCTTGATTGCAAATAAAAATGACATTGCTTGGTTGTGGCACAAAAGGTTGGGTCATGCAAGTTTCACAACCATTAGTAAACTCATAAGAATTAATCTTGTAAAAGGTCTTCCTGAATCTCTCACAGTCATTGACAATCCTGTTTGTGGGATATGTGCTCAAGGAAAACAAACAAGAAAATCTTTTAAAGTGTTCAATGAAGTACTTTCATCTAAACCACTTGAGTTGTTTCATATGGATCTTTTTGGTCCAACCAGAACTCAAAGTCTCAGCGGTAATAGATATGGCTTTGTGATCATTGATGACTTTACAAGATATACTTGGGTCTTTTTCTTATCCCATAAAAGTGATGCATGTTCAGAATTCAGGAGATTTTACAATTCTGCCTTAGTGGGTTTATCTTTCAAACTGAAATCCATTTTGACAGATCATGGCGGTGAATTTGAAAATAAATCATTTTCTGATCTCTGTACTGAACTGAAAATTCTCCATAAGTTTTCTTCCCCTAGAACTCCATAACAAAATGGAGTTGTAGAAAGAAAAAATAGAACTCTTGTGGAAATGGCCAGAACTATGCTCATTGAAAGTAAACTGTCTAAATCTTTTTGGGCAGAAGCTGTAAATACAGCTAATTTCATTTTGAATAGAGCATTAGTAAGACCAAAGATCAGAAAAACCCCTTATGAGTTGTTTAAGAATAAAAAGCCAAGTGTGTCATATTTCAAAAAATTTGTTGCAAATGTTTTGTTCAGAATAACAACAAAGAAAATCTTGATAAATTTGATGCAAAAAGTTTTGAATCAATTTTCTTAGGTTATTATGAAACTTCAAAGAGCTTATAGAGTTTATATCTTGAAAAATAAGACTGTGGAAGAATCTCCACATGTCATTTTTGATGAAAATTTACAAAATATTGACATTTCTGATTTGTACAGAACTCAAATATGTGATGATGAAGATGAGTTTCTTGAACATCCATCTACAAATCTTGAAGATCAAGAAGTACCAAATGTACATGAGGTTCTTGAAATGCCAACTTCAAGTAATTCAGGTAATCATGTTCCTGAAAATCATGCAAACCCTGAGGTAATTTCTGAACCCAGATTTTTAAGAGATCGTCCACTTGAAAGCATTGTTGGTAATTTGCAAGATGGAATAAGAATCAGATCATCTTTTCATTCTGTCATAGTTGAAGATTCTTTGGCACTACTTTCCCAAATTGAACCCAAAAATGTTGATGAAGTTTTATCTTGTGAAAACTGGATAAATGCTATGCATGAAGAGCTTCATTAATTTGAAAGAAATCAAGTTTGGGATTCAGTACCAAAACCTTCAGATTTAACTTCTGTCATTGGAACTAGGTGGATTTTCAGAAATAAATTGAATGAATCTGGTCAAATTGTTAGAAATAAAGCTAGACTTGTTGCTCAGGGGTATAACCAAGAACTTGGTATTGATTTTGAAGAGTCTTATGCCCCTGTAGCAAGACTTGAAGCTGTTCGAATATTCCTTGCATTTGCTGCTTCTTTGAAATTCAAAGTCTATCAAATGGATGTCAATAGTGCAATCTTGAATGGTTACATAAAAGAAAGTGTCTTTGTCAAACAACCCCCTGGTTTTGAAAATGAAAATTTTCTCAACCATGTTTTTAAACTCAATAAGGCTCTATATGGTCTCAAGCGAGCTCCAACCGAGTCTGTACTTGGTTAGAGTGTCAATTTCTCTGGGGAATCTGTGTATGTGCTCTACACAGATCTCCCAATTCTATTGTCTCTACCATTTCTATTGTACTGAGATAGATCGTGCTAGATGATCTATTCTCTAAGTGTGCTTGTTCAAGCAGAACTTGGATCTATTGTGATCCAGAGGTTTGAGTACTTTGTACTCTGTTTTAGAGCCCTAGTGCTCTGGGTTGGAGCCGTTGTGCTATGGTGTTTGAGCCGTAGTGCTCAAGGGCTTGTGAATTTGCTGAATTCACAAGTGGTCTTTAGAGTAGGTCGTTGTGCCTATCTCCTAGGTTTCTTTGAGTCGTTGCACTCAAAGAGGTTGGAGTCATTGTACTCAGTTTGTACTGCGCTTGTGCTAGTGGTTCCTCCGTTGTGAGGAGGTGGACGTAGGAGACACAAGTTGTGTTCTCCGAACCACCTTAAAATCTTCAGTGCATTGTGGTTTGATGTGTGGTTTGCTGTTCTTATTCACTTTATTCACACACCACACTTGGATCTGATCGAATTGTGTGTTTTACTTATTTAAATTCTGCTGCCATACACACAATTTCTTAGTTCGTTTATCAAAGTCACCAATCCGATCCCCAACAACTGGTATCAGAGCAGGTCAGAGTCAAATCTATACTCTGAGGTGCTTTGGTGAATTTTCTGTATTTCAGATTTTGATCACTTGCTCAAATTGTTGTGTGTTTTGGTATTATTGTCTTTATCATGGACTCTAGAGGTTTTTTTGCTGAAGGTCATTCAATCAATAGGCCTCCATTTTTTGATGGTACTGACTATCCCTACTAGAAGAATTGGATGATGGTAGTAGCAATAATTTCAGCATTAGAAAGTAAAGAAGTAAAGCAAAATAGAGAAATCAGACAAAGTAGATTATAGTATTTATAGAGATCAGCTTCAGGTCATGGCATTGGCAGTTGTCAGTAAAGGATGTTTGTATAATAGCAAGAATTGCAGTGTGAAGGGTAAAGTGCAATAAGCCAGACAACAGAATAATTAAAAGAAATGTTTTGTAAGAATGATATTATGATTAATGCAGTTGGCAGATTATTGATTAGGGAAAGAAAGAGTACAGCAGATTATGAAATGGATATAATTAAAAGGTTTGTTCAGCAAAAGTTTGTATGGCAGCATACAGAAAGTGGTTCAGATTGAGCACAGGCATTTTCTCGAGAAAGTACTTTAGAATTTGACATAAGAATAAAAGGCAGAACAATTAAGGAATAGGGTGCAGATCAGAGTATGACAGAGCGAAAATGAATGGAAAATTTGATATTTGTTACGTACAAAAAAAGGGGGGTGATCAGTTAAACAGTGAACAGCTTAAGGTCAGATGGTACCTGATTGAGAAATAGTTTAATAAAGTTGAAAGTAGAATATATGCAGAATTAGTTGAACAATTTAATTTTTCTGATAAGAGAAGGCGGTATCCCAGCAAGGAGAGCAAATATTTTGAAGGGTTATGTAATAAATTGATTGGATTAGTCATAGAATGTTATTTAAGTAAAAAACAATTGTAAGGAGCAAGATATGTCAGCAGTGAAATGGCAGAATTCAAAATTAAAGCATATGGCTCAAACAGAATTCAAGCAGTCCAGAAATTTTCGATATTTTCGTCCAGCGCTGATTGATTGAGTAAAATGAATTGAGAAGCGAAAAAAGTTAGTATTGAATCCAGCTAGAGTCAGAGTAATAATCAAAGTGCGAAGTAATTGTGAATAATGATGGAAACAGAATTTATGGAATATTTTACTAAAGTATTCAGTGTAATCAGAGTGGCACAGCGGAAGCATGGGAGGTTTGATATTCACAGGTTATTCGAGGTTGAATGTTTAAAGGAAAAGTTGAGGTTTTTGCACAATTGGATAAAGAGACAGTGGTTTTTGGCCAGAAAGGAATAAAGATAGTATAGATAGAATAGTATAGAGAGGCAGGGAATTCAGTTATGGTAGTGTGATTTTTGACGAGAAGCTGGCAAGTAAGAATGTGAATAAAGTTGAGAAAGAGTAATAGTTGGCAGTGAAAAGCAGGTAATAGAAAGGCACTAAATAAATTTGAATAATTTAAAGATGGTTTTATATGGCAAACATTTAAGGGTGGCAATTTGTAATATGGAAATTCAAGAAAGAAAAGCAGTCCAGAAAGAAATGTTGTAAACACAGCCGAGAAATTGTGGACGCAGGTTGAGTCCAATGAGATAAAGCGCCAATAGCAAGATAGAATTGCTTACAGTTGAAAGGTAAAGAAAGAGCAGAATATAATAATTGGGCAGTGCAGTTGTGAAAGGAATTAAAGAAAAGGGGAAGCAGAGCAAGCATGGAAATGAACAGATAAATTAGTCAGCATGGATAATTTGAAAGGCAAGAGCAGAGGAAGTGTATCCTACTTGTTTTGTATATGGTTTTATTCTTTTTTAGGTGATAATCCAGTTTACTATGGTTTGTTTTGAATGTCGAGGATGACATTCCTTTTTAGGTGATAATAATGTAACGTCACGCGTTTTTCAGATCTTTGCGGATCCTTGCTTAGTGGGTTTTGTGGCTAGTGTGTGTGGCCTATTAGCCTGTGTTTCAGGTGTTTGTGTGGGTTGTGAGGCTTCGTGGGCCAGCAGATTGGGCTCAAAGTGCTCACAGGTTTTCTGCCTGTGAACGCGACAGGGGTGTGCGTCGCGTTCTGAACACGACGGCTCTGGTGGTCGCGTTCCTGTTACCAACCGCGAGGCAGTTGTCGCCTACATGCGCGCCACGTGTTGCACGCTGAGCGGCATGCTGACGTTGGTTGTTGGAAGGCGACGGCCTCCTACATCACATTAAGGTCATGACGTAGGGCTACGTCGCGTTCCCAACCGCAGTGCGTTTTTAAGCTAGGTCGGCTGAACAGAGCTCAGCAAGCTCTGCTCGACCAGGGGAGGCTGCTGCGGCGGATTTGCTGGGCGATTTGGCATTTTAGAGTGGTTTTTGGCACGCTCTCGCCGTGAGGACGTCGCATGGAGCGGGGAAGACGCCGTGCTGTGGTTGGATTGTGTGTTCTTCGCAAAGGTAGGGAGATCCCACCTGGTTTCGTTGCGTCGATTGCGTATGATGCATGTTTAGACTGTTTATCGCTTTTTAAACAGTAAATATCATGCTAGGACATTCATTAAAGCATGAAAAAAGGGAATTAATCGTGGTTTGCATGGCTTGGGGGGTGATCCGAGGAGAGGATCCTGGATTAGGGTTTCCGCCTGTAAAGGCGACGGAGCCCCCTGTCGCGTTCTGAACGCGACAGGACGACCCATCGTGTTCAGCTTGTGAACGCGACATATCGAGGTGTCGCGTTCTGAAGGCGACACTACCCCACGTCGCGACCTCAGCTGAGAGGTCCTATTGTGTATACTTTTGTGGTACGATTATCCAATTATCGGTATTTTGTGTGCATGGCTAGTGTGCGTGGTGCATTGGCATCCGCAGTGCTTGTTGAGCGTGACGTTCATGTGGTTAGACGTGTTGTTTACGAGGTTGGCTTGCGGTTTATGTGGTTTGAGCGGTGTGTATAAGGTTGGTTGGTTTGTGGTGACTGGGCAGTGAGGTTCCGGTGTGAACCTAGCCTTAGTCCTTTAAAGTCTGTTATAAATTGTATATTTTAAATGATTATCGTGTATTGAGTTTAGTGCGGCTGTGGAGGTCACTTCGTGACCAATGACAGGCCAGAATATCATTGGTTAAGGTAGTGTATGTGTGTGTCTATATAGGTTAGCTTGTAGGTCACAGGGTTATTGAGACAAGCTACCTCTTATATGTATATCGTGGTTTGTAATAAAGATAATATATGTGAGCAATATGGTTTGTGCATTGTGGAGTGTGGTGGTCTGGTGCCTATTCCGGAATACCTCTCTAGCTGGGTACCCCAGTTTCTGTGTGAGCCAGGCACGTGTGTTTGTTGTGCTGGAGGTTTGTCCCGGTACTGTGTGTACCGCTGAGGTCTGTGTCGTCTGTCCTGGACACCCTCACTCCTGTGTTTGAGTTGTACGTCCGGCTGAGGGAAAGACGATAGAGGGTAGCGACTTGTGTTTGTGGATGTGCGGTCGCTTGCAGCGCGCTCGTGGTTGGGGGTACAGACACCAGTAGTCGACACTGGTCCCCAGCTAGTCATGTTTTCCAGTGCCTCACTTTAGGGAGCTTAGGCCAGAGTCTCTAAAGGTGTCAGGCATAGACCTGCAGCTGTGTGGTATGCAGGTGTGGTGTTGGTTGGTCTCCACTGTTCCTTGGCATGTGCTTATGGAGCGGCAGTTGGACCTTTCGTCCGTGACTACGAGACTGAGAGGTAGTTCTTATGTTGTGTTGTCCGGGTTGGATACTAGAGTCATGAACCAGTAGTCCATTCCCATATGGTGGCGTCGTTCTTTCCGACTCGTGCTTTGCCAGTGGTCGTGGCTTGTGTATAATGATTCGTTGGTTGTGGTTTGACCCGTTGTGGTGCCTGGTAGGAGGCACAGTTGTACTGAGACTTTGTGGTGGTACCTCGTGGTGGTAGGTACTTGTACCCTGTGTGGGTATCGGTTTCTCGTGGTACATTATGTACCAGTCTTTTCAGGTGTTGAAGTGGAGCCGTGCTCCGTGGAGGTCATGTGGTGAGACCTTCCTTTCGTTGTGTTCTACCCTTCCTCGGGTAAACTTCCGATTATGATTTTAGTGTGTGATGGATTGGCATTGTTGTAGCCAGTCCTGCTACCTTGTGTGTGGCTTTCAACTTATCATGGTTTGGGGTATAATGGACCAGCTGTTAGTCAGCAGTCCTATTACCCATATGTTTGAGGTTTGCCTGTGAAGCTTGTGGCCTAGGCAGAGGTTTGCCTATATAGCCTATAGCTTAGGCGATCAGTTATTGTAGTAGTGTGCCTGTATGGCTATGGCTTAGGCATTGCAGTTGTTGGGCAGACTAGTAGTGCTGTGCTAGTCTCATGGTTTCCCTTTCCTTCCGAGGACTTCATGTTTATTGATATGTTTATGTTTAGTTGTTATTTGTTGTGAATGTTGTGAGCATGCCATAGTTTGGCTTTCAGTGTTGCCAGTGAGACCCTCTGGGGTTGAGGTCTCTTTAGTTTGGTGTGTTGTTTTTGGGTGGTTCCCTACTGAGCCTGTGACTTGTTGAGGCTCACTCCCCTACAGTTCTTTTCAGGGCTTACCATTTATGTGGCTTGCGGAGGTGTTGTGGCAGACTCGTACCACCAGCAGTAGTGTTAGTTGTGTTGTGTGAGCTTATGCTCCCTTGGGGTATGCCCCAGGTAGTTGTACTTTTTAATTGGACATGTAATAATGTATTGGGACAGTTGTAAATTGTTATATCACATGTACCTTCTTGTGTCTTATACTGTTGTGGTTGTCTTTATATTTTTACTGGACACGTGTACGAGCTATCCCGTGCGAGACTTCGGTCCGGTCACGGGAGGCGGACTTGGATATGGAGCCTTACTGGGCATAAATATCCAGGGCCGTTACACATTCCTTCGCTAAGGGTACAACTAGACAAAGAACATAATATCAATGAATGTCGAGAGGCATTACTTGCACAGCTAGAACTCCTAGACGAACGACGTCTGGCCGCGACCGATCATGTGCTTTCATATCAAAATAGACTCTCAAGATCTTTTCAAAAGAAAGTGATTGAACGCAAATTTCAAGAAGGAGACATGGTTTTGAAGAGAATTTTCATAAAACCTTGAGGTCCTAGGTCCAAAATGCAAGCTAATTGGGAAGGTCCATACATCGTCAAGGAAGTGTACCCTGGGAATGCTTATAGGCTAGTGAATGTCGATGGTGAGGAGCTCTCTCACCCATGGAATGGTTTGTATCTGAAAAGAATCTACCCTTAATAAAGATTTTCTATAGCGGCGGCGCCTTGCAAAGGAGTACCAGCAGTCTTAGGTCTCATATCCTTTTTATGGTTGTCAGACAACCCCTAGGTTCAGCCAACACACACAACACAGCGACCCACGATCTATTCCCAATAGACAAAGGTGTTCCTGCTTAGCCCTTGTATAGGGAAAGTGAAGGTTTATTCTCCTCTTACTCGGACAAGGCATAGGGGCAAAAGGATTGCTAACTTGTAGACGAAGAAGGGGGTAGGTCATGTGTGAATGAAATCTTAAAGAGGGACGGTCAATCCAAATTTGCAAAAGAAATGACAAAAATATAGAAAAGCAAATGAGTCAAAATGAAGAATAGGGGCATGACAAAGAGTGGCAAAGTCCCCGCGGGACGAAAATAAGCCTGGTTGTATGCATGCCCTAAACAACAAAATCAATGACCACAAAGCCTCTGGACAACAGACGGAATCCACATGAGATACACTCTAACAAGTCAAACAAACCGGCATCCCGAGCATCGATGCTAAGTCTTACCACCCGTATGTCTTTCTATCCCCACTAATGATCGGAACACTCCCACACCTGGTCTGTGAAGGAACAATAATGACTAGGGGCAGACAACCATAGGAAGCCAAAAACAAATGCACGTTACACTTAGGGGGGGTGTGACAATAAGAGATGGAAGATGAGGTTCATAACTAATTGCTCAAATGCAAAGGGTGCCGCTAAAGAAAATCCCAAAATCCAAAAAACAATGAGAAAACCCCAAAATCTAAATAAAACAAAATGAGAAAACCTCAAAATCCAAAAAAAAAAAATAGAAAATCCAAAATCCAAAAAATAGAAAATCCAAAAAAAACCCTTAAAAAATACAAAAAAGTTAGGTGTACATATCATTTTTTAGCATGCATTGTCACTTTCTATTTTCGCCTATTTAATAAGGCTCAGCCCCTTGATTGTCATGAAGTTAAAGTCATTCCTTGTTTAATTCAATGGACTGAGCTAAAGAGCGGATCTAACTTATTTTGCTAAGTGTGCAGGAACAAAACATTTTGAGCAGCACAACAATGTAATCAGTTCTCTCTCTCTCGGATCTCATGTCCCACTCGTGTCAATCACAAACCATTCAAACATTCACAAACACTGGCACAAAAGCAAAAGATCCACTAGCTATGAACATCATGTACAAGATAAAGGGGGAGTTGGCTCACAAACTCCTTACTGTCCACCACCACTCTCCCCAAATCCCTCCTGCCTCTCAGGTGGGGTGGCATATCGCCACCACTCCTAACGCTCCGGGCGCTCGTCTCACCCGGCCGACGCCTCTCCTCCTCCTCGTTCCTCCGACGGCTGGAGGAACCTGCAAGATACTACCTCACGGAGGCGCCGCTCGCTCCGCTCCTACTCCTGCTACGGCTCTGGCCCATCACCGTCACTAAGCTCCAGAGCTCATCTATCTGGATCTACTGAGCAGAGGTCTCAGTACGCAGTCGGGTCAGCTCCGCCTAGTCCACTGTCGACCCCTGCACGCGTAGCGTCGCCAGCTCCCCCACCTGAGTCATCGCCGCCTCCGCCTGCAGGCGCCACCGGGCCACCTCCACTGCTGACGTCTCCACCTGGAGACACCACTGGCTGATCGACACCGCCGCCATGTCAGGATGCTCGCGCCAGTGGCTCACCTGGCCAGTGGCGGTCCTCAGCTCTACAACCTGTGACTAAATATGTTAGCTTACAATCTCTAAATTGAAGAAAGACCGGGTTAATGTTATGCTTACCCTCTCCTCCAGCGTGGCCTCTACCTCCTCGACCCTCCTCAAGGCACTTGCCAGTCGATCGTCAAGATCAGACTGAGAGGCCTCTGCCGCTGCTCGAGACGAGGACGCACCCTCCTGTGACGTCCTCAGCCTCGCCAACTTCGCACGCTGCATATGAAACACTTGTCAATTTCTCTAAGCTAAAGGAACTGGTAGGTTACCGAAGTCTTAGTAGGTACTTACCAGCTGGTCTACCTCCCTCCTGGCCACGTTTCAGTCCTGCATGGTGGAGTGCATGAGGGCCTGCAGCGCGTCTGCCTGCACACCACCACATCATGTCAGAATCAATTCAATCAAGAATTCACAAGGTTTGAGTTTTGAGATGTACCTATCGTCGGGCGCCCCTATAGACCATACTTTAAGGTGAAGGACTGTAGGTACGCCTCGTCGGTCTGTGCGTCAAACGCGACCCCGCGCCCTCGGTGCTCCCAATCTGCGATCTGCTCACGGGCTCGCTCCCACCAGTCAGTCTTGTCATGGAGTCCTCGGAAGCTCCGGCCAGGGCTAGGGGTCCTGCCTGGGCTAGGGAAGTCCACGGCACTCTGATGAAGTCCGAGCGACCGCTGACTCAGGTGCAGGTGTAGAGTAGCACCAGGTTGAGAGCATGCACCCACGTCGCCCTAGGCCTACTCCAACCACGGCTGACCCTCATTTCCCTCCTCTAGGTATGGATGCCACACCACATGTACAAACAAATAACACATCTTGTCAGTAGCCAAGAGCATATAAGGAAATCATATGAGGATTAAAGAAAGGTTTAGTACTTACATCCAGCTAAGGGTAGACATCGATGGCATCCTAGATGGATGCTAGCTGCTCCTCTAGGGGGTGTGTGTCTCAGCATGCCACCCAACGTCGAGCTAGGGGCACGAGGCCCGGTCGCTCCAGGATCCCTTTCTCCAGGCCCAAAAGGTGGAGGTAGGTCTAGACCTGCAAAGAGAGAAGCACAGTCAGATGACATACTTGCAATAAGAAGCAAGTCATAATTGAAGCTTGAGGAAGAGGAGAGTACCTGAAGAAAGGGGAAGAACCCGCTGATCGCCGTCTGCCGATCGGAGGACCCTAGGCTATCAAACTGGTGCACCAGAAGGGCAGCACCCCACGCATACTCCCCTACCCGACCTAGGTTCTCCAGCAGCGGCAAGAAGCGACAGTGGACAGCGTCACCCTCGTAGCGAACAACAACCTCCCAAGGAAGAAGGTGAGGAAGCGACGCAGGTCCAGGTCTGCCTAAGCACCAGGCTCGCCGGCTAGGGTCTCCCTACACCCTCTCACCAACCGGTCGAGCTGCTCATCAGCCGTCTCTCCGACCTCTCTATCCATCTGCGCCAACCTGAGGCTCTCCTGTAGGTCCACCCTAGGAACTAGTGAAGACCTATGACCCACTTTCAAATCTAGGAGCCTACGGGCGATATCTCTGTAGCATGGATAGGTGAACCCGCTAACCGGGCGGCCATGGACCCTCAACCCGGTGATCCGGCTCACATCTTCCAAATTAGGGATCATATGACCCCATGGGAACACGAAAGCAGTCGCCTCCGTGTCCCACCTACTCTGCAGCGCCTGGGTAAGGGGAGCGTCCACCCTCATCCTCTCCATCCTGAGGACCTCCCTAAAACCCATCTCATCTAGCCTCTCCCTCTGGAAGCCCGGAAGAGCCAGGTAAATAGCTAGAACCAAGAGCCATGAAACCCTGGCCCTCATCTCGCCCTGCAAACACACATAAAAGAGGCAACCAATCAGCACATCATACACTCCACATGCTCTCGGCTGAGATCGCATCGCCCAGGGGGTCACGACCTTGTTGCAACACCCCGAGCGTCGCGACCTCGTCGTGACGCCCATGGTGACCGCGACCTTGTCGCGACGACCTTGGCCAATGCAACAATGTCGTGGCCTCTGACCCTGTCGCAAAAATCCTTGTCGCAATAGGGCGGGCCGTCGCGTTCTCAGTCGGTGACGGACCGGAGCATTCCTTCCCCGGCAACCGTTCTCTTGGGCTTTTCACCCTGCATCGCCCTCTATGGGGATCTCACATCCCATTCACACACACCACAAATTGAAGAGTTTAAGGGGCGAGGACCTACCTTCTTCATGGCCGCCTCCCGGGCCATTGCCGCCGCCTCCACGCCCACGGCCGGGACCTCCTCCTCCTCCATCTCCACCTCCAAAGTCTCCTCGGCCGCCGGAGTTGCCGCCTCGCGCTGTCGGGTTGACCTCGCTACCGGTCGCTTTCTCCTCTCGCCGTCATGCGAGCTTCCTTCGCCACCACCCTCCATCGCCGATTAATGAGGGAGAGGGAGAAAGAAAGAGAGTGAGGGAGAAGAAGGAGAGAGTGAGAGAGAGAGCGTAGAAAGAGAATGAGAGAGCTGGAGAGAGGGGAGTCGCCAGTCGCCGGGGCTCAAGAGAGAGTTGTGAGCACGAAAGAGGAAGAAAGGAGGGCCCCTGCGTTTTGAACTCTCGGTTGAAGTCGCAATGCCTATAGATGTCGCATTCAGGTCGCGACGGCCTAGTAGGCTGCAACATTGTCGCGACCTATCGAGCCATCACGACATGAAGGTGACATTTGTAGCTGTCGCGACATCACCTGAAACATGCTAACAGTGAAGAAAAAATTGATTTTATTGATCTAAATTGTCAAATACAAGTGCCAATCATGTCTATGATCAATTAATCATCTTTTCATGTCCTACCTACCACTGATAGAATTCCTACACCCTCTCGAGCATGTCCTGAGCTCTGTGCAGCCTCCTCCACGGCGCGATCTCCACGTGGTCGGATCCTCCTCAACGCTTGTAAATACTCACGGTACATGTCATCGGCCTCTGTCACCTCCTCTGAAATGAGGCCTGTGGCACACCCTTCCCAATGAATGGTGGCGCTCCTCACATCCCGTTCGTCTTGAGCATCGTCCATTTTCTTCGCTTGGATAGGCGGGTAGTGAGAGAGGGTTGGCACAACAGTGCGTGCTGCACCACGCTGAAGGTAGCATCTATCGAGGTTGTAGAGAATCAGTGCTTCATTGCCGATCAATCTCAAGTCTAGGCTGACACGTTGAGGAAGGTGGATGATCTTGTTGTGGAAGAAGGTCGGGCGCATCTCGAACTGCTCCACCTATAGTGTGTTCAAGTACAGCCTCCATTCTTTCAAGCCTTTGACTGCTGTAGTTTTGCACCATGCTTGGGTGGTCATGTGTAGTGGAGCACCGACAAAGGTGAGAGGGTGATGGACCATGCTCAAACATTTGACGGAGGTGTCATCTGTCGCCTTGAAGCAAATATGCATGCCCATCCAGCACTCAAGGGCAACGTCGGAGCCGAAGAGGGGTCCGCCAGTGGCTGCAGAAGAAAGTCCAGCATATAGATAACCCAAGACAGCCTGGGAGATGGACATACCTTCCCACACGTAGCTGATGATGCTCAGGTTGGAAGCAGATAGAAGATGATCCTGCGTAGGGAAGAGGATGACGCCGTATATGCAGATGGTGGCGGCCTTGGCGATTGCTAGATAGTTCCCAGTCTTCCTCTTGCACTGAGAAGCTATCCATTGAGAGAGGGGGATCAGATGGATGTAGCTCGGGCTGGTGATGGTGCTCAAATCCCAGGTCCTAGTGGTGACCTCACCAAGGATGGCCCAGGAATCAACAGGGGCTACAGTATGTGAGATGAGGTGCTCCTCCCATTTCTTGTCCTTTGGGAGACCCAGCATGATCTCCAGCTCCTCCAATAGAATTGTGGCCTCAAAGGAAGGGAAGACGAAAGTGTGCGTCTGCTTGTACCACAACTCCACAAGCACGGTAATGATGTCCCAGATGTGCACCATTTTGTGGTAATTCTTTGCCAGTACCAAGATAGTAGTTAGCTTCCATTCGCGCAGCAGGTTGATAGACGCTATAGGGAGTGCCTTTATCATGGACTCCAACCATGGGATCTTAGAATAACGTCTTCCGCTTGGAAGGATCTAGAAGAAGAGGTAGAAAGTTGGTAGGAGAAGGAGAAGAAGAAAGAAGAATAAGAAGGGAAAAGAAGAAGAAGAAGAGGAGAGAGAAAGACTAGAAGATGAGGCTTACTTGGACATCATGTCTTGAGCTTAGATGACCGGGCACGGCAGAGAGTTGATGAAGCTCTTCATGGGCCGTCCTTGCTACTTTTGGGCTGCCATAAGGAAGAGAGTTGGCTTGGAGGGAAGAGAAAGACATCTTCATGGCTTAAAGAGAGAGAAAACCAAGAGAGGAGAAGAGAGAGAGGGTGGGCTGTGAATTTGAAGCCCTGTAATCCTATTTATAGAGCTCTAGGAGGGGCTAATCACATCCCAATTCGTCCATAGGTGTTAGAGTAGCATTAGGTTTAAGCTTAGGAGTCTCATTGGTAATAGAAGAGGTCTTAGGATAAGGATAAGGCTCGGTTTCAGGGTTTAGCACACAGAACAGTGTCGCGACGCCCCGATCTAACGCGTTCAAGTCGCGACCCTCCATGACGCCGCGATATTGTCGCGACCTCCAGAGGCATCGTGTTAACACTCGTTGTGTTTTATTTTGTCTGTGCATAGTCTACTTATGTTGATGCTTGTGTTTATACATATTTTCTTTCCTTATAATCAATTATTGTTCAACTATTTATAAAAAAATCACAGAAAAATCAGAAAAACACAAAAATAGAGTTTCACAGGTAAGTGCAGGTATGATTTTCTTATCCCTATTCCCTTGCATTACTATATGTTAGCTTACTTATTATATCATTTCAAGGACTGGCTGATTCTCAATGCGTTCCGAGATCTGGGTTCCCCTTCAACAAAAACTGTGATGAGCTAGGTGCACGTTGTTAATCGCTGGATGGGTCGTTAAGTTGGATGAGTTTGGGGATGATGGACTCTATCTTGCACAGCGGTTGCTGGAAGATTCTCGACCCATTCTTGTCTAGTTTAGAAATATTATCCTTGATTTATTTTCTATTTTTTCTTTTCTTTGCATTCGATTTTACATTTTCTTTTCCTTTAGCCCAGCATGCATCATGTGGGACTTTGAGCTATCATGACTCATCTTTGACTAATAATGAGCTCTTGTTGAGTGCTCAGCTGTTCTGTTGGCCCTTTTGGTACGGCAGCAAGCTAACCTAAACGGGGGGTGAATAGGTTTTCTGAAATCTCAAATAGAAACTTAAACACAGAAATTTATCACTTGAAAGTTTGGTTAGTTGAGTGTGATAGAGAGTAGCAGTGCAGAAGCAAATAAATAATCACACAAAGAACACAATGAATTTATCCTGGTTCGGCTCTTCCCACTTGGAAGTCTTATGTCCAGTCCCCAAGCAATCTCTTGGGATTTTACTAACCAAGGGTACAGTCTCCTTCAAAGACAATACAACACCCAGCACCCCAGCTAGTCTTCTTCTCTTTCCCGGGCAAGAAGGCAGCCCGTTTCTCTTACAGGTTAAGAAGCCAACCTCCTGGTACAAACCCCAGTGCAGTTCTGCTAGACTTAAACCCCTAGCTAGGTTCTACACTGAGTACAATCCATCAACTGGACAGAAATCTTTCTTAGAAAAGAAAGAACAAAGCTGAGAGTTTTACAAGAATGTACTCTAACCCAGAAACTCTCAACAAAGGACTCTCCCCAGAAATTACAATGACCACAGAGAGAGAGTGAAGAGAGGAGAAGGAGCTTGAAGCTTGAAGGCTTCAGATGCTTGAGCACTTCTTCTTGGGCTCGGGCTCTTTCTCTCTTTTCCTTTGAGTGTATCTGGAGTTTTGGTTCTTCACTGGATGTACACTCTTTTAATGTTCTTTGGGAAAGCTCACTTATGTTCTTCAGCCTTGCTTCATCTTTTATATGAGTAGCTTTGAGTAGATCCGTTGAAGAGATCTGTTGGAACTCTTCTAGTCGTTGCTGATTTTTCTATTCTTCTTTTTCTGACTGTCAACCACTTGGTGGTCTTCAAGGTCTGCAAGCATAGAAGAATGTGTTTAGATCAAAGAGTATTTCTGTCAAAAAGGCTCACACTTCTGTGTTTTCTACTGTCACCCAGAAGTGGTAGGTAACCCCCTTTTTGTTGACAGGAAAAAAGAGACCTAGAGAGATAAGCAAAAAAAGATCTCCTGTCAGAAAGATAGAAGATTATGCAAATAAAAAATATTTGACTTTTCACTAGATGTCAAAAACATTTTGAAATATAAAGGAAATCGATGTTTAAGTGAAATCCATGTTTGAACAGAATCTATGTTTAAGTGAAATCCATGTTTTCAAGCGAATCGATGTTTAAGTGTGTTTGAACAGAATCCATGTTTAAGTGAAATCCATGTTTTCAAGTGAATCAATGTTTAAGTGAAATCTATGTTTGAACAGAATCCATGTTTTTAAGTGAATCGATGTTTAAGTGAAATCGATGTTAGACAGGGGCGGACCCATGTTTATGGTGGGGATGGCCATGCCCCCCCCCCCCCCCCCGACATTTTGATTCTTTTTATTTTTTTATTAAGTGTTTTTAAAATTTTCAAATTAGCTCCCCTTATACTTTATTTTAATATTTCTTATTTCGGCCCCCCTTATGTTCCATCCTGCGTCCGCCCCTGATGTTAGAATCGATGTTTAAGTGAAATCGATGTTTGAACAGAATCCATGTTTTCAAACGAAACAATGTTTAAGTGAAATCGATGTTAGAATCGATGTTTAAGTGAAATCGATGTTTTCAACAGAATCGATGTTTAAGTGAAATCCCTATTTTCAAGTGAATCGATATTTTCAACAGAATCCATGTTTAAGTGAAATCTATGTTGCACTTTGTGAATTGAAATCGATGTATATTGAATAGACATCGATTTAACTTTTCAGTGCAAATCACAAAGCGATAATTCCATAAATATATTTATTAGAAAAACATAATATTAAATATATTTAATAATATTTAATTAATCGCATAAATTTATATTTATTAGGAAAAATAATATTTATAATAAATTAATAATAAATTTGTTATCACTAAAATACCATAAATTTATATTTATTAGGGAAATATAATATTTAATAATATTAATTAATCATAAGTTTTGTTATCACCAAAATATAAGGGTCAAATATAAGAGTGGTTCAAAATCTCCTCTTTTTTGGTGATGACAAAACTTATGAGAATTTTCTGACAAAAATACTTAAAGTATAAAAAATACAAAAAATTCACAGATAATGCATACTATGCATCCTCTCCCCCTTTTGTCACTAACTAAAAAGGAATGATCTTACCATACATTCTCTCCCCTTTGTGAAAATTTCTTACCATTGAGGGGTTCAACAATGATTGACATTAATGAATAACTCCCCTTTAGTCTGTGCTCCCCCTGAATGAGAGACTCCACCTAAATGATACTTGCAAATAGTGTTAGTAATACTAAAAATTAAAAAAAATTAGTGACTACTCCATCTTCAGATATGAGTTGGATGAAGAGCTGGCAGTCACCAGTGCCTTGAGCATTCTTGTTCCTGCACTCCAAGGCTATCCTGCAAAAAAAACTTATTCAGAAGTAGGTACCAAATCTTTTTGGGTCCTTGATGGTTGGATGCATAAAAATATCCTTTCGGAATCTATACTATGTGTCTTGTTGTGCAGGTGTTTACTGTGTGTCCTAATTTATTGTAATGAGAATAACAATGATATAATTTGTTTTGCAGTTCCTATTGTCTTTGTAATGTATGTTTAGAACATAAGTTTTTAAAAACATTTCTTTTGATAGAGCTTGTTCATTACAGGGGCCTTTTTTGAGGCATCTTGGTTTCTTTTACAAATTTTGGTAATGGATTATTTTTCAGGAATTATGACTTGTTTTCCTTTTTTCAGGAGGTTTGTATCCAAGACCTTGTTATTATTCCCAGATTTTGATCCTTTGAAGCATAGAGCTAAAGATGTTTTCCCTTTAGTTAATTCTAACTGATTCTTTTAAATAAGAATTTTCTTCGGTTAGAGTTTTTAATTTTTCTTCTAACTTTGATTTTTCATTGTTTTTTCTTTTTAATTCTTCATTCAAGAGATATTATTATCTTTACTTTCCTTTAATTGTTTTCTAATTGTTTCATTTCGGATTTAAGATCAGAATGGTGTTATCTAAGCAAGTGATGTGTTTTTCAGATTTTTTAATTCTTTTACAACACTTTATTTTTCATAAAGTTCATTAAAGACTTCAAGTTCTTAATCTGTCTTCCTCTTGACCCTGATCAGTGCAAGAACAAAAGATGGGTCAGAATGTACCTCATCTAGTCCTACCATGAGGGCTAGACTTACCTGCTCTTTTCCGGAATCTAAGCTTGATGATTTGAAGTTGTGGCCTCTTCATTGTTCCAAGTAGCAGCCATGTCTTTTCTTTTGATTTCTTGTGCTGCTTCTTGATTTTTGGTTGACCAGTCTTCTTGAGTTTAGGACAGTCTGGTCTTAGATGTCCAGGTTTCTGCATTCATAGCAGATTGGTTCTTTTTCCTTTCTCTTTCTTTGAATTCTTCTAGATCCAATTTTTCTTCTTGAGAATCTTCCGAAGTTTGGATAGGACATCATCCACATCGCTATCTTCAGAACCTGCATTTTTTGAACTAGAAGAAGAAGAAGAGGGTGGAAGGAGCAGCTGAAACTTTAAGAGCATTAGTGAGTTTTTTCTTGGAAGAGCTTTAAGATAGTTCGCTCCATATTGATTTCATGTGTCATGAAAGAGCCAATTAATTTATCAATGGAAAAGTTGGTACAGTTGTCCTCATCAAAAGATTTTTACCAAGAGAACTTAGACCAACTACTATGCTTGAAAATCTATAATTATCTGATGATATTTTCGTTTGGAAGTATTTTAAATTGCTCATATGTGAGACAAGAATATCTATCCTAGTTTGTTTTACTTTATCTGTTCCTTCATAAGTTATCTGCAGTTTATCCCACATTTCTTTTGCAGATTTACATGCAGATACTCTACTAAATTTTTTTTGATAAGCACAACATAAATAGTTCTTTGCTTTAAAGTTTAGAGATAATTTACTCTATCAGCTGTTGTAATGGCAGTAGTACCTTCAACATGAACAATAACAAAATCACATATCTCTATTACCTGACATAGATCAAAGTCTGTGCCTCGAATAGTTTGGTTAGTTGAGTGTGATAGAGAGTAGCAGTGCGGAAGCAAATAAACAATCACACAAATAACACAAGGAATTTATCCTGGTTCGGCCCTCCCACATGAAGTCCTACGTCCAGTCCCCAAGCAATCTCTTGGATTTTACTAACCAAGGTACAGTCCCCCTCAAGATAATACAACACCCAACACCCCCAGCTGGTCTTCTTTCTCTTTCCCGGGCAAGAAGGCAACCAACTTCTCTTACAGTTCAAGAAGCCAACCTCCCGATACAAACCCCAGTGTGGTTCTGCTAGACTTAAACCCCTAGCTAGGTTCTACACTAAGTACAGTCCCTCAGCTGGACAGAAATCTTTCTTAGAAAAGAAAGACAAAGTTGAGAGCTTTACAAGAATGGACTCTAACCCAGAACTCTCAGCAAAGGACTATCCCAAAAATTACAATGACCACAGAGAGAGATTGAGGAGAGTGAGAAGGAGCTTGAAGCTTGAGGCTTCAAATGCTTGAGCACTTCTTCTTGGGCTCGGTCCTCTTTCTCTCTTTCCTTTGAGTGTATCTGGAGTTTTTGGTTCTTCACTAGATGTACAACTCTTTTAATGTTCTTCGAGAAAGCTCACTTATGTTCTTCAGCTTGCTTCATCTTTTATATGAGTAGCTTTGAATAGATCCATTGGAACTCTTCTAGTAGTTGCTGATTTTTCTATTCTTCTTCTTCTGATTGTCAGCCACTTGGTGGTCTTCGAGGTCTGCAAGCATAGAAGAAGGTGTTTTGATCAAAGAGTGTTTCTGTCAAAAAGGCTCACACTTCTGTGTTTTCTACTGTCACCCAGAAGTGGTAGGTAACCCCCTTTTTGTTAACAGGAAAGAAGAGATCTAGAGAGATAAGCAAAAAAGATCTCCTGTCAGAAAGATAGAAGATTACACAAATAAAAATATTTGACTTTTCACTAGATGCCAAAACATTTTGAAATATAAAGGAAATCAATGTTTAGTGAAATCCATGTTTTCAAGCGAATCGATGTTTAAGTGAAATTCATATTTGAACAGAATCCATGTTTAAATGAAATCCATGTTTTCAAGCGAATCGATGTTTAAGTGAAATCGATGTTAGAATCGATGTTTAAGTGAAATCGATGTTTGAACAGAATCCAATTTTCAAGCGAATCGATGTTTAAGTGAAATCGATGTTTTCAACAAAATCGATGTTTAAGTGAAATCGATGTTTGAACAGAATCGATGTTTAAGTGAAATCTATGTTTTCAACCGAATCGATGTTTTCAACAGAATCCATGTTTAAGTGAAATCTATGTTGCACTTTGTGAATTGAAATCGATGTATATTGAATAGACATCGATTTGACTTTTCAGTGCAAATCACAAAGCGATAGTTCCATAAATTTATATTTATTAAGAAAAATATAATATATTTAATAATATAATTATCACATAAATTTATATTTTTAGGAAAATATATATTAAATAATATTTATAATATTTAATTAATCATAATTTTGTTATCACCAAAAGAAACATAAATTTATATTTATTAAAAAACAGATATTAAATATATTTAGTATAATATTAATTATCACAGTTTTGTTATCACCAAAATATAAGGAAAATATAGAGTGGTTCAACATGTCTTCACATTCAGAACAAGAAATCATTTCCACACCGAATCAGAAAGTTGTCTCCGAGCGAGTTGCTCTTGCCAGTTTGTTACGAATTTCTCTGTCTGGATTATCTATCCAATTTTCATCATATTCCTTTTGAGTCAGAGTTACCTGCCCGGCACGCACATGTCCCTCCAAAATGAAACCTGCAGGCCAATCGGCTAGGGTACCTCTCAATCGAGGGGTTGATCGTCCTTTTCTTTCCCTTTCATCCAGACGTGTGTTTTCCTTGCATTCTACTCGAGCAGCTAACTCGGGGCTTTCAAGAAGATTCCAATTGCTTGTTGGTTAGATCGGGTGTCTCTTTACCTTGGCTCCCATCTTTTCAATCCCCTCCACGTCATCTTCGCTTCACCATCATTTCATGACACCTCCGCTACACTTCCGCTCCACTCCCTTGCAAAGTGGAAGCCAAGGAGGGGCAATCTGTAGACACCCGATTCTGGCCCGTTGGTCGAACCATATTTTCTTGTTCCCTTAATGAGCCCCAAATTGGTTACTCACCTTGAGCCCATTTGTTAGCCACATTTTGAGCCCATTAAAATCCAACTTTCACATTGTCTCGTCCAATTATCACTTTTAGAGTCCTTGTGCTAGGGTTTCAACCCTCAGATATTAACGCGACAACCTTGAGGGTCGCGTTCATGCCACTTAACCGATTAAATTCTTTCAATAATCGATTATTCTTCTAAATAGTCGATCAAAATTCCAAAATAATCAGTTATCCTTAACGCGACGGGTCGTGGCGTCGCGTTACTCTTAAGGTCGCATCCAGCCTGGCCGTCGCGACAACCCATGCATATCCATTCACGTGTCTTCATGGTCGTGACCATCTTGGCCATCGTGAAAATCCTTGTCGCGTCCCTACGTTATCTTCATCCAAACAACCCCCACAACTCCCCAGCCGCGATTTGAGGTTTCATCTCTTCTTGGAACCCTCCTAGGACTCTCCCCATGTGGATTTACTTGACTTTTATTAATTTCATGGGTCATTATCACTTATGGACGGGATTTTCTCTCTCTTTTAGAAGGAGAGCAGAACCCCATTTTTCCTCGAAGTGCTGCCAAAATCTCTCCAGAACTCCCCCTTAGCTCGTGGCCTTCCCGTTTCCACCCATTATCTCCTTCATCAAGTCATGCTTCTTTCTTTAAGTATGGAGCTTGGTAGCTGAGGAGGCAACTTTCATGTCCTTCAGAGGCTGTTGCATGACCAGGAGCATCACCCTACAGCCAGGGAGTCGCCCCTTTGGGGCCCTTTCTTCCTTTTCTCCTTCTCATTTCCCTTCATGCATGTTGTATTTCTTTTAGATAGAAGCACACCTTCCTTTTGGTAGCTGAGGAGGCAACTTTCATGTCTTCAGAGGCTGTTGCATGACAGGAGCATCACCCTACAGCCAGGGAGTCGCCCCTTTGGGGCCCTTTCTTCCTTTTCTCCTTCTCATTTCCCTTCATGCATGTTGTTATTTTCTTTTAGATAGAAGCACACCTTCCTTTCCCACGTTTTATACAACCCAAGGGGTTTAAAACACCCCTTAGGTTCGTTCTCTCCATGCTTCATTCTTTTCCTTTCATTTTGAATAGTTAATTCACTTAAATATGGTCTAACAGGGTTTATTTTCTGTGTTTCACTATTTTGACAGGTACTAAGGCAAGGAGAGACGAGGAGCTCTTGTTCTCTAGCCGGTTGGAGAGCAGGAAGAAGGTCCCTCCACTCATCTCCCGCACTATTGAGAAGGCGTCAGCTTCCAGCGTCACAACACTAAGGACGCGCCCTGTCGGGGCGTCACGACAGCCATAATATCGCGACGGGTCTTCTCGTAGCGACATCAGTAAGTGCCCGCTTCTCAGTTCCTTTTCCTAGCACGTTAGCCTTAGTCTTCGTTTATATTTTAGAGGAACTTGTTAGGTGGCGATCACATCCATATACCATGCTTTGAACATTAAACATGTTGTGTGTTTCAAGGGGCGTGCAACCTTGTGATTACAGTGAGCTCTTACTAAAGATGTAAGACTAGTCACCATTGTTGCCCAGTTGACGAGCCCAGAGGGGGGGGTGAATGGGTCTTTAAAATTAATCTAAGAGATACATGTAAGTAAAAAGATTCACACAAATGTTCTTTGATAGAGGTTAGTAGCAGTTAGTTCGAAAGACAATCACACAACACAAGAATTATCCTGGTTCGGACCTCCTCTCCTTAGGAGTCCTACGTCCAGTCCCTGAGCAACACTCAGGATTCCACTAACTAGGGTACAGTCCCTATGGACACTACAACACCCAGCTCAGCTGGTCTTCCTTCACACGAAGGGAATACACCCACCTGGATATCCCACCAGGTCTCCTTCACACTGAAGGGAAATAGCACCCTGATACCACCAGGTCTTCCTTCACAACTGAAGGGAAATAGCCCCTGGGTACCACCAGGTCTTCCTTCACAACGAAGGAAACAACACAAAGAGAATGGAATAAGATCAGCCCTTAGATCAAGCTTTAACACGCCAAGATCTGAAGCTACTAGCACTGAGAGCAAGGATCTAAACAAGGCACACTCTCAGAACTACACGAGCTCTCTTAGAAAATCTATTACAGCACAGAGAGCGAAGAGTAAAGGTGATGATGAATGAGATTCTGGCTCTGGACTTCTTGCAGAAGAATTTGAATGCTTGAACACAAGATGCTTGTTCTCTACTTCGTTGGTGTTCTTTTTCTTCTGTCTTTGAGTTTATATACTATTTGTAATACTGCCGTGAAGTACCGTTGTCCCTTAGATTGGTAGTCGTGTAGACTGCTTGACACTTGGAAGCTTTAAAATCTTTTATCCATTTGAGCACGCAAGAGATAATGTCTTCTGCCGTCTGTATGGTCCAACGTTGTATGACAGAACGTCTTAGGACCCTGCATAAATTAAATGCTAAAACAGTAGACAGCTAGGCTGTCTTTAGTTGTCAATAAACATGGATAAGAATATTCACCAGAATAGCAATGTTAAATAGTTTCTTCTAAAAGATATTGACAGAAGATGCACTATAATGGATGATATCGTCTGCATGCATGCAGAGGTACGTTCAAATCTCATAAATGCTGGGTGTTAGAGAGATATAGACGGGACTTTGACTAGTTAACGCTTAAGAGATAAGATAAGTGTCAAGTTGATATAAACCATGAAGTCGTTGTCTATATGACTTATGAAATCGGTATGAATACTAACAAGTCATTATAGAGGGCAAATCGTTAAAGCAGTTATGTGTTCAACAGGGAAATCGTTATGAACACTTATCAAGTCGTATGAGCTCTAAAGAAATCGTTGCGCAAGCAAATCGTTATGAGCGCTAAAGAAATCATTGCGTAAAGTAAATCGTATGAGCGCTAAAGAAATCGTTGCGTAAAGCAAACGTTATGAGCGCTAAAGAAATCGTTGTGTAAAGAAATCGTTATGAGCGCTAAAGAAATCGTTGCGTAAAGCAAATCGTTGCGAGTTCTAAAGAAATCGTTATGATTACTTAAGAAATCGTTACGGCGAGCAAGTCGTTGCGAGTTCTAAAGAAATCGTTATGATTACTAAGAATCGTTACGGGAGCAAGTCATTGCGAGTTCTAAAGAAATCGTTATGATTACTTAAGAAATCGTTACTGCGAGCAAGTCGTTGCGAGTTCTAAGGAAATCGTTATGATTACTTAAGAAATCGTTACGGCGAGCAAGTCGTTGCGAGTTCTAAAGAAATCGTTATGATTACTTAAGAAATCGTTACGGTGAGCAAGTCGTGTAGTTCTAAAGGAATCGTTATGATTATTTATGAATCGTTACAAAATCGACTTAATTGAAACAACTGACTTTTCCAGTCTTACAAGGAAATCGTTAAAAACACTTATGAAATCGTTATGACTTTTAACAGAAGTCGATGTGGACTTAGAGAAATATCATTCTGAAAGATTAAAGCTTCAGTAAGACAATACTTACCACATTGACTTGATGACCTTGGTAATTTTCTGTATTAAGACTTATGAAATATGTAGAGATTATTGAAGCTACTATTTTCTTATGTATAGATCATATATGATTTTTATGGATACATATGTAATTAATTCAAATTATATGGGGACATACTGATCATCAATCTCCCCCTTTTGGTGATGACAAAACTGAACAATAAGTGTGGATGAAAGTTATCTAAAAATAGTCAAAATTATTTCTCCCTAAATGTTTTGGAATGTATTTCAGACATGTAATTTTCTCCCCCTTTTGTCATTAAGCAAAAAGATAATCTGAGACAAAGAAAGAGAGAAAGGGAAACTAGACAAATTAAAGTATTTCATTCATCTTGAGGAGGTACAAGTAAATATAAGCAGGAGCAAAAAGAGAGGCAAAATGGGAGATGGTCCTATGCCTGTGCTTCCTGCTCTTCAAAAGAGTTTTAAAGACTCCAAAGACAAAGAGTTGTTGGTCCCATGGAGGAAACCATCCTTTGGAGATGAAGATCTAAGTGCTTGTAGAGAAGATCAGCATAAGCATCCTTAGCCATAGTCATCTTTAGGAAATGACGAGTCCCAAAGCTGGCACAGGTAAGAAACTGATCCATGGACACATGATAGTGATTGTGATTATCTCTGAGAGCTTTGTGAAGAGCTACATATACCTTGTATCTTTCCTCCCAAACTTTGAAGGGGTCATTTACAAGGTTAATTGAGTTCATATCTAAGAAGGTGGCTGGAGAGATTGCAGGTTTGCCTTCCCTGGCTTGAGCTTCATTCAGAGAAAACAATTGCTGAGCAGACAAAGGGTAGAACTTACTCCATTCTGAGGATGTCAACCTTTCACATTCAGACAGAATTGGGGCTAGATTTCAGCACTGACATGCCCCTGGTGATATTCTCTAAATAGAAATCTAGGGAATGTAACCAGGTAGCCTTTCTGAACTTGAATCCTTCCCATTACTCTGGCAAAACGTTCAAAGATGATGGATCCTACAGAGGACTCCATGACAAGAAAATGTATCTGGGTAGTGCTATTTCATCAGGCACAGAAGGGTAGCAAAATCTACCTGAACATCTGAAGAGTGAGAGATGCCTGGACTCAGAGCTGAAATGGCCCTTTTGAACTGGCTGAGCTGAACTTCTGGAAGACGATGGACATATCTGTAGTTGTTGAACAACACATAGTGTCTGACCATCTTGATTTCTTTTTGAATGAAGGGGCCCAAGTTCTCTATGATAAATTCTAACCACTCTGATAAGGTCAGGGAGTGGTCCCTTGGAGGGAATCTGGCAGATTTGCGAGAATGATCTTTGAAGAGATCTTGTGGCTTTTGCCCCACTGCTCTTCAGTTTGGAGTGGGTATAGAGAAGATTTTGGATTTTTCAGATTTGGAAGAGAAGAGAAGGGTAGGATGTGTGTAAATGCTCTGTTAGATTGAGGAATGGAAGGTTAATGATGGTGGCAAGAACACCTTTGAGAGATATTCTATAACAGTGGTTTTTTGGTGACCACTGTGAGGGAAAATCACAAAGGAGGGTATTTAGGCTCAGAGGAATGGAGGAGGTAGAGAAAAATTTCTCTTCTTAGGTGCAGGACTGGAAGAGTCTGTCCTATGGATGTGCCCAACCTTTAGCATAGACCTGAGAATGCCTTCCTCAAACTCATCCTTATTTTTCCTATAAAGGGAGAGTCAATTTGAGTTGTCTCAGGGTTAGTGATGAAAGAGGGGAGGAGAGGATGAAGAAATGAATGAGAGGTAGTGGGAATGACCTATCAACTGGTCCAGGGAGGGACCAGAGGAGGATGAGGCTCCAGCAGAGGATGCTGGAGGCACCTCAGAAATAGGTGGAGGTGGAAGTATGTGAGTAGAAGATGCAGGAGATGAGGGGATTGAGGAGGAAATGGAGTGGATAGGAAATTGGTCTGGATGAGGCTTCTTGAATGTTTGTGGAGCAGGAGGGCTGTAGGAGCTAAGGGTGGAGTTGGAGGAATAGGTGTGTGAGAGGGAGAAGAGGGAGCTGGGGATTGGGTGCTAGGACTCTTCGCAGCCTCTGCCTGCAAGGGTGCACTCTCCAATGGCCCTGTTGGCCATGACACTTGCTCGCTTGCCCTGGAGACCCTTCAACCTGCTCAACTGCCCAGATGGCCTTTGCACATTTACTGCTGCCTCTGCTGGTGATGCTGCTTCTGGCCCTGTGGAGCCTCTTGAACTGATGGTCTTGAAGGCCCTGACTCCGGTTCCTGGACTGCAGGAGGTGGAGGAGGAGGAATTTGAGCTCCAACCACCTTGAGAATGTCTCCCAGCAAATTTTTTCATGGTGCCCATTTCCTGGTTTAAACCACTTCATGGCATTTCTTATGTTGGAAATTACCTTTGAAGCTGAAGCTTGGCTCATGAAGATGGAGGATACATCAGATTTAAGAGAACATAGAATAGTTCCTTGGGCATCAAGTCTCTCAATTACAGGCTTCAAATTAATCACTATTTTCTGCCTCATCTGCCTTTCAAATGGAGTATTTGATAAGAGTGGGACTTCGGATTCCCTTCTTTCCCTTTGTGCCTAGCCTCTGAAGCTGGAGGAGGCTGATCATCATCAGAATCAGAGGAGCTTGGCTGTCTCCCCTCTCTGACATCATCCTGATCATGAGGTAGATCTCATCAACTGGTACATCACCCATGGCTCATCATGGTGAGCTGCTTCTTTTCTTGACCTCCCTTGGATTGCCCCCCTGAGCAGGAGCATTTTTTCCATTAATTCTTGCTCCCCCTGAATGGGAGCATCTTCCAAAACAACACTTGTTGGAGCACTGGACTTCTCCTCTTGAACTGTTGCTGCCACTGATTCCTCAAATGTGGCCTGATGCCACAACTCCTTCTGCAATTTCACCAGTCTCTGAGGTGACGGAGTGGTGAAACTGAATCTACTACATCTCTGAGAATGGAGGCAATAATGGAGGTTGGCAGATTATCTGCTGCACCTTCCACTGCTTCTTCTACAGGTCCTTCTGGAGATTGAGAAACTATGGACAAGGGGTGACCCTACAGCCTCAACTGCTGCTTTGTTCTGCTACCAATTCTGCTGGAAGTGAAGGTACTGCAGGCTCAATCTCTATTCTCTGTTCTACTGCTGCTTGGACTGCTGTTGGTTGCTCTGCTGCTGGTTCTGTTGCTTCTTCCTGAACATCAGGAATATCACCTATGATGGCCTCTCCCTCGGCCACTGTGGTCTTAGACCAAACACCATCTATAGCTGAAAAACCACTTTTCCTGAGATTTCTGGACCTAATTGATTGGCCTATTTTCTCAACAACTACTCCTGCCAGATCAATACCAAGGTGTTTGAAAACTTTGGTGAGCAGATGTGCATACGGCAAGGAAACATTGAGCTTGGTTTTTGTGTCCCAAATCTGATCTCTGGCAAAAGTCATTCTTTCCATCATCACTGCGGCCATGTTGATTTCCTTGTTCTGTATGGCCCAATACATCATGTCAGAATCTGCCTTTGTACAGGTGGAGAATGTGGCGCTTCTTGGAACCAAAATCTGACACACTATGAAGTGAAGGAGGCGGTTGAACGCATTCAGTGGTTGATGTCCAATTTACCATCTCTTAATCTGTATCCAGTCCTACAATGCCAAGACCCTTGACCTGGGCGTTCACGGAGTGAACCCCACTGTGCCCTGATGTTGTTACTCCAAACAACTCATGCAATAGTTCACTATCTATCTTGATCTGGGTTCTCTTGACAAATGAGACCAGGGACTCATCTTCTTGAGTCTTCAAGCATACATAGAAGGCCTTCACGAGGTCTGGATAACTTACCTCAGAGAAGGTTGTCACTCCCATCCATTGCATCCTGATCAAAGCTTCAGCAACACTATGCATACCATTCTTTTCAAGATCAGCAACGTCCACTGCCTTGTTCCCGCACACTTTGGTCTTCACGAACTTGAACCTCTCCTGCTGCTCAGGAGTGAGGAACTCAGCACTATAGCCACCCAAACTCCTGGAAACGGCTGATGCGGCCATGGAATCAAGTGTGGAGGTTTTCTGGAGGATTGAGAAGGAAGGAGGAGAGAGATCCCTCAAGAAATTTCGCGGGAAGTGGAGAGAAGCTTCAAAAACTAGTAGAGAGTCGATGTCGAAATCGCTAGGGCATCGGCTTGAGCATCCAGACGAAAGAGGGAAAAAGGTTGAAGACGTGATATGAATTGTTATCTCATTCAATTTTTAGGAATAAATTAATACGTTGTGAAAAGTGAGGCGCCAAAAGGCGGCAGAAGAAGACAAAGAGTTTGACTATTCAAATCGACTTCAATGAGAGAGCGGTTACAAAGGATAATTTGAATTTCTTTTGCTTAAAGTCATGGAGGAAAAAAAAATTACTTAATTCTGAAATTTAATGTGTCAGTTTTAAACAAAACCCTTTTCACAAATTGCACATGCCTAATTCCCTTCTAAGAGATGTGAATCTCTCCTCGGGTAAGGCTTTTGTGAAAATGTCTGCTAACTGACCATTTGTATCAATAAAAGATATTTCAATATTACCATTTGCTACATGATCACGAATAAAATGATATCTAACCTCAATATGCTTGGTCCTTGAATGTTGAACTGGATTCTTGGTGAGATTAATGGCACTGGTGTTGTCACACACAGTGGAATGGATTTGATGTTTAATCCGAAATCTTCAAGTTGTTGCTTTATCCATAGAGTTGTGTACAGCAACTTCTAGCAGCTACGTACTCAGCTTCAGCTGTAGATAGTGCCACTGAATTTTGTTTCTTTGATGACCAAGATATCAAACATCCTACAAGAAATTGACAACAACCACTGGTGCTTTTCTATCTAATTTGCATCCAGCATAGTCAGCATCAGATAACCTACTAAGTTAATTTCACAACATTTTGGATACCACAGACCTAAGTCATGAGTTCTTCCTAATATCTAAATATTCTTTTCACAGAGATTAAATGTGATTCTCTAGGATCTGCTTGATACCTAGCACATATGCATACACTAAATAAGATATCAGGTCTACTAGCTGTCAAATAGAACATTGAACCTATCATACCTCTGTAGATCTTTTGATCTACTTTCTTACCATCTTTGTCACTGTCCATCCTCGTTGATGTGCTCATTGTGTTGACAGTGGCTTGATATTTCGAATCCAAACTTCTTCAGGAGTTCTTTTGTGTACTTGGCTTGACAGATGTGAGTTCCTTCCTTTCCTTGTTTGATTTGTAATCCAAGGAAGTAATTAAGTTCTCCCATCATGCTCATTTCAATTCTCCCTGCATCAACTTTTCGAAATACTTGCAAAGGGATTCATCAGTAGAACCAAAATAATATCATCTACATAAATTTGAACTAGTAGAATGTGTTTGACCTTTGACTTTATGAAAAGAGTACTATCTACTTGACCTCTACTGAAATCATGGTTTAAAAGAAAAGAACTATGCCTTTCATACCAGGCTCTAGGTGCTTGCTCTAAACCATATAATGCCTTGTGAAGTTTGAAAACATGATTAGGAAATTCTGTGTCATCAAAACCCGAGGATTGTTCCACATAAACTTCCTCTTTTATAAAACCATTTAAGAATGCAGATTTAACATCCATTTGAAATAGTTTTAAGTCTAATGCTGATGCATATGCTAATAATATTCTAATGGCCTCAAGTCTAGCCACAGGTGCATAGGTTTCATCGAAATCTATGCCTTCCTCTTGAGAATAGCCTTGAGCTACCAATCTGGCCTTGTTTCTTAAGATTACACCAGTTTCATCCAATTTATTTCTGAACACCCATTTGGTGCCAATGACTGGATGGTCTGATGGTCTAGGAACAAGTGACCATACTTAGTTCCTCTTGAACTGATTTAGTTCATCTTGCATGGCTAATATCCAAGATTCATCACAAAGAGCTTCATTGACTGTCCTCGCTCTATTTAAGAACAAATGCTAGATAATCACAAGGATTACATTACCTCTTGTTCTTACCCCTACAGATGGATCACCAATAATATTTTGAGTGGGTGATCTTTCTTGTGTCTCCTGTAGCACCCCGAAAATTTCAATTATATAAAAAAATTCAATTAAATGGAAATAAATAATTTCCATAATAACAAGTATTTAAAACATACGTACCAATATCGTATGTGCTAAAACACATCGAAAAATTCTGTAAAAATTATAAATCAACCCCAAACATTATTACTAAACGTTTCACAAAGAAATTTGTGCCAAGAAAAATTGGATTAGCTAAGTTTAAAGTGTTTCGCGACTTATTATCGTAATTCATGAATAAGTCGAAATATCATTATCACACATACTTGGACGAGTCAGGAAATTAAATAAAAATGTTAGAAATGCTTCTAACTATATATAATAATGACCCAATATCATGAGTGGGCCAATGGACCACATATGGCCCAAAAATCAAATGAAGCAAGAAATTACATAGAAATTCATAACCATAAATAAGCTGAAATTAAAAGAGGCAATTAGAGTTGAATTGGGATACAACATGCATTCATGGCAACCCAAATTCGTGCCTACTCATCCATGGAAGTTGCTTGATGGCCAAGACTCTCTAATGGAGGAAGAATCATCAAAAATAGGAAACCAACATGTCAATCCCGAAACCCTTCTTTCCTAGTTACAATAGGACTCCTAAACACCATGGATGCTTAAATACTCTTCACCCAACCCTAGGGACGAGTTTAGAACTTGCTGGGGTCGTGTGGAGGAGCTCTTCGTGGCTGGAGAGTAGGAGATCAAGCATACCAAGCTCATCTTCTTCCCCGTTCATCTGCTACGACCTGCACAAACCACCCTCTTGAAGCCGATCAAAGTAGGCCAAACCTAAATCCCATCGTGCAAGGCTTATACCCTGGAAAGAGGGTTGAGTCTACTTCCTAACCCAAGTGGAATGCTCAAATTCCATGCAGTATACATGGAGTATTAAGCGTTCTTCAAACAGTGGTCTGAACACGGGTTTTCTGAAGAACGAGACTTCATCAACCCAAGAGGTAGGTTTTCTCGGGCCAAATCTTAACATCTCCTATACCAAATGTGTAGAGCATCAAGTTAGCTTTAATTGCCCTCTGGTTTCATCGAATTTCATTGAGTAGATTTTGAATTATAAGCGTTTCCTCAAAGTCGTGCACTTTTAGGGTTTTTCCTGCTCTTCGTATGTTTCATGTGGTTCATGACCGAATTAGGGTAAACTCATAACATGAAAGTTATTCTACTAGTTATCCTCTTCAGGTTTGGTGTTGAACGTTTTGTCTAAATGTAATCCGTTAGAGAGTTATAAGCGTGTTAATAGGATTGCTGCATGAAACTACGTCTTCAGGTTACTCTTGGTCTGACCTGGTATTCTACTTGATCAAAACCTATCGAAACCATCTTTATTTTCTAATTCCGATTTACTGGAAGTACCCTTGTATGTCTAGGTTGTTTTAAAACTGGTTTCGTTATTTTTCATGCTCTGTACATTTTGTTCTCTATTTTAGAACAACCCTGTGTCAAAGGAAGGAAGTCTGGTCCGCAATCCAAGGCACTGTCCTTGCCCTGTCAGAGCCAGGCACGGACCCTGTGAACGCGACAGCCCGATAGGTCGCCTTCAGAGGTTTGATTGCGACATACCCCTTGTCGCTTTCTCAAGGCGACATGCGCTCTGTCGCTATCTACCTGCCTGATCTGACTTCCCTGTCGCGATGCTTACACCCCTGTGTCGCCTTCTTGGCCCGACCTGTCGCCTTCCTTACATGAGCTTGTCGCGATCTGACCCCGGCCTGTCAACACCCATGTCGCCTTCCTCTTATGTGCATGTCGCGATCTGACCCCGGCCTGACAGACCCTGTCGCCTTCCTTATAGGGATATGTCGCGATCTCAGAATTTTACCTGAAACCACGTGTTTTCCTGCGTAGTTTTCTGCATATACCCAAGGTCTGTTTAAATATGATAATTACTGTGTAAGTTGCCTGTCTTGGGTCTGACCATTTCATGATTGTTATTTAATGACTTAAAAAGTGTTAAACTCATTTAAAAGCTTTAATTACATGAATGCTATTCTAAGTGCTCCTTAAATGTTATGATCCATTCGTGCTACTTGTGATTTAATCTTCCTATTGTTCTTCCACATTTAAATGATAATGGTTATCATAAAATCTTGCAAACCATGATTAGTTAAAGTGCATAGTTTATTCCATGTTATATTGTCAAGTGCTTCATGCGAGTTTGAGACCGATGGTTTGTGAATTGAGACATGCGTACCGCACTACACACTAGCACTATTAGGCAGCCTTTTCTTGGGAAATTGGAAACTCTCTACCGGTCATTCCGAATCGGTAGACTAGCGACCTTTTCACCAAGGCTTCCGTAAATCTCCTCTGACCATGGATTCTCACATGGCCGACGAGTTGGTTGTACCATTGAAGTTCCCTGGAGATAGCACGCACTTCCTTTCTCTTCTTGTTCTCGTGAGTGTGACTTACAAACTGGACTAAAGCCATTAATGTAAAGATTGAACGAAAGTATAAATCGTACCGTTATGCTGCCGAATTTATCTTTTGACCATTGTACTCATGAAATCATGTTCCATTACTCATTACTTGTTCTCCTCATCATTATGAACATGACATTACATACGCTTACTTATTGAAACTCTCATTGGCCATTATTAATGACTGTGGGTATCTACATTTAAAAATGTTTCATGAGATTGCTGATAGGGCACGGCGTGTGTCCAAGGGCTCCAGTCTAGCCCCAATGACGGCGAGTCATAAATATACTATTAACCATGGGGTATAATGATTACTGGCGTTGCATCTGCGCTGGGAGTACTTTCTTGCTTGTTGAGTGTTAGATACATAACCACATACACGTGTCCTGGTGTACATTCTTGATGGATCTTTTCTCGGTGTACATTAGTGTCCACGTGCCTGATTAGTGTTACTTGATTGTGCTCGTACATTCTTGCTTGCTTGCTTGCGTGATATGGCCATCCTGCATTTAATGCAATTATTGATATCTTGCGTTCTTGACATCAATTGAAATCTTGCGTGCTTGTATAAAGTGATCTATTGCTAGTTCTATCTTGTCATCTTGTTCACAAATCTTGTTCTATCATAATCACTCTCTCTAGCTTGTTTTATATATCATGTTTTAACGAGTTTTATTCATACTTGCATATCATTCATCGTACTTGCCTAGTTCCAAAATGTTAATCACTTATATCATTGCCCGCACATTGAGATATAAATCCTACTGGGCTAGTTTGCTCATTCCCTACTTTTACCCAATCTAGGTGACTATGACGTTCAAGAGGAAGAGCAAGTCGAGGATGGGAATGCGTCCGAGTGAAGAGCGTTCCAACTATGAGTCTAGTTATAGTAGTTTACTTTGAGTGTTAGATTCATGTAGTAGGAAGTGAGGAATAAATGTACTTTCTTTTTATGGAGTCTTAGTCCTGTACTAGTATCCATTTGGAACACAATGAGTTGAGATTGAATAAAAGATTAGTTGAGTTCAATATTTGGGGCCCTATGATGATGTATGTTGTTATACATTTAGTGCGTGCTAGCTAGAGGCTTATTTTTCGACTGTCCGCGTCTCGAAATATCGACTCGAATTAATTATTAATATCTGCTGCGTAATTCTCGGGACGTGACATCTCCATTCCTTGGGAAGATTTTCATGTGTAATTTCCTTTTGTTGCATGTCTTCCAGAGGTGGATCATCCTTGTCCTCAATTGATGTATTCTTTAGTTTCTTGGACAGCTCATCTGTATCATCATTATCACTATCTTCTTCCTTTCTCAATGAAGGGTTAGTTTCATCAAAAATAATATGTACAGACTGTTCAATTAATAAAGTGCGTTTATTAAATACTTTATAGCCTTTGGGTTTAGAGGTGTACCCCATGAAGATGCCTTCATCTGATTTGGCATCCAGCTTATCAATGTCCCTTTTTCCATTGTTGTGGATGAAACAAGGACATCCAAAAGTCCTGAAGTGGCTGATCTTTGGCTTCTTCCCTTTTAACAGTTCATATGTAGTCTTCTTCAGGATTGGCCTGATCATTACTCGGTTGATAATGTAGCTTGCTGTGTTGACTGCTTCAGCCCAGAAGTATCTTGGCAGATCATATTCTGAGAGCATAGTTCTTGCCATATCCAATAGGGTTCTATTCTTTCTCTCAGCAATACCATTTTGCTGTGGTGTTCTTGGTGCTGAGAAATTATGCTCAATTCCCTGATCATCACAGAATCTAGCAAACTTTTCATTCTGAATTCACCACCATGATCTGATCGGATAGACACAATGCTGAACTTCTGATCTTTCTGGACTTTCTTGCTGAAACTGACAAAGTTTTTGAAAGTGTCATCTTTATGCTCTAGGAATGATACCCATGTGAATCTTGAGTAGTCATCGACTATGACAAATCCAAAGTTCTTTCCTTCAAGACTAGTAGTCCTCATTGGCCCAAATAGATCCATATGAAGGAGCTCTAAGGGTTTTGAGGTGGTCACCACCGTCTTTGACTTGAAGGAGCTCTTGGTGTGCTTTCCCTTAGCACAAGGTCTACAGACACCATCCATTTTTGCACTGACCTTAGGTAGACCTTCCACAAGATTCTTCTTCAGCAATTTTCTCATGCCATCTATGCTGCAATGACCTAGTCGTCTGTGCCATAATTCAGTAGATTTATCCTTATTTGCTGCCAGACAGACATTTTATTCCTTGAGTTCCTCAAGATAGAGCACATACAAATTCTTTTCTCTATTAGCTTCAAAGATGACTACTCCATCCTTCAGTATGCTGCACTTTGACTCTTGAAACTGTATCTGATGGCCTCTGTCACACAGCTGGCTGATGCTAATGAGATTATGCTTCAACCCTTTGACAAGTAACACATCTTCTATAACTGTTCTTTCTTTATTATTCACAGAGACACTGCCAATTACTGTTCCTTTCCCATTATCTCCATAAGTAACTATTTCTTCTTCAGCTTGGAGATGAGAGAATAACTTCTGGTTTCCTGACATGTGCCTTGAGCACCCACTATCCAAGTACTATTTGGATGCCCGAGGATTAACCTGAAATATAATCATCAAGCTTTAGGTACCTAAATTCTTTTGGGTCCTGATTGGTTAGTATCATTGATTTTACTTTTTATTATCCATTTCTTATGTCTTGTTGGGCAGGTCGTTATGATATGTCCTAACTTGTTGCAGTGACTACAACATGATAATTTGGTTACTTTTTCTATATATTTGAAATCAGCTTTGTATGCTATATCTTGTTCAGGTACAAATTTTGGTGTTGGATATGTTTTAGGATAAACTATGGTTTTTTCATTATCTGGGGGTGTATATCCTAATCTATTTTTCTTCTTACCTGATCTTCTAGCACCTTTTAATATGAGGGAGTTTTTACCATTTGTGAATTTTTCTAACGTGCTAGATAAATTTATGTTTTCTTCTGTTAGAGTCTTGATTTCAGTTCTTAGTTCATCTACATTTTCCTGTTTTACTAATTCCATTATTTGTTTATTTTTATCTTTTAAGTCTTCATATAATAATTCATTTCTTCTTTTAAGTTCAGTTATTTGTTTTTCTAACTCTTCATTTTCTGTTTTCAGATCAAAGTTAGTGTTTTCTAAACAAGTACTATTTTTCTTACTGGCTTTTAATAGTTTAGTTACTTCTTTATATTTATTATATAGTTCATTAAATGCTTCCTCTAAATTATCTGAATCAGAATCATTGCATGAATCAAAAGAGGAGTCAGAAGTTACCTTATCTTTAGTATTTGCCATAAAAGCCAAATGGGCTTCTTCTTCATCGCTGCAGGAGGTTGACTCACTGTCTGAGTCGCTACTGTTTTCCCATGCTACTGCCATTACCTTCTTCTTGTATTTTCTGAACTTCCTGGAGCTTTCTTTCTTCCTGAGTTCCGGCTTCTTGAGTTTTGGACACTCAGCTTTGATGTGTCCTGGTTTTTTGCATTCATAGCAGATGGGTTCTCCTTTCCTTAGATCTTTTCCATCTGGTTTCTTGAAGTCCTTGTTTCTTTTGAAGTGTCTTCTACCAGATTGAAACTTCTTCTTCTTAGCCAAAATCCGCTGCAATCTTCTAGATAGCATTGCTTTCTCATTCTCGCTGTCCATATCACTTTCACTCTCATCTGAACTTGCTTCTGGTGAATCTTCTTCAGCTTTTAAGGCGTTGGAGTGCTTCTTTCTGCTAGAGGACTCTCCTTTCCATGTTGATCTCATGGGCCATGAGTGACCCAATGAGCTTTTCTACTGACATTCTCTTCAGGTCATTAGCTTCTTCTATTGTTGTGACCTTTGGGGTCCATGAGGATGGTAAGGATCTAAGTATTTTCCTCACCATGTCTCCAATCTCATAGGTTTTCCCCAGACCAACTAGTCCATTTGTGATGTCAGTGAACCGACTGAACATTTGAGTTATGGATTCACCTGACTGCATCTGAAATCTCTCATACTGAGTGACAAGAATGTCAATTCTTGTTTCCTTTACCTTGTCTGTGCCTTCATATGTGATCCTGAGCTTTTCCCACATTTCCATTGAGGATTTGCAGGCTGAAACTCTGTTGAACTCCTTCTTACTTAGAGCACAGCATAAGATGCTCTTTGCTTTGCAATTCAAGGAGATCTTCTTTCTGTCATCATCTGTCCATTGCGCTTTCTCATTTGTGACTACCAGATCACCTTCTTCTACTATTGACCAGATTTGATAGTCGTGGCCTTGTAGAAAGTATTCCATTCTGGTCTTCCAGTAAGGATAGTCTTCACCATCGAAGAGAGGGGGTCGGTTGACAGACTGACCTTCAAAGTTACCTTGGGCTGCCATGGATCTTTACTCTTCAGATCGTTGGATCATTTCTTTGTCGATGAGACTCGCTCTGATACCACTTGTTTCTCAGTTGACGAGCCCAGAGGGGGGGTGAATGGGTCTTTAAAATTAATCTAAGAGATACCTGTAAGTAAAAAGATTCACACAAATGTTCTTTGATAGAGGTTAGTAGCAGTTAGTTCGAAAGACAATCACACAAGGAAAATAATCACACAACACAAGAATTATCCTGGTTCGGACCTCCTCTCCTTAGGAGTCCTACGTCCAGTCCCTGAGCAACAACTCAGGATTCCACTAACTAGGGTACAGTCCCCCTATGGACACTACAACACCCAGCTCAGCTGGTCTTCCTTCACACGAAGGGAATTACACCACCCTGGATATCCCACCAGGTCTTCCTTCACAACTGAAGGGAAATAGCACCCTGGATACCACCAGGTCTTCCTTCACAACTGAAGGGAAATAACACCCTGGATACCACCAGGTCTTCCTTCACAACCGAAGGGAAACAACACAAAGAGAATGGAATAAGATCAAGCCCTAGATCAAGCTTTAACAAGCCAAGATCTGAAGCCACTAGCACTGAGAGCAAGGATCTAAACAAGGCACACTCTCAGAACTACACGAGCTCTCTTAGAAAATCTATTACAGCACAGAGAGCGAAGAGCTAAAGGTGATGAGGAATGAGATTCTTGGCTCTGGACTTCTTGCAGAAGAATTTGAATGCTTGAACACAAGATGCTTGTTCTCTACTTCGTTGGTTGTTCTTTTTCTTCTGTCTTTGAGTTTATATCTACTATTTGAAATACTGCCGTTGAAGTAACTGTTGTCCCTTAGATTGGTAGTCGTTAGACTGCTTGACACTTGGAAGCTTTAAAAATCTTTTATCCATTTGAGCACGCAAAGAGATAATGTCTTCTACTGTCTGTATGGTCCAACGTTGTATGACAGAACGTCTTTAGGACCCTGCATAAATTAAATGCTAGAACAGTAGACAGCTATGCTGTCTTTAGTTGTCAGTAAACATTGATAAGAATATTCACTAGAATAGCAATGCTAAATAGTTTCTTCTAAAAGATATTGACAGAAGATGCACTATAATGGATGATATCGTCTGCATGCATGCAGAGGTACGTTCAGATCTCATAAATGCAGGGGTGTCAGAGAGATATAGACGTAGACTTTGACTAGTTAACGCTTCAAGAGATAAGATAAGTGTCAAGTTGATATAAACCATGAAGTCGTTGTCTATATGACTTATGAAATCGGTATGAATACTAACAAGTCATTATAGAGGGCAAATCGTTAAAGTAAGTTTATGTGTTCAACAGGGAAATCGTTATGAACACTTATCAAGTCGTTATGAGCTCTAAAGAAATCGTTGCGCAAAGTAAATCATTATGAGCGCTAAAGAAATCGTTGCGTAAAGCAAATCGTTATGAGCGCTACAGAAATCGTTGCGTAAAGCAAATCATTATGAGCGCTAAAGAAATCGTTGCGTAAAGCAAATCGTTATGAGCGCTAAAGAAATCGTTGTGTAAAGCAAATCGTTATGAGCGCTAAAGAAATCGTTGCGTAAAGCAAATCGTTGCGAGTTCTAAAGAAATCGTTATGATTACTTAAGAAATCGTTACGGCGAGCAAGTCGTTGCGAGTTCTAAAGAAATCGTTATGATTACTTAAGAAATCGTTACGGCGAGCAAGTCGTTGCGAGTTCTAAAAAAATCGTTATGATTACTTAAGAAATCGTTACGGTGAGCAAGTCGTTGTGAGTTCTAAAGGAATCATTATGATTATTTATAGAATCGTTACAGAATCGACTTGATTGAAACAATATGACTTTTAACAGAAGTCGATGTGAACTTAGAGAAATATCATTCTGAAAAGATTAAAGCTTCAGTAAGACAATACTTACCAACATTGACTTGATTGACCTTGGTAATTTTCCTATACTTAAGACTTATGAAATATGTTAGAGATTATTGATGAAGTTTTGTTAATCACTAAAATACATATGTAATTAATTAAAATTACATGGGGACAGACTGATCATCAACCATATCCCTTAAAATGCCCAATTCTTCCTTGACCTCCCTGAGGTCACTCTTAACTTCACATAGCATAACTCCTTGGGCATCCAACCTCTCAATTACTGGATTCATATGAACATAAACTTTGAGTCTCCTGGAGACTTTAGCTGATGGTGGATCCTGAGATGGCCCTTGGAACTGAGGTGTCGCATCCTCAGCCTCTTCATTATCACTAGCTTCTTCAACAATGCCCTCATCAGGGACATTCTCTTGGGAGAGAGTCTAAGGCTCCCCCTCAACTTGATGTTCCTATCTTCTGACTTCCTCATCAGCAGGTGTGAAGTCTTCTAGAGGAGCTTTATGCTGCTCTGTCATGCCCCGCCAATTTAGCAGCGGAATAAATCGGGGAGGCATGAACAACGTGTATGGTAATGTAAATTGCGCATACATTCGCAAATATCAGAGCAACTAATGAACAATATTTGCAATAAACTCTTTATTTTATTGATAAATCACCTAAACTATTACAACCACTAAGTCTTAGCCGAAACATAGGGCTCATTAACATCATGACATCTGGAAAAGGGTAATTAATCAAATATCTAATTATACTCTAAGATACTAATGACACTCCATCGCTACGACTCCTAGTCGCTCATCACTCCAGTCCATTCCCATTGGTGTGCGTAGGGTCATCACCTGACTTACCTGAAACATATACAACAATAGCGCAGGGTGAGCGATAACGCTCAGTAGGACTTAATATCTCATGTAAACAAGCTTGCTTAAAATAATTAATGTCTTATAAGACAGGATAACTAAAGAGAACGATCAAAATATATCCAAGAGAGTAATAGAATATGATGGCAAAAGAATGATAAAACTTCCAACAGAGATATTGCAAAACTAGTATGATAAATGATTGGCCATGTAACGAAATAATGTATATGGTTGCACCACGGTGCACTAGTAGAGATAGCATCTCTGGTCGAGCATTTTGTCAACCCAAAGAACAATAGCATAGTGATTGATATATTGATTGTCATAAATTAAATTGTGATTGTTATTAAATGGAGCTGGATGCATGTCGTACACATCCTGATCATTTTAACTCCCATGGGCACTGGCACTTTTTGGGCGCTCCTCCCAGGACCTGATCGGCCCTATTGCACTAGCATATAGTACTTGTTTGTTAATTTAGACAATCAATTGTATGGCCAAATAGAGTACCAAGAAATAGATGAGAGTACTAGACGAGATAGATGAGAGTGTAGAGAGAACGTGAACAGATGAGAGGGCATAGATAGTAGATGAGATAGGGACAATATCGTAAAACGTGATAAACAACGATAGTCACAGTTGCTCGGCACAAGGTCGTGTACCGGCAGTCTGGTAGAAATCATCACTGCCCACTAGCCGTGCTATGAACACAGGATAGATGGTCCGGCATGATCATAAGGTAAGAAGAGAACACACTAAGGCCATGGATCGTACTGATCCCTAAGGTGTAACGGGTTTTAGGGTACAACCAGCTCGTCGGCAATGGACGTACGCCCAAGCCAAGAAGACTTACGGAGGCCTTGACAAGGAGTCCCTGACCCAGTCGAGAGTATTCCCGATGAAGAGGTGGTCCAAGTCAAGAGAAAGTGTGTAGAAAACGGGTCTGTCATGCCTCGAGTGCTCGAAGGCCGAGGGAAACGGTAACGGTGTACAAAACACACGTATAAAATGAAAACAAGTATATAATTAAATAGGAAATTTTAGTCATTTATTTCGCTAATTTACCAGATACATTATTGCATAAATTATTAGGGTGAAATGGAAATTAATAATGTTATGTGTGTGTAAGTGTAAAGAAATCATGAGATTATGATAAATCGTGCAAATGTCCTTTAAATAATTAAATTTATATCATTATTGCCATTTATTAATTTACCAAGTCGGATTAACTATAACATGGTTTAATCATGGCTAAATAAGGGTTATATAACCAAATCAGCAAGGGCATGAGCATAAATAAAAATTCTAGCCGCAGTCTTCAAATCGCGGCGGGCCTACCCGCCGCGATTCAAATCGCGACGGGTGGCTCGGTCGCGGTCCGAAGGCCAACCGGCCCAGTCCGGTCCACGCCGGGAATCGCGGCAGCTTAGGTCGCTGCGTTTCTTAACGCGACGCACCCGCCGGCCGCGACCCCGCTGGTATCGCGGCGGGTCGCGCTGCCGCGATATCAGGGAGGGTCCGATCTTTTACCCCTTTTTACAGGGTGAATCCTATTTGATAGATGGTCATTCTAAATTCCATATTAAATCGCACGGTGATCCAAAAATCACGAAACTAGTTTTAAACGAAAGTAGACATATAGATCTATCAACATGCACAATTAATTTGAAAATATACAAGGTTTAAGCATTCTTTGATCAAATTACATTTCGATGACCTAAACATACGCAATCAATGTTCAATGAATTAATTAGAGATAGATACATAATGAAAATTAGGCAAACTAGATGCATTTGAAAGCTAACATGATGTAGTATTTATAAGAATTTTCTCATGGCATGGGGTCATGTATGTTTGAGGTTTAAGAGTAAACATGAAGGGTCGAGAACATGGAACTGACAGGGATTCAAAGAATTAATTCTCCCTCATGGGAGATCGAAATGGAGCAAAACTAGAGGGCGTTTGCTTGGGAACATGAAGTCTTCCTAGGGTAATTTTTACACAGATTTGGCTTGAGAGATTGCCTACCTTTTTTCGTGGGTAATGAAAACATAGGTTGTGGACGAAAATAGGAAAACCCTCCTTGCTCCAAGCCTTCCTCTCCTTGCTCCTCACGTCCACAGCCTTCTCCTTCGTCCTCCAGAGCTCCCACCTCGTTCTAAGGGGTTGGTAGGGCCGAATGAGAGTTGTATGAGTTGCTACAAGAGTCCATCCTATCTAAAACTCTTCATTTCCTATTTAATCCGAATTTTCCTTATTTATCACCTACATTCTCTCATTTATCTCCTAATTAGGGTTGGGAAAAGATCAAATTTCGTGGGTAATGGACTAGGATAGGATTAGGACTCTTTTTAGGATATTTATAACCATTTTAGTAATTATCTTACCCTTATTTAATTTATTTATTAATTAACTCCGAATTTTTCACATTTATCTCCCCCTATTCTAGCATTATCCACTAATTGGCTTGGGGAGAGATCTAATTTCGTGGGTAATAGATTAGGGTAAGTCTATGACTCTTTTTAGGGATATATATATGTCATTTATTATTTATCTTAACCCTTTTTCTAATTATTACTATTTTTAATATGAATTTCACTTATTTAACTCTCATCTCATGATGGGTTCTTCATATTTGGGCCCAACAATCTATGTTAGAACCATTATAAAACCCATTACTAATTTAACTTAATGGGTATTGTTTTAATTCTAATTATTCACCCTTTATTTTTATTTAAATCTATTTATCACACTTATTTAATTAATTTCATACTTTTAATTTGATTTAATACTATTTATGCCAATACTTCTAATCTTCATCATTTGGGCTTTTACTCTTGGCCCAATAACTCATGTGAGCCAAATTGTACGACCCATGTTCTTACTTTACTTATTGGATTTTTAATTATCCTTTTATTAGAGAATTTATTCATGGGCCAAGATTGTCCATTGGTCCAAATATCATAATAGGCTATCATCTCATATTATTTAAAGTCTACACATATGTTTATTTTTATTTATAATCCACTTTGACTCATAAAATAATGGGTTCTTCGACTTACTCTTTAATTATGCTAATAAGTCGCATAATTTCTTAAACTTGACTTAAATGATTTTTCTATGCCCAAATTTAATGATGGGTCATTAGATAATATTATTTAAAGTATAATTATTATTTTTACGAAATTTTTATATGGGTTTATACGCATGTGATAATAATGCGTACCTTTTTAACTGGTTGATTTTATTAATTGATAAAATTTTAATTTATCCAAAAATTTTAATTAATGAATTTTTTGGGGTACTACATCCTCCCCCTCTTAAAAAGAATTTGGTCCCCAAATTTCATAACCACTTCAGTTACATATAATCATCATTTCATGTCAAATACGTACTTAATTGTTGTATGTTTAGAGTTACCTTCCATGACTACTTCAGTTAAGTATGAATCATCACTACATTCTTAAAGGAATTAATCATGGTAAGTTCAATGTTACCTCCCACGGTTCCCACTACGTTCTTTAGGGAGTATCGTGCCAAGATTTCCAATGTAGCTTGTGGTCTTGATCCTTCATGACGTTGGTCCTTTATTTGTGGCCATATGCTAATCCAATGGGTTGGGTCGCCACATCGCAAACAGCCTCCTTGTTTCCTCCAGCAATCATTTGATATATGGCCCATCTTATCGCAGTGCTCGCATTGTACTTCGTGACTAAAAGCTATTCGCCCGTCCTTCTTCTTATCCTTTACTTTTCTCTAGCCCCTATTTGGTTGTTTCTCTGTTGTCATAGGGTTGAGAGCTTTAGTGCTAGTAGGTATTTCCTTTGGGAGGGGACAGTCTTGAATCCGAGGCTCCATACTGCCACATCGTAAACATGCACCCACTTTTCGCCAGCATTCCTTAGCCACATGACCTGGCTTACTACAATGAGGGCAGATGATCTTGCTATGTTTCTTTTGTGTGTTCGCCTTCTTGTCTTGGTTGTGTCTTTTATTCTCGTTCTTTTTAGCCACTTTTCTAATCTTCTTGGTCGTCCTTAAGGCTCCTTCCAGCAGTTAGGCGACTTTCTGACATGCCCGGGCTAGTTTTTGAGTTGACCTCATTTCATCTTGCAGTGGTGTATGTTTGGCGTCCATTTAAGGGTTCCTTCAAGAATAAAATTGGCATTAGGATGCTAAAGTAATAATATTTTAGTTGATACATATATATAAATAGATGAATGTATTCAGATCTTTAACCAGGGTTCTACCCAATCCTCACATAGGTATGGTGGTTGACTAAGACACGTGTTAGGACAGTTCACCTAGAACATCCTAGACTTAAAATATCTTATTAAGGACATCCTAGGCTCTGATACCAATTGTCATGCCCCGCCAATTTAGCAGCGGAATAAATCAGGGAGGCATGAACAACGTGTATGGTAATGTAAATTGTGCATACATTCGCAAATATCAGAGCAACTAATGAACAATATTTGCAATAAACTCTTTATTTTATTGATAAATCACCTAAACTATTACAACCACAAATTCTGAGCCGAAACATAGGGCTCATTAACATCATGACATCTGGAAAAGGGTAATTAAGTAAATATCTAATTATACTCTAAGATACTAATGACACTCCATCGCTACGACTCCTGGTCGCTCATCACTCCAGTCCATTCCCATTGGTGTGCATAGGGTCACCTGACTTACCTGAAACACATACAACAATAGCGCAGGGTGAGCGATAACGCTCAGTAGGACTTAATATCTCATGTAAACAAGCTTGCTTTAAATAATTAATGTCTTATAAGGCAGAATAACTAAAGAGAACGATCAAAATATAGCCAAGAGAGTAATAGAATATGATGGCAAAAGAATGATAAAACTTCCAACAGAGATATTGCAAAACTAGTATGATAAATGATTGGCCATGTAACGAAATAGTGTATATGGTTGCACCACGGTGCACTAGTAGAGATAGCATCTCTGGTCGAGCATTTTGTCAACCCAGAGAACGATAGCATAGTGATTTATATATTGATTGTCATAAATTAAATTGTGATTGTTATTAAATGGCGCTGGATGCATGTCGTACACATCCTGGTCATTTTAACTCCCATGGGCACTAGCACTTTTCAGGCGCTCCTCCCAGGACCTGATTGGGCCCTATTGCACTGGCATATAGTACTTGTTTGTTAATTTAGACAATCAATTGTATGGCCAAATAGAGTACCAAGGAATAGATGAGAGTACTAGACGAGATAGATGAGAGTGTAGAGAGAACGTGAACAGATGAGAGGGCATAGATAGTAGATGAGATAGGGACAATATCGTAAAACACGATAAACAACGATAGTCACAGTTGCTCGGCACAAGGTCGTGTACCGGTAGTCTGGTAGAAATCATCACCGCCCACTAGCCGTGCTATGAACACAGGCTAGATGGTCCGGCATGATCATAAGGTAAGAAGAGAACACACTAAGGCCATGGATCGTACTAATCCCTAAGGTGTAACGGGTTTTAGGGTACAACCAGCTAGTCGGCAATGGACGTACGCCCAAGCCAAGAAGACTTACGGAGGCCTTGACAAGGAGTCCCTGGCCCAGTCGAGAGTATTCCCGATGAAGAGGTGGTCCAAGTCAAGAGAAAGTGTGTAGAAAACGGGTCCGTCGTGCCTCGAGTGCTCGAATGCCGAGGGAAACGGTAACGGTGTACAAAACATACGTATAAAATGAAAACAAGTATAAAATTAAATAGGAAAATTTAGTCATTTATTTCGCTAATTTACCAGATACATTATTACATAAATTATTAGGGTCAAATGGCAATTAATAATTTTATGTGTGTGTAAGTGTAAAGAAATCATGAGATTATGATAAATCGTGCAAATGTCCTTTAAATAATTAAATTTATATCATTATTGCCATTTATTAATTTACCAAGTCGAATTAACTATAACATGGTTTAATCATGGCTAAATAAGGGTTATATAGCCAAATCAGCAAGGGCATGAGCATAATTAAAAATTCTGGCCGCAGTCTTCAAATCGCGGCGGGCCTACCCGCCGCGATTCAAATCGCGACGGGCAGCTCGGTCGCGGTCCGAAGGCCAACCGGCCAGGTCCGGTCCACGCCGGGAATCGCGGCGGCTTAGGCCGCCGCATTTCTTAACGCGACCCACCCGCCGGCCGCGACCCCGCTGGTATCGCGGTGGGTCGCGTCACCGCGATATCAGGGAGGGTCCGATCTTTTACCCCTTTTTACAGGGTGAATCCTCTTTGATAGCTGGTCATTCTAAATTCCATATAAAATCGCACGGTGATTCAAAAATCATGAAACTAGTTTTAAACGAAAGTAGATATATAGATCTATCAACATGCACAATTAATTTGAAAATAGACAAGGTTTAGGCATACTTTGATCAAGTTACATTTCGATGACCTAAACATGCACAGTCAAGGTTCAACGAATTAATTAGAGATTGATACATGATAAAAATTAGGCAAACTAGAGGCGTTTGAAAGTTAACATGATGTAATATTTATGAGAATTTTCTCATGGCATGGGGTCGTGTATGCTCAAGGTTTAAGAGTAAACATGAAGGGTCAAGAACATGGAACTGACAGGGATTCAAAGAATTAATTCTCCCTCATGGGAGATCGAAATGGGGAGAAACTAGAGGATTTTTGCTCAGGAACATGAAGTCTTCCTAGGGTAATTTTTACACGGATTTGGCTTGAGAGATTGCCTACCTTTTTTCGTGGGTAATGAAAACCTAGGGTTGTGGACGAAAATAGGAAAACCCTCCTTGCTCCAAGCCTTCCTCTCCTTGCTCCTCACGTCCACAGCCTTCTCCTTCATCCTCCATAGCTCCCACCTCATTCTAAGGGGTTGGTAGGGCCGAATGAGAGTTGTATGGGTTGCTACAAGAGTCCATCCTATCTAAAACTCTCCCTTTCCTATTTAATCCGAATTTTCCTTATTTATCACCTAATTTCTCTTATTTATCTCCTAATTAGGGTTGGGAAAAGATCATATTTCATGGGTAATGGACTAGGATAGGATTAGGACTCTTTTTAGGATATTTATAACCCTTTTTAGTAATTATCTTACCCTTATTTATTTATTTATTAATTAACTCCGAATTTTTCACATTTATCTCCCCCTATTCTAGCATTATCCACTAATTGGCTTGGGGAGAGATATAATTTCGTGGGTAATAGGTTAGGGTAAATCTAGGACTCTTTTTAGGGATATATATATGTCATTTATTATTTATTTTAACCTTTTTTTTAATTATTACTATTTTTAATATGAATTTCACTTATTTAACTCTCATCTCATGATGGGCTCTTCATATTTAGGCCCAACAATCTATGTTAGAACCATTAATAAAACTCATTACTAATTTAACTTAATGGGTATTGTTTTAATTCCAATTATTCACCCTTTATTTTTATTTAAATCTATTTATCACACTTATTTAATTAATTTCATACTTTTAATTTGATTTAATACTATTTATGCCAATATTTCTAATCTTCATCATTTGGGCTTTTACTCTTGGCCCAATAACTCATGTGAGCCAAATTGTACAACCCATGTTCTTACTTTACTTATTGGATTTTTAATTATCCTTTTATTAGAGAATTTATTCATGGGCCAAGATTGTCCATTGATCCAAATATCATAATGCGCTATCATCCCATATTATTTAAAGTCTACCCACATATTTATTTTTATTTATAATCCACTTTGGCTCATAAAATAATGGTTCTTCGACTTACTCTTTAATTATGCTAATAAGTCGCATAATTTCTTAAACTTGACCTAAATGATTTTTCTATGCCTAAATTTAATGATGGGTCATTAGATAATATTATTTAAAGTACAATTATTATTTTTACAGAGTTTTTATATGGGTTTATACGCATGTGATAATAATGCATACCTTTTTAACTTGTTGATTTTATTAATTGATAAAATTTTAATTTATCCAAAAATTTTAATTAATGGATTTTCCGGGGTACTACATGCTCCCCATGAATGGATGGCTTTTGGTTATGAACATTCTTATCAGCCATACCACCAGGATGTACCTCATCAGCAACTTTCTGTTGTTCATGAGTGTTGGCTTCTGTTATTTCTGCCACATCCTCAACTCTATCATTTATAATCTCTTTAGGTATTGTAGCACCAATGTCCTCATCCTAAACTGGAACATGCTCAACTTGAGGCGCTTCTGGGTTTAACTCAACTTGAGTAGCAGGTGCTACTTCTGGTGGTACTATTGTTGCTTCCTATTTCACCATAATAGGTTCTCCCTCAAGTACAAAATGAGGAGGACACTGGTGCTGAATGGATTCAACTTGCTGCTTCGGCTCTTGGTGGGTTGGTGGCGCCTGCTAGGCCTGCAATCCTTGGCACAACTCCAAGATAACCTAGAGCTGGCCTTAAATCTCTGCCACTTCTTGAGCAGTGGCCGGTGTAAGAGCAGCAACGTTGCCAGGAGGATTCTAGTCGAGGGACTCCCCGTGCAAGCATTAGGAGTGGGTGTGGTGGCTGCCAATGTTTGGATAAGATCCACGTCCATGAGCAGTGGCCATTGCCATTCCTACAAATGGTGCCAAAAGAGTGTAGTGGTTAGTAAGTAGTCAGAAACAACTTGCTCTCTGCTACACCTTCAGAGAGAAGAGGGAACTCAGTTGGAAGCAGTAGACGTACCACACCTACAAAGGAGAGGAAGAAGTGTCAAAAGGTCCCGATTTGGAGAATCAGGGGAAAACCCTCCGATGCTTAAGTCAGTGAGAAGTTTGATTAGACATCTTAAGGGCTCTGGGGCGAGTGGTCTACGTACCTTGACATCAAGGGCTTTAGTTCCTTTATATAGCCGAAGCATGGGCAGTTCATATGCTGACAGGATGTAACGGACCATTGAGGGAAGCAGTTAAGGCCCTAATAGAGAGGCGTTGAGGAGATCGCGGCGTGGGAAATGCCTAGATCGTGGGGAATTACTCTGCTATCCTTTTGTTACGAGGAGTTACATGCCTTCGGGAGTCACGAATAACGACACAATAGGAGCAGTTATGATGGCTGCAAATGCATTCCGAAGGTGCTCGGTTGGTAGAGCTCAGAGACTTGAGGACAGTTGGTAAGACCATATGTAACTACACCCGAGTAGGGGTGTGCTTAGGCCTATCCAAAATACTTGGGGACGCATTGAGCTAAAATGGGCCTTTTTGGGCCTATGGGCCTTATGAGCGGAAAATTGCCTCCTCAGATACTAAAGACTATCAATATTCAGAATTTGTAACTTTGGTTTTAGATTGACTTTTAATCGCTTTATAAGGCTGTGTCTTCTTCTATTCTTTGGGTTCATTGCATACGACCATGAATTTCAATTTGTACTATTTTATATAATTAAATTTATTTTTGTTAAAAGGAAAAAGGTGAGAAGAGCTTTCACCAAAAACACTCCTTCCTTCGTACCTTCTTTTCTCTTCACTAAGAATCTGAAGTGTAGACTAAGGGTCTGTTTGGTTCCATGTAAAACTCTCACAGAAAAGTTTTTCCCAAAAATCTTATAAAATTAACCATTTAGTTTCATTGAATAGTTGATCTAGAAATTACTTTTCTGAAAATCTTTGAATTTTGGCATCCGACTTAAAACCGTGGATGTCGTTTTCCCCGGAACTCCATTTCTCCCATTCATGAAACCCTCATCACGACCATCCCCATCCCCTCTCGTCGGCGTCGCCGCGAGCCTCCTCGACGTCGTCCCCCTTTCTGCCGCTCATTGCCGTCGATGCCGCCATCCCCCTTTCATGTCGCCTTTTGGACAACTGCTTCTACTTGGGGGGTTGCCTGATGCTGGTGGTGGCCTTCGCCGCTCCTTCTCTTGCCTCCCCCTTCTTCTCTTCCTCCCCTTTTCAATCACATTCCTAGGGTTTGTTGTTCTTTTACGTTTTATTTCGATCGATTTGAGGAGGAACGAGATCAGATTTGGGGCTCTATGGAGCTACCTTCTCATCGACATCATTCTCCTGATCCTGTTGTTGTTGTTGTTGCTGCTGCTTTCTCTCCTTGCCTATGGAGGAAGGGGTTTTGCTAGGGCTTTAGATGTCTGTGATCGAGAGTGTGCTGTGTCAGGTTAAGTGATTGGGTTTCTCCCTTGAATTGTTACCTTGTTCATGTATTTTGTGTTCAAAGCTCGATTTTCCTGTTCATCTTAGTTCCTGGGTACCCACAGTCCATGTTGGACATACTGAGGAAATGGAACATTGCAGCTATTCACGGCTCCCTTCACAAGGCAATACGGGGTGTACTCATGTCTTTGATCGGCCCCCCGATAATCAGAGAGCAAATCCTGACAAAGATGGACGTGTTGACAAGGTCTTACCTTAGCAACTGGGGTGGGAACGCCATTGATGTCCAAGAGAAGGCCAAGGATGTCAGTGTCATCCTCTTACAACATGTTAACTTGCAACAAAACTTGAAAAGAATTAGAAGCAAGTGGTTGTTGCTGACCCTTTAACTAGTCTTAATTCCTTGCAGAGGATGTAGCATGTACCTAGCATCTTGATGTAAATATTTCAAGCCATCAACATTTGTTTGGGTTTTTGACAGTATGGGACCACATTCTAGCACAAGGGAAAGCTAGTTCTAATCTGATGGGGAGTTCGAACATAGTAGGGATGATTTAGTCTTTTTTCAACAGAAAACCCTCTTGCAATAACCCGGATAGATAGTGATCTATGTTACATCAGCATGTTTAAATCCAAACAAGTGACCTTGGAAAATGTTTACAAGTGTTCTTGCTTTTTCCACCTGTTCAGATGGCCTTTCTATCATCCCCTAAGCTTGTAACCAGCCTCGGAACTGGACAACTATCTGAGGCCATCAAACAGGAGTTCTTTAAGCTTGTACCCGGTACCCTCTCGTTGCCCATAGATCTCCTGGGCACCAACTATCGCGGTGGTCTGCAGGCAAGCCCTCTTATTATGCTGCCATATCTCCACTGTTTGTTTGGGGGCCACCCATGACAAGTCTCCCCACTGTAGGCCAGAAAGAAGATCATAAGCTTGCTGAGGGAAATTATAGAGGAGAGAGGAACTCTGCCTCTACCCATGATGATATGCTCAGTACCCTCCTTCCATCCGAGGACAAGTCGAGAATGGAACTCATAGATGACCAGTTGATCGACCTAAATGGTTTGTCATGGCAAATCGGATCGGGACGATTCGGCCGAATCGGAGTGGATCAGCGGAAACTCGATTCACGATTCGCCTAATTCGGTTTGATTCGCATATATATATATATATATATATATATATATATATATATATATATATATATATATATATATATATATATATATAGTATAATATATGTATAAAATGAATATATATTGTTGGGGATCGGATAGGTGACTTTGATAAACGAACTAAGAAATTGTGTGTATGGCAGCGGAATTAAAATAAGTAAAACACACAATTCGATCAGATCCAAGTGTGGTGTGTGAGTATAGTGAATAGAAACAACAAACCACACATCAAACCACAGTGCACTGAAGATTTTAAGGTGGTTCGGAGAACACAACTTGTGTCTCCTACATCCACCTCCTCACAACGGAGGAACCACTAGCACAAGTGCAGTACAAACTAGAGCACGACGACTCCAACCTCTTTGAGTGCAACGACTCAAAGAAACCCAGGAGATAGGCACACCGACCTACTCCACAGACCACTTGTGAATTCAGCAAATTCACAAGCCCTTAAGCACCACGGCTCAAGCACCAGAGCACAACGGCTCTAACCTAGAGCACTGGGGCTCCAAAACAGAGTACAAAGTACTCAAACCTCTGGACCACAATAGATCCAAGTTCTGCTAGAACAAGCACACTTAGATAATAGATCCTCTAGCACGATCTATCTCAATACAATAGAATTGGTAAAGACAAATAGAATTGGGAGATCTGTGTAGAACACATACACAGATTCCCCAGAGAAATTAAACACTCTGACCAAATACAGACTCGGCTGGATCTCCTTCTGGATCAGCACTGCTGCAATCACGAGCTTCTTCTCCTTCTTCCTCTCCTTCTTCTTCCCTTGGCGGCGCTGCTCTGCTCCTCTGGATGCAGATGCCTTTTTCCCGCTCTCCTTCCCTTCTTCCAGAAAAGCTCTTGGCTCTTGTCTTGCGTGGATCCCTTTGGAGTACCAAAAGTATGGGTATTTATAGCCCCATATGTCCATAAAGAGCCTTAGGGTACGTGGGCACAAAAACCTAGGCAGATTCCCTTGAACCCCAAGCGGCCACGTGTCCAGATAAAATCACAATTTTGAGTTTCAGCCGAAGTGTGTCGACACAGTCATAGAGTGTGTCGACACACTGTCCCAATTGCACAAAACAGGTCTTCTGGGAGATAGGACTAGTGTCGACACACTCACTGGCTGTGTCGACACACTGTCCCAATCTGGCAACTGGGTCTTCTAGAATCTGGGACTAGTGTCGACACTACCAGGTTGTGTCGACTTGACCCTGTCTTCATGAAAAACCTTCAGGGACTCTGACCCAGTGTCGACACCACCAATGGGTGTGTCGACACTACCATGACAAAATCTGTATACACCTGCAAATTTAACACATAAATCATTAGTACAAGATATTATCATTAAAATATGAGATATTAAACATCAAAAAACATGTTCAACATATCATCATCAAAATCACAATATGTCATCATCAAAATCAAAGTATGAGTGATGTTCATTGGTCATCATTAAAATACAACTTTAGGAAATTCCAAAACACACTCAACCCAACAATCTCCCCCTTTTTTATGATGACAAAACATATCTCCCTTGACTGCAATAACTCCCCTTGACCATATACACCCTTTGAACTTTCTCCCCCTAGAAACCCTTTCTTCTCCCCCTTTTTGACAGCATAAAAAAGATAGATAAGTGAGAGAACCAAGGATTGTAAGAGATCAATTAATGAAATGTAGGAAATGAATGGTCAGTAAAGATCAAAATAAATGAGGCAAAGTGATATTGACATATGACAGAAATTATTGTGTTTTTGTTATTGTGCAACAAGGTTTAATCACAAAGACACACTCAACACAAAGTATAACAAAATATAATGATCTGAATGTAGTTAAAATAAGGATGCAAATGTGAAGAAAAGTGACCTATATGAATGAGCAGAAATATTTAACAAGGATGTTAGGAGCTTTAAGTTTAACACAATGTAAAATAATAGGTCTAAACTCAGTATACATGAACTTTATGAAGGTCTTAAGCTTTTCCATCCTGTCAATTTGATTTTCTTTCATTTTTAACTGGGAAAGAATACAAGAATAAGTTAGTTAAATCTCACTTTTCAGTGCAAGAGATCACATTGATTAGATGCAAGATCTCATGATTACTCAGTGGTTTAACTTTCATTATCTTATACAGAGTTGAAAATTTAGATTTCCACTTTTTGACGTGAAACAAATCACTTTTTAGGTGAAATGGCCCGGTTACTAGCGGTTCAAAAAGTTACATTGCTCTGCTTGTATCTTTCCAGATTATTGATCATTTTGATCATTTTCTTTTGATGTTTTGCAGGAATATGTTTGCTTTGACCAGACAAGTCATGACTACAAATTTAGAAAAATTATTCTAAACATGTGGTAAAAATAAAGCTTAAACATCATGTGAAATATTAAAGCCACTCATGTGCCTATAATAGTGTTTTGTAAATCATTTTAAAAACATTCAGTATTAAAATTGCTTAACCTTGAAATGATAATGAATCTTTGAAATTAAACTAAATGCACAATGAGTTTAGTTTCAATGTCTTAATTCTCTCATAAGAAAATAGCACAATGACTCAAAAATTCTGATGAACAATTGTCAAGAGAAATTAGTGAAGAATAGACAATGACTCCCCCTCAACAAATACTCCCCCTCAACATTTGCATAAAGGAATCTTGATATTTGGCGGAGACATATACTCACGCATAGTGAAAGTGTCCAGACAAGCCTAACTTGCCTTTCTTCAAATCACTATTTGATATACCAAGAATTTCAATGCAACTGAGAAGTAGGAATTTATTTGCAAGAGAGAATGGCTTTTATTTGCACAAAGAAATGAGATAAAGATTTCAGACATGTGAAAACTTGCATAAACCAAGTTCCCTTCTAAGAGAAGTGAATCTAGGTTCTGCAAGCGGCTTAGTGAAAATGTCTGCAATTTATTTTCTGTGTCAATGAAGTGGAGTTCAAATGATTCTTTGAGACTTCATCTCGAAGGAAATGATGCCGAATGTCAATGTGTTTTGTGCGGGAATGCTGAATAGGATTTTTGGACAGATTTATAGCACTTGTGTTATCACAAAGAATGAGAATGCAACCTAATGTGTGATTATAATCTAGAAGTTGATGTTTGACCCAAAGGACTTGGGTACCACAGCTACCAGCGGCAACATACTCAGCTTCTGCAGTTGAAAGAGCTACAGAATGTTGCTTTTTGGAAGCCCAAGAAATAAGACACCCTCTTAGATATAAACACAACCCACTAGTGCTTTTTCTATCAAGTTTGCACCTGGCATAATCAGCATCACTATATGCAATCAAGTCTAATTTACATCCAGCAGGATACCAAAGACCCAAATCACATGAAGAAAGAAGATATTTGAAAATTCTTTTAACAGCAGACATGTGACTATCTTTTGGATTTGTTTGAAATATTGCACACATGCAGACACTAAATTGAATATCTGGCCTAGAGGTAGTTAAATAAAGAAGAGATCCAATCATACCTCTGTAAAGTGTAGCATTAACAGACTTACCAGAAGCATCACTCTCAAGTCTTACACTTGTGGCCATTGGTGTGTTGGATGGCTTGATGTTTTGGAAATCAAACCTCTTGAGCAACTCCTTGACATATTTTGTTTGACTCTGAAAAATTTCTTCAGCAGTTTGAAGTACTTGCAGACCTAAAAAGAATGTAAGTTCACCCATGAGACTCATTTCAAATTCAGATTGCATAAGATGGGCAAACTCATTGCACAAATTATTATCTGTTGATCCAAAAATGATATCATCAACATAAACTTGAACAGCAATGAAATGATTTTTTGTAGTTTTTGTAAACAAGGTTTGATCAATGTTTCCTCTTATGTAACCTTTATTTACAAGAAAGGAGCTCAACCGGTCATACCAAGCTCTTGGAGCTTGCTTAAGACCATATAGAGCCTTATTGAGTTTAAAAACATGATTGAGAAATTTTTCATTTTCAAAACCAGGGGGTTGTTTGACAAAGACATTTTCTTTTATGTAACCATTCAAAAATGTACTCTTGACATCCATTTGATAGACTTTGAATTTCAAAGAGGCAGCAAATGCAAGAAATATTCGAACAGCCTCAAGTCTTGCTACAGGGGCATAAGACTCTTCAAAATCAATACCAAGTTCTTGGTTATACCCCTGAGCAACAAGTCTAGCTTTATTTCTAACAATTTGACCAGATTCATTCAATTTATTTCTGAAAATCCATCTAGTTCCAATGACATAAGTTAAATCTGAAGGTTTTGGTACTAAATCTCAAACTTGATTTCTTTCAAATTGATGAAGCTCTTCATGCATAGTATTTATCCAGTTTTCACAAGATAAAGCTTCATCAACATTTTTGGGTTCAATTTGGGAAAGTAGTGCAAAAGAATCTTCAATTATGACAGAATGAAAAGATGATCTGGTTCTTATTCCATCTTGCAAATTACCAACAATGCTTTCAAGTGGATGGTCTCTTAAAAATTTGGGTTCAGAAATTACCTCAGGGTTTGCATGATTTTCAGGAACATGATTACCTCAATCACTTGAAGTTGGCAATTCAAGAACCTCATGTGCATTTGGTACTCCTTGCTCTTCAAGATTTGTAGATGGATGTTCAAGAAACTCATCTTCATCATCACATATTTGAGTTCTGTACAAATCAGAAATGTCAATCTTTTGCAAATTTTCATCAAAAATGACATGTGGAGATTCTTCCACAGTCTTATTTTTCAAGATATAAACTCTATAAGCTCTTGAAATTTCAGAATAACCTAAGAAAATTGATTCAAAACTTTTTGCATCAAATTTATCAAGATTTTCTTTGTTGTTATTGTGAACAAAATATTTGCAACCAAAAATTTTGAAATATGACACACTTGGCTTTTTATTCTTGAACAACTCATAAGGGGTTTTTCTGATCTTTGGTCTTACTAATGCTCTATTCAAAATGAAATTAGCTGTATTTACAGCTTCTGCCCAAAAAGATTTAGACAGTTTACTTTCAATGAGCATAGTTCTGGCCATTTCCACAAGAGTTCTATTTTTTCTTTCTACAACTCCATTTTGTTCTGGAGTTCTAGGGGAAGAAAACTTATGGAGAATTTTCAGTTCAGTACAGAGATCATAAAAAGATTTATTTTCAAATTCACCCTCATGATCTGTCAAAATAGAATTCAGTTTGAAAGATAAACTCACTAAGGCAGAATTGTAAAATTTCCTGAATTCTGAACATGCATCACTTTTATGGGATAAGAATAAGACTCAAGTATATCTTGTAAAGTCATCAATGATCACAAAGCCATATCTATTACCACTGAGACTTTGAGTTCTGGTTGGACCAAAAAGATCCATATGAAGCAACTCAAGTGGTTTAGATGAAAGTACTTCATTGAACACTTTAAAAGATTTTCTTGTTTGTTTTCCTTGAGCACATATCCCACAAACATGATTGTCAATGACTGGGAAGGATTCAGGAAGACCTTTTACAAGATTCATTCTTATGAGTTTACTAATGGTTGTGAAACTTACATGACCCAACCTTTTGTGCCACAACCAAACAGTGTCATTTTTATTTGCAATCAAGCAAACATCTAAAGAGGAATTATCACACAAATCAATCATGTAGATATTATTTTCCCTTTTTCCAATCAATTTAATTTTCTCAGAAGAGGAGTCAATGATTTTGCATGAATCATGTTCAAAAAGAATCTTATGACCATTGTCACACAATTGACTTATGCTAAGCAAGTTGTAATTTAGACTCTCAACTAAACAAACATCATCACTTAAGGTAATGCAAGACTTACCAATTTTTCCTTTGCCAATTATTTTTCCTTTATTCTTACCTTCAAAGATGACTGATCCACCTTCCTTTTCAATCAAGCATGAAAATTTATTTATGTCTCCTGTCATGTGCCGTGAACATCCACTGTCAAGAATCCAGATGTTGTTGGAATTGGATGCACGGCTTTCCTGCACATAACAAATTAGACAAGAAAAGTTTTTGGTACCCACATGAGATTGGTACCAACATCCTGAGTGAGAAGAGATAACAAATCCTTTCTAACCCAAATTTATGTATTTTTCTTCACAGTGTTTTTTGAAACAAAAGATTCAACTTTTTATTTTTCAATTTTCTGAACATTATACCTCTTAGTTGATTTGTTCCACTGTGAAAAACTTGGCATGTATTACTGTTGATATGCAGGAAAAGATGAATGATAGAAATAAGGATTGAACATTGGTTACCATTGTACCTTTGGTTCCAAGACTTATTCCATCTTGAATTGTAAGAGGAGAAAACATTCCAATTTCCATGAGAAAGATGATTATTGATTGGTTTGAAGTTTTTGTGATTCTTATAAGAATGGTAGGTCGACCTCTGACTAGGATAGGTCGACCTGAGTATAGTGTGTGTCGACCTAGGTAGGGTATGTGTCGACCTCTCAGGTTCTTTTTGTTTTTGTATTTTTCCTTTGTTTTCAGATGAGCTTGCCTTGACAAATTTTATTAAAGGAGTTTTTGATGATTTTATTTTCTTTGGAAATGATTCAGTTTTCTTTGAATTTTGTGGTTCAAAACCTAAGCCAAACTTATTTGAATTCATCTTAACTCCAAGTAGAGCATTCAAATTGTCTTTCCCTTGAGTGAAGTTCTTGATGATATCTTCTTTTTTCTTTAATGCAAAGATTGAGTTTTTCAATTTGATTCAAATTATCATGATTTTTCTTTACTTTTTCTTCAAATTTCTTGATAGAATTGATGAGTTATTTGTTCAATTTTTGAATTTTCAATTTCAGATCATCAACAAAAATCAACAGTTCATCATTTTCTTTGATTTGGTCTGAAATTTGAGCTTCCAATTCAGAAATCTTTACAGATGATGAAGTATCATGAAGAATGCTTTCAATTTTTCTTTTCAAGTATTTATTTTCTTTTCTAACATCAGAAAGATTTTCAACTAAATTACCATATGCTTCTTGCCAATCTTCAATGGTAAATAGTTCAAAGGATATATCTACATGTTCTTCGCTGCTTCCAACCATGAAGCAAATTTCATTCCCTTCTGAACTTGAGGATTCTTCATTGCAGTCTGAGCTTTCATCATCTGACCATGTAGCCACCATGGCCTTGTTCTTCTTTTTGTGGAACTCCTTCTTGTGGTTTATGTGCTTTTCTTTCTTACCTTCTGGACAATCAGCCTTCATATGTCCAGATTTGTTTCACCTATAACACACAGGAATTTCATTAGTTTTCTTATGATCAACATGAGAGAAATGTTTCTTTTTACTAGACATGGTATTTTGCTTATTACCAAAATTCTTCTTGTTTGATTTCAGAAATGTCTTAAATTGTCTGGTGATGAAAGCAAGATTATCATGATCAGATTCAGATTTCTCAGACTCAGAATTTTCTTTAGATTTTCCTTTTATTACTTGATGAAGCTTTAAGAGCAATGATTTTTGTTTTTAGCATGTGTTCTTCTGATCTCTTAAGGTTTAACTCATATGTCATTAATGATCCAATGAGTTCATCCAATGTGATTTTGGATAAATCCTTTGAATCTTCAATGGCAGTTGCTTTAGTGTGCCATACAGGAGATAATGAACGCAAGATTTTTCTTACCAACTCTTCATTTGAGTATTCCTTACCCAAGGCTCGAAGTCCATTTATAATAACCATGAACCAAGCAAACATCTCAGATATAGTTTCATTAGATTTCATGATAAACAACTCATAATCAGAAACTAACATGTTAGCCTTAGTCTCCCTGACCTGAGATGTACCCTTATAAAGCAATTCTAATTTATCCCACATCTCCTTGGCTGATTTACACATTGAGATTCTGGAATACTCCTTTGGATGGATGGCACATTGCAGCATGTTCATGGCACTGTAGTTCAGGGTGACCCTTCTGATCTGCTCCCTGGTCCATTGATCTTCATCTCCAGTGACTTCAATTGGTCCTTTTTCAACAATTCTCCATACTTCATAGTTATGTGCTCTAAGAAAAACCATCATCCTATTCTTCCAGTAAGGATAGTCAGTACCATCAAAAAATGGAGGCCTATTGATTGAATGACCTTCAGCAACAAAACCTCTAGAGTCCATGATAAAGACAATCAAATCAAAACACACAGCAATTTGAGCAAGTGATCAAAATCTGAAACACAGAAAATTCACCAAAGCACCTCAGAATATAGATTTGACTCTGACCTGCTCTGATACCAATTGTTGGGGATCGGATAGGTGACTTTGATAAACGAACTAAAAAATTGTGTGTATGGCAGCGGAATTAAAATAAGTAAAACACACAATTCGATCAGATCCAAGTGTGGTGTGTGAGTATAGTGAATAGAAACAACAAACCACACATCAAACCACAGTGCACTAAAGATTTTAAGGTGGTTCAGAGAACACAACTTGTGTCTCCTACATCCACCTCCTCACAACGGAGGAACCACTAGCACAAGTGCAGTACAAACTAGAGCACGACGACTCCAACCTCTTTGAGTGCAACGACTCAAAGAAACCTAGGAGATAGGCACACCGACCTACTCCACAAACCACTTGTGAATTCAGCAAATTCACAAGCCCTTGAGCACCACGGCTCAAGCACCAGAGCACAACGGCTCCAACCCAAAGCACTGGGGCTCCAAAACAGAGTACAAAGTACTCAAACCTCTGGACCACAATAGATCCAAGTTCTGCTAGAACAAGCACACTTAGAGAATAGATCTTCTAGCACGATCTATCTCAATACAATAGAATTGGTAAAGACAAATAGAATTGGGAGATCTGTGTAGAACACATACACAGATTCCCCAGAGAAATTAAACACTCTGACCAAATACAGACTCGGATGGATCTCCTTCTGGATCAGCACTGCTGCAATCACGAGCTTCTTCTCTTCTTCTCCTTCTTCTACTCCTTCTTCTTATCCTTCTTCTTCCCTTGGCGGCACTGCTCTGCTCCTCTGGATGCAGATGCCTTTTTCCCGCTCTCCTTCCCTTCTTCCAGAAAAGCTCTTGGCTCTTGTCTTGCGTGGATCCCTTTGGAGTACCAAAAGCATGGGTATTTATAGCCCCATATGTCCATAAAGAGCCTTAGGGTACGTGGGCACAAAAACCTAGGCAGATTCCCTTGAACCCCAAGCGGCCACGTGTCTAGATAAAATCATGATTTTGAGTTTCACCCGGAGTGTGTCGACATAGTCACAAAGTGTGTCGACACACTTTCCCAATTGCACAAAACATGTGTTCTGGGAGATAAAACTAGTGTCGACATACTCACTGGCTGTGTCGACACACTGTCCCAGTCTGGCAACTGGGTCTTCTGGAATCTGGGACTAGCGTCGACACTACCAGGGGCTGTGTCAACACACTTGACCCTGTCTTCATGAAAAACCTGCAGGGACTCTGACCCAGTGTCGACACCACCAATGGGTGTGTCGACACTACCATGACAAAATATGTATACACCTGCAAATTTAACACATAAATCATTAGTACAAGATATTATCATTAAAATATGAGATATTAAACATCAAAAAACATGTTCAACATATCATCATCAAAATCACAATATGTCATCATCAAAATCAAAGTATGAGTGATGTTCATTGGTCATCATTAAAATACAACTTTAGGAAATTCCAAAACACACTCAACCCAACATATATTACATATATATGTAAATGTAAGACATATATGCATGCATATATATGTAACATATGCATGTCAGATATGAGAATGGGCTGAGGGATTCACATGGTATGACATGGAGCTCATACCTTATTTACATTCCATATCATTTAAGTAAATGTTATAATTTGTTGTTTCATTTACTTAAGATATTACATGTAAATAATGTTATAATGTGTTGTTTCATTTACTTAAGATATTGCATGTAAATAAGGAAGTACCCCCATTTGAATCCAATAAAAATATCAAAAAAATCATATCTCTTACCAATAAAAAGTCAACTCTCCCATCGAAGAAGAAAATCGCGATTTCGGTGATTTTAGTGAAATGCTAACTTTCTAATCTCTCATAATTTGGTATATCTAAAAATTTGATAATTCAAATACATCATATGGAACACTAAACACCCAAAGTCCGGTAAAAAAAGTCAAACGTGCATGTGACTTCTCCAAGGGAGCCGCTCTCCTACTGAAAAAAGGCAACGACTTTTTTTTATCGAACTTTGGGTTTTTAGTGTTCCATATGGTTTATTTGAATTATCAAATTTTTAGATAGACCAAATTATGAGAGATTAGAAAATTAGCATTTCGCTAAAATCACCGAAATCGTGTTTTTCTTCTTCGATTGGAGAGTTGACTTTTTATTGGTAAGAGATATGATTTTTTTTATATTTTTATTGGATTCAAATGGGGGGTGCTTCCTTATTTACATGTAATATCTTAAGTAAATGAAACTATAAATACTAACATTTACTTGGACCTAATAATCACCATCATCTATTCGGGCTACGAGATAATCTCAACGACAGTGATGATGGCTGTTAAGTATCTCCATGCTCATCCAAAAGCACTTCAAGAGATCAGGGTAAGGACAATATTCTTGCTTTCTAACTCGTTTCTTGCAGGTGCGCCATCGTCGTGTGCCATGACCTCTTTTTCATGTTCTTTTAACTGCAAGATTGTCCTTCATTTTTTTTAACCTCTAGAAAGAGCATTTGGCAATCAGAAAGCTCAAGTCACCCGAGGGCCCAATCGACTGGAATGAATACAAATCGATGAGTTTCACTCGTGTGGTAAGTGGTTGCACCTGTTATTTCTCCTGAAGAACGGTAATTTTTGTTCTTCTAAGGTGAAAAGCCATATATTTGATGTTCATAGTGCAGGTAATTTATGAGACCTTGAGGTTGGCCACAGTTGTTAATGGTGTATTAAGGAGGACCACTGATGACATGGAAACAAATGGTAATTGTGCTCAAAACTCATGCACAACAGACATTTCTCCTAAACAAAAGAATCATTACTCACATTCAAACGATGTCCTCATCAATGTCTATGTGGTTTTAACTTGAAGTATGCACTTGTACAGGGTTTAGTATTGTAACGACCCACTTCCACCCGGTACAGTTATACCAACCCACGTCGGATGAGAGCAAGCCGCTACAGGGGAGAAAACCCCAACGATATACAAATGAGCTGAGATATACACGAATAGAAAACACGATTTCAACAGAATTTAAATAAACTCTTATTCCATCAACTTTAATCCACATACCACAGTCTATCTAGTTCAAGAAGGAAAAGACATAACATAATATCCACTAACATGTAGCCAGTTCCAATTACATAAATAAAGTTCAAATTACAAAATGCAATACATATTATGAAAATAAATTACAAGTCTTCAATTCACTCTTCCAACTCCGCTTCGGATCTTGCTAGCTCCTCAGCTTCTAAATTTCCTGAAATAGTTAGCAATGGTGAGTCTACATAATAGACTCAGCAAGTAACTTAAAACTTCAAACCATATACTTACCAAACATGCTTTCTAACAATTTAACACTATTAACACGTTAGAATTCAGCAATTAAATTCATACATGCTCATGCTATAACATAAATGAATAAACATGGAATCGTATTAAACAACTAATCTAACACATGTAAAACAATAATCTAAACATAGATGCTAATAACATGGTATCATTAACATGAGTGCAAGCATATAACCACATGCTTTCATACTTTATTCTAATCATTGCGCAGTTCTACCATTTTAATCATGGAAACATGTACAAGATAAGTAACACTCCTAGCATGATCTCTAACTCACTTTACATGCAAATATAACACTTCACTCTACACTTAGCTTGCTGTTTTTTATAGAAAATTTATTACATTCAAATGACGCTTGCATATGAATCACATTGAACTACACATCAAGTAATTATAATTTTGTGGAAATGGAAACATGCACCTACACCTGGTACTAAACGTAATATCACTTTTATCATTCAACAATAATTATATTAACACATGCAATTTCCTTTTTCATAACATATTCACATGCACTTACTTGCACATCATCACAAGTTCACTTACACACGATTTCACATGGTTTTCATATAGGTTTTCACTTGCACATTCACGATCACATATCATGTCACATTGCACATAACATGTGCCACGTTCACATATCACTTTACATATCTTACACATGTTCATTTTTACACGTTGCCAAGACACAGCCCAAACCACCACTAGATAGATCACATAACACGTACACACACATTCACTTTCACGTACTTAATAACTAGGCAAAGTGACCAAGTCTAGGTTCCTGCAGAAACCGGGGAAAGCCCTTCCCACCATTACCAGTGGAACTTGTCCATCTCCAAGATTTTAAAGACCCTTGCCTCGGGTATCACGTTTCACAATTGAGATTTCCCGTAGGGGCACCACTACAATACAGCTCCAAGCAATCTAGGGTGGCAGTGTCTTATGGGCACAGTTTATTTATCTTGTCACATAAATCATTATACACGTACACATATACTACTTGTTCTCTCACTTCCCATGCACAGGCACACACATATACCATGGAACATAATTTATCACATTCAGACTCTCAATCAGTCATAAACAGTAATTGACAGTAACTAAATCATGTTGTTAATCACATCTTCATTCATAATTGCAAGTTACTCTTAATACACGGTACAGAAGACTTCAGAAATTTATAACAATGTGCACAGTACTCAGAATCATATAAAATTTTAACCACGGTTTAAATATAGCACAGGGAACATATTTGTAATTTTTCACAATTTTCAGAGCTGTAAAACCATTTTTAATAATTATCACAGATTACATGAAATTTAACAAGATAATTCATTCTACATTAATTAGAACAGACTGAAAATTTAACCACATGGTACATAGATATCACACAACATATAAAAAAATTTCATAAATTTATGGGTAGTACAACTATTTTTAATATTAAACAGAGATTTCAGGAAATTTACAAGATAATTCAGTTTATACATGGTAGATAGTGAACTAAGAGTTCTAATAGTTCTGAACTGTGCATACAGTAGTACTGAGTTCATGGGAAATTTTCTGAGAACATAACATGCATCAATTCTAATTACTCTGAATTAAATTCTATCAAATCATGTACATTTTATCATGACAGAAATGTCATAAATGCCAATTATCATAAAAAAATCATCAATATCTCATGGCATGATCTACTGAACATAATAGACAGGACCACAATATCTAAACACATGCATGCATGCACAAGTTTCCCGAAAAACCACATCACATACAGTCACACATTGTTCTGGAAAATCATGGGAACTTGGCATCCAGGGTTTGGACGCCAACAGGGTAGATGGCATGATCTATTGCCGTTTACCCAGAATCTTGACGGCACCACAGTGGCCGCCAATATCCTGTCTGCACACAGTGCAGACCGAAACACATAAAAATAGAATCTTGGGGGTCCAGGTATGAAATAAAAATCAGGAAAATTATTAAAACCCTAAAGGATGAGTCTATGGGTTGAACCATTAAGTCACTTGCCTGTGAAAAAATCGCTAAAGGGATTATTCTATCGGAGAAGCTCTCCTCGGCCAAGCCAAGAAGACACCCAAAAACCATCCAGATCCGGTCCTCCTATCGATGTATGTAACGGCCCTGGATACTTATGCCCAATAAGGCTCCATATCCAAGTCCGCCTCCCGTGATCGAACCGAAGTCTCGCAAGGGATAGCTCGTACACGTGTCCAGTAAGAATTAAAAAGACAACCACTACAGTATAAGACACAAGAAAGTACATGTGCTCATATCTGCATATAACAATCTACAAATGTCTCAATACATTATTACATGTCCAATTAAAAAGTACAACTACCTGGGGTATACCCCGAGGGAGCACAAGCTCACACAACACAACTAGCACTACTGCTGGTGGTACAAGTCTGCCACAACGCCTTCGCATGTCATACCAACGGTAAGCCCTGAAAAGAACTGTAAGGGAGTGAGCCTCAACAAGTCACAGGCTCAGTAGGGGACCACCCAAAAACAACACACTAAACTAAATAGGCTCCACCCCAAAGGGTCTCACTGGCAACTCCGATAGCCAAACCATATCATGCTCACAACAATATATGATTAACAACAAATAAATATAATCATATCCATGAACATAAAGTCTTCGAAAAGTATGTGGAACCATAGGACTAGCATAGCACCACTAGTCCGCCCAACAATAGCAATGCCTAGGTCACAAGTCTCACAGGCACACTACTACAACAACTGGTTGCCTAAGTTACAAGCCGCACAGGCAAACCTCTGCCTAGACCATAAGCTTCACAGGCAAACCTCAAACACATGAGTAACAGAACTGCTGCCTAAGATGTAACTCCCCTCTTAGACCCAGTACAGTTTCACCAACTCACATTGGATCTAACAGAGGTATTATAGTGGAATAAATCCAACAATTGATAGTACAGGTTGAGATATACACAAATGACATTTTAATTCCACGATAAGCAACAGAATATGGAACTAAAGATTTAAATCAACATTCTAATCAATGTAAAGTTTACTGCATAAAAGAGAGATAACAAAGGTCCCAACTTATTACATTTCATAGTCCAAATGCATAACATAAAATACATCTTTATTCCTCACATACATGAAACACTCAAAACCTTTAAGTCAAGCTAAGCCTCCACGTCCTCACGCTCTGAGTCAGTGTGCACTAACTCCTGAGTGTCCTCTGGATCTCCTGAAATGTTAAGCAAGTATGAGTCTACAAGACTCAGCAAATTACATGAAAGACAGTTCACGATATTATAATTATAATAGGTTTAAAACATGATAACATATTTTCAATCACTTCATCGATATCATATAAGTTTCCTACTAACATGGTTTTAGGTCAATTGGCATTCAATTACTTCATGACATTTCTAATTAGCATGGAATAGAACATATCATGTAATGCATAAAATTCACATCTTATTCCTTAACAATTCATTCAACATGTTCCTACAATAGTATGTAATCATTCTCATCATGGAATCTACTTATTGTCATGTAACATATAAATCATTTTAATTAAGACCTTATTTTACATTATGCAATATACAACGGTAATCATGTAACAATTTACTCATTAACATGTAGCGATTCTTTTATACAACAAATGAGCATGCAATTCATATAACATATAGCACATTGACATATAGATCATGCAACATATAATCATGTAAACAATTTCACGTAGGCTTGTAACCATGTAGACAATGTTCATGTAGCATGAAGCATGTAGCATGTAGGTCATGTAAACATGTAATCACTTTCATTTAATTGCCAAGACATAGCCCGCACTATAATAGAGATCAATAGTCATTTAACATTCACTTATCACCTAGGCAGTATGGTGATGAAGTCTTGGTATTTGCGCAAAACCAGGGAAAGTCCTTCCCACCTTAACCAGTAGAACTAGTCTACCTCCAGGATTTCAATCCGTTGCCCACAGATTCATTCATTTACATGTAGGTGAACCATTACCATAGGGGCATCTACGGTGTAGTTCCTTGTAGGAATCTCTAATATAGAAATGTATTATTCGCACTTTTATCTTAATGCATGCACTATCATGTATGATATAATTACATTTCATTTCATACTATTCTTAACATGTGATAATGCAATATTTCACAACATGTCTCTTTCAGTTTTGCAATTCAATTTACTGTACAGCAGATCCCTATCATGGTGGTAATATCATTCATGCACTTACTTTCATATTTATTCAATTTCTACATGTAACATACTATTCAAAAATTCATAACAGAATATACACATGTCTAAAAATTCTGAAATTTTAACAGAAGTTCAAAATTAGGAAGTACTATGCACACACCCAATTTCATAATTTTCAGATCTCTGTAACTATTTTTAATAGATTAATTCTGTCAGTTCAACTAACTAGCATGGTTCAACATTGAGGAAAAGATCACAAAATTTATATAAATAGCCTGTATACTATAGCAGTAATCAGTCCATAACATAACAGTAACAGATACTCTAAACATCACATGGCCAAAACTCATACAAGCGTGGATTACACATATAGACAGATTCAATCAATTTTCTGAAAAATACATGGTACTGATAAACTTGACGGCAAGGTATGCGACGTTTACTGAGGTAGACGTCCACATACTATGTCGTTAAGTCTCACTAAACGGCGGCACATAGCGCCGTTAACACATATTGACGGCGACACATAGCGCCGTTTACATTTAGTAAAAGACAGAAAATGAATAGTATCTATATAATATAGACGGCGGTCGATGCTGTCGCCTACCGAAAATAGACGGCTAACGATATGGACGTCTAGTTCTTAAGTACAGAAAACACAGAAAACCCTACAAGAAATAACGCGACTTCTACCCTTTCCCGTAGGTTATTTTCATGCTTTAAAAATTCTTTAAAATGGTATATACGTAGGCTTACATATCCTAAACCGAACCCCCATGTAACTTGCCTTTATACCTCCAATCGGAGTGACGAATCGAAGCCCGAAGAAGCCCGCCTCGTCAGTGAGGCAGTTTCTCCCTCCGTCTTCAAGCGCTCCAAATCCACCTCCAATGTAGTTCCTCAGCCTAGATGAACTCCTGATCGCGTTGCTGATCGCACCTCCTTGGTTCAGAAGTCTCCAAACCGCACGAACTAGAGCTGCAACCGCCCTTCTCGTCCCTCTTTTCTCTCCCTCAATACTAGTGCGAAAACCTCCATATTTGCAAAATCTAGGTCTTATAAAGACCTCCCAAGCGTTGGCCAACCTAAATCCTGACCCTTGGATGCCAAAACGCCCCGATCTAGCCTCATAAAGACACTTAAAACGGCAGATTTCTCTCGCTCGGAACGGTAATGTCAAAAATAGGTAAGTCAGGTTAACGTCAAAACTGGTTGTCATCAAGACCAACGTAAACGTCCATCGATGGTGTCGTTTACATGCTTACTCGAAAATCAAATAATCCAGAAAAATATTAAACGTCAATATATCCTGTCGCTAACAATATATAAACAGCATACGATATTGCCGCCTATAGGAACTAACGCCAAAGGATGTTGACGCCAAGTTCCACACAGAACAACATTAAAAAAAAACATGCAGAAATAAACATACAATTTGTAAGATAAATTCAAGAAATTTTCTTGGGCACTACATAAGAGCTGGTCAATTATCCCCCGAACCTTGTTATGTCGAAAGCCACGCACAAGGTAGCAGGACCGACTACAATGGGCCAATCCATCTTTCACTAAAACCATAATCGGAAGTTTACCCGAGGAAGGGTAAAACACAATGAGTGGAAGGTCTCACCACACGACCTCCACGGAGCACAGCTCCACCTCAACACATGAAAAGACTGGTACACAATGTACCATGAGAAATCGATACCCACAAAGGGTACAGGTACCTGCCACCACGAGGTACCACCACAAAGCCTCAATACAATTGTGCCTCCTACCAGGCACATCACAACAGGTCAAACCACAACCAACGAATCACTATACACAAGCCATGACCACTGGCAAAGCACGAGTCAGAAAGGAACAACGCCACCACACGGGAACAGACTACTGGTTCATGATGCTAGTATCCAACCCAGACAACACAACACAAGAAGTACCTCTCAGTCTCGCAGTCACGGACGAAAGGTCCAACTGCCGCTCCACAAGCACAAGCCAAAGAACAGTGGAGACCAACCAACACCACACCTGCAGACTACACAGTTGCAGGTCCATGCCTGGCACCTTTAGGGACTCTGGCCTGAGCTCCCTAGAGTGAGGCATCGGAAAACAGGACTAGCTGGGGACCAGTGTCGACTATTGGTGTCCGTACCCCCAACCACGAGCGTGCTACAAGCGACCGCACACCCACAAACACAAGTCGCTGCCCTCTGTTGTCTTTCCCTCGGCCGAACGTACAATTCAAACACAGGAGTGAGGGTGTCCAAGACAGACGACACAGACCTCGACGGTACACATAGTAATGGGACAAACCCCGAGCACAACAAACATGCGTGCCTGGCTCACACAGAACCTGGGGTACCCAACTGAAGAGGCATTCCAGAATAGGCGCCGGACCACCAAACTCGGCAACGCACAAACCACGATACATACATATATAATCTTTATTACAAACCTCAATACACATGTGAGGGATAGCTTGTCTCGGTCACTCTGTGACCTACGAGCTAGCCTACACAGACACATGCATAAATTACATTAACCAATAATATCCCGGCATGTCATTGGTCACAAGGTGACCTCCACAGCCGCACCAAACTCAATACACGATAATCATTTAAGATATACAATTTATAATAGACTTTAAAGGACTAGTACTAGGTTCACACCAGAACCTCACTGCCCAATCACCATAAACCAACCAACCTTATACACACTGCTCAAACCACATAAACCGCAAGCCAACCTCGTAAACAACACGTCTAACCACATGAATGTCACGCACAACAAACACTGCGGATGCCAATGCACCTTGCACACTCGCCATGCACACAAAATACCGATAATTGAATAATCGTACCACAAAAACATACACAATAGGACCTCTCGGCTGAGGTCGTGACGTGGGGTAGTGTCGTCTTCAGAACGCGACACCCCGATATGTCGCATTCACAAGCTGAGCGCGACGGGTCGGCCTGTCGCATTCTGAATGCGATAGGGGGTTCCGTCGCCTTCACAGGCGGAAACCCTAATCCGGGATCCTCACCTCGGATTACCCCCACAAGCCATGCAAACCATGCTTAATTCCCATTTTTCATGCTTTAATGATTGCCCTAGCATGATATCTACTCTTTATAAAGTGATAAACAGTTCAAGTATGCAACATACATGATCCACACAATGAAACCAGGTGAAATCTCCCTACCTTCTCGAAGAACACGCAAACCAACCACAGCACGGCATCTCCCCCGCTCCATGCGACGTCCTCGCGGTGAGAGCGCGCCAAACACGACCCCCAAACGCCAAATCGCCCGAAATCCCCGCAGCAGCTCCTCCCCCTGGCCAAACAGATCATGCTCAACTCTGTCTGGCCGACCTGGGTTATGAGCTGTTTGCGGTTGAGAACGCGACGTGCACCTCCGTCGCGACCTGAACGCGACGGAGTAGGGCGTCGCCTTCTCAAAGTCGACGTCAGCATGCCGCCCAGCGCGCGACATGCGGCGCGCATGCAGACGAGGACCGCATCTCGGTCGGCAAGCAGAACGCAACCACCAAGGCCGTCACGTTCAGAACGCGACGTACACCCCTGTCGCATTCACAGGCAGAAAACATGTGAGCGCTTTGGGCCCAATTTATCAGCCCACAAAGCCTCACAACCAATGACAACACCTGAAACACAAACTAATGGGCCACACACTGGCCACCAAACCCACTAAGCCAGGATCCGCGAAGATCTGAAAAATACGGGACGTTACAATGTAGGTCGCACACTACAGTCGGGGATGATTCCACTATCTAAGGTGCAGCTCTCAGTCGAAGAAGAACGCCCGAAGATGAACACGAACGACAGATCAAAGCTCTCCAAGTTGGGTTTTTCGCACAGGACTTCTAGGGTTTCTCAAGAGATCCAAAGGAACCTTATTCGGCCAAAACATGTGTTTTTATAGACTAGGGAAGTCGAGATACGCATTAGGGTAGGTTTCCTACAGTTATTGATGGGTTTCCTAAATTGGAACCGTAAGAAATGCGGGCGTTACCAAATCTGAAACCATCACACAGCTGGGAACTTGGCGTCCACACCTGGTGCCGCCAACAAGGGGTTGGCGTCCATCGATCTGGACGCCAACTTCCCATGACCATGCAGTCAGCGGCAGGCATGTTGCCGCCAACCTGTAGTTCGGCCAGAAAACAGATGTACATCCAAACAGATGTACCAATACATCATAAACATTTTAATGGGTACATAAAATAAGTAGATGTCATATGCACAGAGTTAAACACATATATGTATATATATAAGTACACAGCATGATTACATACCATATGCACTACATTATTTAAATACACTATGCACCGAATAAATAAATATAATATACACACAAGAATAACATATATTATACACATGCACATAAGTGAGTAAATATTTATAATATGCACCAAATAAGCAATATTAAATGTACAAAATTTGGGGGCCTTACAAGTATTCCGAAAGGGTGGAAGATCTATGTTCATATAAAAGAGACTAACTATGTTCCCATTCAATATATGGAACCTTTGAACTTTGATCCATGGAGGTGGAAGGTTAGTGACTTTTTTCTCCATGACTACTATTTTGCATACTGTTTCCTTACTCTCATCTGATTTTTGCACTGTTTCCAACCCCCCCCCCCCCAATGACTCATTTTTCCTCCCTCACTGGTCACAGGACAAGAGCTTGGAGTCTCACCATTGCTTCACAATGTTTGGTGGGAGGAGCAGGCTCTACCCAGGGAAGGAGTTAGGAGTTGTACAAGTCACTATGTTCCTCCACTACTTTTTGACTAAATAGTTCTCACATCTACACCTTCATAATGAGCTATTACCATTTTCCATCCGTCATCTAAAAATAACATAGAACCCACCGTGCTCATCAAATTTCTTCCTTTCTACATCGCTTACTGCCATTCTTGTACACCAAAAAGAAAAGTAGAGAGCAGGGTAATAATTTGTGATGTTCAAATGGGTATTCCTCCCTTCTTCTGCAAGCACATAGTTTTCTCTACAGGTTCTCTATTGGTAGAGGGTGTTAATTACTGCATAAGTTTTGAATATCGAATTTGTTCATACTTATGCCTGAATATATGATATTGTTGTATGCATGTCATGAATCTCTTGTCATTTGATAATTTGCTTGCATAATTTGTAATATGTACACTAGCAAATTTTCATCTTAAAAATGATTTTCTGTAGGTCGCTCTGCTTCTTGTGATATGAACAACATTAGGAAACATCAAATATTGTAAGTGCTTTCTTCATACTAACTTGTAGTGATTTATGTGACTATATTATTTGGACATCAAGACAATACAACTCGATCTGTTTCTTGAGCCATAATGCCCATAACAAATCCACCTATAACAAATCATGTTTATTTGGATCCAACATTGAATATGTTATTTCTGGTTTCGTGTGCACTAATTTCATTGTGTTCTCTAACACTTCTTGTATCATGTCAAAGGTAGTTGATTGCCATGTTTGTGGTGACTCACACTCAGTTCTTCCATTTGCTTTTGAGAGGTTGCTGATGAGTATGTTCAGTTCATATCTACACACATTTAGTCATTCAACCAGAGACTTTCTGTTCAAGTCAGAATGTATACATGTCGCTCTTTCAGAACAGAGCTGAGCAGAATGAGTACCACAAGGCCACTAAAAAACATCCCTTTAGCAACCATTCCATTTCCAGTGTGTTATTTTTACCCAGAGATAGTGAGAAAGCTTGAATAGGATCTTGAAGAATTAAGAGCTGGTGTGAATGAGAAGCAAACTTTGTACGAATATTGTGTTTATGTAGATTTTATGATGATGAATATGAAGCATACCTAAGGCAGTTTCTTTGAAGGGGTCCACGAAAAAAGTTGTGAATTTGAGTTTTATTTTTGTCCTTGCTATGAGGATTATTAAAATGTTTAATGACGACACATTTCTTGTATATGTGGGTTCTATAAAACCTCGGCTATTATTTGTATGTAATTAGTTTCACTTGGTTTAGAAGGTTTTCTATCATGTACAATGACAATGTGGTGCCTCCAAACAGAGAACAATTGCAAGTTGTTCTCCAGCACTTGCAACTTTTGATAAATGACTTTGCTCACTTTATTCTCGTTAATGTGCACAAGCATCTTTAAATTGTTCAAGAAGTTATTTAGAGTATCGTGTAATAAATGTATGTCATTTATGTTGTAGCATTATTTTGTTCTTTGGAGTGGTTTGTTATTATCTGGAGTATTGATTCAACTAGAAAAATCACCATCTAAAGCATTAAATTACAATCATTATCATTAACACTCCAACTTGGGTGTTTTAGTGTCTATTTATCTATTATTCTATTTAAGTGTGCTCATATTCGATATTCGGAAAAAAAATCTTACTTCACCAAAAATTATATCTTTAATCTACATTTTCTGGTCAAAGATCTCATTATTCTTTATTTTTCAAAATAAGTTTAAACAATGCAAACCCCCTTAAATCCTTGGAAGTTAGACAAGATTTTTTAGTTTGAGTAAAGGCTAACGCAGATTGTTAGACTTGTTATGTTGGATGAAAAAAAGAAGTGATAATTGACTGAGGGTTTTGTCGAATATTTAAGAGGCATATGCAGAAATAAGAGTAATTCAACACATATTTGGAAATCTTTTACACACAAACAAATATGTGAAAATAAATATTGGAAAATATTTTACGGGAAAATAAACACCAAAAATTTTTTCAGAGAAAACATTTACGTGGGAATCAAATAAATAATTATAATTTTGATTTTTATGTAAAAGTTAATCTTTGGAAAACTTTTTCTTTATGAATATACTTGATAAGCAATTAAACGGACCCTAAATATCTCAAAAAATACAAAAGATTCCCTTATAAGTCAAAAGTATGTAAAATCTCCTCCCACACATGGGGGACATATGGCAATCTCTAGTTTCAGATTACTGTAATTTTTGACGAGTCTGACTAGATCGCTATCACTTTATAATAACGATGCTAAAACTCATATTTACAATATGAATATGAAAACGTGATTAACATAAAGTTATAGCTAACTAGATTGTTTTTCAAATAAAACTTAATTAGAATTCTGTAGAAAATGATATGCTAATTTGAATATGACAAATTGTACAAATATTCAAATAACATACTTAGTACATCTAGCTTCTAAATAGTCCAACCTAATAGACCCCGTATTAACTTTGGCTTTGAAAGTCCAGCTCTTCCTTGCCGAGTTGCCGGCAAGGTTCGCTATACCATCCGGATCGATCGTGCCACATTCTCCGTGGTACGGTATGGTACCGTACCACTGAGATACGGTGGGGAAATGACTTGTTTGATTTTTTTTTTAGTTTTGTGACTTAATGAATATTTAAAATGAGCAAACTTTAAAAGAAGACTCTCCATCTAAACTCAAGATAGACTTTCCATCTCTTCTCATGCATGCACCATTTCTCTCTCCCATTTCTCTCTCATATCATCTAGAACTATCAGGGATATCACACATTCTACAGTCTGAAAAGGGGCTGATATGTAACGTAGCGCATTTTTCGGATCTTTGCGGATTGTGGATTAGTGGTAGTTCGGATCTATGTTTATTGGTTTTGGCGTGGTGCTCATGGCCAATATGGGGTCAATGGGCCTTGATCGAGGTTTCCGCCCACTGTGTAGAGCTTAGTGGGCTGGCAGGTTAGGCCCGTTGTGCCCGTTGGTTCACTGGATGTGAACGCGACGGAGGTGTAGGTCGCGTTCTGAACGCGACGGCAGTAGGGGTCGCGTTCTGGTTGCCGCTGCTGGGGTCGACGTCTGTATGTGCGCCGCGTGTCGTGCATGGAGTGGAGTTTGCTGACGTCAGGAATGGGAAGGCGACGCCTTAGTCCATCGCGATCAAGTCGCGATGGGAAGGTACGTCGCGATCCCAACCGCTGTGCGGTTTTTAAGCAGGCTGGCCGAACAGAGCTTTCACAAGCTCTGCTCGACCGGGAGAGGAGTTGTCACAGGTTTTCTGGGCGATTCGGTGTTCCGGCGGGATTCTCGTCGCGCTCTCGACACGAGGACGTTGCATGGAGCAGGGGAGACGTCGTACCGTAGCCGGTTTACGCGTTCTTCGTGGAGGTAGGGAGTTCTACCTTGATTTTTTGCGTGGATTGCATTTTGGTTTGTTTATTGCTTTTAAAACAGTAGATATCATGCCTAGGAGGTGAAATGAGCATGAAAACCGGGTTGAAATCATGTTTAGGGTGGTTTGCATGGAAGATCCGGAGATGGTTCCCGGATTAGGGTTTTCGCCTGAGAAGGCGACGGACCCTGCTGTCGCGACCAGATAGCGACAGACTGATCCGTCGCGACAGGGTTTCTTATAGCGACATATCGTGGCGTCGCGATCAGAAGGTGGTCATGGCCTCTGTCGCGATCACAGCCGAGGGTTCTACTTTGCATGCTTTTGGTGTTTTGGATATCCGATTATCGACGTTTAATGTGCATGGCTTTGGTAAGAGGTGCATTGGCCTCCGTAAAGCTCTGTGAGCAGGTTGCCCACATGGTTAGTGGGTGGTTTATATAATCGGTGTGGTGTTATCGTGGTTCAAGGATGTGCATGGCACATACTCCATTGTGGTGGTGTTACGCATGTGTGTGTGTGTGTGTGCATGGCTCATGCACTGGTTGTCGTAGTGGTTGGGCAGTGAGGTTCCTGCGTGAACCTAGCCCTAGCTTTCTAGTATATGATTATTGATTGATTAAGATGGTTAATTAATGAAGCGTGAGATGGTTAATTATGTTAGGATCGGATGGGTGGATGGATCAGATCTAGAATGGGGGGTTGAATAGATCTAAAACCAATTTATGCAGAAGCTCAAGCAATTTAAAATTACTTCGAATCAGAGATCAATTCACCCAAACAATTTACTGATCTGAAGTGTGATTAGTGTGTGTGAGCAAATCGATTAGTAGTGTGAACGAAATCCCTATGCATGCATCTAGCGTAATACAAAGTCAAACCACAATTCAAACCATTACACAGAGGATTTTTAGGTGGTTCGGAAATCACCTCCAGTGACTCCTACGTCCACCCCTCACACAGTGAGGCCACACTACTCAAAACCTTGAGTACAACTCACACCGGAGCACGACGACTCCAAACACCCTTGAGCACGACGACTCAAGAAACAACCGGAGCACAACGACTCCAAACCCTTTGAGTACGACGACTCAAAGAAAACCCAGGAGATAGGTACGACGACCTACTCCACAAACCACTTATGAGTACGATGACTCACAAGCACTTGAGCACAACGGCTCAACACCGGAGCACTACGGCTCCAAACCTTTGGACCACGAAAGATCCAAGTTCTGCTAGAACAAGCACAATTAGAGAATAGATCCTCTACCCCGATCTATCTCAATACAATGATGAAAATCGAACAAATAGAATTAAGTGGTCTGTGCAGAACACATGCACAGATCACACAATGAAAAACTGGATGAACACTCCGAGAAAATGAATGAAATAGATGTGACTTGGATGTTCCTTGATGAAGAAGACTTGCAGACGCTTCAATTGAGGAGCCTTGATGGAAATCGATGGAGATTCTTCTCAATTGGCGATGCTCTGCTTTGATGGCATCTGAAATGCCATAAATCCTTCTTCTTATGCGCCTCTTCAGTTGGATCTGCTCCCTTGCCTTGCACAGCAACCTTCTCTCCAGGGATTCCCCTTGATTCCCTCGTCCTTCCTCTTGAAAGGATGGCTTGCAGCTTCTGGAGATGGAGACAGATCTGGAAAGCCCCCTTTGGCCGCCAAAAGGCTTCTTCTGGAAGTGTATGGGCTCCCTTGCCTTTGGGGTACAAGGAACATGGGTATTTATAGCCCCATATGTCCATAAAGTGCCTTGGGGTGCATGGGCACGAAAACCTAGGTCAAATCCCCTAATTCCCAAGCAGCCACGTGTCTAGACAAAATCACGATTTTGAGTTTCAGCCGGAGTGTGTCGACCTGTCCAAGGAGTGTGTCGACACACTGTCCCAAACTAGCAGAATTGGTTCTCTAGGAAGGGTCACTAGTGTCGACACTACTTCAGGCTGTGTCGACACACTGTCCAGAACTGGCAAACAGGTCTTCTGGGAACTGGATCTAGTGTCGACACCACTTGAGGTTGTGTCGACACACAATACAAACCTGTCAACTGGGTTCTCAGGGAACTGGGACTAGTGTCGCCACCACTTGAGGCTGTGTCGACACACTTGACTTTTTCTTCATCATTTTGCCTTAGGGTTTGAAACCCTGTGTCGACACCAGTAGTGGGTGTGTCGACACTACCATGACAAAATCTGTATATACTTGTAAATTTAATACATAAATCATTAGTACAAGATATTATCATTAAAGTATGAGATGTTAAACATCAATAACATGTTGTTTAAGCATTATTGTGATATGTATTAAATGTATAACATGTTTAACATATCATCATCAAAATCACAATATGTCATCATTAAAATCATGATATGTCATCATTAAAATCACAATATGTCATCATTAAAATAACAATATGTCATCATTAACATAACAATATGTCATCATTAAAATCACAATATGTGTAAGACCCTCGAATTTTCCGTCGTACTTTTCGTATTTATGCGTGTATATTGTGTTTGAGTATGTATGTACGTATTTACGTAGGTATTAAAATAGTATAATTACGTGTACATGTGTTTATATTAAACGTAAATAATGTATGTATTGCATGATGATAGTATGAATATAATGCTACGTACATATTGCAAGTATAGAAGCTTGGTATGCTTGGTTTCTGCATAAATTAGGGTTCTGGCTGAAGGCCCTATTGGCGTCAATCCCCAGGCCGTTGAGGTGGTGTTAGCGTCCAGCCCTGGACGCCAACCCTAATTCCGGCGTCTAGCGATCTGGACGTCGACTTCTCTGGCCTGCATGCGCAGCAGAGCTGTTATCTTCTGAAACAAGGCATGGCAACCATTGGGGGGATGTTCCCCAACGGCTCTAAGCCTGTCTAATCAGTATGGTGAGTGGGTGAGGGGCTCTCCTACATCCTGAACCCGAAATGGCCTCTCCCCACTTCTCATTTCACCCTTGCAAGAGGAGAGAAGAGGAGAGAAAACCCTAGAGCATTCTGTGAGAAAACCCCACTTTAGAACCCTCAAATCCGACCCCTTGAAGCTGGATTTGGAGATCTTCTGCATCAAGGAGGGAGCTGAAGCAAAGGGGAAGGCTTCCCCATCATCCCCTCGGCGTGGAGATCACCCAGGAGCCCGGAGGAAGACGATCTTGGAGGTACTTCTGCAACTTCTTGGAACTGCCCAAGGAGGCCTTCTTTGAGCCATAAATCCTTTGGAGGAATTTTAGAGAGGCAAGTAACCTATCTATGGTGTCCCCGTATGAGTCTAGGTGGGTTTTGACATTTTTAAGGAATTTACCTCGAGTCCTAGACCCTCCATTTCACCCAAGATTTAGAGCTCGGGTCTGTGTTTTCTGCACAGACCTGAGTAGACGGCAAGGTCCCTGGACGCCCAGTTCACCCTTGGCGTCCATCGACCATGCCGCTGACCCTGAGTCAGCGGCCAGAGACCGCCGTTTAGTTCTTCTGGACAGAACAGTGAGCTGTTCTGTCCCACTTATACATTAAATTCGGTATGTTTCATGCGATGAGGATATATGGTATTCCTATAAGCTATGTATATTGTGCATTGTGGTTGTGGATGTATGTGAGTTGTGTTGGCAAATATGGGATAATAATATCTTGTAAACATGTGAGCATGACTTGTAGACCATTTTGCAAAACCCATGATTCAGGATTTAGATTAATGTGAATGCCTTGATTTCGGTCTAATCAAGAAGATTGTGGGACAGCATGTGTGTTTACAAATTTAGGAAACTTATCCATGTTTGTGCAATTTGTTAATAGTTTCGGTTCGATAAAATAGAAGTATGTAGAAATGATTCGTAGTGTTAAATCCATAGATGTATGAATTAGGGAAATTTTGTACTCTAATTTCATGCATATGTTGGTAGCTTATGGTTAAACAGCAAGTGGTAAATTGCATGATGTGTAAATTCCATGTTAACGTAAATTGTGAATAATGTGCTAATTAGGTGTTTGATTTTCTGTAAATCCTATTTAGCTCAGAAAAATCTGAAACATTGAGGGTATGATTTTGAACCCGAAAACAGCATATGGTTAAAATTTCAGGTTAATTGGAACAGTAAATAAAAAGTTATGTGTTTTCATGTGAATTGTGAATAATTCGTACATATGATCGTAATGTGATTTTATTTTGTTTAAACCAGCATGATTAGTGTGTTTACTGTGTGTTAACCCTTGAAACTCTGTAGTACCATGTTAGTAAAAACAAAGGTGTTCATGTGAGTGAGAAAGTGAATGTGATGGAAAGTGTAAAGTGTAAAAACCATGTGTAAAACGGTAAATGTGTAAAAGTGTAACTGTGCCAATGTGATACTGCTTCCGAGAGGGCAGTGGAGCCGTATCAGGGAAAAGTCCCCCTGAGAAAGTTCATTGTGTTAAGTGACCCTAAGGGCATTAGGGGGAAATCCTAGAGGTGGACAAGTACCACTGGTTAGGGTGGAGACTTGTTCTCCCGGTCTGCGCAGTCCAAGAGTCGCCATTGTGTTGCCTAGATGGCGTCTATGTGACGTGATGTGTTGTGTCCTTCTTTGGTGGTTTGGACTATGTGTCACGACACCTAAATATGTGTAAAGTGTAATGTGAAATGTGTATGTGACCATGTGTAATGTGTAAGTGACATGTGAATGTGTATGTGTAAAGTGTAACCTTGTGAAAAGAGAAAGCTAGTGTAAAAGAAAATGTGAAATTCTAGATGTGTAAATGTGATATTGAAACCCATGTGAGACTAAATCTGAAACCATGTGAATTCAGAAAATGCATGTTATTATTCTCATGTTTATGTGTACAAAGTGTTTAAAATCCATGGTAGGGACAACTAATGAATATGTGTGCAAAGTGGCATGATGGATTGTTCATATGTGAGGTTGTAAGCAACGTTGTAGCTCTCATGTGTAGATTTATAGTCATTGAACCATGTGAAATCAGCAACCTAAAGCATGTGAAAAGGTCCATGTATGTGTTTAAAACTGCGTAAAACCCATGCTAGTTGTGTTACCTTTCATGCATGTAAATTATCCATGTTGATAGCTCTCATGCTTGATTCGGTAAAAGATTAAAGTTCATGAGTAAATTGAATAGAGACCATGTGATAGGTAAAGTTTATTTTAGAAATCTGAAAGCATGAGTTATGTATATAATTGTAGAATGTCCATGATAGGTTGGGGAACTTGAAATGACTAGCATGCTATGTGTTGCTAATTGAAATGTGCATGTAGAACCCACTAGAACTCGTATGTGTATATCATGAATAGTGTTGCTTGCTGAGTCCTTGGACTCACTCCTTGCTTCGGCGTACAGGTATAGTTGGTGACACGACACCGCTTGAGGAGACGGTGGAGACGGACTCCGAGCGCAGAGACTAGCTAGTTGTTGGAGTTCTTTGAGATTGTGTATTTCATAGTATGTATTTGGAACATTGTATTAGAATTATCATGAAAGGAATGTATTATGTGGACATTTTGTAACTCTATTTCAGCAATTTAAATCATGTGGATTTTAGTTCCTTTTTGCAAAATTGAAAACTGCATGTATGTTTAATGTGGATGATGAATGAATGGAGATAGTTCTCTTTTACTTCCGCTACTCTGTTATATATATTCGTATGTATCTCAGCTGTTTGTATCGTTGGGTAAATGTCCCACTGTGGCTGGCAGCACTTGTTATACCGACGTGGGTTGGTATAACCGTACCGGTATAATGAGGGCCGTCACAGAGATTGGTATCAGAGAGACCGGTTGAGATTGCACATGAATATACCTAAGTCATCATCCCCATTGCATGCTAAATATGTCCACATGTGTAGAAAACACTAAGAAGAAGCGAAAGATAGATAAGAAAATGGTTAGAAGACTTAGTAACCTAGCTCTAATTGGTGGCTGAAATTTTATGACAGCCATGGCTTCCCGTGGACGACGTGGAGGTGTGCCAGCTCGCGACGACGAGCAGAGGCGTGATGATCAGGCGGAGCAACATGCCCCAGCACCACGAGGCCCTGTGCTTCCCCCACCGCCGCCTATGGATTATGGAGTCTTCATGCAAGGTCTGGTGCAGGCCATGCAGACCCAGGCACACACCCAGGCAGCACTTCAGGCCCAGTTGGAGGCCCAGGTAGAATAATGAAACAACCTAAGTAGTCTGCTATTTGAATTGTATGATATTGTGTTTATTGTATATTGTTATTGCTTAATGTAGCAGGCTCAGGCCCCAACTTAGGACCGTGGTGGACTTCCCATCATGGAGCGGTTCAAGAGGATGACCCCACCCTCTTTTAAGGGGGAGAGTGATCCGCTAATAGCAGAAAGCTGGATGAGGGAGACCGAGAAAATCTTCTGAGCTATCAGGTGTCCTGATGAGGACAAGGTGACCTTGGCCACCTACATGCCACAGGTATGCTTTAGTTTATGCTTGAATGTTGGTTGTTAAAGTTAGAATTTTTAGTGGTGCTTATGAAGGTGTATTGCAGGAGAGAGCTGATGTATGGTGGTCCTCCCTACTGCGTACGCGCTTCGAGGACGGAGCAGTAGATGTGGCGTGGGACGAGTTCGTGAGGCTCTTCCGAGCCAAGTTCGTCCCAGAGCATATCCAGGACAAGATGGAGCAAGAATTCCTTTCCCTGACACAAGGATCGATGACCGTCCTGGAATACGAGGCAAGGTTTTCTGAACTTTCTAAATATGCACCGCATATAGTAGAAGATGAACGCAGGAAGACCAAGAAGTTTGTGATGGGTCTCAAACCATCACTGAGGACAAGGCTCGTGGCGTTCGACCACCGCACGCTAGACGAGGCCCTCAGCGCAGCCTGCAGACAGGAGGGAGAAATGGAGCAATATCTGGAGGAGAAGAAGGCTTCGCAGAAGAGGCCGGCAGTGACATTCCAGCGGCAAGATAAGAGGAAAACTGTGTACCAGACACCGCAGAAACAAGTGGCAGCCAGCAACTATCAGGTACCCTCTGTACGTTCCCCCGGTGCGAAGAAGGAGTGTCCCCATTGTGGGAAGACTCATGGAGGTTCGGAGTGTTGGTTAATAGCGGGTAGATGCCTAAAGTGTGGGAGCAGCGACCACAAGATCAAGGATTGCCCAAGACTTCAGCAGGAAGCTCAGCGAGGAGCGCCAGTACCAGCAGTAGCGGCAGCCGCGCCAGCTACAGGACGACCTGGAAGGCCTCGAGCCCCAGCTCGAGTGTTTGCGTTAGCTCGTGAGGACGCCGAGTAGGCGGAGCATGTCACCGAAGGTACAGTTTTAATTTTCGGTGTGCACGCTCGGGTTTTGTTTGATACGGGTGCTACTCACTCGTTCATTTCCGAGCGGTTCGCTAGGCAGTTAGCCCTAGAGTCAGGCATAGAGTCTGAGGAGTTAGAGGTCCCTTTGTCTGTGCACACCCCTGCGGGTACGGTATCGACTAGGAAGTGCATTCCGTCGTTACCTGTGTGCATTGAGGATAGATTCCTAGATGGGTGTTTCTTCTTGCTAAAGATGAAGGATTATGATTGTATCCTTGGTCTAGATTGGCTAGAGGAGCATTATGCGTTAGTGGATTGTCGTAGGAAGAAGATTGTTTTCTGCATTCCTGGTGAGGATGAGTTCTCTCATCCCTTGCCAAAGAACTTAGCGGGAAAGTTAGTCATCTCTGCCATGAAGGCGATGCGCATGGTGAACAAGGGTTGTGACGCATTTCTGGCCAGCGTTATGCTGGTACCCGATGCTGGTTCGTCACTGACTCTTGCGGAGATTGATGTGGTGCAGGACTTTCTAGATGTCTTTCCCGATGACTTGTCTGGATTGCCACCGGATAGGGAGATAGAGTTCACTATAGAGTTGCTTCCAGGCACCTCTCCTATCTCGAAGGCCCCATATCGGATGGCCTCTGCAGAATTAGCCGAGTTGAGGAAGCAATTGCAGGAATTGCTCGATAAGGGATTTATTCGCCCTAGCGTTTCCCCTTGGGGCGCACCTGTATTATTCGTCAAGAAGAAAGACGGGTCACTTAGGTTGTGCATTGATTATAGAAAGCTAAACCAGGTGACTGTGAAGAACAGGTATCCCTTACCTCGGATTGATGATCTGTTTGACCAGTTGCGAGAGGCATCAGTCTTTTCCAAGATTGACTTGCGATCTGGTTATCATCAGTTGAGGATTAGGAGTGAGGATGTGTCCAAGACGGCATTTAGAACCCGTTATGGACATTATGAGTTTTTGGTTCTTCCTTTCGGATTGACCAACGCCCCTGCAGCGTTCATGGATCTCATGAATCAGTCCGTATTTAGATAGCTTTGTTGTTGTGTTTATTGATGACGTGTTGGTCTATTCTCCGGATGAGGCCACACATCGTCAGCATTTGAGGTTAGTCTTAGAGGTTCTCCGTGAGCACAAGCTGTATGCGAAGTACAGCAAGTGCGAGTTCTGGTTGCGCGAGGTTCACTTCCTCGGGCATGTTATCTCCGGCGCTAGTGTAGCTGTTGATCCAGCAAAGATCCAGGCAGTTATGGATTGGGATGTTCCCAAGACCCCTTCGGAGATTCGTAGTTTCCTTGGGTTAGCTGGTTACTATCGGCGATTCATTGAGGGTTTCTCATCCATCGCCGCCCCTATGACAAAGCTGACCAGAAAGGGTGAGAAGTTCGTATGGTCTGAGGCATGTGAGCGCAGCTTTCAGCTATTGAAGGCTAAGCTTACTTCTGCTCCGGTATTGGTATTGCCCAGTGGTCTAGAAGGCTTTGCCATTTATACGGATGCATCTCAGATTGGTTTAGGCTGTGTGCTCATGCAGCAAGAGAGGGTAGTAGCTTATGCTTCTCGTCAGTTGAAAGAGCATGAGAGGAACTATCCGACTCATGATTTGGAGCTAGCAGCTGTGGTCCATGCACTGAAGATCTGGAGGCACTATCTTTATGGTGTCAGATTTGAGGTGTTTACCGACCACAAGAGCTTGAGGTATCTTTTCTCCCAAAAGGAATTAAACCTGAGGCAGAGAAGATGGATTGAGTTCTTGAAGGACTATGACTTCGACCTTCAGTATCATCCTGGAAAGGCGAACGTCGTAGCGGATGCTCTTAGTAGAAAGAGGTCTTCGCTCCAGCAGGATTGGAAGATGTTGGAGGATGCAGCGTGCTCTATGACCGAGTTAGAGCCATCGTTGCGTCGGGCTTTTGTAGCTCAGCTATCCCTTAGATCCTCAGTCTTGGATGAGGTGATTGAGCAGCAGAAAGCCGACCCTAGATTGTTAGAGTTAGTGGGTAAGGCGGGCATTGCTCGTGATGAGGACGGTGTGATTAGATTTCAGCACCGCGTTTGTGTCCCCGATGTAGTAGATGTTCGTGAGCATGTGTTAGCGGAGGCTCATAGATCGCGATTTTCTATTCATCCGGGTAACACTAAGATGTATCAAGACCTGAAGAGATCATTTTGGTGGTCCGGCATGAAGAAGGATGTTGCGGATTATGTGTCTAGATGTCTAGTATGTCAGCAGGTGAAAGCCGAGCGGCAGCGACCATCCGGCCTTATGCAGAGGATGGATATCCCCGTATGGAAGTGGGAAGCTGTCACTATGGATTTCGTATCGGGTTTGCCTCGATCTAGAAGAGGCAATGACTCGATTTGGGTAGTTGTAGATAGATTCTCGAAGACTGCTCATTTCTTGCATATGAAGAAGAAGCAGTCAGTAGAGAGTTTGGCTAGACTGTATGTTAGCGGTATCATTAGATTGCATGGTGTGCCGAAGTCGATCATTTCGGATCGAGATCCGAGATTTACTTCGAGATTGTGGAAGGGTCTTCAGGATGCGTTAGGTTCGGAGCTTAAGCTCAGTTCGGCGTTTCATCCCCAGACTGATGGACAGTCCGAGAGGACTATCCAGACGCTCGAGACATGTTGAGAGCGTGTGTTCTGGATTGGAAGGATGATTGGGAGCGTCATTTACCTCTTGTGGAGTTCGCATACAACAACAGCTTTCATGCTAGTATTGGAATGGCTCCATTCGAGGCGTTGTATGGTAGGCCCTGCAGATCTCCTTTATGTTGGGAGGAGACTGGTGATAGGTAGTTGATCGGACCGGAGTTGGTTCAGGAAACTTCGGATAAGATCCAGCTTATTAGGAAAAGGCTTGTTGCGGCACAGGATAGGCAGAAGAGTTATGCCGACAATAGGAGAAAGGATTTGGAGTTCGAGGTTGGCGATCATGTCTTCTTGAAGATATCGCCTACTCGTGGAGTTGTCAGATTTGGCAGGCATAGCAAGCTAAGCCCTAGGTTCATTGGCCCATATGAGATTCTCAGACGTTTGGGCAGCGTGGCATACGAGCTAGCTTTACCCCCAGCTTTGGCTAGCGTTCACCCTGTATTCCACGTGTCTATGCTCAGGAAGTATGTCCGAGATCCGTCTCATGTGATTAGTCATGAGCCAGTGGAGATCCAGCCAGATCTTTCGTATGTCGAGCAACCAGTAGCCATTCTTGACCGGAAGGTTCAGCATCTCCAGAACAAGAGTATCGCATCGGTGAAAGTTCTATGGCGGAACTTCTCACGTGAGGAGGCTACGTGGGAGCTTGAGGATGCGATGAAGAAGAAGTATCCCCTTTTGTTTGAGTAGTGTCGTTCTAACTTCGAGGACGAAGTTTTCTTTAAGGGGGAGAGGGTGTAAGACCCTCGAATTTTCCGTCGTACTTTTCGTATTTATGTGTGTATATTGTGTTTGAGTATGTATGTACGTATTTACGTAGGTATTAAAATAGTATAATTACATGTACATGTGTTTATATTAAACGTAAATAATGTATGTATTGCATGATGATAGTATGAATATAATGCTACGTACATATTGCAAGTATAGAAGCTTGGTATGCTTGGTTTCTGCATAAATTAGGGTTCTGGCTGAAGGCCCTATTGGCGTCAGGCCGTTGAGGTGGTGTTAGTGTCCAGCCCTGGACGCCAACCCTAATTCCGGCGTCTAGCGATCTGGACGTCGACTTCTCTGGCCTGCATGCGCAGCAGAGCTGCTATCTTCTGAAACAAGGCATGGCAACCATTGGGGGGATGTTCCCCAACGGCTCTAAGCCTGTCTAATCAGTATGGTGAGTGGGTGAGGGGCTCTCCTACATCCTGAACCCGAAATGGCCTCTCCCCACTTCTCATTTCACCCATGCAAGAGGAGAGAAGAGGAGAGAAAACCCTAGAGCATTCTGTGAGAAAACCCCACTTTAGAACCCTCAAATCCGACCCCTTGAAGCTGGATTTGGAGATCTTCTGCATCAAGGAGGGAGCTGAAGCAAAGGGGAAGGCTTCCCCATCATCCCCTCGGCGTGGAGATCACCCAGGAGCCCGGAGGAAGACGATCTTGGAGGTGCTTCTGCAACTTCTTGGAACTGCCCAAGGAGGTCTTCTTCGAGCCATAAATCCTTTGGAGGAATTTTAGAGAGGCAAGTAACCTATCTATGGTGTCCCCGTATGAGTCTAGGTGGGTTTTGACATTTTTAAGGAATTTACCTCGAGTCCTAGACCCTCCATTTCACCCAAGATTTAGAGCTCGGGTCTGTGTTTTCTGCACAGACCTGAGTAGACGGCAAGGTCCCTGGACGCCCAGTTCACCCTTGGCGTCCATCGACCATGCCGCTGACCCTGAGTCAGCGGCCAGAGACCGCCGTTTAGTTCTTCTGGACAGAACAGTGAGCTGTTCTGTCCCACTTATACATTAAATTCGGTATGTTTCATGCGATGAGGATATATGGTATTCCTATAAGCTATGTATATTGTGCATTGTGGTTGTGGATGTATGTGAGTTGTGTTGGCAAATATGGGATAATAATATCTTGTAAACATGTGAGCATGACTTGTAGACCATTTTGCAAAACCCATGATTCATGATTTAGATTAATGTGAATGCCTTGATTTCGGTCTAATCAAGAAGATTGTGGGACAGCATGTGTGTTTGCAAATTTAGGAAACTTATCCATGTTTGTGCAATTTGTTAATAGTTTTGGTTCGATAAAATAGAAGTATGTAGAAATGATTCGTAGTGTTAAATCCATAGATGTATGAATTAGGGAAATTTTGTACTCTAATTTCATGCATATGTTGGTAGCTTATGGTTAAACAGCAAGTGGTAAATTGCATGATGTGTAAATTCCATGTTAACGTAAATTGTGAATAATGTGCTAATTAGGTGTTTGATTTTCTGTAAATCCTATTTAGCTCAGAAAAATCTGAAAAATTGAGGGTATGATTTTGAACCCGAAAACAGCATGTGGCTAAAATTTCAGGTTAATTGGAACAGTAAATAAAAAGTTATGTGTTTTCATGTGAATTGTGAATAATTCGTACATATGATCGTAATGTGATTTTATTTTGTTTAAACCAGCATGATTAGTGTGTTTACTGTGTGTTAACCCTTGAAACTCTGTAGTACCATGTTAGTAAAAACAGAGGTGTTCATGTGAGTGAGAAAGTGAATGTGATGGAAAGTGTAAAGTGTAAAAACCATGTGTAAAACGGTAAATGTGTAAAAGTGTAACTGTGCCAATGTGATACTGCTTCCGAGAGGGCAGTGGAGCCGTATCAGGGAAAAGTCCCCCTGAGAAAGTTCATTGTGTTAAGTGACCCTAAGGGCATTAGGGGGAAATCCTAGAGGTGGACAAGTACCACTGGTTAGGGTGGAGACTTGTTCTCCCGGTCTGCGCAGTCCAAGAGTCGCCATTGTGTTGCCTAGATGGCGTCTATGTGACGTGATGTGTTGTGTCCTTCTTTGGTGGTTTGGACTATGTGTCACGGCACCTAAATATGTGTAAAGTGTAATGTGAAATGTGTATGTGACCATGTGTAATGTGTAAGTGACATGTGAATGTGTATGTGTAAAGTGTAACCTTGTGAAAAGAGAAAACTAGTGTAAAAGAAAATGTGAAATTCTAGATGTGTAAATGTGATATTGAAACCCATGTGAGACTAAATCTGAAACCATGTGAATTCAGAAAATGCATGTTATTATTCTCATGTTTATGTGTACAAAGTGTTTAGAATCCATGGTAGGGACAACTAATGAATATGTGTGCAAAGTGGCATGATGGATTGTTCATATGTGAGGTTGTAAGCAACGTTGTAGCTCTCATGTGTAGATTTATAGTCATTGAACCATGTGAAATCAGCAACCTAAAGCATGTGAAAAGGTCCATGTATGTGTTTAAAACTGCGTAAAACCCATGCTAGTTGCGTTACCTTTCATGCATGTAAATTATCCATGTTGATAGCTCTCATGCTTGATTCGGTAAAAGATTAAAGTTCATGAGTAAATTGAATAGAGACCATGTGATAGGTAAAGTTTATTTTAGAAATCTGAAAGCATGAGTTATGTATATAATTGTAGAATGTCCATGATAGGTTGGGGAACTTGAAATGACTAGCATGCTATGTGTTGCTAATTGAAATGTGCATGTAGAACCCACTAGAACTCGTATGTGTATATCATGAATAGTGTTGCTTGCTGAGTCCTTGGACTCACTCCTTGCTTCGGCGTACAGGTATAGTTGGTGACACGACACCGCTTGAGGAGACGGTGGAGACGGACTCCGAGCGCGGAGACTAGCTAGTTGTTGGAGTTCTTTGAGATTGTGTATTTCATAGTATGTATTTGGAACATTGTATTAGAATTATCATGAAAGGAATGTATTATGTGGACATTTTGTAACTCTATTTCAGCAATTTAAATCATGTGGATTTTAGTTCCTTTTTGCAAAATTGAAAACTGCATGTATGTTTAATGTGGATGATGAATGAATGGAGATAGTTCTCTTTTACTTCCGCTACTCTGTTATATATATTCGCGTGTATCTCAGCTGTTTGTATCGTTGGGTAAATATCCCACTGTGGCTGGCAGCACTTGTTATACCGACGTGGGTTGGTATAACCGTACCGGTATAATGAGGGCCGTCATAATATGTCATCATCAAAATCAAAGTATGAGTGATGTTCATTGGTTATCATTAAAATACAACTTTAGGAAATTCCAAAACACACTCAACCCAACAAATTAATGAAGTGCAAAGGTGATTATTAAGTGGTTACCGAGTAGTGAGTTTAACGTGGCAATGGAGGTCACCTTGTGACCAATGATAGGCCAGGTATGGTTGACTATCGTGATTTATGTGTGTGTTTATGTAGGATAGCTTGTGGGTCACGGAGTGACCAGGTCAAGCTAGTCCTTACGTTTGTACTGTGATTTGTAATAAAGAATATATAAGTATATATAATGGCTTATGCATTGCTGAGTTTGGTGGTCCGGCGCCTATTCCGGAATGCCTCTTCAGTTGGGTGCCCCAGGTTTTGTATGAGCCAGGAACCTGTGTGTGCTCGGGGCTTGTCCCGGTGCAGTGGTATCGTTGAGGTTTTGTCGTCTTCCTGGACACCCTCACTCTCGGGGAGACTTGTCGTCCGGTTGAGGGAAAGACGGCAGTGGGACAGTGACCTGTGAGAGTTTGTGTTTAGTCACTTGTAGCGCGCTCGTAGCTGGGGGTTACGGACACCAGTAGACGTACTGGTCCCCAGCTAGTCCTATTTTCCAGTGCCTCACTTTAGAGAGCTCAGACCAGAGTCTCTAAAGGTGCCAGGCATGGGCCTGCAGGGTGTGTGACATGTAGGTTGTGGTGGTTTGGTTGGTCTCCACAGTTCTTTGACTTTACTTGTGTTGTGGAGCTGCAGTTGGACCTTACATCCGTGACTGCGAGACTGAGAGGTAGTTCTTGTGTTGTGTTGTCCGGATTGGATACTGGCGTCATGAATAAGTAGTCTGTCCCGTGTGGTGGCGTCGTGCTTTCCGGCTCGTGCTTTGCTATCGGTTGTAGCATGGGTTAGTTGTGGTTTTACCCATCGAGGTGTGCCATGGTGTTGGCACGGTTGTTATTGTGGTTAGTGAGCAGAGACTCACTGGTTGTTGTTTGACTGGTTGTGGTGTGCCCTAGGGGTGGCACAGTTGTGTTTGAGTTCCAGTGGTGGTACCACGTGGTGGTAGGCACATGTATCTCTTATGGATACTGATTTCTCGTAGTACGCAGAGTATTAGCCTTTTCAGGTGGTGAAGTGGAGGTCATGTGGTGAGACCTTCCACTTGTTGTGTTTTACCCTTCCTTGGGTAAGTTTTCGAATATAATTTAGTATGCGATGGATTGGCATCGTGGTAGCCAGTCCTGTTTCTTAAGTGTGACATTTGATACATCGTAATTTAAGGGTATAAAGGGTTAGCTCTTAGTTGTTGCCCCAGTTGACGAGCCCAGAGGGGGGGGGTGAATAGGCCTTTAAAAAATTTATTTAGCTAATACATGTACTTAAAACATGCATACAAAAATATTCTTCGATGAAGGTTAGTGAAGGTTAGTGTAAACAACAAACACACAAAGATCAATCACACAACGCAAGGAATTATCCTGGTTCGGACCTCCTCTCCTTAGGAGTCCTACGTCCAGTCCCTGAGCAAAAACTCAGGATTTCACTATCTAGGGTACAGTCCCCCTATGGACACTACAGCACCCAGCTCAGCTAGTCTTCTCTTCTCAGCCTGAAGAGGAACAACACCCTGGATACCCCACCAGGTCTTCCTTCACACCAGAAGGGCACACACACACCCTGGATACCACCAGGTCTTCCTTCACACATGAAGGGAACAAGGCACAAAATGAAATGAAGGGGTGCCCCTAGATCAAGCTAATAGAACAAGTGCTTGACCCGAAGCAAGAACCAAGAAGAACAAGATGTGCAGGACAATGTCTTCTTAGTACAAAGGCTCTCTATCACAGAATCTACGCAGAACGCAGAGAGCAAAGAGCTGAAGCTAATAGGAGTGAGGCTAGGCTCTTTTCTGGAGAACTCGCAGAGAACTTGAACACAGTTGCTTGGAAGCGATGTCTCTAAAAATTATTTTCTCTGGAGTTTCACTCTTGCTTATATATATATCTCTTGTTTTGAAATTTGAACGTTGAGAAGACCGTTGTCTCTACGCTTTGTTTACGTTAGACTGCTTGACACTTGGAAGCTTCCAGTCAACAGTCTTTTATCCATTTGTACACACAAAGAGATTGGATCTTCTGAACTGTCCTTTGGCTTCTACAAGGTCCAACGTTGTATGATGAATGTTGTCAGAGACCTGCATATATTAAATGCTAAACAGTAGACAGCTAGGCTGTCTCTTGTTGTCAGTCATCGTTGGTGTGAGTATTCACCAAAATAGTAATGCTATTTTGCTGTTCTAAAGGATGCATAAGGAGTAGACACGATAATAGATGATATCGTCTGTATGCATGCAGAGATACGTTCAGTCTTCATTAAATGTACAGATGTCAGAAAGATATGTGCGAAGACTTTGACTATTCAACGTTGTTAAATATCAAGTCGTTATAAACATAAAATCGATGCATTCATGACTTATGAAATCGTTATGCACTAACGGCCAAATCGTTGTAACTTAGCATCAAATCGTTATGTTTCTATAAAAGAATCGTTATGATCAAGACGATATAATCAAATCGTTATGAGTTACAAGAAAGTCGTTGTGATCAATTAAGAAATCGTTGTGTTCATTAAGGTAATCGTTATGAACACTTAAGAAATCGTTGCGCAAAGTAAATCGTTATGATTACTAAAGAAATCGATGTGCGAAGCAAATCGTTATGACGACTTAAGATATCGTTGCGATGAGCAAATCGTTACGATGACTTAAGGAATCGTTGCGATGAGCAAATCGTTACGATGACTAAAGGAATCGTTGCGATGAGCAAATCGTTATGATGACTAAAGGAATCGTTGCGATGAGCAAATCGTTACGATGACTAAAGGAATCGTTGCGATGAGCAAATCGTTACGGGAACGATTTCTAATTAAATCTAAACGATGTTTCAGGTTTATGAGGAAATCGTTAAGGCACTTATAAAATCTTTACAGTTCTACTGAAATCGTTGTAGCATAAGGAAAGTCGATGTGGACTTAGAGAAATTTCATGCTGAACTTAATATTGCTTCAGAAAGGTAATACTTACCAAATTTGCTTGATTTTCCTGTAGTATTTCCTGTGCTCAAGACTTATGGAATATGTGTTAGTAATCTTTGACATGGTTTTGTTAATCACCAAAATAAATATATAATTAATTAAAATTACATAGGGACAGACTGATCATCAATCTCCCCCTTTTTGGTGATGACAAAACTTAACAAAAATATGAATAATCGAAAGCTTTTTGAAATGTATTTCAGAAAAGCTAGGTATTTCTCCCCCTTTTTGTCATTAAGCAAAAAGATAAACTGAGACAAAGAAGAGGAAAAAGGATTTAAGAGAGAAGCACATAACCAAATATATTGGATTAAATTTGAGGAGGTACAGGAAGATAGACTAGAGGAGAAAGAAGAGCGGCATGCTGAGAAATAATGGCCCAAGCCTTAACCTCCTGGTCTTCAAAAATTTGTTGGAAAACCCCAGACTTTATAGAAAAGGAGTCACCCATGGAAGGGATCATGCGCTTAATGTAAAGTTGCCGCTGATCTTCCAAGAAGAGCGCATACTGATCCTTGTCAAGAGTAAATATGAAGTGACTGCTCTTCCCAAAACTAGCACGCTGAAGGAAACAATCAAGTGTGATAGGATAGAAGATCTGGTGATCATGCAGGTCCTTCTTCAAAGAGATGAAAGTTGAATACCTTGAAGCCCGTTGAACATACAGTTCTTGAACTGGATTAATGGAATTCAGGTCCAAGAAGGCTTCAGCAGATAGACGAGGCTTGCCTGCCCTGACCAAGGAACTATTTACTGATTTCAACTGGAGAGCGGATTGATGGTAGTGCTTTTCCCAGTCGGTGGGAGAAATCCTTTCACATTCGGAAATTAACGGAGCTAGAACTTCAGAGGAGAGGTGGCCCAAGTGATATTCTCTGAAGATAAATCTCTGAAATGAGGGGAGGCGACCCTGCTTAGCTGACAGTCATCCCATTACACGAGCAAATCTCTCAAAAGCATGAGAGCCAGCGGAGGAGTCAAACACTAAGGAGTGTAACTTGGGAAGGAAAACTATATCAGGCATTTTGAGGGTTGTGAAATCCACTTTGAAGGAGCAATTTACAGGGTGTTCTGTCTGGAGGAGAGTAAGAGCTCTATGGAATTGACCAAACTGAACCTCAGGGATCTTGTTAAGATAGTAGTAATCGCTATAAAGCTGAAAATACCTTGCTATTCTGATTTCTTTAAGAATGAACTGGGCCCAGAGAGTTTGATGATGAAGAACAAACCACTCAGAGAGAGTGAGTGGGTGATCTCGACGAGAAATGCTATCTGCTCTGGTAGCGAGGTATTTATTGTAGAGAGACTTGTGCCCTTTTGCCCACTGATCTTCAGTCTTGCACTCAGCCAGATGAATGATTTTTTATTGGTCGGCTTTGGACATATGGCAATAAGGAAGAATAATGTGTAGGTGATCAGTTAGGTTGAGATGGGGAATGCCAAAAATGGTGGAAAGAATGCATTTTTGAAGATATTCACAGTAGATTTGTCTCCTTCGGTTTTCAACAGTGAGGGAGAACCAAAGAGGAGAAAATTTGGGTGTAGAGAGTATAGCTACAGAAGTGGAGAGTTTCCTCTTTTTATGAACAGGACTGGGGGGGTTAGGCCTGTGAACATGAGTGGCAACTGCCAGGACTAAGGTGAGTGTTGAGCGTTCAAACTCATCCTCAACTTGGGTGAAAAAAGCGTTGGCAAGTTGTGGGTTTTCAGGTATGAATGTAATGGATGAAGATGGAGTAGGAGGATGAATAAATGATCTTGGAGTAATGGTGGAAAAAGGTCTTGTGAAAGAATGACCAGATGAGGAGGAGGGTCCAGCTGATGAGGAAGCTGGAGGATTTGCAATGACAGATGGAGGTGGAGGAATGATTGGAGAAGAGGTAGGAAAGAAGGGAGATTGAGATGGAAAAGGAGTTGGTGAGGATATGGTGCGGGGCATAGGTTGTTTAAAAGTGGGTGGTGCTTGAGGTGTTGTGGATGAGGATGGTGGTGAAGAAGAGGCTGGTGTTGCAAGGAATGAAGGCTCAGGGGCTTCAAGAGCAACTGCTGGCTCTTCTACACCAGACTGCACATCCTTGGAGATCACTGGCCCTGCTGGTTCCATCTGAACTGCCTGAGGCTTGGACAGACCTGCTGGTTCAACCACAATGAGCCCAGATGGCTAGACTTCTTCTACTTGTTGCCTGGCCTGAGAAGGCTCTTGCTCACTGACCTCAGCTGGAGGGACTGCTTCTGTCGGCCCTGGTGGCCCTGCCTCTTGCTCACTTAGCCCTGATGGCCTTGGAACATCTGCTTCACTTGGCCCTGATGGCCTTGGAACATCTGCTTCACTTGGCCCTGATGGCCTTTGAACATCTGCCTTCAACATCTCAGAAAGCATTGCCTTCATGTTGCCCATTTCCTTATTAAACCACTTCATGGCATTTCTTATCTGAGATATTTCTTTGGAGGTTGACGCCTGGCTCATAAGAATGGAATTCACGTTTGTTGGGTTGAGTGTGTTTTGGAATTTCCTAAAGTTGCATTTTAATGATGACCAATGAACATCACTCATACTTTGATTTTGATGATGACATATTGTGATTTTAATAATGACATACTTTGATTTTGATGATGACATGTTGTGATTTCAATGCTTAATAGGTGGAACATGTTAATGTTCAAACAACATGTTTTTGATGTTTAATATCTTATATTTTAATGATAATATCTTGTACTAATAGCTTATGTGTTAAATTTTCAGGAATATCCAGATTTTGTCATGGTAGTGTCGACACAGTCCCAGGCAGTGTCGACACTAGGTCAGAATCCCTGAAGCAATTTCATGAAGACAGGGTTCACTGTGTCGACACAGTCCCAGGCAGTGTCGACACTAGTCCCAGTCTCCAGAAGACCCAGTTGCCTGACTGGGACAGTGTGTCGACACAGTCCCAGGCAGTGTCGACACAGTCCCAGGCAGTGTCGACACTAGTCTCAGTTCCCAGAAGAACAGTTTTGCAGAAATGGGACAGTGTGTCGACACACTCCCTGGTAGTGTCGACACACTCCGGTTGAAACTGAAAATCGTGATTTTGTCTGGACACGTGGCTGCTTGGGAATTAGGGGATTTGACCTAGGTTTCTGTGCCCATGCACCCCAAGGCACTTTATGGACATATGGGGCTATAAATACCCATGTTCCTTGTACCCCAAAGGCAAGAGAGCCCATACACTTTCAGAAGAAGCCTTTTGGCGGCAAAAGGGGGCTTTCCAGATCTGTCTCCATCTCCAAAAGCTGCAAGCCATCCTTTCAAGAGGAAGGACAAGGGAATCAAGGGGAATCCCTGGAGAGAAGGTTGCTGTGCAAGGCAAGGGAGCAGATCCAACTGAAGAGGCGCAGGAGAAGAAGGATTTCTGGCATTTCAGATGCCATCAAAGCAGAGCATCGCCAATTGAGAAGAATCTCCATCGATTTCCATCAAGGCTCCTCAATTGAAGTGTCTGCAAGTCTTCTTCATCAAGGAACATCCAAGTCACATCTATTTCATTCATTTTCTTGGAGTGTTCATCCAGTTTTTCATTGTGTGATCTGTGCATGTGTTCTGCACAGACCACTTAATTCTATTTGTTCGATTTTCATCTTTGTATTGAGATAGATCGGGCTAGAGGATCTATTCTCTAATTGTGTTTGTTCTAGCAGAACTTAGATCTTTCGTGGTCCAAAGGTTTGGAGCCATAGTGCTCCGGTGTTGAGCCGTTGTGCTCAAGTGCTTGTGAGTCATCGTACTCATAAGTGGTTTGTGGAGTAGGTCATCGTACCTATCTCCTGGGTTTTCTTTGAGTCGTCGTGCTCAAAGGGTTTGGAGTCATCGTGCTCAGGTTGTTTCTTGAGTCGTCGTGCTCAAAGGTGTTTGGACTCGTCATGCTCCAAAGTGTGTTGTACTCAAGGTTTTGAGTAGTGTGGCCTCACTGTGTGAGGGGTGGACGTAGGAGTCACTGGAGGTGATTTTCGAACCACCTAAAAATCCTCTGTGCAATGGTTTGAATTGTGATTTGACTTTATATTACGCTAGATGCATGCATAGGGATTTCATTCACACTACTAATCGATTTGCTCACACACACTAATCACTCTTCAGATCAGTAAATTGTTTGGGTGAATTGTTCTCTGATTCGAAGTAATTTTAAATTGCTTAAGCTTCCGCGTTAATTGGTGTTAGATCTATTCAACCCCCCTTCTAGATCTGATCCATCCACCCATCCGATCCTAACAACGTTTGATTGTACTGAGCACAGGATCTCACCTTGAGCATCCAACCTTTTAATGACAGGCTTCAAATTTATCTTCTTCTCTATCTTCCTTAGCCTTTTGAGTGCTATTCTCTTCCTTTTACTTGCCCTGCCAACGGGCTCCTCAAAGTTAGCATGGTCTGCATCTGATCTTTCATGCACAGGAACACCTTCAGTGTGCTCCCCTTGAGTCTCACCATCATTCAAATTTTCTTCTTCAGTAGGCACACTTTCTAAGAGAATATCAGTATGTGCTGCTGCAGCTACTGCTGCTTGGGCTGGATCTTCTTTTTCTATAGGAATATCAGTGTGGCCTGATGTCACACCAGTCTCTGCTTGAATTTCCTTTGACACTGAATGCTCCCCCTCAATGAGAGCATCTTCCATAACAACATCTTCTTGAACAGCTATTTGCTCCTTCTAAATTGGAGCTTCAACCATAGCTTCTTCAACAGTGTGGCCCACTACCACGGATTCAAAAATTTGAGGCCCATAAACAATTCGCTCCCCCTGGCTGGGAGCATCTTCTAACACAGATTCTTCAAAGTGGCCTGATGCCACAGCTTCTTCTACAGAACTGCCAGCATCTTCTGGAATAACTGGGGTGCTTTGGATGGAATCTAGGACATCTCGAAGCACCGAAGCTACTATGGAGGAGGGTAGAGGTTCCTCTGATATTGATCTAACAGGGACAAAAATCTCAAGAGGAATGCCCTCAATTCTTCTACCAATTTCTTCCACTACTGCTCCTGCTGGAACTACTGAAGCTTCCTCTGCACCTACTCTTTCCACTTGTACTGCGAGGGATGCTGATGATTTTGGTGCCTTTTCTGCTGCCGCTGCAACTTCAGCTGGTGCTCCTGCGGCTGGTTCTGCTACTGCTGGTACCTCTTGCTGGACTTCTTGGGCTTCACCAATTATGACCTCACCCTCAGCCACAGAGGTTTTGGTCCATACTCCATTTACTACTGAAAAGCCACTTTTTCTCAAATTTATGGACCTAATTGCTTGACCCATCTTCTCTACAACAGTTCCAGACAAGTTAACCTTAAAATGTTTAAATACTTTGGTGAGAAAATGGGCATATGGCAAGGATACATTTAATTTGCTTTTAGTATCCCAGATTTGAGCATGAGCAAATTTCATTCTTTCTATCATAACTTCGGCCATATTTATCTCTTTGTTCTGAATGGCCCAAAACATCATATCTGAATCTGCCTTGGTACAAGTTGAATAGGTGGCACTTCGGGGAACTAAGATTTGACAGACAATGAAGTGTAGCAGACGATTAAAAGCATTTAATTGATTTATATCCAACTTCCCATCCTTTAATCTAAATTCAGGACCAACAATCCCTAGTCCCTTTGCTTAGGTATCAACAGTGTGGATCCCACTGTGCCCAGAGGTGCTCACTCCAAACAAGGTCTTCAACAGCTCATGATCGATTCTAATCTGGATTCCCTTGACAGAAGATGTCAAGGACCCGTCTGCCTCTGTTCTCAAACAAACAAAGAACGCCTTCACAAGGTCCGGATAGCTTACCTCTGAAAAAGTTGTGATTTCAGTCTACTTCATCCTGCTCATAGCTTCCACTATACTATGCATTCCATTTTTCTCCAGGTCTGCAACATCTACTGCCTTATTTCCACACAGCTTCGTCTTCACAAACGTGAACCTCTCCTGCTGCTCGGGTGTGAGAAACTCAGCGTCGTAGCCCCCAAGACCACCGAAAACAACGGATGCGGCCATGGATTTGGGTGTAGAAGGTTTTTCTGGAGGGATGAGATGGTGGCAGGAATGAAAGCCCTCAAGAAATTCTTCACGGGAAGAAGAGAGAGGCTTCAAATTTGCAAAGAGTCGATGCCGGAGTCGTTAGGGTATCGGCTCAGGCAAGCGAACGAAAGAGGGAAAAAGGGTAAAGATAGGAGGTGAATCGTTTCTACATCGATTTCAGAGTAAATAAATGCTTTATCGAAAAGTGAGGCGCCAACCGGGAAGGCAGAAAATGACAAAAGTATTTAACCAGTTTGAAAGCCTTTTAAAAAAAAAAAGGAACCGCCAAGGAAAGATAATATGAATTTTTCTTTTGCTTAAAAGCCAGGGAGAGAAATTTATTTAAATTCTGAAAATTTATGTTTCAGTTTTAAGCAGAAATCTTTTCACAAATTACACATGCCCAATTCCCTTCTAAGAGATGTGAATCTCTCTTCGGGTAAGGCTTTTGTGAAGATATCTGCTAACTGACCATTTGTATCAATAAAAGAAATTTCTAAATTGCCATTAGCTACATGATCCCGAATGAAATGATATCTAACCTCAATATGCTTGGTCCTTGAATGTTGTACTGGATTTTTGGTGAGGTTTATTGCACTAGTGTTGTCGCATAATAACGGAATTGTCTTGATATGTAATCCATAATCCTCAAGTTGTTGCTTGATCCACAGGAGTTGTGTACAGCAACTTCCAGCAGCTACGTACTTAGCTTCAGCTGTTGACAGTGCTACTGAGTTTTGTTTCCTGGAGGACCATGATATCAAGCAACCTGCAAGAAATTGACAACAACCACTGGTGCTTTTTCTATCTATTTTGCATCCAGCATAATCAGCATCTGAGTATCCCACTAAGTTAATTTCACATGATTTTGGATACCACAGACCTAAGTCATGAGTTCTAGATAGGTATCTAAAGATTCTTTTAACTGAAATCAGATGTGATTCTCTAGGATCAGCTTGGTATCTAGCACACATACATACACTAAACAAAATATCAGGTCTGCTAGCTGTTAGGTAAAGTAAAGAACCTATCATACCTCTGTAGTTCTTTTGATCTACTTTCTTACCGTCCATCCTTGTTGATGTGCTCATAGGTGTTGACAGTGGCTTGGCATTGTCGAATCCAAATTTCTTTAGAAGCTCCTTGTTGTATTTTGCTTGACAGATATGAATCCCATCTTTTCCTTGCTTGATTTGTAGTCCAAGGAAATAATTGAGCTCCCCCATCATGCTCATCTCGAATTCTCCCTGCATCAACTTTTCAAAATACTTGCAAAGGGATTCATCAGTAGATCCAAAAATTATGTCATCTACATAAATTTGAACAAGTAGTATATGGTTGACCTTTGACTTTATAAAAAGAGTGATATCTACTTGACTTCTATTGAATCCAAGGTTTAAAAGAAAAGAGCTAAGCCTTTCATACCAGGCTCTAGGTGCTTGCTTTAAACCATACAATGCCTTATGAAGTTTAAAAACATGATTAGGAAATTCTGTGTCATCAAAACCTGAGGGTTGTTCTACATAAACTTCCTCCTTGATAAAACCATTTAAAAATGAAGATTTGACATCCATTTGAAATAGTTTTAAATCCAAAGCTGATGCATAAGCAAGTAAAATTCTGATAGCCTCAAGTCTAGCTACAGGTGCATAGGTTTCGTCGAAATCTATGCCTTCCTCTTGGGAATAGCCTTGAGCTACCAGTCTGGCCTTGTTTCTTAAGATCACACCAGTCTCATCCAATTTGTTTCTAAACACCCACTTGGTGCCAATAACTGGATGGTCTGATGGTCTGGGAACAAGTGACCATACTTGGTTTCTCTTGAATTGATAAAGTTCATCTTGCATGGCTATAATCCAAGATTCATCAGTGAGAGCTTCATTGACTGTCTTAGGCTCAATCTAAGAAACAAATGCTAGATAATCACAACGTATTACATGACCTCTTGTTCTTACCCCTATAGATGGATCATCAATTATGTTCTCGGATGGGTGATCCTTTTTGTATCTCCACTCCTTTGGAAAATTTTCATTTGTAATGTCCTTTTGTTGCAGATCTTCCAGAGGTGGATCATTCTTGTCTTCAATTGATGTATCCTTTAATTTCTTAGACAATTCATCTGCATCATCAATGTCACTATCTTCTTCCTTTCTCAAGGAAGGGTTAGTTTCATCAAAAATATATGTACAGACTGCTCAATTAATAAAGTGCGTTTATTAAACACTCTATAGCCTTTGGGTTTATAAGTGTACCCCATGAAGATGCATTCATCTGATTTGGCATCTAACTTACCAATATCCATTTTTCCATTATTGTGGATGAAGCAAGGACATCCAAATGTTCTAAAGTGACTGATCTTTGGCTTCTTTCCTTTGAATAGTTCATAGGCTGTCTTCTTCAAGATTGGCCTGATCATTACCCTGTTAATGATATAGCTTGTTGTGTTCACTGCTTCAGCCCAAAAATATCTTGGCAGGTCATATTCTGATAGCATTGTTCTTGCCATGTCCAATAAGGTTCTATTCTTCCTTTCAGCAACTCCATTCTGCTGTGGTGTCCTTGGTGCTGAGAAGTTGTGCTCAATCCCTTGGTCATCACAGAATTTTGCAAATTTTTCATTTTGAAATTCTCCTTCATGATCTGACCGGATTCCAACAATGCAGTACTTCTTGTCTTTTTGCACCTTTCTGCTGAAACTTACAAAACTTTCGAATGTGTCATCTTTGTGTTCCAAGAATGACACCCATGTGAATCTGGAGTAATCATCCACTATTACGAAACCAAAATTCTTTCCTCCAAGACTTGTGGTCCTCATTGGCCCAAGTAAATCCATATGAAGGAGTTCTAAGGGTTTTGAGGTAGTTACCACAGTTTTTTACTTGAAAGAGCTCTTAGTATGCTTCCCTTTGCACATGGTCTACACATATCCTCCATCTTTGAGCTGACCTTTGGTAGACCTTCCACTAGGCTTCTCTTTCTGAGCTTATTCATGCCATCCAAACTGCAGTGGCCCAATCTTCTGTGCCATATCTCAGTTGACTGCTCTTTGCTGGCTGCTAAACAGATGTCTTGGTCCTTGAGTTCTTCAAGATAGAGCACATACAGATTCTTTTCTCTGTTGGCTTCGAAGATTACTGCTCCATCCTTCAAGATATTGCACTTGGATTCTTGAAACTTAATCTGATGGCCTTTGTCACAAAGCTAGATGATGCTTATGAGATTGTGCTTTAGACCTTTTACACAAAGAACATCTTCAATTATTGGTTTTCCTTTACTGCCAACAGATCCAGTACCAATAACAGTCCCTTTGCCATTGTCTCCATAGGTGATTGTTCCTTCTTCAGCTTCTAGATGAGAAAATAATCTTCTATTTCCTGACATGTGTCTTGAACATCCACTATCCAAATACCATTTGGATGCTCGAAGATTTCCCTGAAATAAAAACATTAAGCTTAGGTACCCAAGTTCTTTTGGGTCCTTGTTGGTTAGTATCATCATTTTTCCTTTTGATTATCTACCTTTTATATTTAGTTGGACATGTAGTCTTGTTGTGACCTAATTTGTTGCAGTGACTGCATCATGTTGTTCTAGTTATTTTTTCAGGATATTTAAGGTGAGCTTTGTATGCTATGTCTTGTTCAGGTACAAATTTTGGAGTTGGATATGTCTTAGGGTATACTGTTGTGTCTTCATTATCTGGGGGTGTATAGCCTAGACCATGTTTCCTTTTTCCTGACCGTCTAGCACCTCTCAGTATTAGAGAATTCTTACCATTAGTGAATTTTTCTAAGGTATTTGATAGTTTATCATTTTCTTCTGTTAAAATTTTGATTTCATCTTTTAATTTATCTGAACTTTCTTGTTTTTCTAATTTTGTTATTTGTTCATTTTTATCTTTTAGATTTCCGCATAGCAATTCATTTCTTCTTTTGAGTTCATTAAGTTGCTTTTCTAGTTGTTCATTTTCTGATTTTAAGTCTGAATTGGTATTCTCTAGACATGTAACATTTTTCTTACTAGCTTTTAGTAATTTAGATATTTCTCTATATTTATCATATAATTCATTAAAAGTCTTCTAAGTTATCTGAATCAGAATCATTGCAGGAATCAAAGGATGAGTCAGAGGTTACCTTTTCTGTGACGTCTGCCATGAAGGCTAGGTTAGACTTTTCTTCTTCCTCGCTGGTTGAACTTGACTCACTGTCTGAGTCACTATTGTTGTCCCAAGCTGTTGCCATGGCTTTCTTCTTATGTCTTCTGAACTTTCTTGAACTGTCCTTCTTCCTGAATTCAGTTTTCTTGAGTTTTGGACACTCTGCCTTGATATGTCCGGGCTTCTTACACTCATAACATATCGGCTCAGCCTTCTTCTGCTCTTTTCCTTCTGACTTTTTGAACTCTTTGTGTTTCTTGAAATACCTTCTGCCGGATTGGAACTTCTTCTTCTTTGCTAGAATCCGTTGCAGTCTTCTGGACAGCATTGCTTCTTCATCATCACTGTCCTTACTGCTCTCACTGTTGTCTAATGATTCTTCTGATGAATCTTTGTCGGCCTTGAGTGCATTTGAGTGCTTCTTCCTGCTAGAGGACTCTCCTAATCTCTCCATATTAATCTCATGGGCCATAAGGGACCCAATGAGTTTTTCCAGAGACATTCTCTTTAGATCGTTTGCCTCCTCAATGGCTGTTACTTTGGGAGTCCATGTAGAGGGTAAAGATCTAAGGATCTTCCTGACCATATCTCCCATTTCATAAGTCTTCCCTAATCCAGTCAACCCATTTGTAATGTCTGTGAATCGACTGAACATCTGGGTTATAGATTCTCCCGGCTGCATCTGGAACCTCTCATATTGTGTTACCAGAATGTCTATCCTGGTTTCCTTGACCTTGTCTGTGCCTTCATAAGTGATTCTTAATTTTTCCCACATCTCCATATCGGATTTGCAGGCTGATACTCTATTGAATTCTTTTTTTGCTGAGGGCACAGCATAGAATGCTTTTAGCCTTACAGTTTAAGGAAATCTTCTTTCTGTCATCATCTGTCCAATTAGCCTTTTCGTTGGTGACTAGGAGATCGTCTTCTTCAACTATGGACCATATCTGGTAGTCATTACCTTGTAGAAAATACTCCATTCTTGTTTTCTAGCAAGCATAGTCTTCTCCATCGAACAATGGTGGTCGGTTGACAGACTGACCTTTGACAACATCATAATTTTTCGTGTTAAATTTCACACATCTAGTTAAATCTAGACATCTTTTGTCTATAAATAATGTGCAATTTGATTTTAATTTGCATTTCATCCATGAATAAATTTTTGAACATATTAGGTTAGAATACACATGATTAAATTTTCATTCAATAAGTAATCTCTTACAGATTGACAAATCAAGTTCATTTTGAAAAATAAAAATTTTATGTAAATAGATATTGTACATAAATAATGTTGTCGTAATAAATATTGTTGTAAATATCTTTTTAATAGTAAATAAATATAACTTTGTAAAATTTTAAATAGCCTTTTACACTCCCAAACTCACACATTTCAATTACAATCAGTTTCTTTCCCAACAGGGCGAAGGAAGCATCTGGAAGCATATTTGGGGGATTGCTTTGTGAAAGCTCTAGCTCGCGAAAGAAGCATCTGGAGGGTGTGAGCAGCTGTGTGAAGCTGATGTGCTATGTATGAAGGATGCGGCTGGGGGCATGGCGGAGCCCTGAGGCTGAGGCATGCGGAGCAGGGGTGCGATGGTGCTGCATAGATGGGCTGTAACGTCGCGTGTTTTTCGGTTCCTTGTGGATCCTTCGTTTAGTGTTGTGGAGGTCATGCGTTGACCAATGTGGCTCGTGAATGGTGTGCGCGCGTGTGTTTGGGCCTTATCGGGCCGTTAGTACAGGTTGTAGCACCCCTCGGTTTTCATCCTGTCATCGCGACAGGAATGGCTATTGCGTTATTGATCGCGACAGAGCGCAGCGTCGCGTTCATGTGACCGCTTCTGGCGCTGGACGTGTGCATGTGTGCCACGTGGCGGGCAGTGGAGGCATAAAGTTTGGGAAGGTGACACCCTGTTGTGTCGCGATCAGGTGGCGACACAACGATGTGTCGCGTTCCGAACCGCTGCAGGTTTTTAAAGAACCCCAGCCGGCAGAACTCTCACACGTTCTGCTCGGCCGGGGGAGGAGTTGTTGATGGTTTCTCGGGTGATTTCGGGTGGAGAGCTCGGTTTTCGGCGAGGTTTTGCTGTAAGGAGCTCGCGTGGAGTGAGAGGATCGCCGGGGAAGCATCATACCACGTGTTCTTCGCAAAGGTAGGTGAATTATCCCCGTTCCGGGGTGATAATCGAGGGAAAACATAGGATTGATCAGTTTAATGCTTTAAACATGCTAGATACCATGCCTAGGTTTTCATTAAAGCATGTAAATGACGAATTAAGGGTGGTTTGCATGAGTTTTGGGGTGTTTGGAAGGAGAGAATTGATTAGGGTTTCTCCCCCTGCGAAGGCGACAGGGTTATTGTCGCAATCAGGAAGGCGACGGGTCGACCCGTCGCGTTCATGTCTTTAAGGCGACCCATCGTGCTGTCACGTTCTGAAGGCGACCCGATCCCATGTCGCGACCACAGTCGAGGGCTGTGTGTGTGTATGGTTTATGTGATGTGATTATCCGATTATCGTGGTATAATGTGTTTATTGATATCGAGCGGTGCATTGGCACTTGTGGTGCACTGAGTGCACGTGGTTTCTGAGACTAGCATACAGAGTACGTAGTTAGCTAGTCGTATTCGTGGCTGCGTGGTGTTCACGCAAGCACTGTTAGGTTCACGTGTAGTGAACCATTGTTACGAGAGGTTTACGTGACGTTTCACGTGGTTTGTGTGTGACGTGCACGTGGTTTTGTGTGCGTGGCGAGTAGTACGACGCCTACCGTGGTTACCTCTCCAGTTGGGTGCCCCAGGTTCTCTGTGAGCCAGGCTGTTAGCTCGGGGCTTTGTCCCGGTACTTGTGTTGTACCGTCGAGGTCTGTGTCGTCTGACCTGAACACCCTCACTCCTGTGTTTGAGTTGTACGTCCTGGCTGAGGGAAAGACGACAATGGGACAGTGACTCTAGTGTTTGTTTTTAGTCACTTGTAGCGCGCTCGTAGTTGGGGGTACGGACACCAGCAGTCGACATTGGTCCCCAGCTAGTCCTTTTCCAGTGCCTCACTCTAGAGGGCCCAGGCCAGGGTCTCCAGAGGTGTCAGGCATGGGCCTGCGACCGTGTGGTCCGCAGGTGGTGTGTTTAGTTGGTCTCCACAGTTGCTTGACCTTTTACGTGGAGCGGCAGCTGGACCTTCTGTCCGTGGCTGCGAGACTGAGAGGTAGACCTGTGTTAGCTTGTCCGAGTCAGTCTCTGGTGTCGCGAACCAGTTCACGTGGCTCGTGTTTGGCGGTCTCTACTTTAGCCCGTACCCTTGTACTGGTTTACCGTTTAATTATTACAGTTGTTTTTCGTAGTCGGCAGACGGTGAGTATTTTTACAGCTTTCATATCCTGCTTAGCTGTTCTATAAATTGTCGGTACTATTTACTACTTTTGTATCTGTGTTTTGGTTTTGCTTGGTGTTGGGGGAGTTTCCTACTGAGCCAGTGACTAGCGAGGCTCACACCTACTCCCACAGGCGAGGGCGAGGAGGACGTTTCATGACCGTCGTCCAGTTCGGGGCCGCGTCGTAGCGGTGCAGGGTCAGTACCTCCAGCAGTGTAGCAGTAGCAGTGTAGCTAGTTTTTACTTCTTTTAGTTGTACCTCGGGTATGCCCAGGCTCTTGTACTTTCTTTCAGTTTTGTGAAATATGGCTATGTAAACTTGTGTAATATATATATATATATGAAATGGTGTGTTCCTTTGTGTTTACACGGACTGTGGTGTGGTATCCCTTGCGAGGCTTCGGCCCGTTCGCGGGAGGCGGACTCGGATCAAGTACGTTACTGGTTTAACGGGCTTGGACGAGGCGTTCCGTCACAGTTGGTATCAGAGCAAGGTCCGTGTTAATATAAAGGAACTAGAAGGTTACATAGCCTTATTTTCGGTCTTAGTATACTGCTGGTAGGGACCCTGGTTTTTGATAATTCGTTGTTGTGTTTCTGTTTGGTGTTTTGCTTGTGCAGAAATTTCTGAAATGGCAGATAGAAGAGATTGGGGTGGTGGAGGAGATGATCTGGAGGAAAGTACTCAGCATATGATAGAGAGGATCTGGGAGAGTCTCACTGATATCCAGAGAAGGATGGATCAGCAAGTGCCGGTACCACTGGTTGCCGTACCACCTGGGGATGGAGAGACTGTACCTATAGTTCCAGTTCCGCCACCGCCAGGAGGGGAGGTGCCTTTTGTAGCACGTTTGCCACCACCACCACCAGTGTTAGTAGCAGAGGAACCAGTGATGCAGGTGGAGAAATTTCTGAGATTGCAGCCGCCTACTTATTCAGGGGGGCCGAATCCAGATACAGCTGAACACTGGGTCCATAAGATTGAGAGGGTCTTTGCGACCATGAGGTGTCCGGCAGCAGATAGAGTTGTACTAGCTGCCTATCAGTTGCGAGGTTTTGCATTGGAATGGTGGCGATTGAAGATGCAGACCACCTTCGCAGGCAGGACAGAAGAGGCTATTACTTGGTCGAAATTTCTTGATGTATTTAACGATACATTCTTTCCGATTCAAGTGCAGCAAGTGAAGAGAGAGCAGTGTCAGACACTCCAGCAAGGTAACTCTTCAGTTTTAGAGTACCAAATGAGGTTTATGGCGCTTAGCCAATATGCGCCTTCTGTTGTATCAGATAATAATATGATGGTTGAGTATTTCATTAGAGGTTTGAGAGTAGAGTTGCAGGATGCAATAGTACCTCTCATGTGTAAAACAGTGGAAGAAGCATCTCAGAGGGCAGCTACGTTGGAGAGGTCTATTCAAACTCGTTAGGTGGGCGAATCAGGCTCATGTAGTTTTCGGCTACCGCAGCAGTCAGTGGGTGCGAGTAAGGGTAAAGCACCAGCAGGACCTTCTTCATCAGGTTTTGGTAAGTGGGGTTAGAAATTGAAGCAAGTATTTAAAGGTAAAGGAAGAGGATGGGGAGGTCGACAGCAATTTCAGCTAGGTCGTGGTAGGCCAGAGGTGGAGGAGTCGCAGCAGAGTACTGCCAGACAGCCCATTATTCCACCAGGGTATAGATGTTATAATTGCAATCAGCCGGGACATTTGATCCGCAATTGCCCCTATCCGAGAGAGTATGGATATGGAAGAGGTGTGCAGCAGCAGCAGCCGCAGCAGTTTCAGCAGCCACAGGCAGGTCGTGGCAGAGGAGTACCACAGCAGCGGGGAAGGGGCCGGGTTATGGCTATCACCCGAGCCCAGGCGGAGGCATCAAATATGATAGAAGGTACTTTACCTCTTTATGATTATTCAACAAGAGTTCTATTTGATTCAGGTGCCTCTCATTCTTTTATTTCCGAAGAGTTTCTAGATTGCATGACTCAACCTTTAGAGGAAAAGTCTTGTGAGTTAGTTGTGGAGGTTCCTTCGGGTGAATTCCTGCTCACTTCGAGCTATGTAGATGAAGCCCCTATTGTGATCGAAGGGAACCAGATGCCGGGTCAATTGTATGCCCTGCAGTTGGCAGATTATGATATTATTCTGGGTATGGATTGGCTTGAGGCATATGGAGCTATGTTAGATTGCAGAAAGAAGAGGATCAGGTTTTGTCATCCTAATGGTGCAGTATTTGAATATCAAGGTATGCCTTTTTATACCTCTAAGTTTCTAATTTCTGCAATTAGAGCTAGGAAGTTGATAAATGCTGGATGTGTGGCTTATTTAGCCTCGGTGAGTCTGGTAGAAGCTAGTCAATCAGTGGAAGCAGTTCCCGTGGTCAGGGAATTTGCTGATGTTTTTCCTGAAAATTTGCCTGGTTTAGCTCCACATAGAGAGGTGGACTTTACTATTGAGTTGCTGCCAGGTACCATGCCGATTTCTAAAGCTCCATATCGGATGGCACCAGCAGAACTTAAAGAATTGAAAAAGCAATTAGAAGAGCTGTTGCAGAAAGGGTTCATTAGACCGAGTCATTCTTCGTGGGGAGCACCGGTGTTGTTTGTGAAAAAGAAAGATGGAAGTTTTAGGATGTGTATTGATTATAGGAAGTTGAATGATGTGACCATTAAGAATAAATACCCATTGCCGAGGATAGATGATCTGTTTGATCAGTTGCAGTCAGCAATGGTATTTTCTAAAATTGATTTGAGGTCCGGGTACCATCAGTTGAGAATCAAGGAGGAGGATATAGATAAAACAGCTTTCAGAACCAGATATGGTCACTATGAATTTGTGGTTATGCCATTTGGGTTGACCAATGCTCCTGCAGGTTTTATGGATCTGATGAATAGAATTTTTCATCCGTATTTGGACCAATTTATTGGTCTTTATTGATGATATTCTGATTTATTCAGCATCTAAAGAGGAGCATGCAGCTCATTTGAGGTTTACCCTACAGTTGTTAAGAGATAATCAGTTGTTTGCCAAATTCAGTAAGTGTGAATTTTGGTTAAAAGAAATTCAATTTCTGGGTCATGTCATTTCAGCTAAAGGAGTAGCAGTGGACCCAAGTAAAGTGGAAGCAGTGATGAAATGGGAAGTGCCTAAGGCAATTACTGAGATTAGAAGTTTTCTGGGATTGGCAGGTTATTATAGGCGCTTCATACAAGATTTTTCTAAATCGCGGCACCTATGACCAAGTTAACCAGAAAAGGTGTGCCATTTGTGTGGTCCGGTGAATGTCAAAAAAGTTTTATGGAATTGAAGAAAAGACTTACATCAGCACATGTATTGGCATTACCAGCAGGAAGTGGTGGTTATGTGTTGTACATTGATGCTTCGCGGAGAGGGCTTGGCGCAGTGCTTATGCAACATGGCAAGGTAATAGCTTATGCGTCCAGACAGTTAAAGCCGGCAGAAGAAAATTACCCCACCCATGATTTGGAGTTGGCAGCAGTTGTTTTTGCCCTAACGATGTGGAGGCATTATCTGTATGGCGAGAGATTTGAGATCTTTGTAGATCATAAAAGCTTGAAGTATATCTTCTCGCAGAAGGACTTAAATCTCCGTCAGTGCAGATGGATCGAATATTTGAAAGATTATGATTTCAGTTTGGCTTACCATCCGGGTAAGGCCAATGTTGTAGCAGATGCCTTGAGCAGAAAGGCATATGTAAGTCTGATGATGATCAAAGAGTGGAAGTTGTATGAAGAAATAGTGGAGAACTCCTTGTATGCGCCAGTAGTCAGCGACGGGCAGTACTAGCTGCTAGTGCTGTAGAGCCGTCATTATATTGGCAAATTGTGGAAACTCGAAGGGCAGATGCAAGTTTAGCTGAGATTATGAAAATGGAAGGAGTCACTATTGATGATAATTGTGTGGTTAGGCTCAGAGGTAGGTTATTTGTCCCAGCTGAGAGAGAGGTTAAGCAACGAGTATTAGAGGAAGCTCATAAATCTAGGTACACTATTCACCCAGGTAGTACTAAAATGTGCCAGGATTTAAGAAAGTATTTTTGGTGGCCTCACATGAAAAAGGAAATAGCAGAGTTTGTTGCAAGATGTGTTGTCTGTCAGCAAATCAAAGCAGAGCATCAGAAGCCCGGAGGCCTATTGCAACCGTTGCCTATTCCACAGTGGAAGTGGGATGATATTGCGATGGACTTTATGGCAGGCTTACCAAGGTCTGTTCCAGGGCATAATGGAATATGGGTATTTGTTGATAGATTGACTAAGGTGTGCAGATTAGTGGCAGTAAGTATGTCTTGGATAGTGGACAGATTAGCAAAGGTTTATATTGATATAATTGTTCCATTGCATGGTATTCTGAAGACTATTGTGTCTGATAGAGATCCAAGGTTTACTTCTGGTTTCTGGAGAAGTCTGCAGAAGGTAATTGGTACAGAATTGAGGTATAGCTCCGCTTATCATCCCTAGACGGATGGTCAGACAGAGAGGACTATCCAGACTATTGAAGATATGTTAAGGGCTTGTTGTTTAGTATGGGGAGGTAGCTGGGAGCATCATTTGGGAATGGTTGAGTTTGCCTATAATAATAGTTATCATACCAGTCTTAGGATGGCACCGTATGAAGCTTTATATGGAAGGCCATGTAGAACCCCATTAAACTGGCATGAAGTGGGTGAAAGGCAATTAGTGGGTCCTGAATTGATTCAGCAAACCACAGAGGTAGTAAAGCTTATTAAAGAGAAATTGCAGGCAGCTCAAAGTAGGCAAAAGAGCTATGCGGATAATCGAAGGAGACAACTTCGGTTTGAAGCGGGAGAATTTGTTTTCTTGAGCGTTTCCCCAAGTAAAGGTATTATGAGATTCGGTAAAACTGGGAAGTTGAGTCCAAGATATGTGGGACCTTTCCAGGTGATTGAGAGAATTGGGGAAACTGCTTATAGGCTGGATTTGCCAGCTGATTTTACGGAAGTCCATGATATTTTCCACGTCTCTATGTTGAGGAAGTGCATTGAAGATCCAGCTCAAATAATCAGTTACCAAGGTGGTGACTTGAAGCAGGATATGACTATGCCAGAATATCCGGTGCAGATCACTGGTCGGAAGACAAAGAAGCTGCGGAATAAAGAAATTAAGCTAGTTAGAGTGAAATGGGAAAATAGATTGGGAGGTGAAGATACCTGGGAATTAGCCGATGAGATGGCTAAAGGGTATCCCTATCTGTTTGAGTAAGATTTAATGTTTCTTTTTAGATGATAGTACTTGTAAAAATGTATGTATTAAAGTTGTTGGTGTTTGAGTTGTTTTATGAATTTCGAGGTCGAAATTTCTTTTAGATGATAGTAATGTAACGTCGCGTGTTTTTCGGATCCTTGTGGATCCTTCGTTTAGTGTTGTGGAGGTCATACGTTGACCAATGTGGCTCGTGAATGGTGTGCGCGCGTGTGTTTGGACCTTATCGGGCCGTTAGTACAGGTTGTAGCACCCCTCGGTTTTCATCCTGTCATCGCGACAGGAATGGCTGTCTCGTTATTGATCGCGACAGAGCGCAGTGTCGCGTTCATGTGACCACTTCTGGCACTGGACGTGTGCACGTGCGCCACGTGGCGGGCAGTGGAGGCATAAAGTTTGGGAAGGTGACACCCTGTTGTGTCGCGATCAGGTGGTGACACAATGATGTGTCGCGTTCCGAACCGCTGCAGGTTTTTAAAGAACCCCAGCCGGCAAAACTCTCACACGTTCTGCTCGGCTAGGGGAGGAGTTGTTGATGGTTTCTCGAGCGATTTCGGGTGGAGAGCTCGGTTTTCGGCGAGGTTTCTCTGTAAGGAGCTCGCGTGGAGTGAGAGGATCGCCGGGAAGCATCATACCGCGTGTTCTTCGCAAAGGTAGGTGAATTATCCCCGTTCCGGGGCGATAATCGGGGGAAAACGTAGGATTGATCAGTTTAATGCTTTAAACATGCTAGATACCATGCCTAGGTTTTCATTAAAGCATGTAAATGATGAATTAAGGGTGGTTTGCATGAGTTTTAGGGTGTTTGGAAGGAGAGAATCCGATTAGGGTTTCTCCCCCTGCGAAGGTGACAGGGTTATTGTCGCAATCAGGAAGGCGACGGGTCGACCCGTCGCGTTCATGTCTTTAAGGCGACCCATCGTGCTATTGCGTTCTGAAGGCGACCCGAGCCCATGTCGCGACCACAGTCGAGGGCTGTGTGTGTATGGTTTATGTGATGTGATTATCCGATTATCGTGGTATAATGTGTTTATTGATATCGAGCGGTGCATTAGCACTTGTGGTGCACTGAGTGCACGTGGTTTCTGAGACTAGCATACAGAGTACGTAGTTAGCTAGTCGTATTCGTGGCTGCGTGGTGTTCACGCGAGCACTGTTAGGTTCACGTGTAGTTAACCATTGTTACGAGAGGTTTACGTGACGTTTCACGTGGTTTGTGTGTGACGTGCACGTGGTTTTGTGTGCGTGGCGAGTAGTACGACGCCTACCGTGGTTACCTCTCCAGTTGGGTGCCCCAGGTTCTCTGTGAGTCAGGCTGTTAGCTCGGGGCTTTGTCCCGGTACTTGTGTTGTACCGTCGAGGTCTGTGTCGTCTGACCTGGACACCCTCACTCCTGTGTTTGAGTTGTACGTCCAGCTGAGGGAAAGACAACAATGGGATAGTGACTCTAGTGTTTGTTTTTAGTCACTTGTAGCGCGCTCGTAGTTGGGGGTACGGACACCAGCAGTCGACACTGGTCCCCAGCTAGTCCTTTTCCAGTGCCTCACTCTAGAGGGCCCAGGCCAGGGTCTCCAGAGGTGTCAGGCATGGGCCTGCGACCGTGTGGTCCGCAGATGGTGGTGTTTAGTTGGTCTCCACAGTTGCTTGACCTTTTCACGTGGAGCGGCAGCTGGACCTTCTGTCCGTGGCTGCGAGACTGAGAGGTAGACCTGTGTTAGCTTGTCCGAGTCAGTCTCTGGTGTCGCGAACCAGTTCACGTGGCTCGTGTTTGGTGGTCTCTACTTTAGCCCGTACCCTTGTACTGGTTTACCGTTTAATTATTACAGTTGTTTTTCGTAGTTGGCAGATGGTGAGTATTTTTACAGCTTTCATATCCTGCTTAGCTATTCTATAAATTGTTAGTACTATTTACTGCTTTCTTACCTGTGTTTTGGTTTTGCTCGGTGTTGGGGGAGTTCCCTACTGAGCCAGTGACTAGCGAGGCTCACACCTACTCCCACAGGCGAGGGCGAGGAGGACGTTTCACGACCGTCGTCCAGTTCGGGGCCGCGTCGTAGCGGTGCAGGGTCAGTACCTCCAGCAGTGTAGCAGTAGCAGTGTAGCTAGTTGTTTACTTCTTTTAGTTGTACCTCGGGGTATGCCCCAGGCTCTTGTACTTTCTTTCAGTTTTGTGAAAATATGGCTATGTAAACTTGTGTAATATATATATATATATGAAATGGTGTGTTCCTTTGTGTTTACACGGACTGTGGTGTGGTATCCCTTGCGAGGCTTCGGCCCGTTCGCGAGAGGCGGACTCGGATCAAGTACGCTACTGGTTTAACGGGCTTGGACGAGGCGTTCCGTCACATGGGCCCTGCACTGGGCTAGCCGTCCATGGCTGGGCAGTGCTGAGGCGGCCCAGCTGTGCGTTGGCGATGGAAGCTCGGAAGGCGGGCTGGCCCTGGTTCATGTGCGGCGCGCCCCAGGCAGTGCATACCTGTGCCAGGCGGAGTGCTCCGGAGCTGGTTCGGGTTGATGTGCACGGCAGGGCTGGAAGCGGATGGATCCAGTGCAACCTGGGCATGTGAAGCAATGCTGAGGTGGCCGGACTTGGGTGCTGGAGGCGTTGAGAGCTCTGTGTGTGGCGCATCCAACTGTGAAGCGGCAGATCAGCTGGCGTGGCGGAGCTGGGAAGAGGTGAAGGCGGGAAGAAGGCCTGGAAGCAGAGCTGCGATGGTACCTATATAAGGACCCCAAGGTCCTCTTCTTCTAGGGGGCGGGGCGAGTAGAAGTTTTTAGGATTTTAGTTCTTGCTATGTCTTCTGTATTTTTTTTCTTTCGGCAGAGCAGAGAGGGAGATTGGTTAGGGTTTCGATTTCTAGGATTTTAGTTTCTTCTTCTGTTCTTTCAGAATTCAGGAGCTGGGGTTTAGAATTTTTGGGAATTGAGTGTTTTCTTGTTCTGGTTTGATTGGAGGGGAGTTTTAATTTCCTGTTCATCTCAAATAGTTCAGATTTTTATTTCTGCTGTGGAAGATCCAATGAAAATTTTCCATTATTTCTGAATTTAGAGTTTGATCCAGTGAGATTGTTCTTCCATTTATTCTATGTTTAGAATTTGTTGTTTCTTCCCCTCTTCTGGAGATTGGGGGGGTTTGTGCCGAGATAGATGTAGGGGCTGCTGGGATTGCCATTTCTTTATTTTCTTCTGAGCACATTGCTGAGATCGACAGCTCTTTATCTTCTTCTGTGGAATCTAATTTTGCCATTTCGTCTGTGTGGATATTTTTTTTGTGCATGCTAAAGAGTTAGATCCAGTGTTCTCCATTTCTTCTGTGTTATGTGAAGACAGCCAGGAGATCTACTGCAGCAGGGGGCTTCTTCTTGTATTCTGCATCTGAAGAATCCTGGGGTTGTGTACTCCAGGAGATGGCAATTGGGCTGTTGGAAGGGATTCAGCATCTAGTTCGACTGATGTGTGAGAGATCCAGGGGTTGGTTCAAGTTTTTGAGTTTTTTCTTCATCCCTTCCTATTGTTCTGCATCTTTTCTGGTTCGGTATTTTTAGGGGGTTTGGAGAGTTCTAATTTCAGATCGTTGGGCTACTGGTAGGTTTGGTTGTGGGAGATAGTGAGATCGACCCAGTGTGTTGTAGGATATAGTAATCTTAAAATTTAGTTCATGTTAGTCTCCATGCAAATATTTGATTGAGTTCTTTAATTTCTTTCCGGTCTCACTTTGATCCATGTTCTTCAGTAATAGCAATAGAAATCTGATTTAGCAACTTTAAATTTCTGTTACTTATTTTCTGTCCGAATCTTGAGCTGTGAGAATAGTGATCCGGTGTTTGTGGAGAGTTATGACTATTCATCCCCTAAGCTATAGGGGTACATTGCTTTGATAATGTTCTTTTGAAATTTCTTGCTCTGTCATCTTTTCATTTCTTTGAATTTTAAATCATTTCAGAATTAGAGTTGCATCGTTGTGCAATCTTAGTTTAATTTCTATTTCATATTTCTGTCTACTTGTTTGATCTCTCAATTGTGAGGGTACATTGATATCAATTCTTCTTTCATTTCAATTCCACTTGTTCTTTCATTAAGTTTGATTTGTCAAGATTGTGAGGGATTTGATCGGTGTTGTTCACATATTCACTTTTAATGCATTGTCGATAGGGATTTCAAGTCAAAGTAGTTTAATTCAATTTCTATTCAGCCTCTCCGTGGATATGACCTGTTCTCACCACTGTATGAGTTCATCTTTGAAATTTTATTCTTGTGAGACAGTTTAGAGAAGGTGAGCATATTGACTTGTGCACCCTGGACAATGAAAGTACACAGTCAACAATGACGCGCGCCTTCATCTTGGCGCCGTTGCCGGGGAGGCATTAGAGTTTGATTTAATCTGCTTTCATTTGATCTCATTTACTTTGGGCTTTATATTGACTTGTTATTGGGATTTCATTTCAGATTTGCAAAAGGAGAGGAACTTGGAGATTTGGCTTAACCTTTGAAGCCCATTGGAGGAGGAGCTTGCTGATTTCTTTTCCCATTTGCTTTTAATTCAATCTTTTAGATAGAAGAGAGGAGTGAAATTTGTAGTGAGGCTTTGATGTACTCTCTGTGCATGTACAGAGATTTCTTTCTTGTTGGCATGTAATAATTGGACTCTTTTTTGTGGTTTGTGTGGTTTGAGAATTAGCTTAGAGTATCATTTCATATTTTCTTAGTTAGATTCTATTTCATTTAGTTCAAAAACCAAATAAAATTTTAAAAAATCTAAAATCTAAATTTTTTTCAAATCGCTCTTTCATGTTAGTCGTTTGTTTGTAAATAAAAATTTCATATTTCAATATTATAAACACTTATTTTAGGACATTCATCATTTTAATTGACATTTGACTTTCATTTCTTTTCTTGCATTGAAGAGTGCGGGGGAAAGGTAAGACTTCCATCGCTTGTTTCATGCATTAGACTTAGCATTAGACAACTGCTTGTTTGAAACTTGATCTGTGTACTTCACATTTGAAAATGGGACTGCTTAAGGGCTTCACCCATTAGAAAAAAAGATAAGGTGAGGGATTTCATCACCCTTTCCTTTGCCCAAAAATCACAAAATTTTTTTTTCACATTCTTGAATTTGCCTCAGCTTTTAATAAAAACCAGTAGACTTGGCCCTAGGGTTCATAATTAGATTTATCCTTTCTTAAATTTAATACTTCTCTTTAAGTCTGGTGTCTAGGATTAGAGGTTAAAAAGCTTACGCTTAAGTGAGCTAGAGGTTATTTAATTGGGTCCTTGTGAAAGCAAGGGGGGCCTCCCTCTACTCCACCTCTTACCTGGCCGGTACAAGAAGAGTTAGGATTGGACTTAAGCAAGCATAAATCTGATTTTGAAAAAAATAACATAAGTTCAAGGAACACTTAGAGTTTAGGATAATTTGTTTTGAAAGTGTGTGATTGTTTGTGTTTGTCATAAAAATTCAAAAATCAATAAAAATATAAAAAATTCAAAAAAAAACTTAAATAGAAGACTTTTCAACTGTGCATGCTTGGTAGACGATCCTTGAACATAAATTTGGCCCAATCTATAGGCGAGATCGAAAGATTCTTTCATAGGAAAATCAGGATGGCCAACCAAGACCAAAACCAAGCTGCTAGGAATATAGAAGAGGCCACACCCAGACAGATGAAGGAGTATTTTATTCCTTCTAATTATCAACCTGCTACTTGTATCAGGCCTGAAATTCCGGCAAATCATTTTGAGATCAAGCATGGAACCATTCAAATGTTGCCATCCTTCTATGGCAATCCCAACGAAGATCCCTATAGGCATATAGATGAGTTTCTAGAGATTTGTTCCACTGTCAGGATCCAAAATTTCACTGAAAATGCCTTGAGATTAACCTTATTTCCATTCTCTTTGAAAGATAAGGCCAAACATTGGTTAGGAACCATAGGAAGAACCATTACAACATGGCCAGAAATGCAGCAGGAATTTTTAAAGAAATTTTACCCCATTGGCCGCACAAACACCATGAGAATAGCAATAACTGGATTCTCCCAACATCCGAGAGAATTAATGCATGAATCATGGGAGAGATTAAAGGAGTTGCTTAGAAAATGTCCCCACCATGGTCTGTCGAGGTGGCAAATAGTCCAAGCTTTTTATGAAGGACTAACAGAATCAAATAGGAAAATGGTTGATGCCTCATGTGGAGGAGCATTCATGACTAAGAGCGAGGATGAGGCATATAATCTTTTTGATACATTGAGTGAGAATTCTATCAATCATGCCTCACTCTACTCTTACGAGAGAGCACTAGGACCTATAAAGAAGGCAGGGATGTATGAAGTAAAAGGGAGAGGAGAATCAGATTCTAAGGTAGAAGATCTGATAGCTAGACTTGACCAAAGATTGGAGCAGAAGTTGGAACAAAAATTCGATCAATTATTATCTTTGACTGAGCAAGCCACACCCAAATTTTCTCAACAACCTGAAACTTGTGCTATGTGTGCTAGCTCAGCTCACCCCACCAATGCTTGTCCCACTACTGCCCAATTACCTCCTTTCATTCAAGAACAAGTCCAAGTTGCCCAAGGTCTCTACAAACTCTCCTATGATCCATATTCTAACACATACAACCCTGGTTGGAGGAACTACCCAAACTTTTCTTGGAAAAATCAATCTGAACAAGTTTCTCAACCTTCCTTTAAGCAATCCATGTACGGTCAATCCTATCCCAATCAGAATTCGGGATTTGGCCAATCTTCTTATTCCAAACCTCCACAAGTCCAAGGAAATCAAAATCAATTTGCTCATACAAATTTCCAACAACCTTCATATAATCAACCACCACCTCCTCAGCCTAATTGGGATGATAAAATGAATCAACTCCAAAACATGATGGCGACTCTATGTCAAACTGTACAAGAATAACAAAATCAATATCAAACTCAAAATCAAAATTTTCAACAAAATTTGGCAAGGATAGAGTCCCAAATTGCTGATGTATGTCAAAGGAGGGAGTCTGGTCAGCTGCCCAGTCAAGCTGTAGCAAACCCAAGGAACAACCCTCCCGGATTCTATCAGAACCAGCAATACCATCAGGCCCAGGGGTATAGACCACCACCTGCTCGACCAAATGCCCCTCCACCACCAAACCAACAACAAGCTTTTGTCCAAAACATTTCAGCACCACAAATTCAGAATCAACCTATACAACAAGACCATCCTCCTGCCCAAGCTAGGGGCCCTCAAGTAGAAAATGCAAAAACTGTGTCTACCTTAAGAAGTGGAAAAATCAGAACAAATCCTCACCCACACATGTCAACATTGCATGAGGATAAAGAAAATGAAACTGAAATTGAAGAGGAAATTGAAGAGAATGTTGAAAAAGAAAAATCCAAGGGAAAAGAGAAAATTATTGAAGAACCTCTAGACAAAATCAAAATGAATGAAGACCCAAGCTATTACATCCCAGGAGTTCCTTTTCCTGAAGCTTGAAAGCCAAAATCCAAAAACAAATCCACTGGTAATGAAGAACTCTTGGAACTTTTTAAGCAAGTTCACATCAACATTCCTCTGCTTGATGCCATCAAGCATGTGCCCGCTTATGTCAAATTTCTAAAAGAAATGTGTACCCCAAAACGTGAAGTGAGAAACAAAACTGAAACAATCATTCTTCCAGAAATTGTGAGTACCATTGTCTTAAATCAACTCCCTAAAAAGCTCAAAGATCCAGGCACTCCACTAATTCCTTGCACCATTGGTGGAGTCAATTTTGAGAGTGGCCTTTTAGATTTGGGAGCCAGTGTCAATCTCCTACCTTCTGCCATTTTTGAGAAATTCAAGCTAGGAGAGTTGAAACCCACTTGTGTTATCCTTCAACTAGCCGATCGTTCTGTCACCACTCCTAAAGGCTTAGTTGAGGACGTGATTGTAAAAATCAATGATTGTTATTTTCCCGCCGATTTCATCATTCTGAACATGAACACCCCTCAAGATTTAACTCAGTCCACCATCATCCTTGGTAGGCCCTTTTTGGCCACAACCAGGGCTAACATTGATTGTGCCACCGGGATGATGAATATATCATTTGGGGATAGACGGGTTAGTATCAACATTTTTAGGGCATCTAGGCATCATGATGAAGAAGAAAGTTGTCTAGTGGTAGATACCTTGGAAAAATCTTGTGTGGAAGAAATAGTAGACCAACCCTGTGCTCTAGGGTTTGAGGGAGAGGAAGGACAATTTAGTTTTATGTTTCAGGATAATGATCCATCATTTCCATTAGAGAGTCCTCCTAAGGTTGAGCTAAAACCACTCCCTGCTAATTTAAAGTACATCTTTTTAGGAGAGAATGAGACTTGGCCCGTCATAATTGCTAGTGATCTTGAGGAAGGGCAGGAGAAGAAATTGATTGAAGTTTTGAAGAGTCATAGGAAAGCTATAGGTTGGACAATAGATGATTTGAGAGGGATAAGTCCTTCAGTATGCACACATCGCATATACTTGGAAGAAAATGCTAAAAGTTCAATAGAAATGCAAAGAATGCTTAATCCTAACATGAAAGAAGTTGTTAAAAAGGAGATTGTCAAATGGTTAGATGCTGGATTCATTTATCCCATCTCTGATAGCCAGTGGGTTAGTCCAACTCAAGTTGTGCCGAAAAAGTCAGGACTAACTGTAATTCAAACTGAAAAGGGTGAGCTCATTCCCACTAGGCTGGCTACAGGATGGAGAGTGTGCATTGACTATCGCAAACTGAATGCGATGACCAAGAAAGACCATTTATTACAGGAGTTTGATCTGGAAATTCATGATAAGAAAGGGTCCAAGAATGTGGTAGCTGACCATTTGTCCAGAATAATTGCCCCGAACTCCATGCCTATTAGAGATGCTTTCCCGGATGAGCACATTTTAGCTATCTCCAATGTTTCATCTCCATGGTACGCACACATTGTGAATTACAAAGTCATTGGACGAGTACCTAGAAATTGGACCAAAAATGAAAGAGAGAGATTCTTTGCTAGGGACAAGTATTTTATTTGGGAGGATCCGGAGCTATTTTTCATAGGACCAGACCAAGTGATAAGAAGATGTGTCCCTGAGAGTGAGCATCAAAGTGTTATCAAGTTTTGCCATTCTCTTGCTTGTGGAGGACATTTTTCAAGAAAGAAGACCGCTGCTAAGGTCTTAGACTCTGGTTTCTACTGGCCCACATTGTTTAAGGATGCCCACCAATTTTGTAAGGCCTGTCCTAGATGTCAAACAATGGGAAATATTTCTAAAAAGGATATGATGCCTCTTAACCCCATTCTGGTTGTAGAAATTTTTGATGTATGGGGGATAGATTTTATGGGACCTTTTCCACCGTCCTTTGGATACACGTATATTTTAGTCGCTGTTGATTATGTGTCCAAATGGATAGAGGCCATCACCACAAAGACCAATGATCATAAGGTGGTTATCAAATTTGTTCAGAAAAACATCTTTTCTAGATTTGGGTGGCCCAAAGCAATCATTAGTGATGGAGGACCTCATTTCATTAACACTCAGTTTAGGACCCTCCTAAGAAAGTATGAGATCACCCATAAGCTGGCAACACCTTTCCATCCGCAAACCAGTGGCCAAGTGGAAGTATCAAACAGGGAGATTAAAAACATTCTTCAAAAGTCGGTTAGGCCTGATAGGAAAGACTGGTCAGAAAGGTTAGATGATGCATTGTGGGCCTACCGAACTGCTTTCAAAACTCCCATTAGAATGTCTCCTTACCGGCTTATTTTTGGAAAATCTTGTCATCTTCCGGTAGAACTTGAGCATAGAGCCTATTGGGCTATTAAACAGGTAAATCTTGATTTAGCCCAAGCTAGTCAACAAAGGACCCTACATCTGAATGAGCTAGAAGAGCTCAGAAATGAAGCTTATGAAAGTTCAAAGATATATAAAGCCAAGGCCAAAGCATTCCATGATAAACACATTCATAGAAAAACTTTTCAAGTGCATGATAAAGTCTGGCTATTTAATTCTAGGCTTCGTCCAGGAAAATTGAAGTCCCGATGGGATGGTCCTTACATTGTTGTCAAAGCTTACGACAATGGTGTTGTCATTATTCTTGACCCTAAAACTGGGCAATCATTCACTGTTAATGGGCAGAGGTTAAAGCATTTCTTTGAAAGCCCATCTTCCTTGAAAATTGATTCTACCAAGCTAGCTGAGCCAAATGAAGCCTAATGGCGTCCGGCTGAAGACGGTAAACTTAGCGCTTCTTGGGAGGCAACTCAAGTGTTAAGACTTCCTTTATCAAGTAATTCTCCGTCTTGTTTTTTTTTCATGTAAATAAGTAGGGGGGAGAGGTAGAATAAGCATGCATTCATAGTCCTCATCTTAACTAATGTTTCGTTTTCTTTCTTTATATTTAGCATGTGCAAATAAAAAGAAAATTTCTCAATGTTTCATCTTTGAATAAAAAAATGATTGGCATTGCAAAACATAGACTATGTGTATGATCTTTAACCATTAAAATTTTGTAGTTGTCACACTCCTTTGCAAACATCCATGTTAGGTAGCCTCTAGTAAATGATTACATGTACTTATTGTCTACCTTATGTAAGGATTTATGGCAAGAGGTTTTCATACACACACTACACAACCACTTAGACTAGCTGAACCCGAATGTAGCAAATTGTCAAGACTAGTAGGAGAGAGGTGATTGGTTTTCTCCCTTCCCCTTAAGTGAATTGTGAAGGAAGTGAAGACATGTGATCAAGGAACCTGACTGTCCATCCTTCCTTTAAGAGGAAAAGAAAAGAAAAGAAAAAGCAAAAGCAAAAGGAAAAATATATCCATGAAAAATGCCCCGGATCTGAGTAAAGTTGGACTCGCTACTCTTGAAAAGTGATGGGTTGTGCAGCATTATGGATGAAAAGAAAGAAAAATCCTGAGTGCACAAAGTGCAAATAAAGGGGCAAAGTCCTCAACTCAGAACAAAATAATCCTCAAGGAAGATGGGCAGGATGGAACTGAGAGAAACAACCCAATCTGACTGAGCAATGATCTTACTCCACAATTCTTTTCTTCTCCATCGAATCGATCTAATCTCAAATACTAGCTGAGACAGAGGAGCTTCAGAAGGGCTGATGTGAACTCTTAAGTGTGCTATCACTCGTGCACTAATTTCTTGTCATAAACCCTTACAAATAGGAAAGACATATCTCTACATTAATCTTTTACATGATGACTGTTTACCATGAGACATTGTATCTTCTAGTCCTACATTTGGAGTAAATTTCATTGCTAAGGGACTAGCAATGTTCAAGTAGGGGGGAGTGACAACATCATAATTTTTCGTGTTAAATTTCATATATCTAGTTAAATCTAGACATCTTTTGTCTATAAATAATGTGCGATTTGATTTTAATTTGTATTTCATCCATGAATAAATTTTTGAACATATTAGGTTAGAATACACATGATTAAATTTTCATTCAATAAGTAATCTCTTACAGATTGACAAATCAGGTTCATTTTGAAAAATAAAAATTTTATGTAAATAGATATTGTACATAAATAATGTTGTCGTAATAAATATTGTTGTAAATATCTTTTTAATAGTAAATAAATATAACTTTGTAAAATTTTAAATAACCTTTTACACTCCCAAACTCACACATTTCATTTAAAATCCGTTTCTTTCCCAACAGGGCGAAGGAAGCATCTGGAAGCAGATTTGGGGGCTTGCTTTGTGAAAGCTCTGGCTCGCGAAAGAAGCATCTGCAGGGTGTGAGCAGCTGTGTGAAGTTGCTGTGCTATGTGTGAAGGATGTGACTGGGGGCATGGCGGAGCCCTGAGGCTGAGGCATGCAGAGCAAGGGTGAGATGGTGCTGCAGAGATGGGCCCTGCACCGGGCTAGCCGTCCATGGCTGGGCAGTGCTGAGGCGGCCCAGTTGTGCGCTGGCGATGGAAGCTGGGAAGGCGGGCTGGCCTTGGTTCATGTGCGGCGCGCCCCAGGCAGTGCAGACCTGTGCCAGGCGGAGTGCTCTGGAGCTGGTTCGGGATGATGTGCGCGGCAGGGCTGGAAGCGGCTGGATTCAGTGCAACCTGGGCATGTAAAGCAGTGCTGAGGTGGCCAGCTGAGGTGGCCGAACTTGGGTGCTGGAGGCGTTGAGAGCTATGTGCGTGGCGCATCCAACTGTGAAGCGGCAGATCAGCTGGCGTGGCGGAGCTGGGAAGAGGTGAAGGCGGGAAGAAGGCCTGGAAGTAGAGCTGCGATGGTACCTATATAAGGACCCCAAGGTCCTCTTCTTCTAGGGGGCGGGGCGAGTAGAATTTTTTAGGATTTTAGTTCTTGCTATTTCTTCTGTATTTTTTTTTCTTTCGGTAGAGCAGGGAGGGAGATTGGTTAGGGTTTCGATTTCTAGGATTTTAGTTTATTCTTCTGTTCTTTCAGAATTCAGGAGTTGGGGTTTAGAATTTTTGGGAATTGAGTGTTTTCTTGTTCTGGTTTGATTGGAGGGGAGTTTTAATTTCTTGTTCATCTAAAATAGTTCAGATTTTTATTTCTGCTGTGGAAGATCCAATGAAAATTTTTCATTATTTCTGAATTTAGAGTTTGATCCAATGAGATTGTTCTTCCATTTATTCTATGTTTAGAATATGTTGTTTCTTCCCCTCTTCTGGAGATTGGGGGGGGGGGGTAGGGGGGTTGTGCCGAGATAGATGTAGGGGCTACTGGGATTGCCATTTCTTTATTTTCTTCTGAGCACATTGTTGAGATCGACAGCTCTTTATCTTCTTCTGTGGAATCTAATTTTGTCATTTCGTCTATGTGGATTTTTTTTTTGTGCATGCTAAAGAGTTAGATCCAGTGTTCTCCATTTCTTCTGTGTTATGTGAAGACAACCAGGAGATCTACTGCAGCAGGGGGATTCTTCTTGTATTCTGCATCTGAAGAATCCCGGGGTTGTGTACTCCAGGAGATGGCAATTGGGTTGTTGGAAGGGATTAAGCATCTAGTTCGGCTGCTGTGTGAGAGATCAAGGGGTTGGTTCAAGTTTTTGAGTTTTTTCTTCATCCCTTCCTATTGTTCTGCATCTTTTCTGGTTCGGTATTTTTAGGGGGTTTGGAGAGTTCTAATTTCAGATCGTTGGGCTACTGGTAGGTTTGGTTGTGGGAGATAATGAGATCGACCCAGTGTGTTGTAGGATATAGTAATCGTAAAATTTAGTTCATGTTAGTCTCCATGCAAATCTTTAATTGAGTTCTTTAATTTCTTTCCGGTCTCACTTTGATCCATGTTCTTCAGTAATTGCAATAGAAATCTGATTTAGCAACTTTAAATTTCTGTTACTTATTTTCTATCCGAATCTTGAGCTGTGAGAATAGTGATCCGGTGTTTGTGGAGAGTTATGACTATTCATCCCCTGAGCTATAGGGGTACATTGCTTTGATAATGTTCTTTTAAAATTTCTTGCTCTGTCATCTTTTCATTTCTTTGAATTTTAAATCATTTCAGAATTAGAGTTGCATCGTTGTGTAATCTTAGTTTAATTTCTATTTCAGATTTTTGTCTACTTGTTTGATCCCTCAATTGTGAGGGTACATTGATATCAATTCTCTTTTCATTTCAATTCCACTTGTTCTTTCATTAAGTTTGATTTGTCAAGATTGTGAGGGATTTGATCGGTGTTGTTCACATATTCACTTTTAATGCATTGTCGATAGGGATTTCAAGTCAAAGTAGTTTAATTCAATTTCTATTCAGCCTCTCCATGGATATGACTTGTTCTCACCACTGTATGAGTTCATCTTTGCAATTTTATTCTTGTGAGATAGTTTAGAGAATGTGAGCATATTGACTTGTGCACGGAACTCTGGACAACGAAAGTACATAGTCAACAATGACGCGCGCCTTCAACCTTCATTGTGACTTTGGGCTGCCATGGATCTTTACTCTTCAGATCGTTGGATCTTCTTCTTTATCGAAGAGACTCGCTCTGATACCACTTGTTGCCTCAGTTGACGAGCCCAGAGGGGGGGTGAATGGGTCTTTAAAAAATTTATTTAGCTAATACCTGTACTTAAAACATGCATACAAAAATATTCTTCGATGAAGGTTAGTGAAGGTTATTGTAAACAACAAACACACAAAGATCAATCACACAACGCAAGGAATTATCCTGGTTCGGACCTCCTCTCCTTAGGAGTCCTACGTCCAGTCCCTGAGCAACAACTCAGGATTTCACTATCTAGGGTACAGTCCCCCTATGGACACTACAGCACCCAGCTCAACTGGTCTTCTCTTCTCAGCCTGAAGAGGAACAACACCCTGGATACCCCACCAGGTCTTCCTTCACACCAGAAGGGCACACACATACCCTGGATACCACCAGGTCTTCCTTCACACACGAAGGGAACAAGGCACAAAATGAAATGAAGGGGTGCCCCTAGATCAAGCTAATAGAACAAGTGCTTGACTCGAAGCAAGAACCAAGAAAAACAAGATGTGCAGGACAATGTCTTCTTAGTACAAAGGCTCTTTATCACAGAATCTACACAGAACGCAGAGAGCAAAGAGCTGAAGCTAATAGGAGTGAGGCTAGGCTCTTTTTTGGAGAACTCGCAGAGAACTTGAACACAGTTGCTTGGAAGCGATGTCTCTAAAAATTATTTTCTCTGGAGTTTCACTCTTGCTTATATATATATATCTTGTTTTGAAATTTGAACGTTGAGAAGACCGTTGTCTCTACGCTTTGTTTACGTTAGACTGCTTGACACTTGGAAGCTTCCAGTCAACAGTCTTTTATCCATTTGTGCATGCAAAGAGATAGGATCTTCTGAACTGTCCTTTGGCTTCTACAAGGTCCAACGTTGTATGACAAATGTTGTCAAAGACCTGCATATATTAAATGCTAAACAGTAGACAGCTAGGCTGTCTCTTGTTGTCAGTCATCGTTGGTGTGAGTATTCACCAAAATAGTAATGCTATTTTGCTGTTCTAAAGGATGCATAAGGAGTAGACACGATAATAGATGATATCGTCTGTATGCATGCAGAGATACGTTCAGTCTTCATTAAATGCACAGATGTCAGAAAGATATGTGCGAAGACTTTGACTATTCAACGCTGTTAAATATCAAGTCGTTATAAACATAAAATCGATGCATTCATGACTTATGAAATCGTTATGCACTAACGGCCAAATCGTTGTAACTTAGCATCAAATCGTTATGTTTCTACAAAAGAATCGTTATGATCAAGACGATATAATCAAATCGTTATGAGTTACAAGAAAGTCGTTGTGATCAATAAAGAAATCGTTGTAGAAGGCAAATCGTTGTGTTCATTAAGGAAATCGTTATGAACACTTAAGAAATCGTTGCGCAAAGTAAATCGTTATGATTACTAAAGAAGTCGATGCGCGAAGTAAATCGTTATGACGACTTAAGAAATCGTTGCGATGAGCAAATCGTTACGACGACTTAAGAAATCGTTGCGATGAGCAAATCGTTATGATGACTTAAGGAATCGTTGCGATGAACAAATCGTTACGATGACTAAAAGAATCGTTGCGATGAGCAAATCGTTACGATGACTAAATGAATCGTTGCGATGAACAAATCGTTACGGGAACGATGTCTGTTTAAATCTAAACGATGTTTCAGGTTTATGAGGAAATCGTTAAGGCACTTATGAAATCTTTACAGTTCTACTGAAATCGTTGTAGCATAAGGAAATTCGATGTGGACTTAGAGAAATTTCATGCTGAACTTAATATTGCTTCAGAAAGGTAATACTTACCAAATTGGCTTGATTTTCATGTAGTATTTCCTGTGCTCAAGACTTATGGAATATGTGTTAGTAATCTTTGACATGGTTTTGTTAATCACCAAAATAAATATATAATTAATTAAAATTACATGGGGACATACTGATCATCATTAGTTAGCAATCCTGTTACCCATATGTTTAGAGGCTTGCCAGTGAAGCTAGTAGCTTAAGCAATGCTTTGCCTGTGTGGCTTACAGCTTAGGCGACCAGCTGTTGAGGTGGTGTGCCTGTGAGGCTTGTGGCCTAGGCTTTACAGTTATTGAGTGGACTAATGGTGCTGTTGTCTCTTCGTCTTTCCGAGATTTGCAGCAACTGAGTTAATTATGTTTAGTATTGTTAATTATGCTTTGTTGTGAGCATGATATGGTTTGGTTACTGGTGTTGCCAGTGAGACCCGTTGGGGTTGAGGTTTTCTTGCGTTGTGTGTGGTTTTGGGTGGTTCCCTACTGAGCCAGTGACTTGTTGAGGCTCACTCCCTTACAGTCCTTTTTAGGGTTTACCGTTGGTGTCGCTTGAGGAGGTGTTGTGACAGACTTGTACCACCATCAGTAGTGTTAGTAGAGTTGTGTGAGCTTGTACTCCATCGGGGTATGCCCTAAGTAGTTGTACTCTTTTTAATTTGGGCATGTAATAATGTGATGAGACAGTTGTAAATTGTATATGCAGATATGAGCACATATCTTTTCTGGTGTCTCTTACTGTTGTGGTTTATCTTTTATATTCTTCCTGGACACGTGTACGAGCCATCCCTTGCGAGACTTCGGTCCATTCGCGGGAGACGAATCTGGATATGGACCCTTATTGGGTATAAATATCCAGGGCCGTTACATGATATGCTCACGAGGTCTTCATCAATGTTGTTCTATTCTTCTTCTGCTTCGTCCTCGAAGTGAAATCACCTCAATTGGTGGTCTATGCCCAAAGTTATAACAGATTATTCTTTACATTCTCTCTCATATCATGATCTACATATACATGATTATCATGCCTTCCACATCTCAAATGAGGGCATATCTCTTCGAGACTTCTTCATGAAAGTTGTTCTCCATGACTTCTTCTATGAGCTCCAACTAGAATCACATCAAATGAAGGTATGTGCTTAAAGATACAGTGAATTATTCTTGACATTCTCTCTCATATCGCGATCTAAATTAGCAGTAAGTGCGGCCTCTCTACAGCCTGAACGAGGGTGATCCAGTCATTGGACTCTTCATGAAAGTTGTTCATGATATGCCCAATGTATTCCATTAGATCAACACCAAGAATCTGAAAATAGAAACAAAACTGTACCGCCTTAAAACTTATAATAAAATATTAATATGACACAAAAAATTAAAAGAGATAGTAAATTATACGTAAGACATGATCACTTATATAAAACATAATTATCTTTAATTTTAGAATATTTTTATATTATTAATATAATTTTAGCACTATCTTTGATTGTGTGCATTTCAACGGGACGACATTCGGTTCCAAAAATAAAGTCAAACATGAAGTAATCATAATTACTAGAAAAATATATTGATTATAAAAATATAAAATATCAAGAATTATTGATGCATATATGTTGAGATTAAGTTGACCTAGTGATTTTTGAGACAAATTTTACTTGACAAAAAATTAATTTAAAAATTAAACTATAATTACTATAATTTGTATCATCCCTTAATTAGCTTAAGTTTGAAATTTCATCTTAATTAGACACCATTTAGACTCTTTAAGTACACACAGAATTTGTCGTGGTATGACGAACCTTATGTGTACTTCAAGAGAACAACATTTGGTTCTAAAAATAAAATCAAATCTGAAGTCATTATAATTACTAGAAAAATATATTGATTCTAAAAATATAAATATAAGAAGTTATTGATGCATAGATGTTGAGATTAAATTGACTTAATGATTTTTGAGATAATTTTTATTTGACAAAATTAATTTAAAAAATTAAATTAAATTTATTATAATTTGTATCATCTATTAATTACCTTATGTTTAAAATTTAATCTCAATTAGATATCATTTAGATCTTTTAGATGTTGAGATTAAATCGATCTAATAATTTTGAGATGATTTTTATTTGACAAAAAATTAATTTAAAAAATTAAAATAAATTATTATAATTTATATCATCACTTAATTAATTTATGTATAAAATTTTATCTTAATTAAATATAATTTAGACCACTTAAATATATCGAATGTGAGAGGAAAAAAAAATCGACTTATCACGGACCGGACTGTACCGGCACCGCGACGTGCCGCTGCGACGTGCCCGAGTCACCACTATGGGGCAAGGTTTGCCGTACCGATCGGATCGATCGTACCGTATTTTTCGTGGTACGGTACGTATCGAACCGTACTGTACCGTTGAGATACGGTGGAAAATTGGCATGCTGTGTTGAAACTCATTCTGTACCTTGTAAACCCATTCAAATAATGTTCATTTGTATTGAAATTTTAGCTTTAAGCTAATGTAATAGTTTTACAAATTATGGTGATTTTAGTTTAATTTTTAGAATTTATTTTACACTGGGTAAAAAATCACCCGAAAAATAGTTGCATCGGCTTAATATCGAAATCCGTACGTCAACAATTCCGGATATTTACATTTCTGATATCACTATATTTTTCTGAAAATTATGGTGTTCTCAAAATTATTTTCGTTACAGTTTTTTGATGTCGTCTTATCGGAGCGCGCACTTCTGAGTATGGTATTGGGCTATCATTTATTAATGCTAATTAATCCTAGATATTAATAAAATTACTATAATTTGTATCATCTCTTAATTAGTTTATGTTTGAAATTTTATCTCAATTAGACACTAATTAGACCACTTAAGTGCAGACAGAGTTTGTCGCAGTACGACGAACTCTTTGTGCGCGTACTTCAACGGGACGACATTTGGTTTCGAAAATAAAGTCAAATATGAAGTCATCATAATTACTAGAAAAATATACTGATTATAAAAATATAAATATCATAAGTTATTGATGCATAGATGTAGAGATTAGATCGACCTAATGATTTTTGGGACAATTTTTACTTGACAAAAAATTAAACTAAAATTATTACAATTTGTATCACATATTAATTAGCTTATGTTTGAAATTTCATCTCAATTAGACACCATTAGATCCTTTAAATGTTGAGATTAAGTCGATTTACTAATTTTTGAGATAATTTTTACTTGATAAAAAATAATTAAAAAAGTTAAACTAAAATTACTATAATTTATATCATCTCTTAATTAATTTATGCTTAAATTTTCATCTTAATTGAACATCATTTACATCACTTTAATATACCTAATATAAAAAAATTATGAAAAAAAAACCCGGGTCACCCATTGGGGTGACTCGATCGTGCCCCGGACACGGTACGGTACGCCCGTGCCGCCCCGATTTGGGCGGCACGGGCGAACCATGCTATGGGGTGACCGGACCGTGCCAAACCGCACTGTACTCACCGAAGGGACTCATTCCTAACTTTTTCTACCTTTGCGCCTCTGCGCTTCAGCCTTCCAACAGGTCCTTCCAGCCCCTCTCTCTCTCTTCTTCGGCTTGGTGCGGCTGTGACGGCAGCTCCGCCGGTGAGCTCAGTTCTTCTACCTCCGAGGAGAAGAAAAGAGTATCGGGTAAGATGCTCGGCTCCCTCCCAATCTGTTGCTGCTGCTACTAATAGCACTTCTTGGTTGATCTGATCGGGTGCTCCCGGATACTTACCGGATGCAACAGCGATCTCGCAGATGTTGTCTTAGAAGTCATCATTTTGTTGTTGTTTATCTGATCCACGGAAATGGGGTCTTTTTCTATCCACCTCTCTCATTTTCCCCTAGAAGACCCCCTCTTCTAGTTTACTGGATTTCGTTGGTTTTCCGTGGTGATCTGTCACCTCCGCAAGGAGAGTATACTAGTGACTAGCGGTAGATGTATTGGTAGGCGTATGATAGTTTAACATCCATGTCATTTTTCAGTTATCATTGTATTTTAAGCCGGTTGCTTTCGGTTGCCGGTTTTTGTTCCAGATTCACTTTGGTTATCCAGTCAACTGGATTTAGTGGCATCCTAATTTGGATTTCTCCTCTTTTAACGCCGTTTCGTTTCTTTTCTTGGGGGCTCTTGAGAGCTTTTGTTTTGTGAGCTATGAGCTTTGCCAGCTAATAGGCATCCGCAATGCTGCTTCTGGACGTAAATTTATCCCGTGAAATTAATATGCATGATTAATTTCAGATAAAAGCAAAAGGATGTGCTAATCTTTCATGGTTTTTACATGGAGAAAGAATTGTCCTAATTTGCGGGTGGTTATGTTTGCCCATTTTTGGCCTAGAGAGTATCTGCGATGGTCACAACACTTTTTTGGGCGTCCATACATCCTTTTCTGTTGTGGTTTTCTATTTAAACATAAGCTATTTGTTGTCTCTGAATCCAATATCAGAAAATGGGATGCTAAAAGCATATCCAAAATTTCATTTTGATGAATGTATTTCATGTTTACTCCAGGCATGTATAAGAATCAGCTGCAAGAACTAGCTCAAAGGAGCTGTTTCAACTTACCATCTTATGCTTGTATTCGAGAAGGACCGGATCATGCCCCAAGATTCAAGGCAACTGTTACTTTCAACGGGGAGCTTTTTGAGAGTCCAAACTTCTACACCACCCTGAGGCAGGCAGAACATGCTGCAGCTGAGGTCGCTCTCAACACACTTTCTAAACGCAGCCCTTCTAAGTCACTGGCTGCAAAAGTTCTGGTATTATAACATGGCACTATTCTTCATCTTCGTTTTGCATATGTTTTTTCTTGTTGCTGTTTATTGCTATGCTTATTTGTCTGAATTATCTTCTTATGATATTCTTTTTTGCTCCCCTAACATGGTGAAGGAATCAAATCTTGATCAGGTCTGCAGTACTATGTCTGTGCCCATCAGACATGGGTGCACGCTAGTGGGCCACACACATGCAGTGCTGCATATCTGTTCCAGACTCTGAAAAGACCCTTTTTTTCTGTTGGATCCATCAGAAGTGTTTCAAAATAATTGGAGTTAACTTATTATTGATATAAAGTAAGCATTAAGTCAGTGGAAAATATGATAACCTTTCTTTTAGGGCCATGCTTTGAACATTGAATTCACGAACTAGGATATAAAGTTTTTCCTATTTGTCCTTATGCAGGCATGTGAGTTTCCTGTGATTTACAACTATTATGTAGTGCAATCTATTACATGTGCATGGTATTATACATAATTTTTTTAATAGGAAAAAAATTGGTTTTCATTTCTCGTGTGTTTGGCCTGGAAGAGGGGGGACCTATCAAGTATCTGCCTTGGATCATGTCTTCTTCTCCTAGGTGTTGAGTCATCAACCTGTCAGTCAAGTCACTTACTTTCACTTGGCTTACACTTTAGCATAGTTGTCAAGGCGTCCGTCTATGCGCCGCTTAGGCAGCAAGGCGGGTTCAAAGCCTCACCTTGCCGGGCCGCCTAATTGGGTCAAAAGGCGGCCCAAGGCACCGCCTAGGCGCAGTAAGCTGCCCAAGGCGTCCGCTTTGGAGCCTTGGGTCCATTTACCTGAACCAAAACCGGATAGGATCCACTATTAGTGGATCCGGTTATAGAATCTTGTAGACACACACACACACGCACACACACACTGTGGCTGCCCCCCTCTCTCTCTCTCACACACACACACACACACATGCACACACTCAGTCCCCCTCCCTCCTCTCTCTGACTCTCTCTCTCACACACACAATCATCTCTCTCTCTCTCTCTCACAGTCCTATCCTGTCTCTATCTATATCTCACACACTGTGATGTTGTATTATACATGTCACAACTCTTATTTGTAGATTTTAGAAGAACAAATGAACAAACTTTAGGTTAGTACTTACATTTTATATTTTTATTTATTTAAGCAATTTTTCTTTCATATGTTTAATTTTGGTGCACTATTGTAATGACAATTTTATATAATTATTTCAATGTTTCCCTCTTCAATTTTTTGTGATTTGTTGATTCAATAATATCTGTCACATTATGATCTTTTTAATTTAGTTTTTATGAGTATCATATATTTTTAGAGAAATAAATATTATATAGGGGGACACTCTTGAAATAGCCCAGATTAGACGTCATCTTTGGTGCTTAAGCGCTTAGGTACACATGGAGCCCAAGCACTCCTTAGTCGCCTTGACAACTATGTACTTTAGTACATGTTCCTGGCCTATGCTTCTGAAATTTAAATGTATTTGGAAATGTTTGTTATCTATATTGCATGCATGTTCGAAATGTATTTATGTTGAAAATACTGTATTTTTTTCTAGCACAATAAATGAGTAGGGGCAAGAAGGGAAAGGTGATGTCTAAATCTCATGGAGGGTTCATTGCCATTCATGGCAATAAAAATAGTGTCATCTACTGCAGAACGACATGATTCAATCTCTAATCTTTGATCTACGTTGTTAATTATTCTCTATTATAAGGTAAGCTACTTATGGGTTGTTGAACCCGAAAAAAAAAATTTCCCTCATGAGTTGTATTACCTTAGAAACACTTATTTTAGATATTTAGAGCAAGTGTATGGGGAGGAAAATATTTGTCCGGTGTGCCGGATAAAAATAACCCTCAAATCTATTTATTCAGAATTTTCAGGATGAATGAATGAAAGAAATATATTTATTCTGAATTTCGGAATAAATTAACAGCAGAAAAAGAAATATTTCTGTAGATCTTGGAATTTTGAAGAAAAGTCATTCCGGGTTGAGCCGGAGCAGAAACCAATTAATCCCCAATGTTTTCGGAGTAAAAATTTCTCCAGGTGAACAATTTTTAATGCCTCAGAATGTCCCGATGGAAGTCGTCCTATGTGGCGTGCATATCGAATATGTGTAAGGGCTTGTCCAATACCCATGTCAACGAGAAAACAGCGTGAAAGAGGCACGGATCCTTGCATAACAAACGAATGAAAAAATTCCCACCCTCAGGACAAGCCACGTGGTGAAAATGACATGTGGAGTTTAATTTATAGAAAAAAAGGGAGCTTGGGAGGGGTTTTGCCTATAAATAGGCCCCCATATGCCCATTCTTGGGGAGTGTTGGGGTCTTGACAATTTTTCATGTCAACAGGCAGGTAATAGGCTGAGGCTGGATGTGTAATGAACTGGGGTACTAGGAGAGGAAGGTGGGATTAGGCAGTAAAAGGTGCCAAAAGCGACTGTCTTGGCAGACCAGATTATTCCCATGATCGCTTAGGTGACCTAGACCCAGGCATGGTGACATGGAAGTGTCTTGCCTCTTTGCCTGGGCAGTTACCTTGATGCCTGTTGAACCCGGAAAAAATGCCGGGGTTCGAACAAAGGCCGGGCAATAAATTCGCCCGGAAAAGTGCAGAGTTTCGGGAAAAATCCTTGGACTCGTTTACTTCGAACACCTGAGATAAACGGGTTCGAATATGTTTATTCTGATTTAATTTGGGATAATGTTTTAATTGTGATAATTGACAACGCGGCAGGCTGAGATATATACCCTCTGCCGGTCAAGGTCAATATCAGTCCAAGTCCGACGTAATATACGCGTCGTGCATGGGTCCGGGCAGATAAAACAACCCGACATTTGAAGATGCAAACAAACAGGGCTTCGAACGGCTCCAAACGGACTTCAAACGGCGGCTGACGGGCAAAAAGAGAACCCTGGGGGTATGGGCCAGCCAATCACCCCTCCAAGGGGGTGTTTTGACGCTCAGTCACCCCCCACGGGGTGGTTCTTGCGCCGGTGTTTGTGCACATAACCACCTCGCGAGGTGGTTCTGCTGCGCAGAACAGGGGTGTTTGGGTGCCGGAACCTCCCCACGGGAGGGTTCTGGGGGGGGGGTCTGGCATCGGACACCACCCACAGGGGTGTTCATGCGCGGAACACCCCCCGTGGGGGTGTTTCTTGTGCAGTTGCGCTGAGTTGCTGTCATGAAGAAAAGAGGCTGGAACTTGGAGAGAAGGAACTTGAGGCTTGGACTTGAGACCTTGCATGCGAAGGGGAGAAGAGAGAGAGAAGTACCTCTTGTGTTGTTCTCCGTACGTTGGCTGTGGACCGTTCTCTGCCCGTACTCTAGTGGTGAAAGACCGTTGGGGAAAAGAAAGCACTGCACTGCAGGTCTATATATTGGCCATGCATCTTTTGTAAAAAAAATCCTTCCGTGTTTTAAAATAACACACGTGTGAAGACATGATGTTGTCTTTGTAAACGCTTAATGGTGGCACATACACCCCATTAAGGATATAAATACAAATGTGACAAAAAATATATGGAGGACAATTGTGGATGTCTAAAATACCGTTTATAACCGCTTAATTTCGGCAAAGTCTTTTAACAAACGTATCGTATCAAAGGTCTTCAAGTTTTCACTCGATGTAAATGAAACATTGACTCCGGTCGGTGGGGAATGGTCCAGCACATGATCACTCCAATCGCCTGATAAAACAGACGTGTGCGGAATATATACATATAAATGTCCGAGGGCTTGGGGCCTATAACCCTATGCACCTTGTAAATATCAAAATTTTCTGTTTTTTTAAACAGTCTAGCACGCCCATGCATAGATGCACATGCACACGTGTTTTTATCTATATATATATATACCCACACACGCGTGTGTATATGTATACCGAAATTGTCGCCAAGATGGCCAGGCGAAAATTTAAAATCTTTCCGTGTTCCCACAATGCCATAAACCTAAGAATATGTGGGGGGGGATACAATTTCCAATTTATTGACATTTATGTACATAGTCTTCATAATAACTATTTATAGAATTGAGTGTTTCATGATGGAGCAGCAAGTTCTGAGGCTACAGTGCTACCAAACTTATAGGAACCCTGTTGGTTGCCCACAGCTTATTTATCTATGGTCCAGAAATCCTCCTCTAGTTTGAACAATTGTTCATTAAGTTCATTGAATGATTTAAGAATTCATGGAAGCTTATTTTCTTAGACATGTTTCCTTAGCTGGCATGTTTTTCTGATGGCCAAAAAGTTACTAGGAGGTCAGTAAGAGAATGTTTTCTTGCTTGTGTGGACTTTTAGTCTCATATTGACATGTTCTTCCTGTGGTTAGTTGAACTGGTATTGAAGCAATAGTGTCATATCGCAGGATGATACTGGTGTATACAAGAATTTACTTCAAGAGACTGCACACAGGGCTGGCTTAAATTTGCCTGTTTATACAACTGTTCGATCTGGTCCCAGTCATACTCCTGTTTTTTCATGTACAGTTGAGCTTGCGGGCATGAGCTTTACAGGGGATCCAGCCAAGACAAAGAAGCAAGCTCAGAAAAATGCAGCAATGGCTGCTTGGTCTGCATTGAAGCAATGTATGTCTTCCTTCTGTTATTGTTTTTTGACCTTTAAATTGCATTCTTATATGCTTTTGTAACAAAAAGATTGGGAACATTTGAGAATAAAAGCAATTTCCATGAGATGTTTAAAGGAGCATGGAACTTTGCATCTTCCTTGAGGAATTCTAGGCTAGTGGTTTCCTCATGCATTCAAGAAGTTATTGTATGCAAAAGTAGGTTGGGGGTTTGATTGTCTTGAATGTCTGATGAAGAGAATTCTTCCAATTCAAGAGTTTGATTGTTTTGATGTCTGAGGAATAGAATCCTTCCAAGTCATAACATAGATATCTTCCAAGATGCTTTTTTCCTCATCTCTGTTTCTTTCACTTGTGGAGCACCCTTCTACATAGTCTCTCATTGTTCTGTTTTCTCCTTCGCTAGCCTTTCTAAAGGGAATGCGTGCCATTAGTTTGTTGTTTGGCAGGTTGCTTGAAAGCCATGTTGCTATTTTGTTATCTTTTCTGTGTCTGAGTGTTTGTAATGCATAGATTTTGGAAGCTTTACTCACCAATTATCCTTCACTTTTGAACAATGTCTGCAGCATGATGCAAATTGAGTGCAAATTGTGTTACATGTATTGAAGCTTGTTTTGAGCAGGATAATCATTTAGGTCTAGGAATGCAGTACTGAAACTTCGTGTTGCCTCAGAAGGTCAAAGAGGAGAGATTTTGCAGACAACTGGTGAGATTGAGAATAGTGGTCAGAGATAATGATAATCTTGTACTTTGTAGGGAAATGTTGGATATTTCATTCATGATACCCCTTTTTTTTTGTAAGTGATACCAGAGATGTATTGATGGATGTAATGTTTTACAAGTTGGAATTCATGCATCCACAAGGATAGATGCTATGAACCCAGAAAAGTAGAGTAGACAAAGCCTCAAGAAAAGAAATACAATCAGGAACGAAAACATATATTGCTGAAGATCTGCTTGTTATACAGAATTTCCTGAGAATTCTAACTAATCTTCCTGATTTCCTGCTGCCAGTTTCATATGCCTGCACGCAACAATGAATATCTGCAAAATATGGAGAAGAAGCTGCATCTGACTCCTTTTATGCTCTTCAAAAATTCTTACACTCCTCTCTTCTAGATCCACCAAATTGATATTTGAATGCTATTATAGGCAATCATTTTTGCTAATCCTGTTTTATGGAAGCTCATGGCAATGTCAGCTACCTCATCTTGCAAGGGGGCTTTTTGGGGGGGGGGGGGCGATGAATATCAAGCTTATGAAGTAGTTGAGAGTCTTGAGACCAAATCCAATTGCTGTAAGGACATTGGAAGCGATGGTGTTGGATGCTTTCACAGTCGACATAGTAAGGAGTACAAATGTTTGGACCTTGAACCCCATGTTTCTGCATAATGTCAAAGGTTGAAATTTTGCCCAAGATTACTTGCCACATGTGCAGCGAATGTTTTATTGGCATGCTGGCCTTTTCCAAACAATGCTCATTGCACCTTTGGGTATACTGCCCTTCTTTGGTCATAGATGCTTCTGGATAAAATTACCCATTATCATGTCTCCAAACAATTCTCTCCCGTGCTCCATGGTGAATACGATGAAACATCCTTCCTAGAGTTCTACCATACCTGGTGAAGTGGTTTGTAGCAATGCCCAGCATCCATTATAAATAATAGCACTAACCTTGGTACTCTGAGATGTACCAAGTAAGACTCTAACTTGATCAGATGAAGGCTACAGTAGATAGCATAAGAACTGAGTACAATTGGATGAGTTCCATTTCCTAGCTTTAGAAAGGAACCTCATGTGCCAAGAAGCCATTCTTCCTTGTTTTTTTGTGAGAGTGGGATGACAGTGGCTTCTACTGATTGAGTTATCGAACAAGGGTAGCCCAAGACAAGTAACTGGAGTGCACTTCCTGCACATGAAGAGCTGAATGTATCTGTGTGCTTATGCAGGATCTTGGCTTGAACAAAGACCCTACTTTTGCAACATTAAGCTGAAGACCAGTAAGTGAGATGACATTCCTCCAAAATAGCATAAAACCCTCAGCTGTTGGAATGTGAGGCTACACGAATACCATCAGATGACCAGCAAAAATTAGGTGGGAGACAGTTGTGTCTCTAAAGGATGGGACCTTCAGTCACCACCATAGACCATCTTCTCAATCAAGAGGGATAGCCCTTCCATTTTATAATAAACCTAATACTAATGAGGACACAATTGGCACATTTACATGTGCCAATAGTTACCTATGATGAAAAACCGTTTTTGGTCTTGGGGAGAAAAAGCACCAGGGCTGATGGATTTCCTGTGTTCTTTTACAGAAGCTTTTGAAATTTGTGAAGGCTGGTATGCTGGGTTCTATCAAGGGGCATGTTATTGAGGGGTAAGTGGTAAGTCAAGTAATCAGTGTTTTTTGGTTTTATTGCCCTATAAAGGGATGACAGTGGCTTCTACTGATTGAGTTATCGAACTAGGGTAGCCCAAGACAAGTAACTGGAGTGCACTTCCTGCACATGAAGATCTGAATGTATCTGTGCGCTTATGTAGGATCTTGGCTTGAACAAAGACCCTACTTTTGCAACATTAAGCTGAAGACCAGTAAGTGAGATGACATTCCTCCAAAATAGCATAGAAACCCTCAGCTGTTGGAATGTGAGGCTCCAGGAATACCATCAGATGACCAGCAAAAATTAGGTGGGAGACAGTTGTGTCTCTAAAGGATGGGACCTTCAGTCACCACCATAGACCATCTTCTCAATCAAGAGGGATAGCCCTTCCATTTTATAATAAACCTAATACTAATGAGGACACAATTGGCACATTTACATGTGCCAATAGTTACCTATGATGAAAAACTGTTTTTGGTTTTGGGGAGAAAAAGCACCAGGGCTGATGGATTTCCTGTGTTCTTTTACAGAAGCTTTTGAAATTTGTGAAGGCTGGTATACTGGGTTCTATCAAGGGGCATGTTATTGAGGGGTAAGTGGTAAGTCAAGTAATCAGTGTTTTTTGGTTTTATTGCCCTATAAAGAGGTTGCTCTGTGGCTTAAAGGCTTTGGGTCAAGTAGCTTGTTAAACTGCTCTAATAGGAATATGACAAAGGTCATTGCTACAAGATCTGAAAAGATTTTTTGCCATATGATTGAAGACAATTGATGTGCTCTTATGCATAGGAGAAAGGTGAAGGATGGTTTATTTACTGGCTCATTGTGTTCCCTTCTTTGTGAAGAAGGAAACGCTTCCAGGATTTGTATGTACACTTGATTTAACAAAGGCATTTGATAAGCTGAATTGGAATTGTTCATGGAACATTCTGCATAAGCATAAATTCCCAACGAAGAACTGTTAAGGTAGTGCAAACCTTAAGTAATTACAGATGGGAACATTTTTGACTATTTTTCTTCTTTTCCAGGATTGAGGGTTGGGAACGAGTGTCATTTGTGTTAATACCAATATCAGTAGGATATCCAAGATAGCTGAATTGCAGGGTTTGGTTTGGTCACACAGTATCCAGATCTTCAGGCATCAGTTGGTATCTTGGTATCATCTGATCTCAGTATGTTGATACTCTCTTCTTCATCAATATCTGCATAGAACAGATAAGAAATTTGATATTCGCTTTGAAGAGTTTTGACACTTGCTATGCCTTATGGTTTACTGTGATACAAAGTTCCATTATTGGTTTGAATATTTAAGAAGAGCTATTCAAGTATGTGCTGTTATGGGTTGCCAAGGGGTGAAGTTATCAACTATATATTTGGGTATGCAATTAAATTGAAAGAATCCTAAATGTTTTGATTGATAGCCTTTTGTTCAACAATTGCAGAAAGCTGAGCAGATTGGAAAACAAGAGTTGCATGGAAGGATTACTTTATGAAACTCTGTTTTGTCCTTGAACTCAGCACTGAATGACTGTTTTCTTTTGATGTCTCATGCAATGAGACAGAGTAACCATTATGAGAGGATTTTTTGTCTGCTTCAATTATAATTCTTGAGGGATTCCTTTAGTGAAGTGGGAGTTTGTATGTAAATTGAAGAAGAAAAGCATGGTTTGCCAAATTGGTCTGAATTGACTGTCTCATTACATATGAGGGGGTTTCCAATATGATACTAAATCGGACCACGTGGGACCGTGTTGGTTTCATGCAAAAAGAAAAATAAAACTACAGTTGGTGCAATCAACCATATCTGACCACATCAGACTGGGCCGGTGTATCATACTGTATCAAGCTAGATCTGGTATGCTGCATATCAGTGATACGGACAACCTTGATCTAAAGTCATTCAGTTTAGCATTACTTGGAAAAATGGTTATAGGAATTATGAGAACAGGTGTCAGGGACACCAGAGGATGAGCCTGTTTTGATCCCCTGTTGTCTTGCTGGAAGAGTAGAGCCGATGTGGCCGGGAGTGGACCTTGAAACCTAGCCAGAGCTGAGCTGCCTTTATCCTCTTTATTTTTTTATTGATGTATTTTCCTTTTTTAGTGGCATAATCAAGTATGCCCACATATATTTTTGGCATTTTGTTCCTCTTTCATCTGGTTCATTTGTCATTCAGGTAAGGATTCTTGGACCAAAACATTCATCTGTTGTTTTTGTCCCCTCTGTAAAAAGGGTATTCCCTTTGTCTCTTTGAGAAGGAATGAACACAACAAAAAGTGTTTGCCCTATCTTCCTGTCTCCTGTGTGGAGAGCCCATGACTGCTACATCCTATGAGTGGGAGCCCATGAGGGGAGGTTTGTGAGGCCCCAGGCGCTGCTGCCTCTGTTGCCTCAATTCTCGTGCCCAAACCTCCATTGGATACCCTACTTGAAAGCTGACTTCCTCTTCTTCCCTTCTATTTGTTTTTTCTTCATCCATTCTTCTTTGTTTTGCTTAAACCTCATCTCTTGCCTGCTAGATGATGACCATTGCAGAGTATTTATTGCTCTTCTGCTCTGCTTGTCACCTTCAGCCAACACCACTGCCCCTTTGCTCGGCAACCATTGCAGAGCATTTATTCCTCCCGTGCTCTGGTTGTCACCTTCAGCCAACACCGCTGCCCCTTTGCTTGGCTTGTTTCCACTTATTTTTCTAGATGTCCATCTTTATCCCTTTGTTATTCACCTCTTTCTTTCTTTCCCTTTCCTGTTTGGGTCTTTTCCCACCTACATAGCTGGTTTCCTGGATATCCCCCACTGTGCTCTGTCACTTTCTCCCTCCTTTATTATCCTTTTCGTTCCATTCTTTCTCCGTTTGTTTAATTTGTCATCCCTGCCATCCTCTAGATTCCACAGCCACCTCCCTTCTCATCTTCTTGTCATCATCTGACCCATTGTTTATTCCTAGCTTCCTCTTCTTTTACTGTTGAATACAGACCAACCAGATGAACATATAATCCTCATCCTTGGACTTTCTACTCTACCTCCACTTCCTCTACATTTCCTTGCGCTTAGCTTCTCTTGCTTCCTATTTTCTATTGTTGATATTTTATTTCCCTGTTTCCACCTTTGCCCCTTGCTTCACTGTGCAAGTGAAGGCAGCACACTAAAATCAATAGAGACTTGACCCTCATATAACCATCAGCTCCAGCAGAGAGAAGCCTTCCGGGTCACATCCACTAGGAGGCAGACTGGCTGACCAAGGTACCTCTGTGCCATCTGCTTCCTCTGCTCAGGAGATTGCGGACACTGTGGCTTCACACAATGTGGAACCAGACCACTGCATGGAGCCTCAAGTGGAGTGCCCAGCAAGGACTCCATCTGCACTGATCACCATGCCAGCAGCCACATCCCCTCGCCAAGAAGACATCTACCATGCCTCTGTGCCATCTGTGTTCCATGTCCCTACTGGCGACCTACATGGAGGCAATAACCTTGGGGCCGTGCCATCCACAGCCATGATCACTTCAGTGATGGCCAATTGTTAGTGAAGCAGATATCCCAGATGCATTATTGCCACTGCTGGGCCTCAAGGAGCATGTAGTGACTCCTTCATTGAACCTTGGCATGAAGTGATCTTTCTCCTTAAACAATTGTTAGCAGCATGGAATGCAGGATTGGATTGGCCCTAGGCTGATCCCAATCCATATCAGATTTAGCCAATTTGATCAATCCACTGGAAGCCTGGCCGATCCTGAATCTATAGAATTAGAAATTGTATTTTTGGAACAATCCTGTAAAAATCAATAAAAAATAAGGAAAAATCAAGAAGTACATATTTTCACAAAACAACATGCATTCATACTACATGGAATAGGGCCTATCCTGATCCATATCAGATCAGCCAATCCGGTTAATCCGTTGGGAGTCTGGCTGATCCTAGATCTACAAGTTCAATTTTTTTGGAACAATTCTATAAAAACCATTAAAAAATAAGGAAAAATCAAGAAGTTCAAAATAAGGAAAAATCAAGAAGTTCATATTTTCATAAACCAACATGCATTTATACTACATGGAACATCAAATGTAACATACTACACAATAATAACCATAATAAGCATCAAATTTAACACATCACATAAGCATCAAATGTAACTTACAAAATAGTGAAATACAAGATCTAATCCTACCATCCGGATTGGGATGATTCATCATCAATTTGGTGCAATTGTCCATATGTATGATCGGTCTGCATAGCCTCGTTCCTAGAACCAAAGAGGAAATTTGCCAAAATCATGCATTCCTCTTTGAATCCCTCTTGGTGTATGTTGTTGGCTTGAACTATCTCCAGACCGCGATGCAACGCTGCACCAAATGGCATAAGGCTTTTATTTGCTAGATGCTTAACCTTGTTCCAAACTTTCTAAAAGCCAAGGTGCTTATCCTCCTTATGCTTTAAGAGGAAACTACTAATATTCGAGTATGGTAAGGAGGGAGGCTAAATATAGGTGCATATGAAGACGCTGAACTGTGCTTTGGCTCCCAAGGTGTTATTGACCTTCATATTAACCTTGTCCTTCTCCTTTACCTTCTTGATGTTCTGTTTCTGACATATAGTTTTTATTAAGAGGCATACCCAAAGAAAATCCTGGTGCAGTATATCTCGTGTTCCCTTAACTAGCTCCTACTATTGCTCCAATGGCAACCTCATGATAATGATCATCATCATTATCACTAGGGCCCTGTGTGGAGTCATCACTCCCAACTGGCCGTTGTGCATGTGGTAGCTCAGGTGGAAGTGTCTCATCCTCATCATCACTGGTAACTTGGCTCAAGATTCTTTTCTTCTGTCTGACATATATGTCAACTTCTCCTTGCTTTTGGAGCATGTTCTTGTCTCTGGCTCTCTTCTCTGTGCTCTGTGCGACAGCTCTTCTTAGTGTAGGTTGACTTGTAGGCAGTCTTCATTTCTCAAGCAAAGTGACAAAATGCGGCCGTCTCTCTCTTGTAGTAATTGATTGTGATGAGTGAGTTGGATTCTCCCTAACTCTGAACTCTGGATCTCGAGCCTCTACGCTATGTAATTCTTCTTCCGCCCATGACATATCTCAAGGGTCAAATTTTAGAATATCCAATTGTGCTCTTGTTTCCACCCATGCATTAATGTTTGTTCCTCATTCAGCAACTCATCAACACCGATGAGACTAGCAATGTCTTTAGCCGTTGCTGAAGGTTGTTCCCATCTCCTACCATGCATCTTTGTAATAGAACTAACTCCTCCCTTTTTGTTCTTTTGAGGAGCTAGGGGATTTACATAGGCTCCATGTGGGTTATCTTTTGTAAAGGGCTTTTTGGGCTTCATACACTTGTACATTCTTTCCTTCTTAATATACTCAGGGTACCATCCACTTCAAAAAAATAAAAATAAATAAATCTCCTACCATGCAAACTCGTCAACCATATCTCTGTTCTCTTATGCTGTTCCTTGATGCACTTAACTGTCAATCTCCAGCTGTTGTGGTAATAACCAATTTCTCTTGCTCAATTGTAGTGAAGTTGTTTCCATACCTGTCTGTGGATAAGTGAGAAATTCCTCCAGTTCCTCTCACATTAGCTAGAAGTGGTGTGGCTGAGTACTCTAATGATAATTGTTGCAAGTGGATTGGTTTGGCAAGTTTCGTAATCCAACATAACGCAGCACTCAGTGCTCAAAAAATGAAACAAAAAAGGATCTATTATTAATATGGAAGCATTGTTTGATTGCTTAAAAAAATGACTTAATAACACGAACTGGGCTACTAAGCAAGACTCATCTTCCATAAGGAACTGTTGTGCCGGATTTTGCCCGGCCCTCTCCAAAGAGAGAGGTAGAGAAATAAGGAAGAAGAAGAAAACGGAAAAGGGAAAAAGGAAAAAAAAAAACTCACCTCTTTCCCAGCCCCAACCCCACGGTGGGGTGAGTGGGAAACCACCATCGCGACAAGGGCTTTCCCCTACTGGTCGGGCCACCAATACGGTCCTCTCCCAGGGTCGTCGGTGTGCCTTTCTCTCTCCCAGTCGCCGCCGCCACCACCTGCAACTGCCTCTGCCTTGCCACAGCAAGAAGGGTCCCCGGCATCCTCAGCCGGCTTCTTCTCCTGTTCAAGTCGCCCCTGTAGGGGGCTTCTTCCCTGGGACGCGCCGCAGCAGGAAGCTCCCTGCTTCTCCAGCCGCCGTCGCCACACCCCCAGCCAGGGCCGCCGCCTTGTTAGCAGAAGGGGAGGAGGAGGGGCGTCCGGTCCCCTGTTCTGGGCCGCCGCAGAAGAGAGGAAGAAGAGGATGGCCCCCCCACGCGGGAGGGGTCCCACGCCACTGCCGCCGCCGCCGGATACCCCCCTCGCCGCCGCCGCTGCCGCTGGGATCCCCCCTCGCCGCCGCTGCCACCGCCGGGATCCCCCCTCGCCGCCGCCGCTGCCGCTGGGATCCCCCCTCGCCGCTGCCGTCGCCGCCGGGCCTCTCCTTCGCGCCGCTGCTGCTGTTGCTGTTTGCTGCTGCTGCTGCTATTTAGAGAGAGCAGAGAAGAAGGCCACCCCCCTGTCCTGATCGCAACAGGAAAGGGGGGAGGGCAGGCCGCTGCTCCTCCTGCTCCTGGTCGCGGCAGGAGAGGGAGAGGGAGGCCGCCGCCTCTCCTCCTCCTCCATGTTCTCCCAGCGCCAACAGGAAAGGCCGATTTCGGGAATTCGAAGTAGAAAACGAAAAAGAATTACTTTAACAGGGGGAAACATGCAAATAGCCAAATCCAAATGGCCGGGGAGCGTCCGTAATTGACCGGGACGGTGTTTTGGCAAGTATAATGTGAATGGCCGGGACGAGGTCAAATGGCCGGGACGAGACATCAAATGGCCGGGACGGCGTCTTCTCCAGCTCCTATAAATAGCCCTGGGGCGCCCCAGGCACAAGGGAGGATTTCTGAGGTTTGAACACAGAGCAAGGCTCTGAGAAAGACTGCAAGGCGGTCTGGGAAGAAGGGTCTGCAAGGCAGCCCTAAAGAATATCGTGCAAGGCGCGATTTAATTTTCTCAAGTCTTAAACAAGGTCCATTGGGCTTTCTTATTGGGCCTAAGTTTCTTATTGGGCCTAAATTCCGTACTGGGCCTGAATTGTTTATTGGGCCGGACTCGTATGACATGACTTAATGAATGACCATCATGTTCATGATATTTAATGGGCCTATTGGGCTAATTTTGTTCATTTAATTACACATTATACGAATTATTTCACGTAGTGTCACGTTTATTTAAAACATTGCACTACTTAATTTCTTAACCAAAATCAACCAAGTTTTCGACAAACGTTAACGAAATATTTTCCAAACATTATTATTTAATTTTCAATAACATAAAATCAACAAACAAGTTATGTTTCACATCAATTTTAATCCACCTTAAGTTAAACACCTTTTAAATCAAATAAATAAATGAGAATGTTAATTTAATTCATATAATCATAATGTAAATAAATAAATAACGAAAATAGATATATAAATGAAATTAATAATCCTAAAATACCAAAAAAATGAGAAAATGTATTTAAAAATCAATAAAAATGAAAGAAATATAAAAAAATCCCCAAAAAAATAGATTGCATGTCTGCAACTGTGTTTCCCCTCACGCACAATTCAATTCATTCAAATGTGAGTCGTGTTCTTTTATTTCAAAGGGTTTGTCTGATGGTTAATCAAGGGTATTCAGCATTTGTGCTGATATAATTAACACTAACCGCAGTTAGTGAGGGAGGTCAAATGAACTAACTAAGACCATGTCCATGTCCATAAATAAAAAAAAATCCAAATAAATCAAATCTAAAGATAAATTTTAAAATTTTAAAAGTGTTAAAAATATTCTCACAAAGATGGCGACTCCGCTGGGGACCTCCCTTCCCTTCATCTCTCCATCAGACAATACCCTAACAATAAGATGTACTCACATCATACTTTTTCTGTGCAGGTCTTGCAATGGCGGCCCTTGCTCATACTCCGGGCGTGGTCTTCGGCCCACTTGTGGTCCAGGACCACATAAGGAGCGGCTACCTCACTACGCCAACCAGGTTTGGAGCCTTTCCCCCGGTGGTGGAGTCTCCATACTTCTTGGGCGTGATACTGGCTGTGCTACCTGCTGCTAAGGCCCACGAAACAAGCAAAGCGAAGGAAGAGCCTCAAGCTCAGGAGGCTAATCTGATACAAATGTTCACAACTTATGCTATTAACTTCGCCAACACTCCAACTATTGGAAAGAACAGAAGACGCAAGTCTAGCAAGAAGCCCACGACATGTGGCATTTCAAGTTCTGGCAACACTATCCGAGTTGGCGATCTCCGGATCCACCTGGACGGGAGTGAAACCCTAAAGATACCGAAGCGGAATGTAGCTACTGTACCAGTAAAGAACAGCTTCGGCATACTGCCCAAAGTGCGGCAAGACAAGCCAAGTTTCAGAGTGAAAGATGTGAAGAAGCAATGGATGAAAGTTGAAACCAAGAATAATCAACATGACAAATTTGGCTTCAAGAAATACAAAGCCAATGTTGAAAAGAAGGAAATATATAGCCCACCTAGTGTCAGACAGGTGTGGGTCACCAAAGAAGAAGCTCAAGAACTTCGAAGGACAAGGGCCCTAGAGTCTCTAGTAGGGCGAAGCAATGCAAGAATGGTCATGGAGCAGGACCCAACAAACTGGCAAACCTTCGGGAGAAGAAAAGTCCAAGAAAGACAAAGGGAGTCTTTCCAAGAGTCTCGAACTAAAGAATGCACCCCTTCTTTATCGGTTGATCTGCAAAGAAGATCTAAAAGGAAAGGGGTATACCAAGAAAGAAGACAAGCAAGTCCGGAGACAGGGCAAAATTTCAAGTCAGAAGAACACAAGAGGGATGATGATGTCCCTAGAAAATCAGTCTTCCAACGCCTGGGTGCCACTGTACGCCCTAGGCAGAAGAAAAGAAGAACAGTTCAAATCACTGAAGAAGGCATGCGCATATACACATGCTATGCCTTTAACATCAACCTGCCTGCAATAGCTGACCAGGCAGAAACCTCAAATATGGAACAGCATCCCACGATATCTAATCGCAGAAGGGAGCAAGCTCGAGCCTGGCTTGACCGGGTAAATGGGGAGGTGGACTTACCACACCAAAATGAAGGAGGCATGGGGGCTGCCGACATTGCCACCACATCAAGTCACCCTCTGGATCAGGGTCGACCTGCTGAAAACCCTAATATCAGGGTATCCTCATCACCAATCTAGAAATGGTAATGCAAGAAAATCGAAAGCTAAAGGCTATGTTGGAAAGCCTTATGCAACAATTGGAAATGGCAGCGCCACTGCCACCGCTACAGCCTCCGCAACAGGCACAACAGATATTGCAACCTCAGCAACTTCAACAAGCAAGCCAGCCAGCATTGCCCACAACGGCACCAGCCCTGGGAAATTTGCTGCCAAATATTCCATGCACAGAATCTCTGGCCGAACAACCAATTGAAAATCCAAATTCATGCCATGAAGAAACTCAAGAGGTGCATGTTACAGAACAAAGGCATGATGCGCCGCAATTGAATACTACATTTGAAAGAACAAGGGTCTCTCAGAGGGCCATGATTGAACAAATGATTGAAGCAAAAATAGCTGAGCAGAATGAGGGGCCTGCCACCTATGACCTATATAGGGTACCATACCCTGTACACCATCTCTTCAAAAAGCTTCCAACAGAACACCCAAAGGTCCCTAAATTTCAAAATTCAATGGGGATGGGTCACCTCATGAACATATAGCTCATTACATGAGCAGCATGGCAGAACTGGCAACTGAAGAGTCATATCTTTTAAGGTACTTTTCAAACTCACTTACTTGGCCAGCTTTTCAATGGTATGCCTGGTTGAAGCCCGACTCAATAGTTGGTTGGGAAGATATGCAAAGAAAATTCTATGAACGCTTCAGAGTGACAGAAAGAAGAGTCACTTTAGCAGAACTTATATCCTTAAAGCAAAACAAAAATGAGTCTGCTCTGGATTTCATCAAAAGATGGCGTGACATGAGCATGAAATGTGAACAACCACCGGCACATGAAGATGCGGTGAAACTATGCCAAAGAAGTCTGAAGTCAGAAATCAAGGAAAAGCTCCTAGGGGCCAATATCCGGACATTTGAACATCTCAACAGCACAGTGGCAGAGATAGAAATCTTCTTTGCCGAAAATCCCACTTCTTCATATGGAAGGGGTAAATCTCCTAAAGACGAAAACACCGGTCACGAGAAGTAAATACCGTGGACTTTTCGCAGCCCTGAAGAAAGCTGGGGGCAAGGGAGATACCCCCGCCTCTTCGAATTCAAAGAAAGAAGAAAGGAGATCAGCCCCCACCCTAAGTGAGAGGCTCAACACTCCTTATTCATTTGCCAGGGAGCACACAAGAGAATTGTTGGACATATGTCTCCAAGAAAATCTCATAACACTCCCAGAGCCCAAGCGCCCAGAAGAAGCAGCAATGGTGGACAAGCCCAATTATTGCCTATATCATCGCGTGCTGAGTCACGCACTAGAAAATTGCTATCTGTTCAAAAATCGGGCAGAAAATCTAATTCAAGCAGGAATTATTGACATGGCTGAGCACTTGGTAAATCCACCGCAGCCACACCAACAACCAAAACTCACATTCTCTGCTAATGTGATCAATGTTATGACCCAAGCTAGGTCCCAATAGGCCAAGCACAAATGGCGCAAGCTGGATGGCTAGATGAGCTGCCCAAAGTCGCTGCATATCACTCCCAAGGGAGGCAGTAGAAGGTGCTATTCAGGCAACATTCCATCATAAGTAAGAAGAAGCTAGCTGGACCCTGGTGAATACAAACAAGAGGCCAGCCCCTGAGAAACTCCAAAAGAAAGAACGACTTAGAAAGTCATACCTCGGTGGCGTCGCTCCACCTAAGGAAATTGCAAAAGAAGCAATCCTCCAAGAATTGGCAGTCTTGAGAAGGAAAATCAAAAAAATCAAAAGAAGAACGAGAAGAGGAAGAATCTGCTGTTGAAATAAATAAGTCAATGCCCGCAGTGGCAATAAATGAGAAACCATCTCAAACACCAATTAAGGAGGGGCAAAAGGTTTGGTACCCCTCGGAGCTGAACAACTTCCTCTAGAAAAAAAATGAATGAGAGCAGGAAATGGGCGACAATGCCGCAATCCTCCCTCCACCACAGCCATGCAAGGGTTCAACAAAAACGATGTCCCCTTAACAAGACAAACAAAGGCAAAGAAATAATGGGGGCATCTCCAAAAAGAAAAGGAAAAAATCACCGTCAACAAAGAAACAACAACAACATTAAAGTTCAGCATGTAGTTGGAGGATCCTGAGCAAAGGCCATTACAACTGCATAGGCCCATTGTCACGCTTGGAAATAATGTCATCAGCCAAGTGATAAAAGCTGGCATACCACTGCCATTGAATCGTATACAAATGACAATCCCTCAGGAGGTCCACACACTGGAGCCTCTGAAATTCTTTTTGGCTTACCATGTTGAAGGTCACCCAATGGTGTTCTATAAAGGGAAGCATGCACCCAAACAACCTTCAGATGATTTTGGCTAAAAGATGCCACTTTTAAATTGAATGAAATGGTCAAAAATCTGAAAGACATACCAGAGCAAATAAAGGCAATATGTCAAAAACAAAATATTCAAGTTCAAAGTCGAACGAAAGCCAAGCTACATCAAGCAATGTGGTACCCCTACCAATGTCAGGGGGCAACCGCCATTCCCCCACAATGACACAAGAGATCCCGGATGGGAGACACGGGAAGGTCCCACAATTTACTATGTGGTAAATATGGTCAACATAAAGCTTCCAATAATTGAAACAAAGAAGGGTGAGCATGACGTCCAGATGGACAAGGATCTCTCCACAAATGAAATAAGGGTCGTTCAAAACCCCAAAGAAAATTCAAGAAAAGGCTTATCCTTCCGAGAGCAAGAATGGGAGGTATCACCCCTTACATAAACTGCCAAAGAAAGGAGCCCCATTCATATGGGACGATGAATGTCAGAAAATCCTTGACAAAATCAATATTTGCTTAATCCTCCTATGCTGGCGGCACCTATCAAGGGCGAGCCCTTAATTGCGGCTATGTGTGCATCACCGGGGGTATTACCGGCTTTAAAAAAAAAAAAAAAGTGAGAAGAAAGAAAAGAAAAAAAAAGGAAAAGAAGAAAAAAAAAAAAAGGGGGGGGGGGCAACGCATGGCGGAGTGCTTAACAACCCATCCAATGCCAGAAGACTCCCCTCTGAATACAAAATTGATTGATGAGGAGGTGCTCCCTGCTCAAGAAACTTATGAAGCACAAGAAACTCAAGTTGAATATTGACAATTATATTTTGATGGGGCAGCACGAGCTTCTCTGAAGGCTAAGGGCACATTAACAAATATGGCAGGGGCAGGAATTGTCTTCGTGACCCCAGAAAAAGGGATATTGCACTATTCATGTGCTCTTATAGAATCTCTGACAAATAATGAAGCAGAATATGAAGCCCTCATAGTTGGCTTGGAAATCGCCCTGGAAATGGGCATAAGATGCATTGAAATGTTTGGCGATTCATTGCTAGTCGTCAAACAAATGTTGGGCATTTTTTTTTAAAGTCCGAAAAGAAGAATTGAAAGCCTATTTTGAGGCAGCCACAAGACTCAGCGACAAGTTCTACCACTTCAAAGTAGAACATGTCAGAAGAAGTCAAAACTCTCAGGCTGATGCATTGACTGAACTCGCATCTGCCCTTAAACTTTCCTTGGAAGGTGAACTGGGAATTACCATAAAAAATAGAAGATTGCTTCTAAGCACCCTAAATCGCCATGATGGTTTGACAACTTTCGAGGCAAATAAATTGGAAGAAATGAAAGTCAAGAAGAAGATGATTGACGTATTCCCATCATCAAGATAAAAAAAAAATGGTTGACTACCAGACAAAAGAGGGGAGCGAGTGCAATTGCTGCGGAGAGTTGCTTCCTACAAATGGATGAATGACACATTACATAAGTTTACACCTGAAAAGGACAAGTCGGTACTGCTGAGATGCCTCTCTCCGAAAGAAGCCAAAATGGTCATGCGGGAGGTACATGCAGAACTGTGTGGAGCCCACCAATCTGGCTCAAAAAGAAATGAAAATCAACATAAAAGCAAAGGCTTTTATTGGTCAACTATGTTTACAAATCGCGAGCGGTTTGCCCGAACCTGCCTCCAATGCCAGGCCTATGGGCCCGTGCCAAGAAAGCCTTCAACAAAACTTTATGCAAGCTCATGGTCAAGTTGGTAAAAAAGCGCGATTGGGACGAAAAGATGCATGAAGCTCTATAGGCCTATCGCAACATCTACAAAACTCCTACAGGATGCTCGCCTTTTTCCCTAGTCTATGGGACCGAAGTAGTCATCCCTGTTGAAATCAAGCTCTCATCTTATAGGGTAGCTCTCCACTACGGGCTCCTTACAGACGAGGAGAGTGAAATTGAAAGGCGGCTTGAAGAGCTGTCAAATTTGGAAGAAAAGTGTTTGGTTGCATACCAACGACTTCAAAATTATCAAGCAGGGATGTCCCGCGCTTTTGACAAAGCCAGTGAAAGAAAGAGCTAAAAAATAGAGGGGAGATCTTGTCATGGTCAAGTAAAAGGACGTCATGGCCTCCCAACCCAAAAGTAAATTCATAGCCAATTGGCTTGGCCCATTTGTGGTCGACAAAGTGTTTGAAGTGGCGCCTACACGGTAGTCGACCAAAAAGAAAATGTGATGTTTTCGCCTCTAAATGGCAGACACATGAAACTGTACCACACTCCTGAGTGTGAGTACGTCCACACAATGCAACAGATGGAACCGACTTTGGTACCACTGAGGACATAGAAGTGATCTCGTTGCAAGATCTTCTAAGTGAATGAAAAAATAGAAGAAAACAAAAAAGAAAGGAAAAGAAAAGGGGCTTAAAAACGAGGTGCCCCGGCAGACTTGATCCATTATTCTGTTGAGATGGATCAAGGGCAAAAAAGCCTAAAACCCGCTGAGGTGAAAACCCGAAAGGGCGCTTCAGGCAAAAATGGGAAACCCTGCTGCATGAAAACCCGAAAGGGCGCGCAGGCAAAAGAAAGAAGGAGCTAATTGTGGTGAAAACCCAAAAGGGCATCACAATTGGTATATCGAAAAAAATGAAATGATGATGAGGGTACTCTCTCGACCTTTCTTAGAACGAGATCGAGTTACCCCGCTTTCCTTGTAAAAGGAAGGACGCAAGAGTTGTCAATGACGAAACAACCCCTAAATTCATTCAAATGAATAATCAAATAAAGGGGCTATAACCGAGACAACGATGATTGTGTCTTTCCGCCCTTATAAGAAATGTGGGAAGTTCGAACTCTGCTCGAAGAAAGAGAGAGAGGGAGAACCCAACCAAAAAAAGAGAAGATACTCACTCCAAAAAAAGAGAGAAAGTTAAATCTCGAGCTTCTTTGGCTAACAAGCCGTCAAGGCTAGTCAAAAAGCTCAAAAATCCATACCTCTTGGCTAACAAGCCGTCCAGGCCAGTCAAAGGTTAAAATCCAGACCTCTTGGCTAACAAGCCGTCCAGGCCAGTCAAGGGTTGAAATCTATGTCTTTTGGCTAACAAGTCATCAAGACCAGTCAAAAGTCAAATCTCGAGCTTCTTTGGCTAACAAGCCGTCAAGGCCAGTCAAAAAGCTCAAAATCCAGACCTCTTGGCTAACAAGCCGTCCAGGCCAGTCAAAGGTCGAAACCTATGTCTTTTGGCTAACAAGCCGTCAAGGCCAGCCAAAAGTCAAATCCCGAGCTTCTTTGGCTAACAAGCCGTCAAGGCCAGTCAAAAAGCTCAAAATCCAGACCTCTTGGCTAACAAGCCGTCAAGGCCAGTCAAAGGTCAAAATCCATGTCTTTTGGCTAACAAGCCGTCAAGGCCAGCCAAAAGTCAAATCTCAAGCTTTCTTTGGCTAACAAGCCGTCAATGCCAGTCAAAAAGCTCAAAATCCAGACCTCTTGGCTAACAAGCCGCCAAGGCCAGTCAAAGGTCGAAACCCATGTCTTTTGGCTAACAAGCCGTCAAGGCCAGCCAAAAGTCAAATCTCAAGCTTCTTTGGCTAACAAGCCTTCAAGGCCAGTCAAAAAGCTCAAAATCCAAACACTCAATCCATGGCTCTCAGGGAAGCCTCTAATTCTCTACCATACATAAATTCAAACTCTCAATCCAGGGCTCTCAGGGAAGCCTCTAATTCCCTACTATATACAAATTCAGATTCTAACGGCTCTCAGGGGAGTCTTTAATTCCCTACCATACACAAATTCAAATTCTTACGGCTCTCAGGGAGACCTTTAATTCCTTACAACAACAAAAAAAAAAAAACGAAAAGAAAATAAATAGGGGCTTAAAAAGTAGGTGCCCCGACGGACTTGGTCTACCACTTCATCGTGATGGATCAAGGGTAAAAAGGTCTAAAACCCAGCTGAGGCGAAAACCCGAAAGGGCACCTCAGGCAAAAATGGGTAAACCCCTCAACGCGAAAACCTGCAAAGGCATGTTGGAAAAAGTTAGAGGGGGCCAATCTTGGCGAAAACCCGAAAGGGCGCTGAGGTTGGTAATGTGAACAAAAAAAGGGAGAAAGAAAAAAAAAGAGAAGAAAAGCAAAATCTGTCAGCCACATTGTTATGGACATTCCCTATCCATGATGGCCGGCCAAGTCAAAATTTATATCTTTTGGCTAACAAGTCGTCAAGACCAGCCAAAAGTCAAATTACGTGCCCGAGGGAGCCTCAATCCTCTTACCCAAATCATGTGCCCGAGAGAGCCTTAATCTTCTCACCCAAATACATGCCCGAGGGAGCCTCAATCCTCTCACCCAAATATGTGCCCGAGAGAGCCTCAATCCTCTCATTCAAATCACAGGCCCTAGAGAAGCCATAATTCTCTAACACAAGCATGTCATGGCCCCAGAGGAGCCCTAATCCTCTAAGTGAAATACCTCACGGCTTTTGGGGAAGCCTTAAAACCCCTGTTATCAATAAAGATCACATGCTGATGGAGAAACACAGAAGCACGATGTATATAGAAAATAAAGCCTTGGTCCCAAGACAGGCCTTGGGATAACCCAAAAAAGAGAAGTCAAAATGGATGGATAGCATGTACTGATGCTAAAAACAACATATCTCAAGTAAGCATATGCTCCATTGTCGCCTATCCTCAGAAGGTCAACATGTACAAAAGAATGGCATGAACAGCTCTGTCACGCATAAGCAAGGTCGTCATCTCACGCCAATTCATGGCTTGCACGATTTTGTAAAAGTTATAGCAGCCTCTGCTTGCAAAGCAGCGAGTTGGTCTCCATGAGTTTCGGCTCCAAGCAATCTCTTCCAAATGTCATGTACCTGATCCAGCTCTGCAAGATCCAGACAATAGGAGATCAGATTTTGCCACAAAGGAACGAGGAAAAAAGAAAGGATAAAACAGCTTATCAGAAGATATATCACAGCAAAGTCACAATTCTCAATGCATAAAGTAAAATTTCGGCATTGTTGACATGTGACGATGGTCATTGGTACCGCAAGCTCAAAAGAAAGTGAAAGTTTACTGCAAGTATGACACAAGCTGTGACGTATCAAATTCACAAGAATCAAATCTCAACATGGGTCTCAAGAAAGTCAAAATGGCTGAAATGAATTGGAAGAATGAATGAAATGAACCTCTGAAGGGCGACATGTGCTAAAATGCAACTGGAAACATTCACACGAGACAGACGTCCTATGTTTCACTCTCGGACGCCAGTCTCTCGTAGGGGGCATTTGTTGTGCCGGATTTTGCCCAACCCTCTCCAAAGAGAGAGTAGAGAAATAAGGAAGAAGAAGAAAACAAAGGAAAAGGGAAAAAGAAAAAAAAAAAACTCACCTCTTTCCCAGCCCCAACCCACGGTGGGGTGAGTGGGAAACCACCATCGCGACAGGGGCTTCCCCTACTGGTCGGGCCACCAACATGGTCCTCTCCCAGGGTCGTCGGTGTGCCTTTCTCTCTCCCAGTCGCCGCCGCCACCACCTGCAACTGCCTCTGCCTTGCCACAGCAAGAAGGGTCCCCGGCATCCTCAGCCGGCCTCTTCTCCTGTTCAAGTCGCCCTGTAGGGGGCTTCTTCCCTGGGACGCGCCGCAGCAGGAAGCTCCCTGCTTCTCCAGCCGCCGCCGCCACACCCCCGCCAGGGCCGCCGCCTTGTTAGCATAAGGGGAGGAGGAGGGGCGTCCGGTCCCTGTTCTGGGCCGCCGCAGAAGAGAGGAAGAAGAGGATGGCCCCCCCACGCGGGAGGGGTCCCACGCCACTGCCGCCGCCGCCGGATACCCCCCTCGCCGCCGCCGCTGCCGCTGGGATCCCCCCTCGCCGCCGCTGCCACCGCCGGGATCCCCTCGCCGCCGCCGCTGCCGCTGGGATCCCCCCTCGCCGTTGCCGTCGCCGCCGGGCCTCTCCTTCGCGCCGCTGCTGCTGTGTGCTGTTTGCTGCTGCTGCTGCTATTTAGAGAGAGCAGAGAAGAAGGCCACCCCCCTGTCCTGATCGCAACAGGAAAGGGGGAGGGCAGGCCGCTGCTCCTCCTGCTCCTGGTCGCGGCAGGAGAGGGAGAGGGAGGCCGCCGCCTCTCCTCCTCCTCCATGTTCTCCCAGCGCCAACAGGAAAGGCCGATTTCGGGAATTCGAAGTAGAAAACGAAAAAGAATTACTTTAACAGGGGAAACATGCAAATAGCCAAATCCAAATGGCCGGGGAGCGTCCGTAATTGACCGGGACGGTGTTTTGGCAAGTATAATGTGAATGGCCGGGACGAGGTCAAATGGCCGGGACGAGACATCAAATGGCCGGGACGGCGTCTTCTCCAGCTCCTATAAAAGCCCTGGGGCGCCCCAGGCACAAGGGGATTTCTGAGGTTTGAACACAGAGCAAGGCTCTGAGAAAGACTGCAAGGCGGTCTGGGAAGAAGGGTCTGCAAGGCAGCCCTAAAGAATATCGTGCAAGGCGCGATTTAATTTTCTCAAGTCTTAAACAAGGTCCATTGGGCTTTCTTATTGGGCCTAAGTTTCTTATTGGGCCTAAATTCCGTACTGGGCCTGAATTGTTATTGGGCCGGACTCGTATGACATGACTTAATGAATGACCATCATGTTCATGATATTAATGGGCCTATTGGGCTAATTTTGTTCATTTAATTACACATTATACGAATTATTTCACGTAGTGTCACGTTTATTTAAAACATTGCACTACTTAATTTCTTAACCAAATCAACCAAGTTTTCGACAAACGTTAACGAAATATTTTCCAAACATTATTATTTAATTTTCAATAACATAAATCAACAAACAAGTTATGTTTCACATCAATTTAATCCACCTTAAGTTAAACACCTTTTAAATCAAATAAATAAATGAGAATGTTAATTTAATCATATAATCATAATGTAAATAAATAAATAACGAAAATAGATATATAAATGAAATTAATAATCCTAAATACCAAAAAATGAGAGAGAAAATGTATTTAAAAATCAATAAAAATAAGAAAGAAATATCAAAAAATCCCAAAAAAATAGATTGCATGTCTGCAATGTGTTTCCCCTCACGCACAATTCAATTCATTCAAATGTGAGTCGTGTTCTTTTATTTCAAAGGGTTTGTCTGATGGTAATCAAGGGTATTCAGCATTTGTGCTGATAATAAACACTAACCGCAGTTAGTGAGGGAGGTCAAATGAACTAACTAAGACCATGTCCATGTCCATAAATAAAAAAAAATCCAAATAAATCAAATCTAAAGATAAATTTTAAAATTTTAAAAGTGTTAAAAAATATTCTCACAGGAACATAAGGGACTTCAATTTGGCATTGCTTTACAAATGGTTTTGGAGGCTTGGGACAGAAGATGATGGGCTTTGGGTTCAGCTGATTGCTTAGAAGTATTATACTTCAGCCAGGGTGTGGGACCTTATTCCACCACATTTGCACACTATTTCCCCATCTGGAGAGGCATCCTTCAGTGTGTTGATGTCATTAGAGTTAGCATGAGATATAACCTAGAGAATGGCTTGAGATGCTTCTTTTGGCATGATAGGTGGTTGGGTGATTTTACACTTGCTGAGGAGTTTCTTGGCCTGTTTCTTGCCACTGGGGCGCCAGATGCTTTGGTGGCTCACTGTTTTGATGCGCAACTACGGGGGGGTATTTGGGCCCCTATCTCCAGGAGAGACCTCACTATAGATGAGATGGATCAGCTTTGGTCTCTTCTTAGTTCTCTGCTTCAAGTCAAGGTGGATGTTTTTGCCTTGGATACTTCGAGGTGGAGATGGGACTCTTCTGGCCAGTTTTCGGTCAGGTCGGCATATTCTTGTATTTCAGATGGGGGTCTACGACACTTTGCTGCACCATGTGTATGGAATATCAATAGTCTACTCAAGGTAAATGTGCTCATTTGGAGGATTTCTCTTGGCTGCTTGCCAACACGTGTGAGATTAGCTTCTTTCCTTCCAGACATCATCACGATTTGCTGCCTTTGTGGAGGAAAGGAGGAGGATGTGAACCACTTACTCATTTCCTGCCCCTTTGTCCAGGACATTCGGAAAGGATTGACCTTTCTTTTCAGCAGACTTTGGATCCACTTCAAGGAGTCTTTCAGCTTCTTCTTAATTGGAGAAGGAAATTGGTGCTTAAGGGTGATTCCATTTTGTGGTGGCTAGTCCTTCATGCCACCCTTTGGACTATTTGGAATGAAAGAAATAGAAGAATATTCATGTGGGAACGCGGAAAAAGATTTAAGTTTATGGATACGTGCATATTATCTATTTTTTTTTTTAGGAAAAATATCCGGGTGCATGTGTATCTATGCATGGGCGTGCCAGACTATTTAAAATAAACAGACAAAAGTAGATATTTATGAGGTGTATAGGGTTATGGGCTTAAACCCTCAAATTTATATGTATATATTCCGCACGCGTTTGTTTTATCAGGCGATTGGAGTGGTCGTGAACTGGACCATTCCCCACCGACCGGAGTCGGTGTTTCAATTACATCGAGTAAAAACTCGAAGACCTTCGATACGATACGTTTGTTAAAAGACCTTGCCGATATTAAGAGGTTATGAAGGGTCTTTTGGACATTCACAAAGACCCTCCCAAAAGATCTCTCCAAAAGCCCCCTTTGAACCCGTTTATCTCAGGTGTTCGAAGTTAATAAACCCCAAGGCTATTCCCGGGGCTTTTCGGTCATTTCTCGACCTCCCGAGGCTTTTCGGTCGTATCTTGACCTCCTAAGGTTTTTTCGGCCGTATCTCAACATGTCCAAGGGTTTCTGCCGTTATTTGACAATCCCAAAGACTTGGAGTGACCTGCCATAAGTTGGGCCCAGGAGAGCGCACGTCGTTTCATAGAAGCGGCGTGGGTCTCGCTCCACCGGGCCGTGCAAACGGCATGAGCCAGGCCTCTCAGTCATTTCTCCGACGACATCTCAGTCATTGATTGACTTTCCTAGATGCTCTTGCCATTTATCAACTTGCTTGGACTTCCTCCACCATTTATTGACATTTTTCGAGAGCTCCTAATGTGTTCAGCCTTAAGTCGTACCCAGGAGAGCGCATGCTGCTTCATAGAAGTGGCGTGGGTCTCGCTCCATTGGGTTGGACAAAAGATGTAAACTTTCGGATTGTTTCTTGCCATTTTCTCCGCCACAGGGACGTATCTGCAATTTTCTGGACCGCAGGGATACTCTTGTACTTTTCCAGGACAGCAGGGGTATTCCTGCAATTTTTGGGACAACAGAGTATTTCTGCAATTTTCCAGGACAGCGGGGGTATTCCTGCAATTTTCCGAACAACAGGGTATTCCTGCAATTTTGCAAGACAGCAGGGGTATTCTCGCAATTTTCCCATGGATAGGGCATATGTGTAATTTAATACACACATGCACAAACTTTATATCTTTAGGGGTCTGTGTAATTTTACACAAATTTGCCCATATGGGGGTCTTCATATTTTGAAGAACACCTTCCCCAAAGGAGGGGGTCTTCAAGACCGGACCAGCATCCCCAGCCCAGAGTCCTCTTCCAGCCCAAAAGTCCTCTTTTTAAGCCCCACCCTGGCCTCCTATTTATAGGAGCTTAAGGAGCCAAGGGGAGGAGGCCTCACGGCCCTCTTTGGCTGCCTGGTGTTGAAACCCCTCCGTGGGGGGGGGGGTGTGCTAGCAGGGAAAAGCCCCCATGAGGGGGGATCTTGTGGCAGGGAACAACCCCGCGGGGGGGGGGGGGGGGGGGGGAGAGCAACATGGGAAACCCCCTGTGGGGGGGTTCCTGCGCAGGAACACCCCGTGGGGGGGTGCTCTACGCAGGAACACCCCCGCGGGGGTGTTCTGCGCGGGAACCAGCCCGCAGGGGGTGGTCCTGCGCGGAAACACCCCTGTGGGGTGTTCCGCAGGAACACACACCCCCCGTGGGGGGTGTTCTGTGGAACACCCGTGGGGGGGGGGTGTTTACAGCAAAACCCCTGTGTGCCCCCTGTGTGTGGGGGGGGGGGTCTGTTGCTGATTTTTCTTTAATTATTTTTTTTTGTCAACAATTCAAAAGGGAGTCGAGGTCAGAGAAGAGGACTTTTTCTTTCATATGTGAAAGGGTAGTGTTTTGGCGGGACATCTTTGTAAAGTGGGGTAATGTAACTCCTTCATTCTCCTCTCTTTGGGCAATTAGATTTTGTGCTTTGGTGAGCTCTTTTTGCATGTGGGAAACAAGCTTGTACTTTTTTATGTGGGGAATCCTTCTTGGGATGAATTGCTTGTGTAGGGGTATTGGGAGGTTGTTCTTTTTGAGGTAGTTTTTTGGTGATACTCCTATATGTGTACATTCTTCCTCCATTCTAATACAAATGTGGTACTACCCCCAAAAAAAAAACCCACTATCAAAAAAAAAAACAAGACTCATCTTCCATATTGCTTCTACTGGTCATAATCTCTATAAAAATCTAGCTTCATCTTGTATCTATCCATCTAACATAGAGAAAATGTTTATTCATTACGTCTTTCTCCCTTGACAAGTTAATACATAAGAAATTAAGTTAAATTATCTCCATCATAACACCATCCTATCATCAATGGTCCTAAACAGTCTAGTGATCACATTGACTGTCCCTTGGAGGACTCTTCATCATTGTGAACTGGATCACGATACTGATGTTGGAGATTGAAAAAATACCCTACGTAGATTGGAATACATATCCATAAGTAAAGAGGTTCTATTAGACTTAACATATTTAAGCAGATGGAGAGGCAAATTATGCATTTTCTAGCTGCATGAAAATCATGATAAGACAGTGGACTCTCATCTTCTATCAATGATTCTCTACCATTTTTGTTATACTGTTGGGTGTTTCTCTTTCAGCTTTTCTTTTGTTTTATTCATAGTTTCAAATGAATAAGGCATGTAATTTTTGTCTTGTCATCAACCATTCTCTAGACTTGTACAAGAGACTCCATCATCTTCAAAATAGCAGGAGACTTTGTCCCAGAAATGGGAGTCACTGATCAAGCTACCTATCTCGTCAGTTACATGTATGGACTCTTCTCCAAGTGTGGCAACATGTGTCAAGAAGTCGAACTATTTACAAGTGTTCCTACTCATCCTGAAGTTATGTAAACTCTCCAATGCAACAAAGTTGGAAGCAAACTTCGTTGGGATAGGACCAAAAATGTCATGTCCATTAGTACGTCTCAGCATATGTAGAATTCTATTGTGGCCATAAATGATGTAATAATCTCAGCCTTTGACACCAATTCAGCAACATTTTTGTCCTTTCAAGTGTCTTCCATTATCAAGTCTAGAGAATGTGCTGCATAAGGAATCAATCAAGATGTGACTGAACATCATTTAAGTAAATGTTTCATTTACTTAAGATATTACATGTAAATAAGGAAGTACCCCCTATTTGAATCCAATAAAAATATAAAAAAATCACATCTCTTACAGATAAAAAATCAACTCTCTCATCTAAGAAGAAAATCGCGATTTCGGTGGTTCCATCAAAATAACGACTTTCTAATCATTCATAATTTGACATATCTAAAAATTTCATAATTCAAATAAATCCAATAGAATACTAACAATCTAAAATCCGGTAAAAAAAGTCAAACGTGCATATGACTTCTCCAAGGGAGCCACTCTCCTACTGACAGCACTTAGTCTGCTGGAGACCTCTCAAGATTTGGTCAAACCTAGCTATTATCATCTAAACTCATGAGAATTTTCACTTCTAAAGTGTCTTCCATTATCAACGTGCATGACTTCTAAAGTGAAAATTCTCATGAGTTTAGATGATAATAGCTTAGGTTTGACCAAATCTTGAGAGGTCTCCAGCAGACTAAGTGTTGTCAGTAGGAGAGTGGCTCCCTTGGAGAAGTCATATGCACGTTTGACTTTTTTACCGGACTTTATATTTTAGTATTCTATTGGGTTTATTTGAATTATGAAATTTTTAGATATGTCAAATTATGAAAGATTAGAAAGTCGCTATTTTGATGGAACCATCGAAATCACAATTTTCTTCTTGGATGGGAGAGTTGACTTTTTATTTGCAAGAGATATGATTTTTCTGATATTTTTATTAGATTCAAATTGGGGTACTTCCTTATTTACATGTAATATCTTAAGTAAATGTATTACTTAAATGATCTTCAGGTAAATAAGGTAAGTGGAGGGGATCAGACGTAATTAAGATAAGCTGAGGGAATCGGGCTATATCAGATGGAATCGAGGTGGATCGTGTGGAATCAAACTGGATCGGCCTGTCCGATTGTGCTAGATCCACCCTGATTCCACCTTACATCTTGGGTGGGTCGTCCCTAGGGTTGCAAATGAACCAATACACTCGACAAGTAACTCGAAACTCGGCTCGATAAAAACTCGACTCGAGCTTGAACAAAAATATAAGCTCGATTCATAAACGAGTCGAGCTTGAACAGAGATATGTTCGACTCGAATATATTTGCGAACAACTCGTTAAGATACTCGATAATATGCTCGTTAAAATACTCGATTAGCTACTCGTTAATATACTCAAATTATATTAATTTCTTATTATAAATATGAAAATATTAATATTTATTTATTTTTAAAGAATTTTTGTTAAGGTATTGTTGGAACGCGGATTTTATTTTCTTTTCAGTTTTATTTTCTCATTTCTTTTCTGAAATGATGAATTTTGGGGCGTGCCAGACTGTTTACGGGAAACAGACAAGATTTATTTTGTCAGGGGTATGGGTGCGAGCTCTGATACCCCGAATTTCATTTCATTTATTTTCCGCGTGCTCGCGTTCAGGGCGATTGGAGTGTCGTGTACTGGACTGTTCCCCACTGACCGAAGTCGATGTTTCGTTTACATCGAGTATAACACTCGAATACCTTCGAATGCGTAATGTTTATTAAAGACCGTATGCCGAAATTAAAGAAAAAGACAGATGACAAGTAAATTCCACAATTTTATTCAAGCTTATGTCATTTATATCCATGACATTTACATTGGTGCCTTTAGTGGGGTTTTGTACCTCCACTGGGCGATTACAAGTATTTCGTGTACATGAGCGTCGACGACGGGGGTGTTTGTGCCTCCGTCGGACGTTACACGGTATGGGAATACATCAATGTCCCTGACAGGGTGTTTGTGCCTCCGTCCGGTATTTGCAGGATATGCGGCTTGTATTTACGTGCACGACGAGTGTTTGTGCCTCCGTCGGACGTTTACAAACTTGTCGGGTCCTCGATGCTCGAGGCGGGTGTTTGTGCCTCCGCCGAGCATTTACTGACTATTTGTGCTTTAAGTCTACGACAGGGTGTTTGTGCCGCTGTCGGACAACATTGCCTCGACGCACGTCATTCGGTGACGGCGGAGGACTTAAATACAAACGCTGGGAGTCATGTGACAACCTGTGGCGTCTTCCCCCGGACGTGGCGCAATGCAGCCCGAACGCTGAGGACGGAACACCAACGGGCGCCAAGGACTTCTCCTCAGCACGTGCGGCCTATTTAAGCTCGCGCACGGACACACTCTAAGCACGGGCTCGTGAGCGTGAGATCAGGGGCTCTGCGATTTCTTTGCACAAGCGAGGGTTTTTTTGGCCGAATGGCGTGCTGTAGCCGAATGGCGCGCTGTGCCACTGTCGGACAGCATTGCCTCTACGCACGTCGTTTGGTGACAGCGGAGGACTTAACTATGTACCTCAACGAGTGTCGTTTTTGACACCCGTAGGACTTAAACATGGCCTCGACGTGTGTCGTTTTATGACACCGGAGGACTTAATATGGGCCTCTACGTACGTTTTATGACGACGGAGGACTAAATACAAATGCCGGGAGTCATAATGACAATCTGTGGTGTCTCCTCTCACGGACAGCACAGGAGGCCCGATTGTGGGGGACAGAACACCGACAGACGCCAAGGACTTTCTCCCCCCATACGGGCGGCCTATTTAAACTCGCGCACGTAAGGCTCTCGCGAACGTTCGCTGCGGTGCCCGGCCTCTTTCTTGGCTGGCCTTTTTTGGGCCGATGGCATGCTGTAGGCCGAATGGCGCGCCTTTCAAATGGGGGTATGCCCCCGTCGGTGTTTGTGCCTCCACCGAGCAGCATTGCCTCTACGTACGTCGTTTTGATGACGACGGAGGACTTAAATACAAACACTGGGGTCATATGACAACCTGTGGTCTCTCATGGACGGCACAGGAGGGCCCGAACACAAGGACAGAACACCGACACGCCAAGGACTTTCTCCCCACACGTGCGGCCTATTTAAGCTCGCGCACGGAAGGCTCTCGGCGAGACCTGAGGGGCTTCGATTTGTTCGCTCTGGTGCCCGAACCTCCCTTTTCTCTGGCCCCTTTTTGGGCCGAATGCCTGTGTTTGAATGGGGTATGCCCCCCTATTTATAGGTTTTGTGGGGGCATACCGGCGGGGGTACCCTCCCCGGCGGAGGCTCGCGGCACGAGCTTCGAGGCAAGCGCGAGTGTCGAGGCCGATGGCGAACCGGCGGAGGTGCCACGCGAGAGGGCTAACTGGCGGAAGGGGCCGCCATCAGGGGGGCCTGACCGGCGGCCCCTCCTGACGGCGGAGGGGGGTCCCGCCGGTCAGGGGCCCTGACCGGCGCCCCTCCTGCTGGCGGAGGGGTCTGCCGGTCAGTGGGGCCTGACCGCCCCCACCTGCTGGCGGAGGGGGGTCCGCCGTCAGGGGGGCCTGACCGGCGCCCCACCTGCGGCGGAGGGGGGTCCGCCGGTCAGGGGGGGACCGGCGCCCCTCCAACTGGCAGAGGGGCCAACCGGCGCCCCTCCCTGCCTGGCGGGGGGGGGGGTGGGGGGGGGGGGGCAGACCGGCGCCCCTCCCTCCTGCGGGGGGCAGGCACCCGGCGCCCCTCTTCGTCCTTGGTCATTTCCAAGAGGATTTCTATTCCTGGGAATTTGCTGGTTTGTCATGGCACGTGCGGCACACGTGCACACACATGCCCGCATGTATTTGACTTGCCTTCGACGTGCGTTCTTGCCCGCTTCACGTGCGTTTGACCCCATTTTCGGAGGGCATGTGCATTTCACCTTTTCGGACCCATCCGAGTCGTACGCGATCTTAGCGCGAGTTCGGACATTGAGTCTCGGCTGTCCGGGCGCGCATTCCGCTATTGACGGGCTTTTTAAGCATCATCCTCCGGCTCATTCTGGGTGGACATCCGAACTCAAACCCTTTATCTCAGGTGTTCGAGTGAGGGAGGCCGGGTTTCTTCCCAGCCTTTCATGGATTTCCGGACGAGTTTGCCACCCGGGACTTGTTTAAATCCTGATATTTTTCGGGTTCAACAGGTATGAAATACTTATGAATACTAAAATGTAAAAGATTAAATATGAGAGTGTAAATACATAAATTATAAAAGGAAGGGCTGTAAACGAACTAATACACTCGACAAGTAGCTCGAATTCGACTCGGATGTTACTCGAATTTGGCTCATTTAATAAGATAAATGAGTCAAACTCAAACAAAAATTTAAGCTCGTTTTATAAACGAGCCGAGTATGAGCAAATGCTTACTCGGCTCTTTTAAGCTCGTAAACACGTTCATTTAATTTTTTATTATAAAATTATAAATATAGTTGCTAAATATTTAAACATTATACTAAAATAATTAAACAAGTAACTTATGAAGGATCTTAGGATATAACTTTGAAATAAGATAAATTTGGGTCTTATAAACAATTAATTTTTTTACTTGTAAATTGAATTGGCCTTATATATACATATATATATATATATATAATTCACAAATTTAATTGGGCTCGTTAAGATACTCGTTAAGGGTTCGAACTCGAGAGTATTTAAACGAACCAAGCTTGAACAACTATTTTCAATACTCGAAAAAACTCGAGCTCGACTCGAGCTCGATTAAAAATTAACGAATAGAGCTTGAGCAGCATAATACTCGGCTCGACTCGACTCGTTTGCAGCCCTAGTCGTCCCCCCCCCCCCCTCCCAAATCGGGTCGCCATAGGCCGATTCCGACCCGAATCGGCCGACTTTGTCATCTATGCTACACGACGCATGCCCTTGATGGCCATATATAGTTGCGATGTCTATCGTTTTGACACTCTACTGCTCAAGGTGGTGCGGATGGGGGAGGAACTTTGTGAGGGCTTGCTTGAGAGCCAACTCAAGTGGGCTGGGGTGGGTGTAGAAGAGGTTTGAGGGGATTTTGGAGGCGGCCTTGTTGCAGCATTTGGTATTAGTGGAGGAGGGTAAGGTGCAGGCGGTGAGGATGGCGAAGGTGGTGTTTTGGACCTGTGGTGTGTGCAATACTGATTGTGGAATCAACTTGAGATAGTAGGGTGGTGAAGTTGCTGGAAGACACACTTGAAGTAGCAATGTTGCCCAACTCTTTTGGCACTTGGTGTTGTCAGAGGAGATGCGATTCCAAGGACTGCTCCACCTCTTGGAGACAATTAGAGTTGATGAGATCACCATTTACACGATAAGCTTTTGAGAGATGTCTATCATTTCATATTAGACAAGATGTTCTAAACTTCTATCTAAGACTTCTCAAGAGAAGGCGTTCTCTAGTGGGACGCCTTCTAAAAGGAAGCCCACCCTCTTGCCTTGCCAAGAAATCATTCCAACAAAAGCCACTTTTATTTATTAGAAGGCCACATAGCAACTTGCATGACCAGCTAGTGTTGGTGTGGTTTTGTAAAATTTATTGAAATAGTAAAAATTGAGTAAAAAAACTAAATAATCACCAAATAAAAATATTTGCAACAATAGTCACGAACTTGTCATGTTGGCAAGCTCGCGACTAGTTTATCGGGTAGGAGATTGGCTACTCAATGCCGCCGTTCTCAACACCGAAATCAATGATAGCATTGCCAATGCGGTTTTGATTTTGGCATTCTCAATGCCGAGAACCTAATTCTAACGATCATGGTTCCTCTCGCTCCCACTTTGTGTCCATTATGGCCCCCCATACTGTTTTGTCTATTGTGGTCCCATATACTGTTCCATCCATTGTGTTCTCCCATGTTGTTCCTACTTGTTTGTGTCATAGGCATTGCAGTCTTGCTTGTTCACCACTAGCACACAGGTGTGGAGCACTGATGGGCCTCCCTGTTGATCTTAGATGAGCCCACCTCTGGCTAGACTCTACCTCCACCCATAGTGTCATCAAGAAGGCAAGTGGCGTCGGCAGCATCGTCATCCTCACTATCCACCAGCCCTCTCACTACATCTAGCAACTGCTCAACCACCACATCATCCTCGCTTAGGAGCAGCTCGTTACCCTATTGCATAGCTCATTGTGCATGTTGTCCTAGATGGGTGTGACATGGACGAATTGCTAGGCTGCATGCCAGGGACGAAGGGCTCATCCTTTGGAGAGACCTACCCAACTTTTGTTGTGTCAAAGCCTCCTTCCTCCAAGAAGACCATGCCTGCATGAAGTGGCTCGGCGCCAGGCTGCCCATGATGTCGCTATGGCTGCCTCTTCCAAGACTTGGTCAAGCTCTAGAGTTCCTAATGCTCTGGTCAAAGTCATCCAACCTGGGCACTATGTCGATAGGCACACCCGCCTAATGTAGACCAGTCATCCTCACTGTGGTCTCCATCATCACTGCCCCTGTTTACTTGGTGTTTAGGTGTCAACATTGCCATGAGGATGGAGTGCTGTATGTCCTCGTCGTTCTTGGAGGGTGCCGTCTTGGGGGCTATAGGGTGGTGATGTAAAAGGTGGCCAAAAGTTGGCTACTGTCTTACTCTTGAGTCCAATAGATTAGGGTAACCCTGGTAACCTGTGCAGGCGAGCAAGGTTGTGCCTCACGTCTTTGGGGAAGTAGAATACAAAATGATCATTTGTTCAGCTCATGAATCTGATATCTTTAGTCCCTGACTTCTCCATGACACCTCTGTCATAGGTAGGGGTGTTCATAATTTGGTTCAACTCGAAAAACCGAACCGAACCGACCGGTTCGGTTCGGTTCGGTTCGGGTTGGGCATCTAACTGGTTCAGTTCGGTTCCACATTGTGGAACCGAAATAAACCGATTATATATATAATGTGTACGTTATTTACTCAAATGTTAAATAGGCCGGTTGGTAAACAAGGCTCCTTGTCAGGGCGGTGAGGCGGGTTCGATTCCTCTCTTCCGCCAGCGGTTTTTTATAGGAAAAAAAATGTTTAAAAGTGACCCTGTTTTGTCCAAAACGAGAATCGAACCCATAACCAATGCGTATAGGGGCCAACGCCTTGACCGCCACAGTAGACAAGCGTTTGTGTATATTTTGGAATTAAACTTCGGTTTAAACCGAACCGAACCGGTTCGGTTCGGTTTGAACAGTATTTCGGTTCGGTTTCGGTTCACCCAAAAAATGGGGTGAACCGAACCGAACCGGACCGTGTTCACCCCTAGTCGACTCATAGGTGCTCTTGATGTCCATCTCGATCCCCCACACTTCACTGATGAACCTACTAGTGATCGACTAGTCGGCCACAAGGAGCTTGAATTTCATTCGCCCCTGCCCACATGTTGGCGAGCATTGAGTTTCACCGCTTTGTGTTAAGAAGCAGCCTATCTTCAGGTGAGCCAATGCCTACTGTTGCATATGGAATGCAAAATCAGCTGGATCGACCGATTTTGGCCGGATCGGGATCAGGGCATGGCCGATTTTGGTCCGATCCTCGACCTTGATCCGATCCAGAATTCTATGCTGCTGCTATACCAACAACCCTCTCCTTCATTCCCTCGCCACCTCTGTGGAACCCCACTGTCCCCGCCTGTGTCCTTGCCTTACCACCTTGAGGAAGTTGTAGCCGCTGCTAACTAGCTCATGCCAAAGCTCAAGCAACTCCTCCCTCCTAAGCTATGGGACACTACTGAAGTCGACATAGATGATGGAGGAAGGCAGCTTGGTGCCGAGCCATTCCATGTAGACACGTTCTTCTTGGAGGAAGGAGCTTTTGACACGGTAGAAACTAGGCAGGTCTCTCCAGAGGATGAGCTCTTTGTCCCTGGCAAGTAGTCTATCAGTTCATCCATGTTACACCCATCTGCAACGACGGGCATAATATGCTATGCAACAGGGTAACAAGTTGCTCTTAGGTGAGGACGATGAGGTGGTTGAGCAGTTGCTGGATGTGGTAAGAGGGCTGGGGCTGGTGGATGGTGAGGATGAAAGGTGTTGCCAGCGTGGGGCATTTGGCTTCTCGACACTGTGGGTGGAGGTGGAGTCTAGCCAGAGGTGGGCTCATCCAAGATCAATAAGGGGTAAGGGAGGCCCGTGAACGATGTCCACCCCAATGGGGATCTACCCGCGCATCCCACCCGCATTGTAGGTGGTGAACACTGAACAAGCAGGACTTTGATGCTTGTGACACAAACAAGTTGGAACCACAATTGTTAGAGGTAGGTTCTCGAAATTGAGAATGCAATGTCGGCATTGTAGACATTGAGTAGCTAGTCTTCCAACCAATTAATCGGTCACAAACTTATGTGCAAGCTCGTTACTATTGTTGCAAATATTTCTATTTGATGTTTATTTAATTAATTTTGTTATTATTTTAATAAGTTTCCCATAAAATTTTAGTGTGTTATTTTGGTAAATTAAATTTTAAATTGTTCTCTTTAAGAGAAACTCTTTTGAAAGCCTAATTAAAATTAAAATTGGGCTTTTCTTCAACTTTTAAATCCTAAAGTATACGTCTTGTTTCAAAGAAACTTTTATACCATTAAAACCCTTGAAGGGCAAACATTCAACCATCATTATCATCATCATCATCATCAGAGCCTTATTCCATTATTTAAGGTCGGTTACATGAACTTTTTTCCGCCAAAGATTTCTATCAAGTGCTATATTCATGTTTAAACTCAAGAGTTCAAGTCCTTCTTAATAACATTGTATCATCTCATTTAGGCCTTCCCTTAGCTCTTTTACTGACATCCACTAAGATCTGGTCACATCTTTTAACCGGTGCCGAGTTAGGATGACGATATATGTGTTCAAACCACCTAAGTCAATTTTCTCTCATTTTTCTATAAATTAGAGCTATCCCTAAGTCCTCACAAAAGCGGCGACCGTTCTTAATTTTATCTTTCTTAATCTTACCACACATCTATCTCAACATCCTTATATTTGCTACACACATTTGTTAATATGTTCTTTTCGCATTGCCTAACACTCAATACCATATAATAAAATAGGCCTCACAACCATTCTATAAAACTTTTTTTTAAGTTTCACGGGTATATGATGATCGCAGAGAACTCTTGATGCACTTTTCCATTTTAACCAACTTGCCTTAATCCTTTGTGCCACATCGTCATAAATCTCCCATTCTCTTTGATGATATATCCTAAGTATCGAAAGTTATTACTCTTAGGAATGTCTTATCCATCAATTAATCATTTTTTTATATGTATATATTTTAATTTTGAGAAAATAAATCATACCTTCAAGGCTTCAAATGACCTTTCTTCAAGAAGATCTCATACAAAAAGGTCTTCAAAATGGCAAGATCTTTTTTCCCACTTATATTGTTTGGTTTGTGTTACATTGATTCTAAAAATTCAAAATGAATCCTTAGAAAGATGTGTGTTTTGTACCAGGCCAATGACTAAGGATTTGTGTTCTTTGCCTCTCCCGATTAATTTAAGCTGATGTTAATTACATCCGCATGATTGAACACTCCTGATTAACTATCACATAGATGCTTCTGATACAATCACGTCTATAGAATTTAAAGAAAATATGTTTAAATAACTGGTTCAAATTTAGCTTTGATTCCAATCTTGGCATTGTGGTATATGTTATTGAGTTCTTTTATTCTCTAAATGTCTTTCTGTTTCACAAGAATTTATTGTTTCATTATTTCGCTTATTTTCCAATTAAATAGTTAAATTTTATTGTGATGCTTCCTAATGAAAAGATTTTTGGAATTACATTGATGATGTTTGAAATGCAAGACAATGCAGGCGTTGTTATAATGCTTAGTGTTTGTTTTGATTTAGGAACTTATCCATGGCATCAATCTTTAGGGGTATATACACAATAATGAAAATGTTTGGGTATAATTGTAATAAATAAATTCTATCATTTAGAGAATCTTAAATATTCTCTTTAAGGGATTTCATTACTTCTGTTGGCTATGCATGCTTTTACGTATTTGTACTCTACAAGAAAAAATTTGTACTCTACAAGAAAAAAATGACCAATTTTGAATGACATCTGAATGAATCAAACTTCAGGTGTTTTCTCCTGCTTTTCCCCTCGCCTTCTTCGAGAGCTGATCTCCTAAGCCTTGTAGCTTCTTCTCCTCCTTTCCTTTCCCTAGTGCTGTCACTGCTTTCATTCTTGTCCTTCATTAGTTGCTTCTTATTCCAAAAGAGGGAAAATACCTCCTTTTATAGGCCTCCAAGGACATGGATGACAATTTTGGTCGAAACATCTCTTCCAGCCTTGAACGATCCGAAATTAGACCTGTTCACTGTAGCAGGTTCGAAACCTAAAAAACAATATTTTATTAGGTTTCGCTTGGTTTTGGGCGTTTCAGCCCGATACACCTGAAACTGGATGCAAACTCCCCTCTTAGGGGAGTACACGTCCATTCACCCCTAAGATCTGAGACCGAAACCGGAACCATTTTTGGTTTTGGACCCAGCGAAACCGAGTCTGAAACCTCCCTGACAATGGGATTTAAATCAGCAAGGAGTGAGGGTGGCACTAGGGGTGAACACGGTTCAGTTTGGTTCGGTTTGAAGGAGTTTTTTTTTCAAACCAAACCAAATCGAAATAGAATCCCAACCCAAACCAAGTTGACCCGGTTCATTTTGAAACAAAATCAAACCAAACTGATCTAATTTAGTTTTGTTCAATTTTGACTGAAATATATTCAAAGTCTCTATTAACACATTAATCTCTCAATAGATGTATGTTTGTTATAATATTTATGAAGAGAAAATGTGAAAAATAACAAGACATAATAATAATTTTAACTAAGAAGACTATTATCCCTAATCGTATAATAATTTACTATTATATATAGAAGAACAAGTAGAAATTTATATAATTTTTATAGGCATAATAGTAATTCGGTTTATTCAACTTGAATCTGTTTACTCGGGTTAAAAACCAAATCAAACCGAAATTGAGTTTCAAATCAAACCAAATTGAAACCGCAATAAAATGGTGTCCAACCCGAACCAAATCGAACCAAATCGATTGGTTCAGTTTGATTTTGTGGGTTGAACTAGACTCTGAACACCCCTAGTGGCACCTCCCTTTCCTCTTTTTTCTTCACATCTCTCGGCTGGTGAGTCGGTAGAGCTAGCGTGTCACGCTTCGATGCGGAATATCGAAGCGTGTAGTAGTAATCAGTTGAATATTCAGAGCAAGAATTAAAGAATAATGATAAACCAACACATGACTATTATTATTAATTCAAATGTCAACTCTAAATTATAACCACTAATCATCAAAGCCAAATGTAGGACCCATTGTTCAAATTACATAATAATAGCTACTACAGACTCATCTAAGGACTTATTTTATTTCATCGCTTCATGATAATTGGGACGCTCTTCACTCTTGCCCGTCCCCTTCCAATTCCATATCCTCACTTTCATTACTTGAAAATGTTAAGTAACTAAATGAGTTTACGTCCGGTAAGACTTACATCTCAATGTGCGGGCAATAATATAAGTGATTAGCGTACAAACAAGTAGAATATCTACAATGATGGGACGATAGTGCATGCATGATAGCAAATGTGAGTCGTGTGAAAGACGAGTAGTAAATCAATGAGTTCATAGTGATTCATGTAGTTGTGAACAAGGATTCAACAATAAGTACGCATCAGATGCTCAATAATAGGAATGATCATATTTCACACATATCAAATAATCATTTAGATAGTCAAACATATGATATCAATATGAAGGCACTTTTAAATCTTGCACACATACCGGTGTCATGCCACACACCACAAGTCTATACTTCTGCAGTTATTAAGTATGTCAGAGCGCTTCTCCCTAGCACTAAATAGTTCCCTTATTGCACATGCATTGGTTACTGGACTGAAGTCTCAAATAGTGCTGATCACACAAAACATATTACGGCCAATAGATTTCAAGAATAAGTACATTATAGCACGATATGATTTCTCATGGATTCCAAAGGTATATTGGGAGTTCAAGAATAATAAGGGCCATGTCAGAGGTTTAAACGAATAGCATAACAACATAGTTTTAAGTTACATTAGCATTTAGTGTCTTGACAAGATGTACGACGTGTGCTAGATTGAACACGTAACATAGTGCTCTCTAACTCTAGGGAATTTAATGTACAACTAGCTCGGTCTCCATGAGAGAATTCATAGAGTACGGAGACTTACGAAGGTGTTAACAAAAAAGTCCCTAGTCTATTAGAACGGAATGTCCAACAGAGAGGTTCTAATTCGTCAAGAGGGGTGTGCCTAATGTGCAAGTGTGAAAGTATCGTATATATAAACTTTCCTAATCGTGCATGCATTGGAATAGCAATAACTCATGCAAATGATGGAAAGTGCCTCAAATAAAGTAAATTCAAAACCCGGGAAGTCCACAAATAGCAAGTATCAATGCAAAGAAAACTTAAAATAAGGTAGGGCTGTCATCTAAGCATAGTATGTGTTTACAACAAACATGGTTATTGCACAACTTATGTTATGAAATTTTTAACAATAAGCTGGAAAATAAGGACAAGATGAAGCATAATCACATGAAGAGAATGATCAATCACTTTCATGTAGAATATTAGAATCATATTCATGTTATTAACACCTTTTAACATATGGTTGATTGCTTTTAGGATGTTGGACACATACGAACTTGAATAAACACTGTAAAGGGTCATACTACAACCTAAAACAAAGGTTTGTTGAAATCACAGGTCTCTGTCAAGCAACAAAATTGCGTCGGAACTAGTCGACGCACTTCTGGGAAGGTTAAAACACTTAAACAAGATGAAGACTATTCTAGGTCTAAATTGCATCCACTTGACTGGACGCCTTTATCCCGTCTCCCATTAGACATAAAATTTGAAAGAACACGGAAATCGAGGCTATTGGTGAGCGGGAAATTTTTTAAAATCGCATCTAGTTGACTATACACCTTTTAACGTTATCTCATAACACATAAACCAAGAAAATGCGTAAAACGAGGAAACCAGAGTGACGGGATGTCATTGCGTCCACATGGGTGGATGTTGTCGGATGCGGAAATTTCTGTCTTGGTTTATTTTTATATGATGTTTGAGTTTGATTTGATTTTTATTTATTTCTTTGCCTTGCGGGGCATGCCAGCCTGTCTAACAGACAGAAGATTAAAATCCGCGCAGTGCGGAGAGAATATTTGATGTCCATGGAATGGACAAGTGCACCACTTTTATCTTTGAACTTTATTGGATCCGCGATTTTTATTCATCAGGCGATTAGGGTAGCATGTGCTGGACCTCTATCTCTATCGATCGGAATCGATGTTTTGTTTACATCGGGTTAAAAGTCTTTGATGTTATTTTTACATCAATTTTAACCCGAATACCATTGATAGCAAAGTCGAGATTATGCATTTTCTAGAAAATTGTAATACGATGTTTTCCCTTTTTTTTATCGGACAAAATGGATTTTGATTTGAAAGAAAGGATTTGTTCCTTTGAAGAAGGTATTTTATTTTTGAAAAGAAGTATGGATTTCTTTTGGGTTTTGAAATATAATTTGGGAAATGTGCGGGTGTATACTCGTGAATTTATTTGGTGTTCGGATATATTATTTGCTTTGAAATTTTATTTTGTAGAGGAGTATGAGTTCCTTTTGAGGATTTGACATGTGATTTGGAAAATGAACGGGTGTATACCTGTGAATTTATTTGGTATTTGAGGATATTGTGAATTTGGGCAGCGCTCCCACATAGGCAGAGTTATCGCGCGAATATATGAGTATGAACTCACTGGACATATGATTGTATTGACTTTTAGGGGAGAGTCCCTGTATGGACAGGGTATCCCCATGAAATACGCACATATGTACATATATGTTTATGGACATATGGATATGCTTTTGGGCAGAACTCCCGCTTAAGCAGAGTTTCCTTTAAAAAACATATTCATATGAACATAACATTTGTGAATATATGGATATATTTCTGGGTAGAACCTCCGCTTGGGCAGAGTTTCCTTTAAGAAACATATACATATAAGCACAATATTTGTGATTACATGGATATATTTCTCGCAGAATCTCCGCTTGGGCAGAGTTTCCTTTAGGAAATATATACATAGAAGCACAATATTTGTGAATACATGGATATATTTCCGGGCAGAACCTCCGCTTGGGCAGAGTTTTCTTTAAGAAACATATACATATAAGCACAATGTTGTGAGGATATGAGTATGTCTTCCATTGGAAAATGCATACACATACGAGCACAAACACTCGCCCATCCCAGAGTCTTGCTCGACGGGCGGGGAGAACATGTGCATCTAAATGCCCATACTCATAGAGTCTTGCTCAATATGGAGGTATTTAGAGCACGAGAACAAGGGTATTTAAAGACCGTATATCCATAGAGTCTTGCTCGATATGGAAGGTATTTAAACTCCGAAGGATACCTCCTCCACAGAGTCTTGCTCGATGTGGGGGTGTGGACCGCGTTATGATTTCTTTGAGAAACCCCCTATAGAGACTAGCTCAGCATGGAGGGGGATAGAGGGAGATGTCGATGTCGTATGGAGACGATCTCCCTTTCTTCACGCTTGCCGAGGGCGGATACTTTGCACCGAGAGGGGGAAGAGCTGATATCTTCCCACAGAAGGGAGAGCCTTGAAGAACAAGCGGAGAACTTTTGGGAAAGAGCTTTTTTTTGCTTTTTTCTTTTCAAAAGGACAGCATGAAAGCATATCCCCCTTTTCAGATTTAGAAAAAGGTCCCCCTTTTACATGGGATTTTTATAGAAAAGGATGGGATCCCCCTTGCAGATCGGGGGGTGGCTGGGTCGGCCGATGTGAGTTTGAGTCGGGCGGAGTCGGCCTGAGTCGGCCTTAAACCATCCCGACTGTCCCGTGGGGGTCGGCCCCAGAGTCGGGTCGCCAGGGGCCGACCCGACTCAGCCGACTCGGAGCGGAGTCGGCCGACTCTGCCATCCATGCCCCCCCTTAACCGATGGAAGGTCCGTCGGTTGGGAGGGAACTCCCCCTAATCGATGGACCTTCCATTGGTTGGGGCCTTTGAGCTTGGGGGGGGGGTTTGCTTATAAATAGGCCCCCATATGCCCCATTATAGGGGTGTTGCTTGGGATGGGGGTTTTGACAATTTTTTTATGCCAACAAATGCCCACACGGGATGTGCGCCGAAGCCAAAGGCAGAGGAGGATGTCCCGTGCGTTCTTCGAGATTTACTTTTGGTCTTCATGACTTGACGAGGAATTTGAATTGAAAAATTGTAGCCATAGTTTACGCGCTTCAGTACTTGCACTGTGACGCCAGCAACCTTGGGCAACGATCAACTTTGCCATGGTTCTTGTGCTGAGCCATCAGCTCCGCTTCTTGGATTTATTCAGAGCTGACTTTGACCTTCTTTGCCTGGGTCTTATCTTTTTGACTTCACCTTAGGGACTATCTCGACATACTCCTTTTTTGAGACCTACCTTTCTGGCTTTGTTAAGGACTCGATTTGATTGAGGATTTGACCAGTGAGACTTGTCTTTTTGACTTTGCTCTTTGACCTGATTTGGAATTCCCTTTCCGAGACTTGTCTTCCTGGCCTCGCTCAGAGTTGGGTTGGAAATTCGGTCACTGAAACTTGTCTTTTAGATTCCACTCAGTGGCTTGATTTGGGATTTTCTCTTGATGCCTAACATTCTAACTTTCCTCGTGGTTGAATTTGATCTCTTTCCTGAGATTTGCCTTCTTGGCACTACTTAGATTTGATTTGACATCTTTTTCCTGAATCTTGCCTTTCTGATTTTATTCAGGATTTAATGAGAGATTCTATTGTTGAGTGTGACCTTCTTGGCTTCACTCAACGACTTGCTTTAACATTTGGTCAACAAAGTTTGTCCTTTCTGGCTTTCTTCTTCGACCTGATTTGACACCTTTCTCTCGAGACTTGCCTTCCTGGCTTTTCTCGAGATTTGATTTGGCATTTTTTTTTTGGATCCTGCCTTCTTGGCTTTATCCGAGATTTGGTGTGGAATTCTGTTGCTGAGGTTGACCTTTTTGGCTCTGCTCAACGGCTGCTTTGTATTTAAATTGCTTGACAGGGGTGGCTTGTTTGCTTTCTGGTTTTTCTTCAGTAAGGACGACTCCTTTTTACTTCGAGGAGATTTGTGGAGTCGCTATCTTTCTTCTTTTTCTGTTTTTTTTTTTTTTGACTTCCTTTTCACATATCTGTTTTGGGTTTTCAGTCATCCCTACTCCGGAAGTTGTTGGAGACGGGAGTGGTGAAGCTCTTCTGGATGTTCCTTTCTCTTCCAGACGCAGGAGAGCTGGTAAAAGTAGGGTCGCAGATCCCACCTCATTTGGCGGTAATTTTCTTCTCTTCTTTTCTTTTCTTCTCTCATCATTGTCATTCACAATTTTTTGATTCATCACTTTCCCCCTTTTTTTTTTTTTGACTCATCATCTTCATTTCATGATTCCCCTTTTTTTTTGGTAGACTCATCTGCCTCATGTGACGAAACAGATGAAGAAGCCGTCGATTCAGTTGCTCCGGACGACCATAATCCTTTGCCTGGAGGCTCTTCCCTTCTTCATGGCAGAGAATATAGAAGATCTTCACAAGCAGCTGCGGACTTTTTGCCGGAAGCTGAAGGTGACGAACTGCTACCCCACGATTCATCTTTGGGAACAACGGCGATGGATGGTGACAACACCAATTTCACATTCGCTGAATTGGGGCTCTCAGTAGAGCAATATCCTCCTGTTTCTGTCGAGACTTGTGTCCCAATGCCTGTCGGGGAATGTCCTATTGCGGGAGCCGCCTTTGAAGGTGATTTTCTCATTCCGAGCCGACATGTAGCTTTTTTTATTTTCTCTGTCTATGCATTCCTCATGTCGACTTTCCTTTTTTTTTGTGTTCAGATGACCCGCACTTCTTTGATCAGCTCTTTTCATGCGGGATTACGAGCCCATATTTTGTCCCTACGGCCAACTCTCCTTTCCCTTCCTGGGAAAGTATAAGGAGCCCATTTTTGGAGCCGCAAGCCTATTCCGCCTTTCAAGTGGGGGATATTGCAGGCGATGACGGAAGTCTTTACCAGACGAATTATAATCTGGAGACGCCTGCTTTGCCATCTGGTGGAGGAAGTTTCGACCCATATTCGGCTGATTTTCCCTCCTCCTCTCAAGGGTTTTATACTGAGCAGCTTGATTTTTTTCGGCCCTCGAGTCCTGGGGTGGAAGAGAGAGGTTCCTTGCCAAGTGAGAGAATGGATTACATTCTTCCTCTTTTCCCTTTTGCTTGAATTTCATTTGCTTTTTTCTTTGCTGACTGTCTTTCTTTGTTGATTGTTGGTATTTTTGGCAGGTAATCCTCCATCTCTTAATGATGGCGAATCTCCGCCGTTGGAGATAGACGCCTTATCCGGACATGGCATAGAATGGCCGGCAGGAGACCAGCCGAGTCCACTTCCTGTGGGCGACGACTTCTTTGATTTACTTCTTGGAAGAATAAGAGCCGTGATGGAGGCAGAAAATCCCCGGCCAACTGAAGTTGTTAGGCGGGCGTTGGAGCAGAACACTGCGATTGCCTTCAATACAGGCTTCTCAAGAGATTGTTGGATGGGTGCTGTTGAAGAAATTTAGGGCGAAGTATGTCACCTTCATACTGGTGTGGCCTGGGCTTCTTATGATCAGCGGATCCAGGTTTTGGAGAGCGATATATGCTCTTTGACCAGCGAGGCTGATGAACTTGACTCCCGTGCCAGTGAGGCACATAAACGCCGGAAGACGTGGGAATCGAAGATGGCCGCAGAGAGGGATAGGATTGCCAGACTGCAGCGTGAGCTTGATGAGACGAGATCTTCCTTGGATCAACAGGCCAAAGAGGCTGCTGAGGCACCCGAGGAGGAAGTCACTTTTGCTGGGGGTGGAGGCAAGCTTCGCCAGTCCGTATCTTCCAAGGCCAAGGAAGTCGAACGATTGAAGAGGAAGAAGCCCCTTTGCCTTTACTTTGCAGTATAGTATTTGTATACTGGATTTCTTGTTTTGGCTTTCTGTCTGACTTGTAGTTGTACATAGTAACTACCATCCTCTGTATGTTTATTACAAAGTGGCTTGTAACTTTGTGAATATAAATGGAGGACGAACAAGTCACTTTTTTTTTTTGATTTGATTTTTTTTTCACATTACTAGTCTCAGTCCCCTTTTGGGTTTTCACTGAAACTGGCCCCCTTTAGCTTTTTCCAACGCGCCCTTTTGGGTTTTCACGTTGAGGGTTATTCATTTTTGTCTGAAGCGCCTTTCCGTGTTTTCACCTCAGCCGGATTTTGATCTTTTTACCCTTAAGGATATAGTGAACTGTATGCTTAAGTCCATCGGGGTCTCTATGTTTTTAACCCCTTTTACTTTTTTTTTTTTGAGACTTGGTATTTGGGTATTTGACTGATTTTTGGTAATTGGAGGGATAAGAGTTTGGTTTTGATGTAGCTAATTTTTTTGTTTTATTTTTTTTTAGTTCACTGGTTTGAATTTGGACATGGATTTGGATATGGTTTAGTTTATCAATATGGTTTGCTGGTTATAGTTGGAATTTAGGTTTGAACTTGGATTTGGTTTTGGATTTGGGTTTGGATTTGGTTTTGGATTGGGGTCAATTTTTCTTTGGTTTTGGTTTTGGTTTAGTCTCCCTTTGTGGTTTTCTAGTTAAGATATGGAATTTTGGAATTATGGATTTGGGTTTGATTTGTTTTGGATTTGGTTTTGGGTATTGATATGGAAGTTTGAAATTTAGGATTTGGGTTTGATTTGGCTTTGGATTTGGGTTTTGGGTATTGATATGGAATTTTGAAATTTGGGATTTGGGTTTGATTTGGCTTTGGATTTGGTTTTGAATTTGGTTTTGGGTTTAGCCCACCTTGATGGTTTGTGGTTGAAATATGGAATTTGGATTTGCATTTGTATTGAGGTTTGGTTTAGTTTTGGATTTGGATTTGGTTTTGGTTTTTTTTTTTTTTTGGTTTTGGTCTTCCTTGATGGTTTTCTGGCAAAGATGTGGAGTTTTGGGTTTGGATTTGAATTTTTGGTTCAGTCGACCTTGGTGGTTTGTGGCTAGTAATTTTTCTTGATTTGATTTTGATTGAGCCTACCTTGATGGTTCACTGGCTATGCTTTGGGAGTTTGGATTTGAATTTGAATTTGGCTTAGCCTACCTTGACGGTTTGTGGCTAAAATTCTCCTTCTTTACTTTGAGTTTGACTTTGGTACAACACACCTTGATGGTTTTCTGGCTATGATATGAGATTTGGATTTGGTTTAGCCAGCTTTTGCGGTTTGCTGGTGGGACTTGTAGGTTTTGGATTGACTCAGTCTTCCTTGATGGCTTTCTGGCTGAGGGTTTGACATAGCCTACCATTGTGGTTTGTTGGCTAAAGTTTTGGAATTTGAGTTTGGATTTTGTTTTTCGGGTTTGAGTTTGCATTTGGTTCAGCCTACCTTGATGGTTTGTGGCTAAGTTTGGTATTTGGGTTTGATATATTCTGGCATTGTGGTTTGCTGAATATGATTTTGGATTGAATTTGAGTATGGTCTACCTTGATGGCTTACTGGTTATGGTTGGAGTTTGGACTTAATATAGCCCACCATTGTGGTTTGCTGGCTATGATTTTGAATTGGATTTGGATATGGTCTGCCTTGATGGCTCACTGGTTATGGTTGGAATTTGGATTTGATATAACCTACCATTGTGGTTTGCTGGCTATGGTTTTGAATTGGATTTGGATATGGCCTACCTTGATGGCTTACTGGCTATGGTTGGCTGGAGTTTGGATCTGATACAGCCTACCTTTGTGGTTTACTGGCTATGGTTTTGAATTGGATTTGGGTATGACCTGCCTTGATGGCTTACTGGCTACGGTTGGAATTTGGACTTGATATAGCCTACCTTTGTGGTTTACTGGCTATGATTTTGAATTGGATTTGGATATGGCCTGCCTTGATGGCTTACTGGCTATGGTTGGAGTTTGGACCTGATATAGCCTACCTTTGTGGTTTCCTGGCTATGGTTTTGGAATTTAGGTTTGATATAGTCTACCATAATGATTTGTTGGCTGAAGATTTGAAACTTGGTTTTAGTATGGCCTACTATTGTGGTTTGCTGGCTGTGCTTTAAGATCTGGATTTGGTGAAAAGCGAGAGGTGCAAGATAACTCCCCGACTTCCACCTACTCATTTGCTTCTTGGATTTGTACATGATGTGCCCTTGGCTTCATGCTCTGGCAGGGATTGAGGGATTTGAAGACTTGGGTTGTATGATGGACATATAAAGGTTTGATTCCTTTGTCCCTATCTATGGCAAACTTTTATTTTTAGCATCAATCCTTGAAGAGGACAACTTTCATTCTTTTCCGGCTTCCTGCCTATCTGGATGACTGGTTTTTTGTTTTGATGATTGGCCAGAGAATTCATGTTCTGGTGCCTGGTATAGCTTCATGTGTTTTCCATTGAGTGGAGGAAAGAGCACAGTACCTTTATGGTCCACCAGCATGTATGCACCTCCTTCATATGCCAAAGTGACGATATATGGACCAAGCCAAATGGGTTGCAATTTGCCACTTGACTTTCCTGCCATTGCTTCTCTGCATTTGACCATGACGAGATCTCCTTGCTTGAATGCCCTGGGTCTTGCCAACTTGTCGAATGCACGAGCCATTCTGGCCTGATATGCTTGGAGGCATTTATATGCTTCAAGTCGCCTTCCTTCCAGATTGGAAAGCTCCTCGAGTCTTCTTTCTATTTGGTTTTGATCTTGACTTTGGAGTTCAGTTTGTATTGCCACCCGATAGGATGCCATTTCAATTTTTATGGGTATCATTGCCTCAGCTCCATATACTAAGGAGAAAGGCGAACATCCGGTAGGGGTTTTGTATACTGTTCGGTAAGCCCATAAAGCTTCATGAACTTTTTCTCCCCATTCTCGCTTTCGACTGTTGACTATTTTAGCGAGCAGCTTGCAGAGGGTTTTATTGAAGGTTTCTGCCAACCCATTGGCTTGTGGATTGTAGACTGATGATATCCTCCAATCAATATGAAATTTGGCTGCCAAGACATATATTGTTTTGTTTCGAAATTGTGACCCATTATCGGACATGATCCTGTGAGGGGTACCAAATATGTATATTATGTTTTGCTAGACAAATTTGGCGACCAATGGAATAGCTTCAGCCCATCGAGAGAAGTAATCTGTAGCAGGCAATATGAATTTGTGAACTTGAGATGACGGTGGGAATGGTCCCACAATATCCATTCCCCATTCTGCAAAAGGCCAGGTTGGCGCTGTAGGGCGTAGTATATTTGGTGATTTTCTCGGCACGGGGCCGAATGCTTGGCATTGATGACATGTACGGGCATATTGGCTGCAGTCCGCATACATGGTAGGTCAATAGAAGCCTTTTAATTTGATATTGATTTTCATCTTTTCACCCGCCTGGTGTGCACCACACAGCCCAGAGTGAACTTCTTGCATTATGATTTTGGCTTCTTTGGGAGATCAACATCTGAGGAGGACTGGTCCTTTTTATGGACCAATATGTATAATTGATCTTTTATTAGTTGATATGATGCTGCTCTACGTAGGAGCTGAATTTTTTGAGCTCGATTAGAAGGTAGCCAACTTTTCTTGATTTTGATAATCGGCTCACACCAATCTTCAGATTCATTTGCTGTATCTTCTTCTGTGGTATGTACTTTCTCAATTGTGAAATTGGACTCACTGTCGAGGACACTTGGCATGAGTCTCCTATGACGGACAATTATGTCCAATTCTCTTTCGGGCGGCAGTTTTATGGCAGAGGCCAATTTGGCTAAAGCATCTGCCTGAGAATTTTCACTTCTTGGTACATGAGATATGTCGAAGAAGTTGAACTTTTCTTTGAGCTCCATGACTGTAGTATAATATGGAAGCAGTTGTTGTTTTTGGACTTCATACTGGCCCAATACTTGTCGGATGACCAGCTGTGAGTCACCATAAACTTGTATACTTTTGACCCCCATTTCGAGAGCCAGTCGGAGCCCAATGATTAGAGCCTCGTATTCAACTTCATTATTTGTCAATGGCTTCATAAGAGCACAAGAATTATATAAGATTCCTCCTTATGGAGTGACAAGGACGATACCTGCTCCAGTAGTGAGGCTGACGGAACCGTCTGTGAGATGGAGAGTTCGAGAAGCTCCATCAAAATATAATTCCCAGGAAGGTAATTGAATTGTGATCACTTCCTCGGGATTTGGATTTTCTTTGTTTTGATTCGAGAGTTTCTTCTTCTGGAAGCTCAATAGATAAAGGTGAATCTTCTGGCGCTGGATGTGCAGCCAAGAATTCAGCTAAACCTTGCCCTTTGATTGTCCTTCGTGGGACATAAGTGATATCAAATTCCATGAGGAGCAAGGCCCATTTCCCGAGTCTTCCTGACAATACGGGTTGCCTCATAGATATTTGAGAGGATCATACTTGGAGATGAGTTTGACTTCATGAGCCAGCAGGTAATGCCTTAATTTCTTGACGGCGAATGCCAGTGCTAGGCAGACTTTCTCCATTGATGCATATCGGAGTTCTGGATCGATCAACTTTCTGCTGAGATAGTATAGAGGCTGCTCTTTGCCTTCTTCATTTGTTTGTGCTAATAGAGCTCCCAAAGAGACGTCCATAGCTGCAATATAGAGTATGAGAGGTTTTCCAGTGATTGGGGCTCCCAAGACTGGTGGCGTGAGAAGATATTCTTTTATTTGCTTGAAGGCACCTTGGCATTATTGATCCCAAATGAAGGGAGCATTCTTCTTCATTAATTTGCCGAAGGGCGCACACCTTCCTGAGAGGTTGGAGATGAATCGCCTGATGTAGGCTAGTTTTCCTTAGAATGACCTTAGCTCGGTCAGATTTTGAGGAGGTCAGGTGGCAGTTGCTGAATCGCCTTGATTCTGTCGGGGTCTATTTCTATTCCCCGATATTTGACGACGAAACCCAGGAAATTGCCGCTTGAAACCTCGAATGCACATTTCATGATTTTCAATTTGTATTGACGAAGTCTTTCAAAAACACGGCGGAGATCAGATAGATGATCTTCCCGTTTTTTGGTTTTGACGACTAAGTCATCCACATAGTAATCGACCATATCGTGGAGCATTTCATTGAATATCCTTGTCATTGCTCTTTGATATGTGGCTCCTCCATTCTTCAATCCAAAGGGCATTCTTTTGTAGTTGAAGATACCTTTGGGTGATCTGAAAGCAGTATGATCTTTATCTTTGATTGCCATCCGGATCTGGTTGTATCCTAAAGACTCGTCCATAAAGGATAAGGCTTCATGGTTGGTGGTCATGTCCACCATGGTTTCTGTGATTGGAACTGGGAAATCATCTTTGGGACATGCTTTGTTTAAGTCCCTGTAATCAATGCAGATCCGAACTTGGCCATTCTTCTTTTTTACCGGAACAATATTGGCGAGCCAAACTGGATATATGCATGGCTCGATGAAGTCTACTTCAGAGAGTTTGTCAACTTCAGTATTTACTTTAAGCTCCAGCTCATGCTGCATGCGTCTTTGAAGTTGTTTGACAGGCTTAACTGTGTGGAGTATAGATAATTCATGCTCGGCGACTGATGGTTCCAGCCCGGGCATTTCTTTGTAATTCCAAGCGAATCAATCTTGGAATTCTAGCAGGAGAATTTGATATGATTCCCTTTCTCGTTCATCAAGTAGGGCGCTGATGAAGATTGGTCGGGGTTATCTCGATCCCCGAGATTGAGCTCGATCAATTCATCAGAATTGGCGACGTAGACCTCGTGGAAATTTATATCTTTAGCATTTGTTGGTGAAGATTGTTCGTCAGATTCTTCTGTCGATTCTTCATTTGATGGTCCCTTTTTGGGAGAGATAATATCTTCTTGAGAGTTGGAGCTGGAGGACCCTTGGCTGCTTTCTGCATTTCAGGTCTCCGGCGATAGCCCAACAGTATTGACTGTGAAGAAGGCGTTGGTATCATAGCCTAGCCCTCTTGTATCTTTCTTGGAGAAGGGAGGTTGTCCTCGCACTTGGGGAGGTTCCCATAATGGATTGAAGAATTTCCGTCGAGAGGCATCCTGCACCTGAGGGATATTTTGCTTCTTGTACATTTCTTTGATATTTTCTGGCATATCAGCCATTTCTTGTATGGGCTCAAGATGATTTTTGGGTCTATCTTCCCAACCAAAATCATCTTCTGGAGATGCTTGAGGTATTGACTCTCCTTCGTAAAAGAGAATTGGCTTTTCTGCCTTTCTAGCATTCTTCTTTTCTTCCTTTCTTTGATAAGTGACGACGAATGTTTTCGATCGCTGGACAATTTGATCTTGCTTTGGGGAGTGGATTTGCATGCAGTTAGGAGGCAGAAGAATGCTTTTGTCAATGGCTTGACTTACATGATCGGCCTCATAATTGATGCTCCGCCTTTCTGGGCGGGTTGATTTGCTCTCGGAATTCTTTGTGTGAAGCTCAGCAAGTCCTTTGTTTATCACATAAAGCACGCCAGTCTCACTATCTTCATTTGAGCACCCAGTTTCTTTGCCCTTCCCTTTGTATCGGGCAGAGGGTTGAAGAATTGGTCCTTCGAGATATAGGAGGGCATCAGTCAGGTTGCATTCATCTTCCCGAAATGGGGCTTGATCAGCAAAGACTGTATGCTGCTTTCCTTCTTTTGCATATTTGATGCATTGATGTAGTGTTGACGGGATGACCCAATTTTCATGTCGCTAGGGTCTCCCGAGCAATATTCTGTATGTCGTATCAGCATCAATGATATAGAAGGTCACCTTGGTGGCGAAGTCACCCAGAGTTAGGTCCACGGTGACTCTTCCGATGGCTTCTTCTGAATTTTGATTGAAACCAATGATCCTTACATCCCTTACTTGCTGCATGTAAGGCATGAGATGTAGGGACTCAAAGGTTTTGTAGGGCATTAAATTGATTGATGCCCCTGGATCAACCAGAATCCGATTTAGCTTGTTGCCGTTGACCTGCCCCTTCATATATAGAAGACGGTTGTGGCATGGAGAGGATAGCAGCATGTCTTCATCTGTGAAGGTGACATTTGCTGCCAATACTTCATATGCTTGAGCTTGGAAATCAGCTATATGAGCTTCATAGGTTTCTGGTTCTTGGAGTATTTTGACGAGAGTTTCTCTCAAGTCTTTACTCGAAGCAATTGCCTCCCAGACAGTGATATTGACGGAGAGTGATTTTAGCTGCTGAAGAATTTTGTCATCAGCCTCGGCGCGTGTCTGGTCCAATGGGGAAGATCCCCCAATCAAGGATTCAGACGGCTCCTTTGGCTTGACGAATTTCTTTTGAGAGAGAGAGCTTGATGGCTTTTCATCTTGAGGGAGAGGAGCGTTGTCTGGCTCATTTGATGAAGCATATGGACTTTGGTCCCCATTCTTTGAATGAGAAGCTATGTTGGGCAACCCCTCTTCTTCATCTGACGGGTCGAAGACATAGGAATCTGTCCGAATTTCAGTTTCAGGCAGAGGTCTTGATTCTTCACCACGGAAGAGTATTACTTTGCTTGAATTTGTGATATCTGGCTTCTTGGCAGTGGTAGATGTTGCTTTTTGCCACCTACCACGTCCTCTTCCGCGATGGCGATTTGAGTTATTTCCAGGCCGATGCCGGTATGTCAGCGTCGTTGGTTTGTCTTTGGCTTGTATGGTAGTATCACTTGGGGAGACATGCAGCTCCTTTGGTAGAGGTATGAATACCATATTACAGGTGAAAGAGTTGAACATAGAGGTCAACTTTTCGATGGTAATTTCTTCATCTTCATTGAAGAATACCAATCGTGATGAGAGAGGGAACTCCTCTCCTTCTAGATCTTCTTGCTGGACTTGACAGAGCCAATCCCGAAGCCGGGTTATTCGCTCTATCTCCTCCCATGGAATGTATTGATCGAGTGTAGTTTTATCAAAAGGCTTAGGAGATATATATTCTTCCAGCCCATCAATTAGCTTTTGGAACCTCTGAACAGGAGTCAATTCTTGAGGAATTTCTGTAGCAGCAGCTTGCTCTATTTGTTTTTTCATCTTTCTTTTTTCGTTTCTTTTTCTATTTCTTTCTCTGTTTTTCATTTGCAAGGCTTCAACTGAACTTATGACTTCCTGCCCTAGAGATGGCTTGGAGACACTCCTTTTGCTAGAGCCGCCTTTTGTCATAGATTTCTTAGACTTTTTGGAGTTGGTTGATTTTCGAGGGCCCACAGTGACCCATTCACCTTCCGAGGCTTGTGCTTCGAAGGTTGAATTAATTGCCTCTTCAATAATTTCAGGCGGGAGTTGGTAGAAATCATCCACGAACTCCTCTGTTTGCTGCGAGATTGACTCCGCCGCAGTTTCTTATGGTATTTGATTTCTATATTGCAGAATGGCAGCTTTATGCTTTTCCATTTTGGCCTTGCACTCGCTTTGTCCATAGCCCAGTTGAGAGTGAATATTCATATATATCTTGGTAGTGTGCTTGGTAGGCTGGTCTTGGATCATACACTTGTTGTGTCGCCTCACCAAAGTGTGTTAATGCCAGGAAGTTTCCATATTGATCAATTATTCCCTCTTGAATATATGTTTCGATCAGGTCATGGAGCTCCGAACAGTCTTTGGTGGGATGCATAGCTTTGGAATGAAATTCACAGTAGTCATGCAACTCCTTTTCACTTTCAGAGATATAAGGTGCTGGCTCATGCACCTTGATTAGCTTTTGCCTTGTGAGATTATCAAATATCAGCTTGGTATTCTCCTCGGAAAATGAGCGTTGATGTAGAGGATGCCAATTCATATGCCAACGACTGGACAAATATGGATTTGGGATTGGTTGCTCCGCCTCTGACTCAGGATGACTGGAGGATGATGCATTGATGACATTTACCGAATGGGACACAGAGTTGGCTGGTCCATTCGGCGGTTGCTGAGTATGAGGTTGTAGAGGGTTGACCAGAGAATCACCCAAGTCAATTATCCCTTGTCTGATCATATTTTCCACATCATCTTTGAAGTTTGTGCAGTCTTCAATGACGTGGTCTGCCGTTTGATGATATGGGCAGTGATTGGATAATGCATTTGCTGGAGTAAAATAATCCATCCATCCGGATCGCAGGCATAGCCGGAAGAGTGGTAATGTTTGATGCCGAGGGAAAGAATATAACTTTACCGGCTCGACAGGATTTAGAGATTCTTCAGATAGCCACCCGATTGAGTCTGCATATGGCGACATTGGAGGCAGCTCTTGATTTGCGTGTGTATGAATTTGAGTGGTTTGCGGAACATAGGGTCCCTGAGTGGGAGTATCCTGATGTCTTTCCACACTTTGTATAATTTGGCGCAACTCTTACTGGCCTTGTTGTAATTGCCGGAGTTGCTTTTGAACCTTGCGCATTGCTTTCCATGTGGCTTGATGCCTGGATCTTGGCGGAGAATGAGCTCCAGAAGTATCTTGAGGTGGGTCACATGAAGGACCAGCCTCGGGATTATTTGAACTTGTAGCGGGTTCTGCTGTATGTATTACATTGACTGACTGCTCTAGTCGATCCCAAGCATGAGGTTGAGGAGGGTCGACTAGACCACTTTGCATAGATATGAGGCCATATTGGATCATCTTTTGGACCTCATTTTTGAAGACATAGCAATCTTCAATTGCGTGCCCCACCATACGGTGATACGGGCAATAGTTGGGCTGATTGATCTTGCTGACATCTGCCAGCTTATTTGGTTCTGGCAGTGATATTAATTGGTTGTCGAGGCAGAGATCAAAGAGCTTCTTGGTATGCTCCTTTTTGAAGGAATAAGGAGCTGTTGGAACGCGAATTTTTCTTTTCTTTCGATCCATCTCTCTCGTCTTCGAGATGGATCTTTGCGTGGGCGTGCCAGACTGTTTGCGAGAAACAGACAAAGATTATTTTATGAGGAGTATTGGGTGCGAACCCTGATACCCTCGAATTTATTTTCCGCGTGCGCTCGCGTTCAGGGCGATTGGAGTGGTCGTGTACTGGACCGTTCCCCACCGACCGAAGTCGATGTTTCATTTACATCGAGTATAACACTCGAATACCTTCGAATGCGTAATGTTTGTTAAAGACCGTATGCCGAAATTTAAAGAAGAAAAGGCAGATGACAAATGAATTTCCACAATTTTATTCAAGCATGCTTATGTCATTTATATTTATGACATGACGTTTACATTTACATGTACGCCTTTAGTGGGGTTTTGTACCTCCACTGGGCGTGTATATAACAAGCCAAGTACATGGACGTCGACGACAGGGTGTATGTGCCTCCGTCGGACGTTTACACGATGGTGGGTACATATGTGTTACCAGTGGGGTGTTTGTGCCTCCATAGGTTAACATGCCTCAACGTGTGTCTTTTTACGACACCGGAGGACTTAAACATATGTGCCTCGACGTGCGTCGTTTTACGACACCGGAGGGCTTAAGTACATGCCTCGACGTGCGTCGTTTTATGACGCCGGAGGACTTAAGTACATGCCTCGACGTGCGTCGTTTTATGACGCCGGAGGACTTAAGTACATGCCTCGACGCGCGTCGTTTTATGACGCCGGAGGACTTAAGTACATGCCTCGACGTGCGTCGTTTTATGACGCCGGAGGACTTAAGTACATGCCTTGGGGGTCTTATAACAACCTGTGGTGTCTCCGTGTGGGCGAACGCAGGAGGGCTCGACCGCGAAGAGGAAGCACCAACGGGTGTCGAAGACCTCCCCCGACTCGTGCGGCCTATACAAGCTCACGCACGGACCACCTTTGAGCACGGGCAGACTCTGGGCCGAGAGGCGTGTGTTCGGAGCTCGGAGCCGTTCTATGGCCCAATCCGAATCGTCAATGGTATATCGTCAAATGGGGGTATGCCCCCTATTTATAGGATTTGAGGGGGGCATACCGGCGGGGGTACCCTCCCCGGCGGAGGTCTCCGGGCGCGAGCGTCGAGGCAGGGGCGCGAACCGGCGGGGATGTCCGAGAGAGAGAGCGAACTGGCGGAGGGGGTCGCCAGTCAGGTACCTGACCGGCGCCCCTCTTGGCTAGCAGAGGGGGGGGGGCCGCCAGTCAGGGACCTGACCGGCGGCCCTCCCTGCTGCGCAGGGGGCCGAACCGGCCCCCCCCCCCTGCGCGGGGCAGGGGGCCGAACCGGCGGCCCCCCTGCGCGGGGCAGGGGGCCGAACCGGCGCCCCCTGGCCCGCGGGGCCCGCGGGGGGGGGTCGAACCGGCGGCCCCCCTGCTCGCGGCAGGGGGCCGAACCGGCGCCCCCTGGTCCGCGGGGCCCGGGGGGGGGGGGGGGGTCGAACCGGCGGCCCCCTGCTCGCGGCAGGGGGCCAAACCGGCGGCCCCCTCGCACGCGGGGCCCGCGGGGGGGGCTAACCGGCGGCCCCCCCTGCATGCGGGGGGCCGAACCGGCACCCCCTTGGGGGGGCGAACCGGCGGCCCTCCTCACTGGCGAGGGGGGTGACCGGCGGCCCCCCTTGGGGCCTCTCTGGCCCACCACCTACTTAAGGGTGGGGCTCACTCCATTCCCCGTCATTTTCCCCGTGATCTCCGGGAAGAAATTGGGGAGAGAACTCTGTGGGCCTCCCTTGGTTGTCGGTCGACGCCCGCGGACGTGCGCACGTGCACCGTTCGCGCTTCTTCGGCCGTTCCGCGTGCGTTTGTCCTCGTTTTTGGGGGACACGTGCATTTGATCGCTCGGGACCCATCGGCTTCGGGCGCGACTCCGCACTCCGCCCCGGACGTGGATTTCTTGACATCCGGGGTACGTACTCTTCGTCGACGAAGACTTCTCGGGCTTCTCGCTTCCGGGTCGCCGTGGTTTAGCGCGGATACTCGGACTTGTTGGTTTCCGACGTCCGAGCGGGGGATCGGGAGTTTATTCCCGATTCTCTTAGGGCGTATCCGTCGCCCGGGGTTTGTTTAGGCCCCGATATTTTCCGGGTTCAATAGGAGCCTTCATGCACTCTGCCAATGTTGGCATTGGCGCTTTTGGCTCTGATTTCTTCTTTGGGGCGATAGAGATTACTGCCCCCTTTGCTTTATTGCCAGGCGAGAAGTCGATGACATTGACCTCTTTTCCTGGCAGGTTGCGCTCTTTGGGGAGCTTGCCTTTATGAGATGTATGAGCCATTTATTCGGCTAAGAACATCTCGATTTCTGCTATAATAGAATTTAGTTGATCAAAACTCTTGACATTTGATTGTTGTTGTAAGGCCTCTTCGGCAGATGGTGATTTCATGTTAAACTCTCTCCACCTTTTGATGAAGTCAATTGCCGATTCCCCTTTCTTTTGTTTGAGGGAGCATAGCTCGGCAAGAGAGACTTTCCTTTCAGCCGTTTGGAAACGGTTGATGAATTTCTTTTGTAGATCAGCCTAATCAGCAATTGAGTTGGACTTTAGCTTTGAATACCATTGGAATGCAACCCCAGTCAAGGAAGTCGCGAGATATCTGAGGAGATATGATTCCTCGAGGGCGAGATCACCCATGGCAGTAATATAGTGTGCCACATGCTTCAGCGGTGATCCGTGTCCATCAAACTTTTGTAGTTTTGGGACTTTAGGGCACGCCAGTGGCAGCTTCTTGAGTTGATGATGAACAGGATATGGGACAGAATATAAGTCTGCAACCTGGATCCCTTCGCCCTGTTGAGCGAATGTCTTCAATGATTTTTTGTATCATATACCTTTGTATGGCGATATCTTGCATTGCTCCCATTTGAGGAGGTATAGTATTAGACGGATCAATAATATCTTGACCCGTAGCATGAGGAAGAAGGCCACTTGTGGAAGCCGCCAGATGATTTTCCGGGGTAGATCCATCCGGATGTTGACTTTGTTGTTGGTTTTGAACAGAGACTGGCTCCATAGATTGCCGAAGGCTTGAAGTTGCCAGCCGCCTCATTTCATTTAGGAGCGTGGCCATTTCAGACCGCCACTGTTGCATCACTTGACATTTGTCATCATCCGACATTGCTTGGAAATTTTCCCTTGTAGGCAAGTCGATGACGGGGTTGATAATAGAAGTAGGGAGTCTGCCTTCTTCAATTTGAATATTTGCTTCTTCAAAGAAGGGGACTTGAATTCCCTCATGTTGAGAGTCAGCACGAGGAGGAGCTTGACCAGACGTCCCAGCTTGCCTGCCGAGTTGGCGGTTTCTTCTGGCAAATTGTCTGGTACTGGGATGAACATCCTCAGTGGGAATATTTGGAGTGGCTTCCGCGATTTGTTCCGCCGGTTCGCCAGAGTCCTTTCCGGAGGCATAGCATAAGAGATCCTGACCTTGGGTTTTTCTTCCGCTGCCCAGGTGACAAGTCGTCTTTTTGACGAATGGGTACTGGCATTAGGAATTGCCTCCAGCCTGTCAAAGACCGAGATTTGCGATTTACGGTCGAAGACCGATACACTAGATTTGAGTTGGATTTTCTTTGACTACCCGGATATTTTCCGGGCCTTGAGGGGTATAGTTTGATCTTTTGTATATTCCTTTTCTTTTTTGTCCATTGAGGTGCTTGGATTCCTCATGTTGAGGAGAAATGTATTTGGCATTGCTCCTCTTTCTGACCACCTCTGGTGTATCTACTTGAGTTTTCTTGAATTTCTGGGCCTCCTTTTTGGGAACCCAGATTTGTTTGAGCTTGGTGGATCGCTGCATCTTTTGCTTGACATCAGCTTCCACCTTGGAATCTTCTTGTTTTCCTCGGAACCACCGCAAGACTGAGTAGCGGTTTGAGGTAGGAATTGTTGGAATATACCTATCACGAGGGATGATAGGCTGACTTCCGTCGAGTCGTACCCGCAGGCTTCCGACCATGATGGATTTGCCGGATCTTGAGGTGGCAGCAGACGACATTTTGTTTTTGTGATTTTTATATTGCCCCCATTGTGAGGGGACAACAACTATGACTTTGGAGGAGATTACCTGAATCGAGTAACTCCGAATTTGAGTTGGGTGAGGTTTGCCCCCTTTGGCAACATCATCTTTTGAGGGCATTTGGGCGCCCCTGTTGATAGTAGTAGGATGAGCTTTGACATGCCCACCGCTCCTGCCGGTCTTCTTTATTGATTTGTTGGAGGAAGACTTTTGAGCAGCGTCCTCTTGTTGAGTCGGGACCGCCCCTAAGAAGTAAGGGGACCCGACTATGGCTGGGAAGTCTCCGAACACGATCGGAGTCGCTAGGTAACTAAACCTGGCGTGGTTGTTGACGACGAGCGGTCCATAAGTGACAACCATCTCCAACAATTTGAAGTTTGCTTTCCTTTGTATCCGAGTACCTTCAAGGAAGAACATCAGTATTAGAATTTTCATAAGAAAATACATATAACTCGACTGTTTTGCTATGAATGGTGAGAAGGGGTCCCACCGGGCGAAGCCAGCTGTTGGACGTGGAAATTTTCGTCTTGGTTTATTTTTATATGATGTTTGAGTTTGATTTGATTTTTATTTATTTCTTTTGCCTTGCGGGGCGTGCCAGCTTGTCTAACAGACATAAGATTAAAATCCGCGCAGTGCGGAGAGAATATTTGATGTCCATGGAATGGACAAGTGCGCCACTTTTATCTTTGAACTTTATTGGTTCCGCGATTTTTATTCATTAGGCGATTAAGGTAGCGTGTGCTGGACCTCTATCTCCATCGATCGGAATCGATATTTTATTTACATCGGGTTAAAAGCCTTTGATGTTATATTTACATTAGTTTTAACCCGAATACCATTGATAACAAAGTCGAGATTATGCATTTTCTAGAAAATTGTAATACGATGTTTTCCCTTTTTTTTATCGGACAAAATGGATTTTGATTTGAAAGAAAGGATTTGTTCCTTTGAAGAAGGTATTTCATTTTTGAAAAGAAGTATGTATTTCTTTTGGGTTTTGAAATATAATTTGGGAAATGTGCGGGTGTATACCCGTGAATTTATTTGGTGTTCGGATATATTGTTTGCTTTGAAATTTTATTTTGAAGAGGAGTATGAGTTCCTTTTGAGGATTTGACATGTGATTTGGAAAATGAACGGGTGTATACCCGTGAATTTATTTGGTATTTGAGGATATTGTGAATTTGGGTAGCGCTCCCGCATAGGCAAAGTTATCGCGCGAATATATGAGTATGAACTCACTGGACATATGATTGTATTGACTTTTAGGGGAGAGTCCCTGTATGGACAGGGTATCCCGATGAAATACACACATATGTACATATATGTTTATGGACATATGGATATGCTTCTGGGCAGAACCCCCCGCTTAAGCAGAGTTTCCTTTAAAAAACATATTCATATGAACATAACATTTGTGAATATATGGATATATTTCCGGGTAGAACCTCCGCTTGGGCAGAGTTTCCTTTAAGAAACATATACATATAAGCACAATATTTGTGATTACATGGATATATTTCCTACAGAACCCTCGCTTGGGCAGAGTTTCCTTTAAGAAATATATACATATAAGCACAATATTTGTGAATACATAGATATATTTCCGGGCAGAACCTTCGCTTGGGCAGAGATTCTTTTAAGAAACATATACATATAAGCACAATGTTGTGAGGATATGAATATGTCTTCCATTGGAAAATGTATACACATTCGAGCATAAACACTCGCCCATCCCGAAGTCTTGCTTGACGGGCGGGAGAACATGTGCATCTAAATGCCCATACCCATAGAGTCTTGCTCAATATGGAGGCATTTAGAGCACGAGAACAAGGGTATTTAAATACTGTATATCCATAGAGTCTTGCTCGATATGGAAGGTATTTAAACCCCGAAGGATACCTCCTCCACAGAGTCTTGCTCGATGTGGCGTGTGGACTGCGTTATGATTTCTTTGAGAAACCCCCCATAGAGACTAGCTCGGCATGGAGGGGGATAGGGGGAGATGTCGATATCGTATGGAGACGATCTCCCTTTCTTCACGCTTGCCGAGGGCGGATACTTTGCACCGAGCGGGGGAAGAGCCGATACCTTCCCACCGAAGGAAGAGTCTTGAAGAACAAGCGGAGAACTTTTGGGAAAGAACTTTTTTTTTGCTTTTTTCTTTTCAAAAGGACAGCATGAATTTCAGATTTCAGAAAAAAGCCCCCTTTTCAGATTTCAGAAAAAAGGTCCCCCTTGCATGGGGGGGGGGGGTTACATGGGATTTTATAGGGGTTTTTAGCCCCTTACATTGCACGGGATGAGGGGGATGGGATCCCCCCCCCCCCCCTAGCTGATGGAAGGTCCATCGGTTGGGGGGAGTTCCCCTCCCAACCGATGGAAGTTCCATCGGTTGGAGGGGTTCCATCGGTTGGGGGAATTGAGCTTGGTGGGGGGGGGGGGGGGTTTGCCTATAAATAGGCCCTATATGCCCCATTATAGGGGTGTTGTTTGGGATGGGGGTTTTGACAATTTTTTTATGCCAATAGACGCTATGTGGACACCTTTTACCTGTGTGGACGCATTTAAGGGCCCTAATCTACGTCTATTGGTCTGGATGCGAATTGGGTTCTTCGACCTGTCATTCGCACAACGACACGAGCCTCGTGTTTTAGTTTAAAATGGGGTTTCTAATGGGTTTTTGGTAAAACTCAAAATATGAAACTTGTTGTAAACTTGAACTAGTAGAACCCTATGGTTTTGGTTTGGATCAATTTGACCTAGGGGTGCATGATTCATGAGATTAACAAGAAAATCCCTAAAATTGCACGACGATCACAAAATGCTTAATACTCTTGATCTACTCAATACAAATTAAGCAAAATAGATTCATCGCAACCTAGACTTGACAAGCTTTCCATTGATATATGATTCATCATCTTTAAGTCTAATAAAATCTACCTTTGGTCACTGCAAACACAAGGTTACTTGCAGGATGTTGCAGTTTGTAGGATGGGGAAGAAGACCATGAGGGCGATCCATTCCTCCCTAGCAGCCGTAGAATGTCTCCTCACGATCCCAACAAGTTGTAAACTCATCCGCTAGTGGTTTATGGGTGGTATTTATAGAGTTAGGGTTGTTTAAGAGTCCTAATATAACCATGGTAAGCAATCTCGCGAGAATCTCGGTCTCGGCCCCTTCTCGAGAAACAAGAAGGCCGAGATGAGTATATCCTCTTCAGGTAGGGTTGTTAGGATCTCTTCAGGCAAGGTTGTCAGGATCTCCTTATTTACCTAACTGATATTTAAGTAAATGTTAGTATTTATAGTTTCATTTATTTATGATATTACATGTAAATAAAGAAGTACCCCCATTTGAATCCAATAAAAAAATAAAAAAAATCATCTCTTACCAATAAAAAGTTAACTCTCCCATCGAAGAAGAAAATTATGATTTCAGTGATTTTAGCGAAATGTTAATTTTCTAATCTCTCATAATTTAGCCTATCTAAAAATTTGATAATTCAAATAAACCATATGGAACACTAAAAATTCAAAGTTCGGTAAAAAAAGTCAAACGTGCATGTGACTTGTCCAAGGGAGTCACTCTCTTACTGACAACACTTAGTCTGTTTGAGACCTCTTAAGATTTGGTCAAATCTAAACTATCATCATCCAAACTTATGAGAATTCACTTTCTAGTTTCTTTATTTATTTACCTGTGTTATATTAAATATATATATAATAATCCTATGCGAATTGGACTGAATCCATGCGAATCGGATCGAATCAGGGAGAACCCGATTCGGTTCGAATCGCCGCTCCAGCAAACCATGATGTGAACCTATGTCATCCATGGTTGAGACTTGGGAATGTATGCAATTATCTATGTTCCTTAAGGAATTATCTATGTGAACCTATGTGATCCACACTTTTATGTTATCCTGATCTCCCGAGATCTTACCAAGATCTCTTCGAGATCTCTTCTCTTTGACCCTCTCGAGATGAAGCCGAGATCCGATATGGCAAACCTTGACTATAAGCCAAACTTCGAGGGCTTCGAATTTCCCACCCATGTTTCCTAGAACTGGGAACTCCTAGCCTGATTTGGTGAGGGCAACGATAGGAAACGTCCTAACACGGTAGGACTTGATCTTGGGCCAATCTAGAAGTCTATTAAGTCAAGTATTAACCCAATTTAGTCTCTTTTATGAATGTCCAATTGATCATTACGAATTTCTGGGATTTTTCCCAATCTATTTATTCTCTTGGCCCAATTGGTTCATTTGGACCCTACCCAAAAGGCCCTCTAAGTGCCCAACCCTTGGACTGCCACCCACGGATTCGAAGATCCGTAAGGGTTAGAAAAGTAGTATAGTGAGATAAACAATGAATTTGAATAATTATAACAAGAGGTTGGTACATTAAACAAAGAAATTATGTACAACATATCCCAAATAAAAGTACAGGTATAGGAAGAAAGGCGCAGTCAGTTGTGGATGTTGAGAATATTATTTAGTCCTAAAATATATATTTTATTGTGGGATTTGATTGGTTTTCTTACATGCGACAATTGGGTATTAAGCTTTATTAGGCATTATTGCCTTAAGTCATAACTTGTGGTCTTATTGACCCAAATATGTTGGTTCAACGTAAATTTCTTTATTATTATTTGTATCCCATTATTTAGTTTGTCATCCTAAATTTTCATGTGGTTCCGTGTTAGTTTTACACATGTGATAATGGCTTTTCTGTTTATCAGGATTTTTACAAAAATCCGAGTTACTACATAGCGGGTGGGGCCTGTGGCCCCCCTTCTCTTTAGTCCCACTTTTTGGGTGAGCTGGTGGGATTATCGGGTGGGGTTCGGCCCTCTTTCTTGAATCCCACTGGCCAGGTGAGCCGGTGGGGCTAGTAGGTGGGGCCCATGGCCCCCTTCTCTTCAATCCCGCCAGGTGGGTGAGCTGGTGGGGGCAGGCGAGTGGGCCACGTCCCCCCTTTCTTCAATCCCCACCGGCCGGTTGAGCCAGTGGGGTTTGAAAGAGGGGCCTCTAGCTGCTCTTCCTCACCCCACCAATTCAATGAGCTGGTGGGAGGAGGGGGGCAAAACCTGTGCTATACCACCGGTTCGTCCAACTGGTGGGGCTGACGTGCGGGGGTCATGTGGGCTCCTCCCTCTTCCCATCGGTGACCCAACCTGTGGGGTTTCTTCTGCTTTGTCCTTTCTCACTGTAAAAAATGCTCCCTTTTTCTTCCCAGTTTTATTCGATGTGGTGCACTCCTTGGCTTCCACGTGGAAGAGAAGACTTCTGGGAGGGCTTTTGACTTATGTTTTGGAAGAGGTTTGGACTATTGGAGGACTGCTTTGAAGGGGATTTGACCAGTTCGACCAAGTCTTACCATTCAAGGTGCCTTTTCACTTATTTCAGTGCTCTCCTTGCTTCTACTGGCTTGCATTTGTTGTTCCAAGACTACTTGGCACTGAGCTCTTTCAGTCGCTCTCCTTGCTTCTACTGACTTGCATTTGTCGTCCTAAGACTACTTGGTGTTGTTTCTTCTTGTTCCTGGAGTTGACTGAGCATTTCTTCAGGGGTTTCTACTGCTCGACGTACACCCTCTCCATCCTTTTGTGGCCAAAACTCAATGTTCAATCCCACTTCAGATTGTCAGTGTTTCTAGGGCATCAGAATATGTTTGGGATGCTCTGAATGTTTATAAGCAATTGTTTCCACATGTCCTGATACACTAGGAAATTCTGTTTGCAACTTTTCTGAGGTTTAACAAAATGTCCACTGCAGATTCTCGGCCACAAGCATAGGTGAAGAGTCAGGCGGTCTGTGTAAAATCTTTTTTGATCGATTTTTTTTGTTTGATTGCAATTTTTATTTCTGCATGTTTTTTTCTAGTTGCAAAATTTCAGCAAAATTTTTCATAGCAAGAGTTTTTCATGTGAATTTTCTATTCATATTTTTCTTAATTGCAATTTCTTTCTGTGATTTGTTTAATTACAATTTTTTTCTGCGATTTTTTAATCACAAGAATTTTTCTGTGATTTTTTTTTGAATTTTCATATTATTTTTTTCGTGATTTTTTTCTTAATCGCAATTTCTTTCTGTGAATTTTCTTAATCACAATCTCATTGTGATTTTTTAGTTGCATTTTTTCATCACAAGAGATTTTCTATGATTAATTTCCCTATGTTCTGTTTTTCTTGGGCTCTACGGGATCTCTTATTTATAATAATTCATGCTCGAGATTTGTTTTCGTTCCATAGGGATGGTGGGTGAGCGTCACTTGGATGATAGGCATCGGGCTGACTGTCCTTGTTCTTCCCGCTGATGTGGGGCTGTCCCTGCATTCAGGATGCCCCCTTCAAGGAAACTTTGTTTAGTCCCGAGAATATCAAAGATCTGTTTTGGGTTAACGAGAGAGAGCTTGTTGTCCATTAGAGCGAGATGCGATTGTCGAGGTACCCATTCTTCTGGGTGCCGTTGCCAGAAGACACAAACATTCTGTTTTCAGTGTCGCAGAGATTATCCTCTACCCCTACCTACCGATCAACAGATTGCCGATTTTGTCCGAGATTACAGTGTCTTGATGGGTAAAACAGAGGATCTGACTCCTCGAAGTGATGTTAGTTCGAAAAGGCATTACTGTTTGGCGTTGCAGAAATTGAAGCATGTCCCTTACAGCTTCCCGTCTTTCTGATTCACATTTGTATGCACAGTTTGGTTTCTTCAGTCAGCAGCTTAGTAATTTTGAGGTTTAGTCACATGTTCATACATCAGGATGAGATTTTATGCCTGCTGCTTGGAGTCTATCTGGCCCTAGTAAGCCAATCAGTGGAAGTCCGATAAACCGATAAATTGACAGAAGTTTCGACCAAGCTGCAAAAATCAAACCAATGTTCACTTGCCCTGATTTCCTGTATACATGCACTACGTACATACCTGGTGATGATGACAGTTCTAATTCCCCTTAATCTCTATGCATGTTGGTGGATTAACACATACTGTGAGTGGAGGCTTACCACCAGCCTCCATCCTTCCCTTATAGTGGATAACAAGTTTCTCTCTAGCAGAACAACCACTCTTTCATTGGCTTCAGGTGGCACTGACTTAGATTCCAGCCTTGGTAGGAGTTCTGACTTCAACAATGGCCTCTCTCCCACCCCTTGTTGGCTTGTCTCACCTGGTCACTTTGATAGCCCCTTGGGGTTGGCCCTGATAGGCACAAAGGACGCCCATCCGACTCCCTGTTCATAGATGCACCTTTTGTGCCTTTAGAAAAGTTCAATGGCATTTAAAAAGGTCTCTTGGTTCCTGAGTCAGTTCCTTTACTTAAAGTAAAATGGCCGATCGACAACTCTTTGCAGCAAGTACGTAATTTGATTTGGATAATCTGAAGTGTCCATAAAATCTCTTGAATCAGAGATGTGGATCCAGTCCACCTTCCATATGTCAAGATCTGATAAGGTCTGCATGGAAGAGCTCTCTCACGAAGATCCAATTGGACACTTTGGGATGGAACTCCACCATCCAGCATTGCAGCAGCAGTTATGGAATGAATCTGCTTCCCAGTTGAAAATGAAATACATAAAGGCCTTTCCCTGTCCACCAGTCACTCAGACAGCTCAGCCCACCAGCAGCCTGAGTTGCTCAACACCCCCCCCCCCTTCCTTCTGCCCCAAAATGAGCCTGCCAAGAATGTCTGATGTTTGAGGATACAGATTGCATAGACAGAAGACCAGAGAGAGTATGAAGTCTTGTTCCTTTTGCTGTTCAAAAAATTTGAAACTAAAAAGGTTAGATCTATTTCTTCTTCCTCTTATCTGTATGATTACTTCATGTCCACGGAAGCTGCTAGAGATGATTTGCTTCTCACCAAGGAATCAGTGAGTCAGATCTTAAGTTCTGGCTACTTGGTGGATTATTTCTGGTAGATTTTGGTGCAAGTTTTTGGTTTCTTTTCCTTTTGAGGCATGCATCATCTACTGGGCCACTTCAGGAAAGCCAAGATGCCAATTTTTTATGGGATAGCCCATTTGCGATGCCTTGAGTGACCAATGGCTAAAGGTGGGTTCACTATGTGGGGTTAAAGGTCCTTCGGTTCGTGTGTTGATCTTTCTATGGAAAGTTGATTAATAATGAATTCTGCATTTAACTTTTCCATCCACAAGATTCATGGGGCTTTCGGACATTTATTACCTTATATACTGATCTGATATTTTGCATGCTTTCCCTGCAGTGCCAAATTTGCATTCTTCCTCTTCAGCTTCTTCATCTTCATGTTCATCATTTGAGCCTGGAGGCAATGATGAACAAGAGCAAGTCACCATTGCTCGTGCTCTTGCAAATTTATGTACCTCAGATGGAAAGAAACCATCCCCGCAGAATGACCAACAGCAGATGAGCCAACACAAGCCACACTCTGCTCAGAGGGACGTGAATACATCCACGGGTGTGTCTTTCTTTTCATTTCCTTACCAAAGTTGGGGGTATTCCAATTTTCCACTGGAGTTCGCAACCTACCAGTTGTGGCTACAAGAGCAGGCACTACAACAGCAGAATCGCTTGTTAACACTGCCATCACCACTACCTAATGATCCAAGAACGTTGCGGTATATACAGTCGTCAATCCATCCAAACCAAGGACAGTTTTTTCCATTAGTAGAACAGGACCTCGTGGGTGCTTTACCTTGTCTCACAGAATCATCCGCGACTTCTGTATACTTCCCATTCTATTCATCATCATCTGCATCTGAAAGCCTCAGCCAAGTGACTATACAGGAGATCCACGAGAAGAGAAACCAAGCACGGGATAAGGAGTGGCTTGGTAGTGGAATTACTGGTGTTTGTGGAGACATAAAGGGACAAAAAGTTAACCTCCCATCAGAGACGATTATTTTCTCCCAATTTGATGATTTGAGCTCTCCTCCTATGGATGGTTCTCCTGATCCCAAGTTTCAGGAATCCCATGAAGGTGGAGAGAGGGGAGGACGAGGTGATGCAGGGAACCATGCTGACAGGGAAGTGAACATCTGTGATACAGACCTCAAGCCAGATGCCCATTCCTCGCATCCTGAAGTTTCTTCTGTCTCTTTTAGTACTGAAGACATTCAAGGGATTCAACAAGCTGAAAGATGCCCAAGGGAACAATCTGAACAGTCTCATGGGCATTCTACAAGGTCTAAGCATCAAAATATTAGCAAGCCACAGTTTTTGCGAAGGCCTCATGTCTATGACTTGAGTCGGTCTGCTAACTTGCCAATAAGGAGCCCTTTGGGGCCATCCCAAGCATTTAGGCATCCACCTGTCACTGCTGCGGTGCCAATGATGGCTAGAGTTTATCCAGCTGGATTAAGAGCGGAAACCCCTGGACCCGTAAGGCCTCATCTAGCTGCACCAGTGATGATCAGAACTGCAGTTCCTGTATGTTCAGCAAGGTCCGGACTGGTAAGCTATACCTCAGGGGTTCCTACTGCTAACAGCATCCCTCCAGCGGTTCAAATCAGACCAGCGGTGCCATCCAGCTCTCTATCATCGATGAGAATACAAGACCCCAACCAAATGGATGGTCAGGAACCTGAAGGCATGTCGGCAGCCACAGAAGATTTTGGAAAGCTCCAGATCTGAGCAGCAGTTTGGTTTCCCTTGTTAAGCATCAATATCTACCCAATGCGTCTTTTTCTATCTGTAAGTTCATATGTGCTCATGGAAATGTTATGGGGGTGAATCTAACAGGCTGATCTGGAAAAGTATCCAGGCATATTGCCAAATTTATCTGCGCTGCAACAAAATCAGCAGAATTATGTAAGTAATATTCTTTTAAGGAATATTATATTGCCCATCACAAACATCATGGTGTGCGTAGTGCGGTTACTTCATAGATGCTGCTGCGTGGAAAGTGCGCTTGCAGATCGAATTGGACATAAAAGCTGTGTGGAATAACCAGCAATATAGTTTATTCCGAGGACGAATACTGGGAGGTGACTGCAGCAATGACTGATCGCTGATTGTGCCACCAGCACCATATGATTAGTTCACATTGGAAGTATTAAACCGTTCTCTGTTGCTGATAGTTATTTTACGCCAGATTAAAAAAACTGTGAAGAGAACTTCTTACCCGGCTGGCTGGGTATTAATCTTCTCCCTACTGTGAATAGCCGTGCTCATCTTGTAATATTGCTCGCGAAGAATTTGTTGGGTCTTTCCAATAATGACGTAAAGTGTTCTTTTAATCATGTCTTCTTTTTTGTTTGCCTAGAGGAATTTGCAAACAATGTTTAAGAAATTCTCTAACAGCATCTCATGGAACTATGGTTACTTAACCCGGATTGCAATAAATTCTCCATTTTTAAGTACATCATAAGAACGATGATAGCAAGAGACCCAGGAGGGTTCTTGAATCCAAGTAGGCTTTTCTAAGTCGATTCTGTAGGTGTAGATAGCGTGAGCTTAATGGAGAGGGAACAGTTGTTCCTTTTTCTTGCACACCTAAGGATTTCGAAAGCTTTTCTCTATCAAAGAATTGGAAACCTGATTATTATTTTTTGGTAAAAAGAAGTGTTTTATACATAATATCCATGAAATCTATCGATATTTCGAATATCACCTGGAATCTCTATAATTCTTAAAAATGCCTTGAAATACACTCCAATTCATAAATAAGTCCCTACCTTGAAAGTTAACCGTAAATAAGAAAAAATTCTCCTTGTTGTAAAGCTAACCCCCGCCTTTTCTATATATATGTATATATAGCAGGAGGGAGGCTTAGGGGTCAGGAGCTTATCCCATGTTAACATAGCTTTGGCTGCCAAGCAGGTGTGAAATATTCTTCATGGGAGTTCACTTTGGCCAAGATATGCTAGAAGTCGTTTTCTGCAGGACCCTTTGGCAACCATTGAAAGGCCCTACCCGCATGGTTTCCCAAAAAAGGTTTTTTATGTGGCCTCCAGACTTATCAAGGATCAATCGAGATGGATCATAGGAGATGGTCGTTCTGCTGATTTTTAAATGATAGGTGTGCTGGGAGGGAACCTCTGCGATACCTATTACCTGATCCTAATAATAGCCAAAGGGCGAAGGTTAGGGAGGTCATACAGTATGTGAATCACCCTATCCGGGTCATGATTCCTTGTGCAAACCGTATCATAGATCTTCAGCTCTCGGATGAGGCAGACCGATGCGTATGATCAGGAACTTCCAGTGGTGATTTTAGTGTCAAGACTGCCTAAAATTTTTTAAGATGTAGTTCGACCAGCCTTGTCAAAGATCTGGCACTCTGGCTTTTTCAAGAGGGCTTCTCTGTTCTGTTGGAAGCTTTTAAGCCGTGCTGTTCCAGTAGACTAGGATTAATGAATATGGTATTTCCTTAGTGTCTCGATGCTCCTGTTGCAAGTACCCAGCTATAGAAGATTCTAACCATCTTTTCATTGGTGGAGATTTGGCCTCTTTGCTATGGCATTGGTTTTTGCCTTTAGTTAGCAGCGATGTAGTTATGCATGATCAAATAACTCAAAGGTGCTGGAGCTTCATTCAAACGAGCAGAGTTGACTCCCCATTTGGTTTTATATCCTTATATGGTTTCATCATTATGATGTGGGAGATCTGGAAGGCAAGATGTAGCTCCCGTTTTGAATCAAAACAATGGTCGGTCAGGAAAATATGCAATAATATTAAGTTTATGGTGTCTTAATCTAGACACTAATGTACACCAAGGAAAGATCCACCAAGAATGTACACCAGGACACGTGTATGTGGTTATTGTATCTATCATTCAACACGACACGCACGACTCCCAGCGCAGATGCAACACCAGTAATCATTATACCCCATGGTTAACAGTATATTTATGACTCTCCGTCATTGGGTTAGACTGGAGCCCTTGGACACTCACCGTGCCCGGTCAGCATCTCCTTAAATTTTAAATGTAGATACCCACAGTCATTATAATGACCATGAGAGTTTCAATAAGTAAGCATGTGTAATGTCATATTCATGATGATGATGAGAACAAGTAATAAGCAAATTGAACATGATTTCATGATAACAATGGTCAAGAGATAAATTTGGCAGCATAACGATACGATTTATACTTTAGTTCAATCTTTACATTAATGGCTTTAGTCTAGATTGTAAATCACACTCACAAGAACAATATGAGAGAAGAAGTGCATGCTATCTCCAGGGAACTTCAATGGTACAACCAACTCGGTCTCCATGTGGGAATCTACAGAGAACGGAGGTCTTAGAGAAAAGGTCGCTAGTCTATCGATTCGGAATGACCGATAGAGAGCTTCCAAATCCCCAAGAAAGGGCTGCGTAGATGTGCAAGTGTGTAGTGATGTACGCATCTCAATCCACAATCCATCAGTTTCAAACTTGCGGAAAGCACTTAACATGATGGCATGACATGAAACTATTCACTTTAACTAATCATGGTTTGCAAGATTTTAAGATAACAAATTATCATTTTAATCAAGCTAGAATAGTAACAAGAGCGAATCACAAGTTCCATGAATGATCATATCATTAAGAAAGTAATTAGAATAATATTCATGTAATTATAACTTTTAAATGGGTTAAACACTTTTAAGCCATTAAAAGAACATCATGTAATAATCAGACCCAAGACGTGCAAATCACGCACTTGATACCATGTTAAACAGACCTCGGGTAAGCTTTGAAATATGCGTCCAACACAGTGGACGCACTTTAAAACACAGTGTACAGAGAAAGCCAGCGAAACAGTGAAGTTTCCAAATCGCATCCACATGCCTGGTCGTGTTAATGATTGAATCGCGTCAGAGGATCCGGACGCGTCTACGGAAAATCATTTATAAAACTTTGGGCGGGAAAACCGCCTAAAATGCGTCGGGGTATCCCGCCGTGGATCAGACCAGCCCAGACTCCCAAGCGGCGCGTAAACCCACGCGGGCCTTGATCGATCTGCGCGTGAATCGCGTCGTACCCGACCACCGCAATTCCTTGAATTGCGTCAGCCCCGAGCGCTGTGATACCAGACGCCTTAAACGCGGTGTCTGAATCGAACGCGGTTCAGACGTTAGACCGAAAGCTCAGAAAACTCAGAAATAAAGGGGGCGATCCTACAACACTTATATCTTCTAAACTAGGGCTCTTGGGACAAAAGTCTCAACATGAAAGTTGTAGGGAACATGTAATAGATGTGAACTATGATTTTTAAATAATTTAAAACGGCCTTGGGATGTGCGATAAATCAACATGAATGTAAAAAGTCTCAGACGTGCGCGACTTTGGCAAAATGCCTATAACTCTACATGTACTCATTGGAATTCCATGCAATTGGTGGGAAACGAGAGTTAACTTGATGCTCTACACATTGGTATAAGACTTGTTATGTTTTGGCCTGAGAAAACCTACCTTTTGGATTGATGAAGTTTCGTTCTTCAGAAGACCCTCGTTCTGACCGTCTGTTGAAGAACGCCTAATACTCCCAGTGTACTGCATGAAAATTGTGCATTCCACTTGGGTTAGAACGTAGACTTGACCCTCTTTCCAGGGGTGTAAGTCTTGCATGATGGGGTTTAGGTTTACCCTACCTTCGCTCGACTCCAAGGGGACGGGTTGCACATGCCGAAGCAAACGAAAAAGGGAAGAAGATGACCTTCTTGTGGTCGTTCCACAGCTCCCCAGCCGCCAAGAACTCCTCCACCCGACCCCAGCAAGTTGTAAAACTCGTCCCTAGGGTTTGGTGAAGAGTATTTAAGCATCTATGGTGTTTAGGAGTCCTATTGTAACAAGGAAACTAGGGTTGCGGTTTCAGCATATTACTTTCCTAATTTGAGGATTTCTTCCTCCATTGGAGTGCCTTGGCCATCAAGCAATCCCAAAGGATGGCTAGGCATGAATTTGGGTTGCCAAGAATGCATGATTGCATCCCAATTCAACTATAATTGCCTCTTTCTAATTTCAACCTATTTAGAGTTACGAATTTCCATGCATTTTCTAGATTCATTTGATTTTTGGGTCAAATGTTGTCCATTGGCCCAATTATGATATTGGGTCATTAATATATAATGTCGGAAGTCTCTCCAACATTTTTATTTAATTTATGATTGCGTCGTATTTTTGTGTTAACGGTTTTTCGATTTGTTTCTTTATTTGGATAATCGGTCACCATGTGATGTACAGTTGGTTAATCGTATTTTTTTATTACATAAATTTCTTCGTGAAATATTTAAGAATAATGTGTGGGGTGATTTATAATTTTTACAGAATTTTTTGATGTGTTTTAGCACATACGATGATGATACGTATGTTTAAATACTTTGATATTATGGAAACTATTTATTTCTATTTATTTGAATTTTTATGTAATTAAAATTTTCGGGGTGTTACAAGAGGTTTGTATCCAGACCTTGTTTATTGTTGCCAGATTTTGATCCTTTTAAGCATAGAGCTAGAGATGTTTTTCCTTTTGTTAATTTTCTAACTGATTCTTTTAAGTAAAGTTTTTCTTCAGTTAGAGTTTTCAATTTTTCTTCTAACTCTAGTTTTTCATTATTCTTTCTTTTTAAATCTTGATTCATAAGATAGTTATTATCTTTACTTTTCTTCAATTGTGTTTCCAATTGTTCCATTTCTGATTTAAGATCAGAGTTAGTGTTTTCTAAGCAAGTAAGATTATTTTTCAGATTCTTTAATTCTTTTACGACACCTTTATGTTTTTCATAAAGTTCATTAAAGACTTCTTCTGAGTTTTCAGACTCAGACTCTGAATCAGTGCATGAATCAAAAAGTGGGTCAGAATGTACCTTATCTAGTCCTACCACGAGGGCTAGACTTTCTTGCTCTTTCTCTGATTCTGAGATAGATGATCCTGAAGTTGTGACTTCTTCATTGTCCCAAGCAGCAGCCATTGCTCTTCTTTTGAATTTCTTGTGCTTCTTCTTGAACTTTTTTGGTTGACCAGTCTTCTTGAGTTTTGGGCAGTCTGGTCTTAGATGTCCAGGTTTTCTACATTCATAGCAGACCGATTCTTTCTCATTTTTCTCTTTCTTTTGGATCCTTCTTGATCCATTTTTCTTCTTCTTAAGAATTCTCTGAAGTTTGAACAGTACATCATCTACATCACTGTCTTCAAATCCTGCATTTTTTGAACTAGAAGAAGAAGAGGCGGAAGGAGTAGCTATAGCCTTAAGAGCATTAGTAAATTTCATCTTTGACCCTTCAGATAGTCGCTCCATATTGATTTCATGTGCCATAAGGGAACCAATTAATTTATCAATGGAAATTTTGGTTAGATCATGTGCTTCTTCAATAGCAGTGACCTTAGGAGTCCATGAATGAGTTAAAGACCTAAGTATTTTTATGACGGTTTTTTCATCAGAAAGATTTTTACCAAGAGAACTTAGACCAACTACTATGTTTGAAAATCTATGATACATTTGAATAATATTTTCGTTTGGAAGCATTATAAATTGCTCATATTGTGAAACGAGAATATCTATTCTAGTTTGTTTTACTTTATCTGTTCCTTCATATGTTACCTACAGTTTATCTCATATTTCTTTTGCAGATTTACATGCAGATACTCTAATGAATTCTCTTTTGGATAAAGCATAACATAAATAGTTCTTTGCCTTAAAGTTTCGAGACAATTTACTTTTATCAGATGTTGTAATAGTAGTAGTACCTTCAGCAGGAACAATAACAAAATCACCTACCTCTATTTCCTGCCACAGATCAAAGTCTGTGCCTCACATGAAGCATTCCATTCTCATTTTCCAGTATTGGTAATCCTCTCCATCGAAGAATGAAGGTCTGATGACTGATTGGCCTTCAGAAATCCCTTGGGCTGCCATGGATCTTTGCTCTAAGATAGTTAGATCTTCTTGATTACCTAGAGACCCGCTCTGATACCACTTGTTGGCCCACTTACGGTTGGCAGCAAGCTATCTAGAGGGGGGGGGGGGTGAATAGAATAGCTACAGAAATTCTGAAACTAAAACAAAGAAATTATCACTTGAAACTTTGGTTAGATAGTGTGATAGAGAGTAGCAGTGCGGAAGTAAATAAACAATCACACAAAAGAACATAAGGAATTTTATCTTGGTTCGGCCCTTCCAAATGGAAGTCCTACGTCCAGTCCCCATGAAAAATCTTGGGATTTCACTAACCAGGGTACAATCCCCCCAAGGATATACAAACACCCAGCTCCGTGCTGGTCCTCTTCCTTTCCAAATAGGAAGGATAGTCACTTCTAATACAGGTCAAGAAGCTAACCTCCTGGATGAAACCTCAGTGCGGTTCTGTTGACACTAACCCCAGCTAGGTTCTTCCCTTACCCAAAAGGAAGTGCTAAGAACAGTCCCTTAGCTGGACAGAAACCACCAACAACCCAACTAGCCTTCTCTCCACACAGGAAGAGAAATATTGTATACAGTCCTACAGTTGGACATAAATCTTTCTTAGAAAAGAAAGAACAGGCTGAGAGCTATTACAATATCAACACTAGGAACTCTAGCTCTCAGCTCACAGACTCTCCCCCAGATTTACAATGATGCATAGAGAGAGAATGAGGAAGAGGGAAGATGGCTTGAATGCTTCAGCTTGAGTAGGCTTGAGCTCTCTTCCTTTCTTGCTTGAGTGTGTAGATTTGGATGCTCATTGGATATACACTCTTTGAATGATTTTCAGGTATGCTTCTGTTTCTTCTTCTTTTCCTTCTCCCTTTTATGGATTAGCTTTGAATAGATCCATTGACAGATGGCCATTGGAGTTCTCTGATCCATTGCTCATCTTTTTCTTCTTCATCTTCTTTCCTTTGAGTCTAATGTCTTTCTGTATTTGCCTATTGGCTGCTTGGAATGGAGGAAAATATTCTATATGATGCGTACTTCCAAGGATGCCAGCAGCAGGTCCAAGATGTTGACTGAGTGTAGAGGTGGACCTGCAGGCATTAAATGCAAGGCAGAAAGGGTTAGATTAGAAGTCTTCTGACAGAAAGTCCATACCTTCTTATGTGTAAGTCCATGATATTTGCTGACAATATCTCACCTACCCTGAAAGATAGACAAGAAGAGGATCTTTAGTCAGATAGAGAAATAATAAGAAAAACATGTGAAGTATATTTGATTTTTCATTTGGGCACCAAAGACATTTTGAAACCTTTGAAATATAAAGGAAATTGATGTTTAAGTATTATAGAGTCAATGTGAAAGACAATCGATGTTCCAATGTAATAGTTGTTTCAATGTAATGCATGTATGGAATCGATGTTGGACTAGAGTCGTTGTTAAGCAAAATCGATGTTAAACAGAATGAAATCGATGTTTGAACAGAGTCGATGTTTTAAAGGAAGTCGGTGTTGAACTGAAATCGATGTTCTAATGAAGTCGATGTTCAACAGAGTCGATGTTTAAACGTAATCGATGTTTTAAATGAAACCGATATTCAACTGAAGTCGATGTTTGAATGAAATCGATGTTGAACCGAAATCGATATATGAGTGAAATCAATGTTCAATAGAATCGATGTTTAAATGAAATGAGCCATAGTCGATGTATTTGTATAGTAATCAATGTGGCACTTAGTTAGTAATCGATATGCATTGAACAACAGTCGATTTGGCTTTCCAGTGCAAATCAAGAAGCGATAGTGCCATAATTTTATTATGAAAACATGATATTAAATATATTTATGATATTTAATTAATCATGAGTTTTGTTATCACCAAAATATAATGGTAAAATATAAGAGTGGTTCAACATCTATATCCTCTTGGTTTTGAAACATATCCTAATAAAAATCCTTCATCACTTTTTGAGTCTAATTTACCTAAATTTTCTTTACTATTATTCAGAATGAAACACTTACAACCAAAGGGCCAAAGATGACTAATATTTGGCTTGTTATTGTAGAGCTCATATGGTGTCTTCTTCAGTATAGGCATGCTCATGCATCTATATATTGATTATGTAGCAGGCTGTGTTGACTGCTTCTGCCCAAAAATACTTTGGTAGATTACATTCAGAGAGCATTGTTCTGGCCATGTCTAGCAGTGTTCCATTTTTTCTTTCTACTACTCCATTTTGCTGAGGTGTTCTTGGTGCAGAGAAGTTTTGTTCAATGCCATTTTCTTAATAGAATTTGACAAAGTTATCATTTTTGAATTCTACACTATGATCTGATTTAATATTGATGATTTCATGCTTGTGGCTATTCTGTACTAATTTACTAAACTTCAGGAAGGCTGAGAATGTTTCTGATTTGGCTTCTAAAAAAGATATCTAAGTGAACCTTGTGTAATCATCAACAATAACATAGCCATAATATTTTCCTCCAAGACTTGCAATTCTTATTGTTCCAAATAAATCCATGTGAATGAGTTCTAACGGTTTTGAAGTTGTTACCATTGTCTTGGACTGAAAGGACGTCTTGGTCTGCTTCCCTTTTGCACAAAGTATATAAATTTTATATTTATTTAATTTGAGCTTTGGAAGACCTTCAACTAGATCATGCTTTATTAATTTTTTATCACTGAAGTGCTGGTATGTCCTAGTCTTTTATGCCGTAAATTAGTCTATTCATTTTTGGTAGTTGCAAGACATACATTGACTTCTTTTAATTCTGTCAGTTGAAGTGTATATATATTGTTCATTCTGTGAGCTTCAAAGACTACTTTCTTATCTTTTATAATTATAAACTTATCATTCTTAAATTTGACTAAGTGATCTTTGTCACATAGTTGACTGATACTAATGAGGTTATGCTTGATTCCTTGAACACATAATACATCTTTTATTAAATCTTTGGTCTTTGTTCCTATTGTTCCATATCCGATAACTTTTCCTTTTCCATTATCTCCATATGTAACTTGACCAACTTCACTTCTAAAGCTTGTGAATAACTTTCTATCACCTGTCATATGCCTTGAGCACCCACTATTCAAATACCATTTGGATACTAAGGCAATCCTGCTTACAAAATTAATTTGAGACTTTTGGTACCCAAATTTTCTTGGATCATTGTTGGTTAGTTTTTGGAATCCAATGTAGGTGTCTACTAGTGCATGTGCTAACAATGTGTCCTAATTGATTACAATGACTACAACACATACTATATGCATGTTTTGATTGTGCAAAGTTGTTAGTCCTGAGTTTTTCTTTATAGACTTGTTGATTTACCTTTTTAGAATTTTTTTTATCAAGTTCTCTTTTAAAATTTTAGGAGTTGGATATTGTTCAGGATATATTATTTCCTCTTCATTTGGTGGTTTATATCCTACTCAATACTTCTTTCCTGTTCTGGCACCTTTCAATCTAACTATTAAAGATGTTTTACAATTAGTTATTTTGTCTATTGATGCTCTTAAATAGTAATTCTCTTCTTTCAAATTTTCTTCATCTTTAAGTTCATTTTGCTTATTTTCTAATTTCATGATCTTACTATTTTTAACTTCAAATTTTCACATAAGAGATGGTTTGATCTTTTGGTTTCAGTGAGTTGTTCATTTAGTTTTTCTAATTCTGATTTTAGGATGATGTTAGATTTTTCTCCATTAACAAGATCTAGCTTCATTATTTTTACTTGGTTTACAATAATTTTATATTTTCCATACAACTCATTGAATTCATCTTCTAAATTATCGGAATCAGATTCTGAACGTGAAGTAAATGAAGGTTCACAATTTACCAGATCTAGTCCTGCCATGAGGGCTAGATTTACTTGCTCTTCTTTTGAATCTGAGTTGGATGAGCTTGAGCATGAAACTTCTTCATTTTCCCAAGTTGCAGCCATTGCTTTCTTCTTGTATTTCATGTGTTTCTTCTCCTTACCTTTCTTTTTCTCATACCTCTCAACTGGATCTTTTCTTTTGAGCTGAGAACATTCTGATTTGAAGTGACCTGGCTGCTAGCATTCATAACATGTTAGTTCTTTACTTTTTTTTTGTCCATATTGAAGTATCTTTTAGATTCAACATTCTTTTTCTTTGCAAGAATTTTCTAAAGTTTTCTTGATAACATTGCTTCATCATCACTGTCTTCAAAGTTTTCCTATGTAGCTTTAGACGAGGAGGAAAAGGAGAAGCTACAACTTTCAAACCATTAGACATTTTCTTTTTCGAAGAACTTTCAGAGAATCTTTCCATGTTAATTTCACGAGCCATAAGCAATCCTATTAACTTATCTAGCGAGAGTTTAGTTAGATCATTTGCTTCTTCTATAGCAGTTACTTTAGGAGTCCAAGATTGAGTTAATGATCTGAGAATTTTTCTAATTGTTTCTTCATTTGTATAGTTCTTTCCTAATGAACTTAGTCCATTTGTTATATCAGTGAACCTATTATACATTTGAGTAATGTTTTCACTTGGTAGCATTCTAAATTGTTCATATTGAGAAACAAGAATATCTATTCTGGTTTGTTTAACTTTATCGGTACTTTCATAAGTTATCCTTCATTGGTCTCATATTTCTTTAGCAAATCTACATGCAGAGACTCGATTTATTTCTTTCTTAGACTAAGGACAATAGAGACAGTTTTTAACTTTATAGTTTAAAGACATATGTCTTTTATCAGCTAAGGGCAACTGAGATGAGCTTTCAGTAAGAATGACATAATCACCTTGTTCAAATACCTACCACATATCAAAGTCTGTGCTGCGAATGAAGCATTCTATTCGCATCTTCTAGTACTGGTAATTTCACCATCAAAGAATGGTGGCCTTGTCAATAACTAACCTTCATAGTTGTGCATTTCCGCTGCCATCTCTTCTCAAATTGTTTGATTCTTCTGAGAAGACCGTGCTCTGATACCATTTATTGGATCTAGATGGAGCTATAGATGTCCTAGAGGGGTGTGAATAGGACTTTCTGCAAACTAAAATATATGGATATGAAAGAACACTTAACAGATATGTTAGTACTTTGTGTGTTGTGTGTGAAACAAGTGTACCTTGGCGGAAAACAATCAGAAACAATACACAAGAGATTTATCTTTGTTCGGACCTCCTCACAATTAGGAGTCTTACGTCCAATCCCCAATCACCCCTTGGGATTTTCACTAACCACCAAGAAAACTTTGTCTTCCTGTGACGGCCCTCTCTATACCGGTACGGTCATACCGACCCACGTCGGCATAGCGAGAGTCCTCACAGTGGGACATTTACCCAACGATACAAACAGCTGAGATACACGTGAATATAAATAACAGAGTAGCGGAAGTAAAGAGAACTATCTCCATTCATGATTTCATCATCCACATTAAACATACATGCATTTACAATTTGCAAAAAGGAACTAAGTTCTCATAAATTAATTTGCTGAAATGAAAGTACATAATGTCCACATAATACATTCCTTTCATATTAATTCTAATACAATGTTCCAGTACATACTATGAATACACAAATCACAATGAAACTCCACTAGCTAACTAGTCTCCGCGCTCGGAGTCCGTCTCCGCTGCCTCCTCCGAGGGTACTATGTCACCAACTATACCTGTACGCCGAAGCAAGGAGTGAGTCCAGGGACTCAGCAAGTAACACTATGCATGATATACACGTACAAGTCCTAGTGGTTTCTACATGCACATTACAATTAGCAACACATAGCATGCTAGTCCACTCAAGTTTTCAACCTATCATGATGGTTCTACAATTTTATACATAACTTATGCTTTCAGATTTCTAAAATAAAGTTCACCTATCACATGGTCTCTATTCAATTCCCTCATGAGACTTTAATCAGAACGTGAGAGCTATTAACATGGACACTTTACATACATGAACGGGAAATATAATTAGCATGGATTCCACATGTTCTTAAGTGCATACATAACCTTTTCACATGCTTTAGGTTGCTGATTTCACATGGTTCAAAGACTATAATCTACACATGAGAGCTACAATGTTACTTAAAACATAACATATGAACAATCCATCATGCCATTATACACACATATTCATTTGTTGTCCCTACCATGGTTTCTAAACATTCTTGCACACATAACATGAAAATGATAACATGCATTTTCTGAATTCACATGGTTTCAGATTTTTACTCTCTCACATGGTTTCAATAACACATTTACACATCTAGAATTTCACATTTTCTCTTTACACAATTTCCTCTTTTCACATGGTTACACTTTACACATACACATTCACATGTCACTTACACAAGTACACATGGTCACATACACTTTACACATTACACTTTACACATATTTTAGGTGCCGTGACATAGTCCAAACCACCAAAGAAGGACACATTCACATTCACATAACACTTAGACACCATCTAGGCAATGCAATGGTGACTCTTGGACTGCGCAGACCGGGAGAACAAGTCTCCACCCTAACCAGTGGTACTTGTCCACCTCCAGGATTTCCCCCTAATGCCCTTAGGGTCACTTAACACAATGAACTTTCTCAGGGGGACTTTTCCCTGATACAGCTCCACTGCCTTCTCGGAAGCAGTATCACATTGGCACAGTTTACACTTTTACACATTTAACGTTTTACACATGGTTTTTACACTTTACACTTTCCATCACATTCACTTCCTCACTCACATGAACACCTCTGTTTTTACTAACATGGTACTACAGAGTTTCAAGGTTTAACACACAGTAAACATACTAATCATGCTGATTTAAACAAAATCTAATCACATTATGATCACATGTATGAATTATTCACATTTCACATGAAAACACATAACTTTTTATTTACGGGTCCAAATGATCTGAAATTTTAACCACATGCTGTTTTCGGGATCATGATCATACCCTCAATTTTTCAGATTTTTCTGAGCTAATAGGATTTACAGAAAATCAAACACCTAACTAGCACATTATTCACAATTTTCGTTAACATGGAATTTACACATCATGCAATTTACCACTTGCTGTTTAACCATAAGCTACCAAAATATGCATGAAATTAGAGTACAAAATTTCCCTAATTCATACATCTATGGATTTAACCCTACAAATCATTTTTTTTTTTTACATACTTCTATTTTATCGAACCGAAACTATTAACAATTTGCACAAACATGGACAAGTTTCCTAAATTTGCAAACACACATGCTGACCCACAATCTTCATGATTAGACCGAAATCAAGGCATTCACATTAACCTAAATCATGAATCATGGATTTTGCAACAATGGTCTACAAGTCATGCTCACATGTTTACAAGATATCATTATCCCACATTCCCCAACACAACTCACATGCATCCACAACCACAATGCACAATATACATAGAGTATAGATGTACAATATATCCTCATCGCATAAAACATACCGAAATTAGTGTACAAGAGGGACAGAACAGCTCACTGTTCTGTCCTGAAGAACTAGACGGCGGTCTCTGGCCGCTGACTCAGAGTCAGCGGCATGATCGATGGACGCCGAGGATGTACTGGGCGTCCAGGGACCTTGCCGTTTACTCAGGTCTGTGCAGAAACACAGACCCGAGCTCTGAAATCTGGGTGAAATGGAGGGTCTAGGACTCGAGGGAAATTCCATAAAAATTATAAAAACCTCCTAGACTCATACGGGGACACCATAGATAGGTCACTTGCCTTTGGAAAAACTCCTAAAGGGATCAAAATGGTTGGAGAAGCTCTCCTTGGGCAGTCCCAAGAAGCCTCCAAGATGCCTCCACTCCGGCTTCTGTGATGCTCCCCTCTGCAATCCAGGGCTGGGGATGTGTAGCCGGTTGTGTTGTCTCCCTCCTTGTCGAAGTAGATCTCCAGGTGAAGCCTTGGATCGCCAGATCAAAGCCTCCAAACTCCAAGTTTTCTCACAGCTCACCTAGGGTTTTTTTCTTTCTCACCTCTCTCCTCTTGCAAGGGTGAAGGGGAAGAATGGGAGAGTCCATTTCGGGTTCAGACCTAAAGAGGGTCTTTCTCCCACTCACTAGGGTGATGGGACACCCTCAGAGCCGTTGGGGGACATCCCCCCAATGGTTGCCATGCCTTGTTTCAGAAGACAGCAGCTCTGCTGCGCATGCAGGCCAGAGAAGTTGGCGTCCATATCGCTGGACGCCGGAATTAGGGTTGGCGTCCAGGGCTGGACGCTAACACCACCTCAACGGCCTGGGGATTGACGCCAATAGGGCCTTCGGCCAGAACCCTAATTATGCAGAAAACCATGCATACCAAGCTTCTATACATGCAATAAGTACATGGTATTATATTCACACTATCATCATGCAATACATACATTACTTACGTTTAATATAAACACATGTACACGTAATTATACTATTTTAATACCTACGTAAGTATGTGCATACATACTCAAACACAATATACACACCTAAATACGAAAAATACGACGGAAATTCGAGGGTCTTACACTTCCCTTCAAGGAGGGGTATTACAACCACTTGCTCCCAAGCAAGTCTTCCCTTAAACAAAAGGGTAGAACAATCCTCCTACCGCAGTAGGCCTTCCCTTCTACCAAAGGGGAACACATAGGGAACAAACCCCCTGCTGGTTATAACCTAGAAAAATTTATAGACTGAGGACTTTCTTAGAAGATGAGCAAGTACAGATGAACAGAAAGAGAACTAAAGGAAGAAGAATTGTGGCACTTCTCTCTTTCTTTTTCTAAAATGGATTCTAAAAATAATCTGATGCCCAATGATAGACTAGTTGAAGACTTGAGAGCTTAAATGCTTGGAGTGCTTTTCCATTAACAGATTGCTCTTACTTTTCTTTTTAAGATCACTCTTGTATGCATCCCTCTCTATTATTCAAACTTCGACTTCTTATATAGTCTTCAAAGTCTTCAGAGTCTTCAGCTCTTCGTTGAAATGTAGCCGTTTGAATTTTTATTTGTTGTGACACAGAAGGAACTTGAGAAGTTTATCTTCAGGTCCTTCTTCTTCTCAACAACTTCTTGGCTATATGGGTAGTTGCACGCTCTTATTGATAGCTGCAATAAATGTCTGTAAGCACCATACCCATGCAAAGTCTTTTCTCTTTTTCATGGTTAGTCTTGTATTGAATAAAATATTAGATAGTTGTAGACACCCATTTCTGGCCTATGAGTTGAACCTCATTTCTTGTCATCTTAATGTGTCCCAAGTTGGTCACTCACCTTGAGCCTACTACTAGCCTTGCTTTGAGCCCATTAAGAATCCTAATTTCATCTAATCCCATCCATTACCCCATTTAATGAGTCCATGAGCCTTATGTCCATTATTCTTCATTCTATTGGCCCATTAATAAAACTAAATTGATTTTCTATGACGTGACGTATCGTAGTGCCGCGTTATCAAAGACGCGCCCCCTATGTGCGTCGCGACAGCCCATGCATACCCATGCACGTGGTCTCATAATCGCGACGGCTTAGGCCGTCGCGTTAATCCAGATCGTGCCCCTACGATATGTCGCGACTGCAGCCGCGGCAGCAGGCCTTCACAACCACCTCCTATTTATCCTCCTATGGCCTTATCCTTATCTCCAAGTAACCTCTCAACCTCTTGGGTGAGGTTTGGGGCTGAGGGTCTCCTTCAGAGCACCCTTAGGACTCTCCAATCCGGAATTAGTCAAGTATATCCTCTCATTTTGGGTGATTATCACTAAAAATGGGATTTTTTCTCTCTTTTCCTATATAAGCAAGGCCACCTTCTTCAGAGCAGAGAGAGCCCCATTTTCACCCCGAAGGGCTGCCGAAATTTCCCCTGGTCTGGACTTAGCCTCGCAGCCCTCCCATTCCCTCTCTTTTCCTCACATTTTCCACCTCAAAGCTTGTTCATTTCTTCATCTACTGAGCGTGGAACACGAGGAGGGCGATCCCCCCTTCATCTTGGAGCATTTGAAGCACCTAAGCGCGCCATTACACGCCAGGGAGTCGCCCCATTGGGGGCTCTTTCTTCCTCTCTCCCCTTCCTTTCTTTTTCATGCATTTTATATCATTTCTTTAGATAGGTTGCATTTCCATCGTTTCCTACGTTTTCCCTCACCCTAGGGGTTTGAAAACCACCCCCCAGGTTCGTTCCCACCATGTTTCTTCTTTCTCTTTTATTGTTGAATAGATACCACACTTAACTTGTTCCAATAGGGTTCTTTCTTTGTTGTTTTGTTGTTTTGGCAGGCATTCAAATGAGTTCTCACGAGGAGCTCTTGTCCTATGGCCGGCTGGAGGGCAGGAAGAAGGTCCTTCCACATTTCTCCCGCGCTATAGAGAATGCGACGGACGAGGGCGACGCGACAAGGAGACGCGCCCTACCGGGGCGTCGCGATATCAGCTCCATCGCGACGGGGTTCCCCGTCGCGATATCAGGTCCATATTCCGTTCTCTCTCCCTTTCCTAGTGTAGTTAGCCCATACTATTTTCATCATTAGGCAACTATCTAGGTGGTGATCACATCCTTTTCCATGCCTCTATATTGAATACATGTCTGCATGTTTTGGGGGGCGCACAACCTCGTGATTACACCTTTTGGCGATCACAGTGGGACATTCAGTGCTACCCTCGTGAGTCTAGTTTGCTTGCCTGCCATGTTTCATTGTTTGAATACCTTCCTAGAACCCTGTTAGGTGTTTGTTGTTTTGCTTGTTGGCGTTTCTGTTCTCTGTTGAAGACGCAGCGTATCGAGTCGTCGCGATATCTTCGCGGCCTGGGTAGCCGACGCGACATAAGGTCAGTGCTTCTCCCCTTCTGTCTCCATTATTTCTCTTCTGTGGGTTCGCTTATGGCTATTCTATGCCTTTCTACATTGTATTCTCGCATTTTTGTGTGTTAGAATTCTGCTAGGGTTCGGGTTTTCCTTTTTCTTTTACTGCTGGCTTTTGGTTCCTATCGCGTCGGCTCGTAGGGTCGCGACAAGGTCGCGCCATGGGGGAATGTCACGTTTGCAGGTACACACTTGTTTGTTAATGTTTTGATCCATGTGCCGGTTTCTGTGTGATCCATGAGCTCTGCTGTGTTAATTTGGTTGCTTCATGCTTGTATTGCGTATTAGGATAGTCTGTATGTCCTGTGTTTGCAAGTGACTACAATTCTCAGGACTTTGTTAATATCGCGACGGACTTGTCGGTCGCGATAGGGTCGCAGCGTATCTGGCCGCCGCGACTTTACCCAAGATCTGTTAGTCACCCTGTTTTGTCTTTGCTTAGACATTGCATACATTTTGGGCACCTAGGCCCGTGCATACACTACTCATCCCATTGTTTAGGTCTTCCCCCTTGGTTGAGTGAGTCGTCTCACCCGCGAGCACTCGTGGGTTGACTAGGGCCGCCTTCCGAGGACCTCCGTAAGTCCCTGTGACCGTACACACGTTGCGGATCGCCGGGCAGGTTGTACCAGTTGTACCCTTAGTTTGAGCCATCCCCACGTGTGAGTTGTGTGCCATCTTTAGTCACACCGAAGGACTTGAGTTCATACCTATTAGGGTCCCGTTTGACCGAGTGATACTCCATTAATCAATCCAATTATAGGTCAAGCGTGTGCGTTAAAATTGTTAGGATCAAATGGGTGGATGGATCAGATCTAGAAGGGGGGTTGAATAGATCTAAAACCAATTAATGCGGAAGCTTAAGAAATTTAAAATTACTTCGAATCAGAGATCAATTCACCCAAACAATTTACTGATCTGAAGTGTGATTAGTGTGTGTGAGCAAATCGATTAGTAGTGTGAACGAAATCCCTATGCTTGCATCTAGCGTAATACAAAGTCAAACCACAATTCAAACCATTGCACAGAGGATTTTTAGGTGGTTCGGAAATCACCTCCAGTGACTCCTACGTCCACCCCTCACACAGTGAGGCCACACTACTCAAAACCTTGAGTACAACTCACACCGGAGCACGACGACTCCAAACACCCTTGAGCACGACGACTCAAGAAACAACCGGAGCATGACGACTCCAAACCCTTTGAGTACGACGACTCAAAGAAACAACCGAAGCATGACGACTCCAAACCCTTTGAGTACGACGACTCAAAGAAAACCCAGGAGATAGGTACGACGACCTACTCCACAAACCACTTATGAGTACGACGACTCACAAGCACTTGAGCACAACGGCTCAACACCGGAGCACTACGGCTCCAAACCTTTGGACTACGAAAGATCCAAGTTCTGCTAGAACAAGCTCAATTAGAGAATAGATCCTCTAGCCCGATCTATCTCAATACAAAGATGAAAATCGAACAAATAGAATTAAGTGATATGTGTAGAACACATACACAGATCACACAATGAAAATCTGGATGAACACTCCAAGAAAATGAATGAAATAGATGTGACTTGGATGTTCCTTGATGAAGAAGACTTGCAGACGCTTCAATTGAGGAGCCTTGATGGAAATCGATGGAGATTCTCCTTAATTGGCGATGCTCTGCTTTGATGGCATCTGAAATGCCAGAAATCCTTCTTCTCCTGCACCTCTTCAGTTGGATCTGCTCCCTTGCCTAGCACAACAAGCTTCTCTCCAGAGATTCCCCTTGATTCCCACGTCCTTCCTCTTGAAAGGATGGCCTGCAACTTCTAGAGATGGAGCAAGATCTGGAAAGCCCCCTTTGGCCGCCAAAAAGCTTATTCTGGAAGTGTATGGGCTCTCTTGCCTTTGGGGAACAAGGAATATGGGTATTTATAGCCCCATATGTCCATAAAGTGCCTTGGGGTGCATGGGCATGAAAACCTAGGTCAAATCCCCTAATTCCTAAGCAGCCACGTGTCCAGACAAAATCATGATTTTGAGTTTCAGCCGGAGTGTGTCGACCTGTCCAAGGAGTGTGCCGACACACTGTCCCAAACTGGCAGAATTGGTTCTCTGGGAAGGGTCACTAGTGTCGACACTACTTCAGGCTGTGTTGACACACTGTCCAGAACTGACAAACATGACTTCTGGAATCTGGGACTAGTGTCGACACCACTTGAGGCTGTGTCGACACACTATACAGACCTGTCAACTGGGTTCTCTGGGAGCTGGGTCTAGTGTCGACACCACTTGAGGCTGTGTCGACACACTTGACCTTTTCTTCATAATTTTGCCTTAGGGTTTGAAATCCTGTGTCGACACCAGTAGTGGGTGTGTCGACACTACCATGACAAAATCTGTATATACCTGCAAATTTAACACATAAATCATTAGTACAAGATATTATCATTAAAGTATGAGATGTTAAACATCAATAACATGTTGTTTAAGCATTATTGTGATATGTATTAAATGTATAACATGTTCAACATATCATCATCAAAATCACAATATGTCATCATTAAAATCACAATATGTCATCATTAAAATAACAATATGTCATCATTAACATAACAATATGTCATCATTAACATAACAATATGTCATCATTAAAATCACAATATGTCATCATAAAAATCAAAGTATGAGTGATGTTCATTGGTTATCATTAAAATATAACTTTAGGAAATTCCAAAACACGCCCAACTACTTCCCAACGCAGGATGTTCGGCCCGGTTCTCCGCCAGTCTCCTCATTCTATAGGGCCGAACCTGTTCCCCTTCCCTGCGAGAGGTCCTACTCTTTAGAGCAACCCCGCTCCCTCGTCCCTACTCACCATGCCACATCTCCCTCCGAATTCCTCGCGGAGTGGACGACCATGAAGAGGGAGCTCCATGATTTAAGGAGACAATTGGACCCGCGGAAGGCCGCGAACATTCCTCTCCCTTCCTTCCAGCATCTCCGGGTTCCACCCCAGTCAGAACTCCCTGTCTATCGGCGGTATTCTGGGGTAGGTGACCCCTACATCCATCTGAAGGATTTTGTGTATGAGTCTGCCCCACACAAGTACGACTGCCATCTCATGGTGTACTTGTTCATAAAGTCATTGGATGGTTCGGCCCTGGAGTGGTTTTATTCTTTACCTCCCAGGGAAGCCGAGGATTTTCAAATAGTCCAAGAGAGATTCTTGCAGCAATTCCAAGATCGGGTTGGACCCGAATACTCGTTTGTTGACATAGTGGCCGAGAAAATGAAGCCTGATGAGGAGTTTGCTGTTTACGCCGACAGATGGCGTGCCCTGGCCGCTAAAGTTCGCTGCCCCATGCCCGAGGAGGAAAATGTTAAATTGTTGATCTCCAATGCCACCCCAACCTACCGAGTCATTTTAGCCATGAATGACATTACCTCCATGCACCAATTGTATAGCCGAGCCTGATTCATTCAGACACAACTTAAGGACTCGCCTATCCATTCCATGTTTGAAACTCCCAAATCCTGTTATCCTAAGAAGCCTCATGGCCCTGTTACCGAGGGAATCCAAACCAATGAGCAAGTTGGTGCCGTCAACAACCCACAAGGCCCGGTAGGTAGGCCCCCCTACACTCAGCAGGCTCAACAACCATGGAACAACAATAGACAACCACCTCCTTAGATCCAGAATCCTCAGCAAGACCAGCGCCAGTATAACCAAGTCCCTCCACCGCAAAATGGCTATGCTCCTAGGAAGCCCAATGGGCCCAAGAGAGCTTAATACCCTCCTCTTCCAGAAACCCTAGCCGACATCTTTGCAGCCCTCATGTCTCTTAATGCCCTTAGACTCCCTCCTGAGAAGCCAAACTGGAACATGGCAGCGGACCAAACAAAGTACTATGTGTACCACCGCCATCTGGGCCACAATGTGTCAGATTGCTTCCAATTTTGGGACATTATATATGACCTCTATGAGCAGAACCAGATCGATTGGGCTGAGATGAAGAGGTTGATCCAGACACTGAGGGACCAACAGGGTCAAAGATAGCAGCAGCAGCAGCAAAGGCGACAGCAGCCACAACAACAGCAGCAACAATTCCAGCAACAACAACAGCAGTTTCAGCAACCCTTCCAGCAGTAATACCAGCAGCAACAGCCACAACAACCCCAGCAGCCAGCCAATGACCTCGGCATAGTCCGCAATCCTATGCCGCAACATCAGCCCGCTCCGAACCCACAACCTACTCCACCACCTCCACCACCCGCTCAAGTTAACCCCGTCATCCACCATCCACCACCAGCAGCCGCATGGGCCTACGACGATGAAGTAGGCCAACTTTTGACCATCTCTCACACCACACCTACCACACCCACTGTTGCTACCCTTACCTCGCCTCTCCGTAACACTCCTGTCATACCACCCATCACTCCATCACCTCTTAACACCCCTTTCTCACCTGCACCAGCGCCCATACTAGCCAACCCCTCCATCATTGACACCACTCCACCTCCACTTCACCACAACCTCGCCCTAAGGAGCGGGCGTATGTTCCACCGGATGTACCCTAATACATCCGTGTCAATGCCGGGTCAGCCAACCCAACCATCCAACAACAATCAGCAGTAGCATCAAGATAGTGAGAAGATAGATCCAGTCCCGGGTACCCAATATGACATATTGAAGCATCTGGATTAGACTCCTACAAAAATATCAATCCTTGAATTGATCAAGAGGTCTCAGACCCACCAAGATGCATTGATGGTTTTTTTACAAAGGGTTATGGTAAGTGAGGATATGAACCTTGATAATTTACCTTTTGTACTCTCTATCATCAACAAAGGGCCAACAATCACTTTCACAGACGGTGAGCTAGCTCCTCCTGAAGCCAGAAGGATGCCCTTATGTGTGACTCTGACGATAAATAAAGTGGCTGTCGATGCCGCTTTAATTGATACTGGGGCTTCTATAAATGTGTGCCCTTTGAGCACTTTGAGGGCGTGCAATATCTCTGAGCGCCGCTTGCAACCCACTCCCACCACCATAGCGGCATATGACAATTCTCGGCGGGCTTGCCACGATGTTATCTCTCTACAAGCGGAGCTAGGCCCACTTGTCATGACAATGGACTTTTATGTGTTAGACATTGATCCGACCTACAAGGCAATCCTGGGTCGCCCATGGATTGAGGCGTTAGGGGCAGTCCCCTCTACAACCCATCAGTGCTTGAAATTTCCATTCCAAGGGCGTATAGTCAAAGTTAAAAGTGCAACAACTACACACACAGTGGAGGCCATTGAGAAAATCATGCCAGCAGTCTGGCCGTCCAATAAGCCCATCATTTCTATGCTTGATGTGAATTACCCTTGGGGTTACACTTTCTCTTCCAGTCATCAGATTGTATCCCCATCATTAGCAGCTATTAGAAAGAGCATACCGGCAGGTGCCAAGGGCTGGGATATCATGGTCAAAATCGGTTACCAGCCGGGGAAAGGTCTCGGAGCTCATCTCCAGGAAGGACGAAAGCCATCGCATGCTCAAAGCAAATTACAAGATGTGGCTTAGGATACCAAGAAGGACTCAAGTCATGGACAACACATTCATTCACAACAAAGTCAGATCAAGAGCCCCTAACCTGGATGTTATACGACCATTTTATTAGGGGGGCCATCCAACCAGGATACATCATTGTCACAATAGAGGCTGCGACATCAACATATCAAGCTTTTGAGGCCCGGAGGCCCAGCAAAAAGAGAAGGTCTGAAGAAACAGGGGCAGAAGAACCGGATTTGGAAGACCTAATCTCAGCCATTAGTTTTCTGTTCAAGGAGGACAACACTGTGCAGTCCCTGATAGCAGAGGCAGAAGAACAAGAGCTCGAAGACCTTGTCTCGGAAGTCAATCAGTTATTCAGTGAGGACATCATTTCATACTCTCCATCATGGAACGGTTAGTATCAGCAATCACCACCAAGCGACAGTTGCTTGGACCTGGTGAAGATTTTGAAGTCATAAACCCTATCAATCCAACAAAGGAATTCTGGCCAAGATATTCCCGGCCTCCTAGTTATTTTATATCTTCCATCCTTGTTTATAATTTCACTTTCATCCTTTCTTCTCCCCCTCTTATCCTCCAATTCTCCCCTGACGCTCTCAAAGTGTTAACCCTTTCTTCGTCCTTTTTACTATTTTCTTTAATGGCTCGGTGTTGACCTTTTCCCGACGCCTTCGAATGTAGGATTGTTTATTTCTTTCCTCAGTTTAATATATTATAAAAAAAATCAAAAATAAAAAAAATAATAAAAAAATAGGTGTGCTTCCTCCCTCCAATCCCCTCATCAATCGGACGGCGATCCCCGTCTTCTCTCCCTTTTCTTCGGACGACGATCCCCGTCTTTCCCTCCTTCTCCATTCATCGGACGGCGATCCCCGTCCTTCTTCTCCTTCCAAACACTAGTGCCCCACTCTTGACGGCGATCCCCGTCCTTTTCTGCTGCCATTCCCTTTGCTTTGACGGCGATCCTCGTCATCTCCGTTCTTAGCATTCGGAAGATAATCCCTGTCCTGGTGCTTCCTTGCTTTCGACGGCGATCCCCGTCACCCGCTCACTCCTTCGCTTCCTTGACGGCGATCCCCGTCGCTCTCTCCTCCTCCTTGGTGGCGATCCCCGCCTTTCCCTTCCTTCTTGAGCCGCGACCTACGCCCACTGACCACCATGGTCATTTTGGGCGATCTGGGTGAGGGGCCTTCTGTTCCCCTGCACCCCAACTTTGCTGTGGGCACCCTGAGCTTGGGTGGCCCACCTCCACCTCCAGACCCATCGGAGGATTGGTGCGGCCCTGCCGCACATGTCTCTTTCCCTTCCAATAAGCCCCTGGACACTTCTCCAGGGCCTCCTGTAAATATCGACCCTAATTTAGACCCAGGGGTAGAATCTAGCAAGTCCTCGTCCCCGTCCAGGAAGAAGAAGGGTAGTGGCATACCCCGTAGATTTTTGTTAGATCTGGCGCAAAGGTGTGGCACTCTTCTAGCTGTTGAAGAGTTTGCCCAAGAAGCAATTGTTTTGAATATAGAAGCTCAGCATGAAGAGGAAGGGCTAGACGATGGGTTTGGAGTATATGAAATCTTAACTGAGGAAGACCCAGTGGATGAAGAAGAGGGTGAGATAGAGGACGCTGCCGACATGTATGCAAGTGGCATGAGAAAATTTGACGAGCCTACATCGGCAGTGGACGAGCCCACCAAAGAGGTAAACATTGGAACTGAAGAAGACCCCAGGCTCCTAACTATAGCTTCCAGTCTCCCTCCTGAGGAAGACGAAGCACTCGTGGAAATACTAAGGGAGTTCAAGGATTCTTTTGCTTGGTCGTACGATGACATGCCCGGCATTGACCCCGAATTGGTGGAACATAGGTTAATTTTGAAGCCAGAGGCAGTTGCCGTTAAGCAAAAATTGAGACGATTCCTCCCCCACATCGCTTTGAAGATGAAAAAGGAGATTGATAAATTACACAGAGCCAAATTCATCCGTGTAGTCCTCTATCCATTGTGGGTGGCGAACATAGTCCCGGTAATGAAAAAGGATGGAAGAGTGCGAATTTGCATAGACTTCCGGGACTTGAATAAGGCATGTCCAAAGGATGATTTCCCTTTACCTCATTTGGATGTGTTGATTGATAACACTGCTGGGTATGAAACTCTATCGTTCATGGATGTGTACTCAGGATATAATCAAATCCATCTAGCCCCGGAGGACCAAGAGAAAACCTCCTTCACCACGCCCTGGGGAACTTATTGCTATGTGGTCATGCGTTTGGATTAAAAAATGTTGGCGCCACTTATCAAAGGGCAATGTTAGCTATCTTTCACGATATGATTCATATAGATGTTGAAGTGTACGTGGATGACATTGTGGTGAAATCTCAGACTCGAAGAGAACACTCCTCCGTGCTTGCCAAAGTTTTCCACCGCGCACAAGAATATCAATTGAAGATGAATCCAAAGAAATGTGTGTTTGGGATTTCTTCAGGCAATTGTTAGGCTTTATAGTCAGCAAGCGGGGGATTCAAATAGACCCACACAAGGCCAAGGCAATAAATGAGATGCCTCCTCCTAAGAATATATCTGAGCATCGAGGCTTGATTGGTCGGCTACAGTTCATAAAGAGATTCATATCTCAGCACTCTCAAAGATGTCGCCCTTTCTATGAACTGTTAAAAGGAGGGGCCAAATTCGAATGGAACGCTAAATGTCAAGAGGCCTTTGATGAACTCAAGAGCTATCTTATGAATCCGCCTGTGCTGCAGGCACCCATCCCTGGCAAACCCTTAATCCTATATCTGTCAACTATTGAGGACTCCCTAGGATCTGTCCTTGCGCAACATGATGACTCTGGCAAAGAAAAGGCAATCTATTACCTATCTAGGCTCCTTAATCCTTCCGAGCTCAAACTCACCACAATGGAGAAAACATGTGCAGCGCTAGTGTGGGTAGTGCAGAAATTGAAGCACTACTTCTTAGCCCATAAGGTGAGTTTGATTTCTAGAATGGATCCTATTAGGTATCTCCTAGAGAAGCCAGTCCTCGCCGACAGATTGGCGCGCTGGCAGAGCTTCTTGTCTCAATTCGATATCACCTTTATAGTCCAGAAATCTATAAAAGGGTATGCCATTGCTGAGCACCTTGCTCACCTTTCTCTTCCTCACAGTGACACGGTTCAAGAGGATTTCCCCGATGAAAACCTGTCACTTGTCTCTCGCGATCCCTTCTGGTCGCTCCACTTTGATGGGGCTCTCAATTCTAGGGGATGGGGCATAGGTGTTGTCTTGCTCACCCCAAAAGGGATCACTATTCCACTTGTCTATCAACTCCAGTTTCCTGCCACCAACAATATCTCCGAGTATGAGGCTCTCCTAGCCAGTCTCAAGCTTGCCTATCTTTTAGGCGCGCGTCATCTCAAGATCATAGGAGACTCTCAGCTCGTCCTTCGGCAGGTCCTTTCTACCTATCGCACTCGTGACCCTAAACTCAAGCCCTATCAAGATCTGGTCACGCTCATAGCTAAGCAATTCCGCAAGCTCATCTACATTCATACTCCTCGCTCTCAGAATATTTTGGCCGATGCTCTGGCATCCTTGGCCTCATCTCTCTCCTTCCCCCTTAGTCGCAGTGCTGAGACTATCACTGTCCAGAGGTTAGAAGCACCCTCCACTCAAGATCCTTGGTTCATTAACCTCAGGAGTTCTTTGGTGTTGAAAGCTGAGAGGAGAGAAGCGAAGGAAATAATGCTTGTGGAACTAGGAGAAATGATGGAAGAAGAAAGGCCATGGTATCATGAGATTGAGCAATATTGCAAGGACGATACCTTCCTAGAAGAAGCTGAAGCTGAGGATAGGCGAGCCATCCGTAGAGCGGCGTTAAGGTATACCATCGTCGGGGAAGTGCTGTATAGGCGCGCTCTAAACGTAATGCTCCTCAGGTGTTTGTCGGATGAAGAAGCCTAGAAGGTAGTGGAAGGGTCCCATTCTAGTGAATGTGGAGGGCATGTGAATAGCCAAATGTTGGCTAAGAAAATCCTTAGGCAGGGCTACTACTGGCCAACCCTAGAAGAAGACTGTGCCATCTACGTTCGTAGGTGCGTCAAGTGCCAAGTCCATGCCGACAAAATCCATGCTCCATCTTCCTCTTTGCATCCACTATCTTCCCCTTGGCCTTTCTCCATGTGGGCTTTTGATATCATCAGGCCTCTTGGTGATCCTAACGCTCAAGTGAAACTAAAATCTTTTATTCCTACTGCCACTGAGTACTTCACCAAGTGGGCCGAAGCAGAGGCTTTTGCAGAAATCAAAGGCTCGACCGTTTGCAGGTTCGTCATGAAGAACATCGTCTCGCGGTTCGGAGTACCAAGCGGCTTCGTCACCGATAATGGACCCCAGTTTATATCCCAAGAGCTTCAGGACCTATGTAAGAAATTCAATATTTCTTTGCATCATTCGTCTCCTTACTATCCACAGGGCAACGGCCAAGCTGAAGCCACAAACAAAACACTTTTGAAAATTTTAAAGAAAACTTGTGAGTCTCATAAGTTCGCTGATTGGCCTGAAAAATTGATTGAGGCTCTGTGGGCCTACCGTACCTCCGTCTGCACGCCCACTGGGCAAACTCCATTTTCACTTACATACGGGATGGAGGCCGTGTGCCCACATGAGATCCTCATTCCTTCGCTAAGAGTTCAGCTAGACAAAGAACTTAATCCCGACGAACATCGAGAGGCGTTACTTACACAGCTAGAACTCCTAGACAAACGACGCCTAGCCGCAGCCGATCATGTGCTTTCTTATCAAAATAGACTCTCAAGATCTTTTCAAAAGAAAGTAATTGTGCGCAAATTTCAAGAAGGAGACATGGTTTTGAAGAGAATTTTCATAAAACCTGGGGGTCCTAGGTCAAAATTGCAACTAAACTGAGAAGGGCCGCACGTTGTTAAGGAAGTGTACCCTGGAAACACGTACAGGTTAGTCAATGCTGATGGTGCAGAGCTTTCTCACCCATGGAATGGGCTATATCTTAAAAGATTTTACCCTTAATAAAAGGTTTTCAATAACGACATCGTTTTGCAAAAGAATGTTAGTAGCTATATGTCTTACTTCCTTTCATTTGTTGTCAAACGACCCTTATGCTTAGTCACACACACCACACGACACCATAAGGCTAACTTGTCTTTAGTTGGTAGTGTTTCTGCCTAGCCCTAGTATGGGGCGCGCAAAGGTCAATTCTCCTCTTACTCGGACAAGGTCTAAGGGCAGAAGGACACTAACTTGAGGACTTAGCAAGGTGTAGCTCATATGTATGAAGTCTCAAAGAGAGACGGTCTGTTCAAAAGAAAGAAAGGAAAGAAGAGTAAAGTGAAAATTGAAAAGAATATGAAGCAGAAAATTTGAAAACATGGGCATGTCAAAGAGTGGCAGTACAGTTCCCCGCGGGACGCCCTTGAGCCCGGTCGTACGCAGGCCCCGGATAAAATAATGACCACAAAGTCTCTGGACAACAGATGGATTCCATGTGAGATACACCTTTGCGAGTCATACAAGTCAGTCTCCCAAGCACCAAGTCCAAGTCTTGTCTCCTTTAAGTCTTCTTATCCCCGCTAATGACTGAAGAACCCCGTACCTGGTCTATGTTGGAACGCTAATGACTAGGGGCAAGCAGCCATAGGGAAGCTAAGAACCAATGCACACTGCACATAGAGGATGTTTGGCAAACATAAGAGAGGAATAAGATCTATAGCCCATCACTCAAGAGCAAAAGATGTCGTTATTTGAAATAATAATAAAAAACAAAAAAAATCAGAAAATCTCAAAATTGAAAAATCCCAAAATAAAAAAATAAAAAAATCTCAAACCAAAAAATTGAAAAATCCAAAAAAAATCAGAAAATTCCAAAAACATAAAAAAATTAGAAAATCCAAATAAAAAAATTAGAAAATCCAAAAACAAAAAATGGAAAACCCAAAATAAAAAAATCAAAAAATAAAAAAAAAAAATATGGAAAATCCAAATAAAAAAATCAGAAAATTCTAAAAAAAATCCAAAAATTCAAAAAAAAAAAAAAGAAAATCCCAAAAAAATGGTCTGTATATATCACTTTCCTTTTGCATGCATTGTTTACATTTATTTATTGCCTATCTGAATAAGGCCCAGCCCCTTGACAATTACGAAGATAAAATCATTTTTACTAACCGCAAGGGGCTGAGCCAAAGAACAGATCTAACCTGTTTTATTAAGTGTACAAGGACAACGAATTTTGGGGCAAGCACATCTGTGTACTCGGAGTACTCTCGTTCTCTCCCTCTCTTGTGTTCGGATCTCCCTCTCTCTCATATTCGGATCTCATCTCACATGTATGTCAACTGCAAAATCATTCATTTCACAAGTATTGATATAAAATAAAAGATCCACTAAGTGATAAGTCATATGTACAAAGATAAGGGAGGTGGCTCACAAGCTCCTCACTGTTCACCACCACTCTCCCTGGATCCCTCCTGCCTACCTGGAGGTGGTGGCATCTCTCCACCACCCTACCACTCTGGGTGCTCGCCTCGCCACGACGACGTCTCTCCTCTGTTGAACCACTCTCTATTTGTTCTTGTATTTGGTGATAATAAAATTTATGATGTAACTTAAATTGAATATTTTGTTTCATCTGTGTCGCATCAATCTCATAGCAAAAGCTAAGTCTTTCATTGATGCAATATTTGGCGCACTAAAATGATAAAATCGATGTTTAATCAATATACATCGATTTCTGTTTAAAGTGCCAAAGTATCAAGCGCCGCAACGATTTGCTAAGAAGTCGATGCCATAACGATTTGATAAGTGGCCATAACGATTTCTTCTTTGAGCGTATTGATTTGATAAGAAGTCGTTCCCATAACGATTCCTTAAGTGACCGAAATGATTTCTAAGAAGTCGATGCCATAACGATTTCATAAGTAACGATTTCTTTAGAAGCCATATCGTTTGTTAAGAAGTCGATGCCATAACGATTTCATAAGTATTCGCAACGATTTCTTTAGAAGCCATATCGTTTTGTTAAGAAGTCGATGCCATAACGATTTCATAAGTATTCGCAACGATTTTTTTAGAAGCCATAACGTTCTGTTAATAAGTCGATGCCATAACGATTTCTTCTTTGAGCGCAGTGATTTGGTAAGAAATCGTTCCCATAACGATTTGTTAAGAAATCGTTCCTATAACGATTTCATAAGTCATGCTCATAACGATTTCTTCATGGATTCTGTTCAAACTCAGATTGCCTTTATATTTCAAATATGCTTGGCGCTTAAATGAAAAGTCAAATATCTTCTGACAAAAAGCTGCATGCATATTTCAGAATCTTGTCAAAAAGATATGACCTACTATTTTCAGTATGTTAGCAGAAGCACAGTACCATGCATCGTTTATCATAAACACTCTTTTATGCTAACACTCTCTTCTATGCTCACAGACATCGAAGACCATCAGAGTCTGAGTAAGACAAATGAAGAGAAAGATCAGCAACGACTAGAAGAGCTCCAACGGATCTCTTCAACGGATCTATTCTAAAGCTGCTCAATATAAAAGATGGAGCATTGCTGAAGAAAAAAAGAGCCTTTTCCTGAATATCTTTGAAGGAGTGTACATCTGTGAGAAGCACCTTCACGCCACATACACTCAAGGAAAGAGAGAAAGAGCCTGAGCCAAGAAGAAGCATTCAAAGCATTTCAAGCTCTCAAGCTTCCAAGCCTTCAAGCATTCGAGCCTTCTTTTCTCTCTTCTGTTTCTCTCCGAGCTTATTGTATATCTGGGGAGAGTTTGGGACTGTGAGCTTTACTTGAGTGTTCATCTTGTAAGGTCTCTCAGTCTGATCTTTCTAAGAAAGATCTGTGTCCACTGTAGGACTGTATACAGTTGTTAACCCAGCTAGGGGTTGGTGTCTAGCAGAACCTAACTGGGGTTTGTACCAGTTGTCAACCCAGCTAGGGGTTTGTGTCTAGCAGAACCGCACTGGGGTTTGTTCCAGGAGGTTGGCTTCTTTACCTGTAAGAGAAGTGGGCTGCCTTCTTGCCCGGGAAAGAGAAGAAGACCTGGTGGGGGATCCAGGGTGTTGTAAGGTCCATAAGGGGGACTGTACCCTTGGTTAGTGAAATCCCAAGAGTTTGCTTGGGGACTGGACGTAGGACTTCCATGTGGGAAGGGCCGAACCAGGATAAATCTCCTGTGTCCTTGTGTGATTGTTTATTTGCTTCCGCACTGCACTCTCTATCACACTGAACTAACCAAGCTTTCAAGTGTTATTTTTCTGTGTTTAAGATTCTATTTCAGATTTCAGAAAAACCTATTCACCCCCCCTCTAGGTTTGTTTGCTGCCGTACCAAAAGGGCCAACAAGTGGTATCAGAGCCCGTCTCTCCAACAAGTGGTATCAGAGAGGGTCTCTGAACTTTCAAAGAAGATCCAACGATCTTAGAGTAAAGATCCATGGCAGCTCAAGGATATGCTGAAGGACAATCAGTCACCAGACCTCCATTCTTTGATGGAGAGGACTACCAATATTGGAAGATGCGAATGGAATGCTTCATTCGAGGCACAGACTTCGATCTGTGGCAGGTAATAGAGGTAGGTGATTTTGTTGCTGTTCCTATTCCAGGCACTACTGCCATTACAGCAGCAGATAAAAGTAAATTATCTTTAAACTTTAAAGCTAAGAACTACTTATGTTGTGCCTTATCCAAAAGAGAATTTAGTAGAATGTCTGCATGCAAATCTGCTAAAGAAATTTGGGATAAACTGCAGATAACTTATGAAGGAACGGATAAAGTGAAACAAACTAGAATAGATATTCTTGTTTCACAATATGAACAATTTAAAATGCTTCCAAGCGAAAACATTACTACTATGTATAATAGATTTTCAAGCATAATAGTAGGCTTAAATTCTCTTGGTAAAACTCTTTCAAATGAAGAAACCGTTAGAAAAATACTTAGGTCCTTAACTATTTCATGGACACCTAAGGTAACGGCCATAGAAGAAGCCCATGACTTGACCAAATTATCGATTGATAATCTGATAGGTTCTCTCATGGCACATGAAATAAATATGGAGCGATTATCTGAAAGCTCATCTAAGAAGAAATGTACTAATGCTCTTAAGGTTGTAGCTGCTCCTTCCACTTCTTCTTCTAGCTCCAAAAATGCAGATTCTGAAGACAGTGACGTAGATGAAGTTCTGTCCAAGCTTCGGAAAATTTTCAAGAAGAAGAAAAATGGATCGAAAAGGATTCAAAAGAAAGACAGAAAAGGGAAAGAACCAGTCTGCTATGAATGCAGAAAACCTGGACATCTGAGACCGGATTGTCCAAGACTCAAGAAGACTGGTCAAACTGAAAAACCCAAGAAGCAGCACAAGAAATTTAAAAGAAGAGCCATGGCGGCTGCTTGGGAAAATGATGAGGTCACAAGCTCAGAATCATCAAGCTCAGATTCGGAAAAAGAGCAGGTAAATCTAGCCCTCATGGTGGGACTAAATGAGGTACTCTCTGAACCTTCTTTTGACTCTTGCACAAATTCAGGGTCAGAGTCTGAAGACTTAGAAGAAGTCTTTAATGAACTATATAATAAGCACAAGGTTGTTGTAAAAGAATGAAATATCAAGAACAACCTTACTTGTTTGGAAAACACTAATTCTGATCTTAAATCAGAAATGGAACAATTAGAGGAACAATTAAAAGATAGTAAAGAAAATAATCATCTTTTGAATGAAGATTTGAAAAACAAAAATAATGAAAAGTTAGAGTTAGAAGAAAAATTAAAAATTCTAACTGAAGAAAATCTCTACCTAAAAGAATCAGTTAGTAAATTAACTAAAGGAAAAACATCTCTAGCCCTATGCTTAAAAGGATCAAAATCTGGAAATGACAAACAAGGGCTTGGTTATACACCTCCAGAAAAAGGAAAACAAGTAATAAACTCAGGAAAATATCCTTTACCAAAATTTGTAAAAGAAACCAAAATGCCTCAGAAAAAGAAACCTGAAACAACCAAGCTTTATCAAAAGAAAAAGGTTTCTAAAAATTATGATCCAACCATGCATCACAAAGGCAATAAGAACTGCAAAACAAATTATATTCACTGCTGCTCTCATTGCAATAAACTAGGACACACTGTGAACACTGCACAACTAAGCACCTAGTTTGGATACCTAAAGGCTATTTTTATGCATCTAACGATCAAGGACCCAAAATTATTTGGGTACCTACTTCTGAGTAGCTCATTTGCAGGATAGCCTTGGGGCATCAGGAACAAAGGATGCTCAAGGCACTGAAGACTGCTAACTCTTCATCCATCTCATATCTGAAGAGGGAGTAGTCATTAATTTATTCGTAAATTTTAAATATTACTAATAATTATTTTCAAGTTTCATTCAGGTGGAGTCTCTCATGCTCAGGGGGAGCACAGACTAAGGGGGAGTCTCATACTCAGGGGGAGCCTTCACTAAGGGGAAGTTATTCATCAATATCAAAATTGTTGAACCCCTCAATGGTAAGAAATTTTCTCAAAGGGGAGAGAATGCATGGTAAGATCCTTCCTTTTTGGTTAGTGACAAAAAGGGGGAGAGTTTGTATGAATTTTTCTGAAACCTCTTTGCTATATATATTTTTATCAGAAAATTCACATAAATTTTGTCATCACCAAAAAGGGGGAGATTGTTGAACCACTCTCTATTTGTTCTTGTATTTTGGTGATAATAAAATTTATGATGTAACTTAAATTGAATATTTTGTTTCATCTGTGTCGCATCAATCTCATAGCAAAAGCTAAGTCTTTCATTGATGCAATATTTGGCGCACTAAAATGATAAAATCGATGTTTAATCAATATACATCGATTTCTGTTTAAAGTGCCAAAGTATCAAGCGCCGCAACGATTTGCTAAGAAGTCGATGCCATAACGATTTGATAAGTGGCCATAACGATTTCTTCTTTGAGCGTATTGATTTGATAAGAAGTCGTTCCCATAACGATTCCTTAAGTGACCGAAATGATTTCTAAGAAGTCGATGCCATAACGATTTCATAAGTAACGATTTCTTTAGAAGCCATATCGTTTGTTAAGAAGTCGATGCCATAACGATTTCATAAGTATTCGCAACGATTTCTTTAGAAGCCATATCGTTTTGTTAAGAAGTCGATGCCATAACGATTTCATAAGTATTCGCAACGATTTCTTTAGAAGCCATAACGTTCTGTTAAGAAGTCGATGCCATAACGATTTCTTCTTTGAGCGCAGTGATTTGGTAAGAAATCGTTCCCATAACGATTTGTTAAGAAATCGTTCCCATAACGATTTCATAAGTCATGCTCATAACGATTTCTTCATGGATTCTGTTCAAACTCAGATTGCCTTTATATTTCAAATATGCTTGGCGCTTAAATGAAAAGTCAAATATCTTCTGACAAAAAGCTGCATGCATATTTCAGAATCTTGTCAAAAAGATATGACCTACTATTTTCAGTATGTTAGCAGAAGCACAGTACCATGCATCGTTTATCATAAACACTCTTTTATGCTAACACTCTCTTCTATGCTCACAGACATCGAAGACCATCAGAGTCTGAGTAAGACAAATGAAGAGAAAGATCAGCAACGACTAGAAGAGCTCCAACGGATCTCTTCAACGGATCTATTCTAAAGCTGCTCAATATAAAAGATGGAGCATTGCTGAAGAAAAAAAGAGCCTTTTCCTGAATATCTTTGAAGGAGTGTACATCTGTGAGAAGCACCTTCACGCCACATACACTCAAGGAAAGAGAGAAAGAGCCTGAGCCAAGAAGAAGCATTCAAAGCATTTCAAGCTCTCAAGCTTCCAAGCCTTCAAGCATTCGAGCCTTCTTTTCTCTCTTCTGTTTCTCTCCGAGCTTATTGTATATCTGGGGAGAGTTTGGGACTGTGAGCTTTACATGAGTGTTCATCTTGTAAGGTCTCTCAGTCTGATCTTTCTAAGAAAGATCTGTGTCCAACTGTAGGACTGTATACAGTTGTTAACCCAGCTAGGGGTTGGTGTCTAGCAGAACCTAACTGGGGTTTGTACCAGTTGTCAACCCAGCTAGGGGTTTGTGTCTAGCAGAACCGCACTGGGGTTTGTTCCAGGAGGTTGGCTTCTTTACCTGTAAGAGAAGTGGGCTGCCTTCTTGCCCGGGAAAGAGAAGAAGACCTGGTGGGGGATCCAGGGTGTTGTAAGGTCCATAAGGGGGACTGTACCCTTGGTTAGTGAAATCCCAAGAGTTTGCTTGGGGACTGGACGTAGGACTTCCATGTGGGAAGGGCCGAACCAGGATAAATCTCCTGTGTCCTTGTGTGATTGTTTATTTGCTTCCGCACTGCACTCTCTATCACACTGAACTAACCAAGCTTTCAAGTGTTATTTTTCTGTGTTTAAGATTCTATTTCAGATTTCAGAAAAACCTATTCACCCCCCTCTAGGTTGTTTGCTGCCGTACCAAAAGGGCCAACAAGTGGTATCAGAGCCCGTCTCTCCAACATCCTCCTCCTCGTTCTTCCTACGACTGGAGGAACCTGCTAGATACTGTCTGATAGAGGCACCACTCGCCCCGCTCACATCTGTCCTACTCCTACTCTGAGCCGCCTGGCCTAGGGTCGTCACTAGACCCCGGAGCTCGTCTATCCTAATCTGCTGCGCCGTCACCTCGGTACGCAGCCTCGCCATCTCCGTCTGGTCCACTGATGACCCCTGCACCCGTAGTGTCTCCAGCTCCCGCGTCGTCTCCGCCACCAGTAGCTCCGCTGCCTCCGCCCGGATGCACAGCCGGTCCCTCTCGCCCGTGGCGGCGTCAACCTGTCCCTGAAGCTGGGACGCGCGGTCAGTGGCGGTCCTCATCTCCCTCTCCTGTAAAAGAATTCAACTCAGTGCCATGTTTAAATAATCTTTAAATTAAAGTCACTGTCTTACTTACCCGCTCGGCCAGCTCAGTCTGCGCCTCCTCGGCCCTCCTCACTGCGGTCACCAGTCAGCCTTCTAGATCCGACTGGGAGCCCTCCGCCGCCGTGGAAGAGGAGGCTCCAGCTCCTACCGCTCTCCTCACTCTCTCCAACTCCTTCCGTTGCACATGCAACACACGTCAATTCCTCAAATCAACTATGAGATTGGTAAAACACCGAAGTCTGAGTAGGTACTTACCAGCTGCTCCGCCTCCCGCTGAGCTATCTCTCGATCTTGCATCGCCGAGTAGAGCAGGGCCCGAAGCGAGGCAGTCTCACCAGCCACATCCATATGCAATTTCATTTCCAAATCATTAGCTCAATTCCATAAGAAATAATTCACAAGGTCATGGTTCAATTTTTTTACCTATCGTCGGGCGCCCTTGTAGACCTTCGCCCTGTACTTTAAGGCGAACGCCTGAAGGTATGCATCGTCTGTGGTAGCGGAAGACTTGACTGTTGAACCACTCTCTATTTGTTCTTGTATTTTGGTGATAATAAAATTTATGATGTAACTTAAATTGAATATTTTGTTTCATCTGTGTCGCATCAATCCCATAGCAAAATGCTAAGTTATTCATTGATGCAATATATGGCGCACTAAAATGATAAAATCGATGTTTAATAAATATACATCGATTTCTGTTTAAAGTGCCAAAGTATCAAGCGCCGCAACGATTTGCTAAGAAGTCGATGCCATAACGATTTGATAAGTGGCCATAACGATTTCTTCTGTAAGCGCAACGATTTGTTAAGAAATCGATGCCATAACGATTTCATAAGTGTTCGCAACGATTTCTTCTTTAAAGCGCATTGATTTGATAAGAAGTCGTTCCCATAACGATTTGTCAAGAAGTCGATGCCATAACGATTTCATAAGTATTCGCAACGATTTCTTTAGAAGCCATATCGTTTTGTTAAGAAGTCGATGCCATAACGATTTCATAAGTGTTCGTAACGATTTCTTTTGTAAAGCGCAAGAAGTCGATGCCATAACGATTTCATAAGTATTCGCAACGATTTCTTTAGAAGCCATATCGTTTTGTTAAGAAGTCGATGCCATAACGATTTCATAAGTGTTCGTAACGATTTCTTTTGTAAAGCGCAAGAAGTCGATGCCATAACGATTTCATAAGTATTCGCAACGATTTCTTTAGAAGCCATATCGTTCTGTTAAGAAGTCGATGCCATAACGATTTGTTAAGAAATCGTTCCCATAACGATTTCATAAGTCATGCTCATATCGATTTCTTCATGAATACTCAGATTGCCTTTATATTTCAAATATGCTTGGCGCTTAAATTAAAAGTCAAATATCTTCTGACAAAAAGCTGCATGCATATTTCAGAATCTTGTCAAAAAGATATGACCTACTATTTTCAGTATGTTAGCAGAAGCACAGTACCATGCATCGTTTATCATAAACACTCTTTTATGCTAACACTCTCTTCTATGCTCACAGACATCGAAGACCATCAGAGTCTGATTAAGACAAATGAAGAGAAAGATCAGCAACGACTAGAAGAGCTCCAACGGATCTCTTCAACGGATCTATTCTAAAGCTGCTCAATATAAAAGATGGAGCATTGCTGAAGAACAAGAACAAGCCTTTTCCTGAATATCTTTGAAGGAGTGTACATCTGTGAGAAGCACCTTCACGCCACATACACTCAAGGAAAGAGAGAAAGAGCCTGAGCCAAGAAGAAGCAGTCAAAGCATTTCAAGCTCTCAAGCTTCCAAGCCTTCAAGCATTCGAGCCTTCTTTTCTCTCTTCTGTTTCTCTCCGAGCTTATTGTATATCTGGGGAGAGTTTGGGACTGTGAGCTTTACATGAGTGTTCATCTTGTAAGGTCTCTCAGTCTGATCTTTCTAAGAAAGATCTGTGTCCAGCTGTAGGACTGTATACAGTTGTTAACCCAGCTAGGGTTGGTGTCTAGCAGAACCTAACTGGGGTTTGTACCAGTTGTCAACCCAGCTAGGGGTTTGTGTCTAGCAGAACCGCACTGGGGTTTGTTCCAGGAGGTTGGCTTCTTTACCTGTAAGAGAAGTGGGCTGCCTTCTTGCCGGGAAAGAGAAGAAGACCTGGTGGGGGATCCAGGGTGTTGTAAGGTCCATAAGGGGGACTGTACCCTTGGTTAGTGAAATCCCAAGAGTTTGCTTGGGGACTGGACGTAGGACTTCCATGTGGGAAGGGCCGAACCAGGATAAATCTCCTGTGTCCTTGTGTGATTGTTTATTTGCTTCCGCACTGCACTCTCTATCACACTGAACTAACCAAACTTTCAAGTGTTATTTTCTGTGTTTAAAATTCTATTTCAGATTTCAGAACCAACCTATTCACCCCCCCTCTAGGTTGGTTTGCTGCCGTACCAAAAGGGCCAACAAGTGGTATCAGAGCGGGTCTCTGATCATTCAAAGAAGATCCAACGATCTTAGAGTAAAGATCCATGGCAGCTCAAGGATATGCTGAAGGACAATCAGTCACCAGACCTCCATTCTTTGACGGAGAAGATTATCAATACTGGAAAATGAGAATGGAATGCTTCATTCGAGGCACAGACTTTGATCTGTGGCAGGTAATTGAGGTAGGTGATTTTGTTATTGTTCCTATTGAAGGCACTACTGCCATTACACCTGCTGATAAAAGTAAATTATCTTTAAACTTTAAAGCTAAGAACTACTTATGTTGTGCCTTATCCAAAAGAGAATTTAGTAGAGTGTCTGCATGCAAATCTGCTAAAGAAATTTGGGATAAACTGCAGATAACTTATGAAGGAACGGATAAAGTGAAACAAACTAGAATAGATATTCTTGTTTCACAATATGAACTATTTAAAATGCTTCCAAGCGAAAACATTACTACTATGTATAATAGATTTTCAAGCATAATAGTAGGCTTAAATTCTCTTGGTAAAATTCTTTCAAATGAAGAAACCGTTAGAAAAATACTTAGGTCCTTAACTATTTCATGGACACCTAAGGTAACGGCCATAGAAGAAGCCCATGACTTGACCAAATTATCGATTGATAATCTGATAGGTTCTCTCATGGCACATGAAATAAATATGGAGCGATTGTCTGAAAGCTCATCTAAGAAGAAATGTACTAATGCTCTTAAGGTTGTAGCTGCTCCTTCCACTTCTTCTTCTAGCTCCAAAAATGCAGATTCTGAAGACAGTGACGTAGATGAAGTTCTGTCCAAGCTTCGGAAATTTTCAAGAAGAAGAAAAATGGATCGAAAAGGATTCAAAAGAAAGACAGAAAAGGGAAAGAACCAGTCTGCTATGAATGCAGAAAACCTGGACATCTGAGACCGGATTGTCAAAGACTCAAGAAGACTGGTCAAACTGAAAAACCCAAGAAGCAGCACAAGAAATTTAAAAGAAGAGCCATGGCGGCTGCTTGGGAAAATGATGAGGTCACAAGCTCAGAATCATCAAGCTCAGATTCGGAAAAAGAGCAGGTAAATCTAGCCCTCATGGTAGGACTAGATGAGGTACATTCTAACTCATCTTTTGATTCTTGCACAGATTCAGGATCAGAATCTGAAATTTAGAACAAGTTTTCAATGAACTTTATGATAAACACAAGGTTGTTGTAAAAGAATTGAGAAATATCAAGAACAACCTTACTTGTTTGGAAAACACTAATTCTGATCTTAAATCAGAAATGGAACAATTAGAGGAACAATTAAAAGATAGTAAAGAAAATAATCATCTTTTGAATGAAGGTTTGAAAAGCAAAATAATGAAAAGTTAGAGTTAGAAGAAAAATTAAAAATTCTAACTGAAGAAAATCTCTACCTAAAAGAATCAGTTAGAAAATTAACAAAAGGAAAAACTTCTTTAGCTTTATGTTTGAAAGGGTCAAAACCTGGAAATAACAAGCAAGGCCTTGGATACATACCTCTGGAAAAAGGAAAACAAGCAGTAATTCCAGGAAAATATCCATTACCAAAATTTGTAAAAGAAACCAAGTTGCCTCAGAAAATGGCCCCTGTAAAAGAAAATGTTTTAAAAAGTTATGTCCTAAACAGACATCATAAAAACAATAAGAACTACAAAATAGATTATATTCATTGTTGTTCTCATTGTAATAAATTAGGACACACAGTAAACACCTGCACAACTAAGCACCTAGTTTGGATACCTAAAGGCTATTTTTATGCATCTAACGATCAAGGACCCAAAATTATTTGGGTACCTACTTCTGAGTAGCTCATTTGCAGGATAGCCTTGGGGCATCAGGAACAAAGGATGCTCAAGGCACTGAAGACTGCCAACTCTTCATCCATCTCATATCTGAAGAGGGAGTAGTCATTAATTTATTCGTAAATTTTAAATATTACTAATAATTATTTTCAAGTTTCATTCAGGTGGAGTCTCTCATGCTAAGGGGGAGCACAGACTAAGGGGGAGTCTCATACTCAGGGGGAGCCTTCACTAAGGGGAAGTTATTCATTGAATATCTATTATTGTTGAACCCCTCAATGGTAAGAAATTTTCTCAAAGGGGAGAGAATGCATGGTAAGATCCTTCCTTTTTGGTTAGTGACAAAAAGGGGGAGAGTTTGTATGAATTTTCTGAAACCTCTATGCTATATACTTTTTTATCAGAAATTCACATAAATTTTGTCATCACCAAAAAGGGGGAGATTGTTGAACCACTCTCTATTTGTTCTTGTATTTTGGTGATAATAAAATTTATGATGTAACTTAAATTGAATATTTTGTTTCATCTGTGTCGCATCAATCCCATAGCAAAATGCTAAGTTATTCATTGATGCAATATATGGCGCACTAAAATGATAAAATCGATGTTTAATAAATATACATCGATTTCTGTTTAAAGTGCCAAAGTATCAAGCGCCGCAACGATTTGCTAAGAAGTCGATGCCATAACGATTTGATAAGTGGCCATAACGATTTCTTCTGTAAGCGCAACGATTTGTTAAGAAATCGATGCCATAACGATTTCATAAGTGTTCGCAACGATTTCTTCTTTAAAGCGCATTGATTTGATAAGAAGTCGTTCCCATAACGATTTGTCAAGAAGTCGATGCCATAACGATTTCATAAGTATTCGCAACGATTTCTTTAGAAGCCATATCGTTTTGTTAAGAAGTCGATGCCATAACGATTTCATAAGTGTTCGTAACGATTTCTTTTGTAAAGCGCAAGAAGTCGATGCCATAACGATTTCATAAGTATTCGCAACGATTTCTTTAGAAGCCATATCGTTTTGTTAAGAAGTCGATGCCATAACGATTTCATAAGTGTTCGTAACGATTTCTTTTGTAAAGCGCAAGAAGTCGATGCCATAATGATTTCATAAGTATTCGCAACGATTTCTTTAGAAGCCATATCGTTTTGTTAAGAAGTCGATGCCATAACGATTTCTTCTTTGAGCGCAGTGATTTGGTAAGAAATCGTTCCCATAACGATTTGTTAAGAAATCGTTCCCATAACGATTTCATAAGTCATGCTCATATCGATTTCTTCATGAATACTCAGATTGCCTTTATATTTCAAATATGCTTGGCGCTTAAATTAAAAGTCAAATATCTTCTGACAAAAAGCTGCATGCATATTTCAGAATCTTGTCAAAAAGATATGACCTACTATTTTCAGTATGTTAGCAGAAGCACAGTACCATGCATCGTTTATCATAAACACTCTTTTATGCTAACACTCTCTTCTATGCTCACAGACATCGAAGACCATCAGAGTCTGATTAAGACAAATGAAGAGAAAGATCAGCAACGACTAGAAGAGCTCCAACGGATCTCTTCAACGGATCTATTCTAAAGCTGCTCAATATAAAAGATGGAGCATTGCTGAAGAACAAGAACAAGCCTTTTCCTGAATATCTTTGAAGGAGTGTACATCTGTGAGAAGCACCTTCACGCCACATACACTCAAGGAAAGAGAGAAAGAGCCTGAGCCAAGAAGAAGCAGTCAAAGCATTTCAAGCTCTCAAGCTTCCAAGCCTTCAAGCATTCGAGCCTTCTTTTCTCTCTTCTGTTTCTCTCCGAGCTTATTGTATATCTGGGGAGAGTTTGGGACTGTGAGCTTTACATGAGTGTTCATCTTGTAAGGTCTCTCAGTCTGATCTTTCTAAGAAAGATCTGTGTCCAGCTGTAGGACTGTATACAGTTGTTAACCCAGCTAGGGGTTGGTGTCTAGCAGAACCTAACTGGGGTTTGTACCAGTTGTCAACCCAGCTAGGGGTTTGTGTCTAGCAGAACCGCACTGGGGTTTGTTCCAGGAGGTTGGCTTCTTTACCTGTAAGAGAAGTGGGCTGCCTTCTTGCCGGGAAAGAGAAGAAGACCTGGTGGGGGATCCAGGGTGTTGTAAGGTCCATAAGGGGGACTGTACCCTTGGTTAGTGAAATCCCAAGAGTTTGCTTGGGGACTGGACGTAGGACTTCCATGTGGGAAGGGCCGAACCAGGATAAATCTCCTGTGTCCTTGTGTGATTGTTTATTTGCTTCCGCACTGCACTCTCTATCACACTGAACTAACCAAACTTTCAAGTGTTATTTTCTGTGTTTAAAATTCTATTTCAGATTTCAGAACCAACCTATTCACCCCCCCTCTAGGTTGGTTTGCTGCCGTACCAAAAGGGCCAACATTGACCTGCTTGCCTCGGCGCTCCCAGTTCTGGATTTGCTCCTTGGCTCGCTCGCACCAGTCGGTGGTGTCGTGGAGTCCCCGGAAACTTCGACTGGGCCTCGGGGTCCAGTCTCGACTGGGAAACTCCTCCGCGCTCTGACGTAGCCCGAGCGATCTCTGGCACAGATACAGGTGAAGAGGTAGCACAAGGTTAAGTGCATGCACCCACACCGACCTACCAAAGTAGGGGCGAGCCTGCACCAACCAAGGCTGTTCCTCATCTCCCTCCTCTAGGTATGGCCGCCACACCACCTGCACATCAAAGCACATCTGATTAGTCGCCAAGCAATTAATTCGAACCGTTGAACTTAGAGAGAAGGGTTAGATCACTTACATCTAGCTGAGGGTAGCTGTCGATGGCATCCTGTGTAGGATCGAATAGGTGGATGGATCAGATCTAGAAGGGGGGGTTGAATAAATCTAACACCAATTAACGCGGAAGCTTAAGCAATTAAAAATTACTTCGAATCATATATCAATTCACACAAACAATTTACTGATCTGAAGTATGATTAGTGTGTGTGAGCAAATCAATTAGTAGTGTGAGCGAAATCCCTATGCAAGCATCTAGCGCAGACAAGCAGATCAAACCATTGCACAAATGATTTTTAGGTGGTTCGGAAATCACACCATGTGATTCCTACATCCACCCCTCACACAGTGAGGCTCCACTACTCAAAAGAGTACAACTCACACCAGAGCACGACGACTTTAAACACCCTTGAGCACGACGGCTCAACACACAACCTGGAGCACAACGACTCCAAAAACTGAGCACGACGGCTCAAACAACAACCGGAGCACGACGACTCCAAATTGAGCACGACGGCTCAAACCACATAGTGAGTGCGACGACTCACAAACCAGAGCTCGACGGCTCACAATACAAAAGCTAGATCAAAGACAACAGAAATCAGATCCTCTAGCAATGATCTGTTTCAAGACAGATTCGTACACAGAAATTTGTGCAGAACTTCATGCACAAATATCATAGACGAAATAAAGAAGAACAAACTCAGAAGTGAGAGAAATGGATATAGAATGAGTGTTCTTCGATGAAGAATTCTTACAGAAGGTTGAATTGAAGAGGCTTGAAGATGCTCCCTGTCAATTGGCAATGCTCTGCTTCAATGGCTTCTGAATCGCCAGAAATTCCTCTTCAATTGCTGTGCTTCTGCTAGATCTGCTCCCTTGCTCAGCACATCAAAGCCCTCTCCAGAGATTCCCCTTGATTCCCACGTCCTTCCTCTTGAAAGGATGGCCTGCAGCTTCTAGAGATGGAGCAAGACCTGGAAGAGCCCCTTTTGCCGCCAAAGAGCTTTTCTGGAAGTGTATGGGCTCTCCTTTCGTGGGTTCTCCTTTGGAGTACAAGGATTGGGGGGTATTTATAGCCCCATATGTCCATAAGGTGCCTTGGGGTGTGTGGGCACAAAATCCTAGGCAGATTCCCTTGATCCCCAAGCAGCCACGTGTCCAGAAAAATCATAAGTTGAAATTTCAGCCGGAGTGTGTCGACACTACCACTGAGTGTGTCGACACACTGTCCCATTTTCACAAAAAGGGTCTTCTGGAAACTGGGTCTAGTGTCGACACACTGTCCCAGTCAGACAAATGGATCTCCTGGAAGCTGGGTCTAGTGTCGACACGACCATGGACTATGTCGACACACTTGACCCTGTCTTCATGAAAAAGCTTCAGGGACTATGACTCAGTGTCGATTCCATCAATGGGTGTGTCGACACTACCATGATAAAACATGTATATCCCTGAGAATTTAACACATAGGACATTAGTACAAGGTATTATCATCAAAGTATGAGGTGTAAAGTATTTGAAACATACTTTTTGAGCATTGTTATTACATAAATGATGTATGTAACATGTTCAAAATGTCATCATCAAAATCACAATATGTCATCATCAAGATCACAATATGTCATCATCAAAATCAAAGTATGAGTGATGTTCATTGGTTATCATTGAAATACAACTTTAGGAAATTCCAAAACACACTCAACCCAACAATCTCCTCATTTTTGATGATGACAAAACATATGCACAATCTCCCAATAACCTGACTCAAACAGCCTGACTCAAATCTCCCCTTTTTGAATTTTCTCCCATAAGAAACTTTCTCCCCTTTTTAAAGAACTTTCTCCCCCTTTTAAGGAATTTTCTCCCTCTTTTTGACATCATTAAAAAGATAGATAAGAGAAAGAAGCAAAGAATGGTAGGAGATGAAGAATTCCAGTTGTGAAAAGGATAGTTCAGGAAGAATCAAAATAAGTGAGGCAAAGTGATATTTACATATGAGAGAAATTATTGTGTTTTTGGTATTGTGCAATAAAGTCTAATCACAAAGACACACTCAACACAAAGTATAGCAAAATATAATGATATGAATGTAGGTAAAATAATGATGCAAATGTGAAGTAAAGTGACCTATATGAGTGAGCAGAAGTATTTAACAAGGATGTTAGGAGCTTTAATTGTAACACAATGTAGAATAATAGGTCTAAACTCAGTAAACATGAACTTTATTAAGGTCTTAAGCTTTTCTATCCTGTCTTTTTGATTTTCTTTCAATTTTAGTTGAGAAAGAATACAAGAATAAATTAGTTAAATCTCACTTTTCAGTGCAAGAGATCACATTGATCAAATGCAAGACCTCCTGATTTCTCAGTGGTTTAACTTTCATTATCTTATATAGAGTTGAAAATTTTATTTCCACTTTTTGACGCGAAACAAATCACTTTTTAGGTGAAATGGCCCGGTTATCCAGTGGTTCAAGAATTTGCATTGCTCTATTTGTATCTTTTCAGATTGTTTCATTTTCTTTTGATGTTTTACAGGAATATGTTTGTTTTGACCATAAAAGTCATGATTACGAATTTAGAAAAATTATTCTTAACATGTGGTAAAAATGAAGCTTAAACATACACATGTTAAATAATAAAGCCACTCATGTGCCTACAAGTGTTTTGAAAGTCATTTTAAATACATTCAGTATTAAGATTGCTTAACCTTGAAATAATAATGAATCTTTGAAATTAAACTAAATGCACAATGAGTTTAGTTTCAATGTCTTAATCCTCTCATGAGAAAATAGCACAATGACTCAAAAATTCTGATGAGTTTGAGGTTCCAGATAGACAAGTAAAGTCAAGGAATGGGACAATGACTCCCCCTTTCATGTATCTCCCTCTCACAAGGTGAACATGAGGATTATTGAAGAAATATGAATGGAATGAAGTGAAAATAGAATGAACAAGAATGTTTTATTGAAAGACAAAGACTCCCCCTCAATAATTGCATACAAGACTCTTGATACTTGGCGGAGACATATACTCACGCATAGTGAAAGTGTCCAGACAAGCCTGACTTGTCTTTCTTCAAATCACCATTTGATATACCAAGAATGCCAATGCAATGTGAGAGTGAAGAATTTATTTGCAAGAACATTTGTCAACAAACTGAATGAGAGTTGTTAATAAATCAGATATGAAAGAATATTTCTCCAGCATTTCACTCAAAGATTCTTTTGACTTACTCCCCCATAAGATATGCATGATATGAAATGATCATTTAAGCAATTTAGATATGTTCATTCCAGACAGTTTACACAGAAAAAGTATGAACATGATCAAGCATACATCAACAGACAATTTATTAAAGGAGAAAAGTTTTTCAAAAACTCAAAAGTGTTTCAAAGACTTAAAATAAGGTTTTTGAGATTTTCATTTTTCTTGATGACCTTTTTTGCAGGAAAAGACTATTGATACTTGGCGGAGAATTTTTCTCACGCATGATGAGAGTTTCCAGACAAGCCTAACTTGTCCTTTCACATTTCACCATTTGATATACCACATAGTCACTGCAAAAAGGTCAATTATTCTTTAGTTTTAACATGAAATTCATTGCATTTTCAAGAACATTTTGTTTTTATTTTTTTCAAATTTACTCCCCTTTAATATGTGCATGGAATGAAAAAGCTAGCAAGCAATTCACACATGATTATGCACACCATTGTTGGGAGCAACATCAAAACACACTCTTCATTGTTCAGATAACACTCTAAGAATTTTCTTTAACTTAAGCAGCTCAATTGGAAATTTACTCCCCTTTAATATGTGCATGGAATGAAAAAGCTAGCAAGCAATTCACACATGATTATGCACACCATTGTTGGGAGCAACATCAAAACACACTCTTCATTGTTCAGATAACACTCTAAGAATTTTCTTTAACTTAAGCAGCTCAATCTGGAAATGATATGAGGTTTTACCTGAACAGTCTTCATTTCTTTTTCAAAGATTTTACCTGTGTTCTCCAATCATTTCTTGCCTTGCACAGCCAATATCTTGAATCCATTTACAATGTATGGATGCAAGACTCCTCAGCTTGCTGATCAAGCTGGTTTTGGGACCCACACTTGCTTGGGTCATGCAATGAAATCAATGTTAGAGTGCAATAAAGATTTCTGAATCCAAAATGATTTTATTTTTGGTATAGATGCACTTTTGTCATTAATGAAACTATGAGCAACATTAGTTCCATAACACAATTATTCTTTGTTTAATGCATCTATGTTTTTCATGAAATGTTCAATTTATATTTACATGGAGTTTCTGAGCATTTTCAACAAAATCATGATTCTTAGTTACATGTGCATAATGTGAAAACTTTTGCAAGTAATTCAAGTAAAAATCATCATGGAAGAAATGAAATAAACAAGCAGTCATGTTTCAATCACAATCATTTTTTTTTTTAAAATTAATGACTCTTACACAAGGAAGATCATTGGTACTTGGCGGAGGTTATTCCTCACACATAATGATAGTTTCCAGACAAGCCTGACTTGCCCTTCCACAGTTCACCATTTGATATACCAATTGATCTTTGCATAAGAGTCCTAATTGATTTCAGTTTTTATTTAGCAGGGAATCTCTCAGAAGTATTTACTTGGTGATATTTTCATTTTCTTTCATTCTCTTCACTTACTTTCCTTGTAGCCTTAGTCATGAAGCCTTCATTTTGAAATTGACTACAAGGATCCCTGCATCCAACATTCAAGCAGCACATTTCAGAACCCAAACTTGTTTGGGTCCTAAAGATCTTCCATGAATCTGCAACAACGATTTTTGAATCCAAAAGGATTTGATATTGGGTGCATTTTTCTGAAGACTAGAAACACTGGAATCTTGGTTTCTAATCTTAGAGTTATTAGTATAGAATGCACCACAGACATATGTAGACACCCATTTCTAACCTATAAGTCGAGCAAAATCCCTTGTCGCATCATTGACGCCCCACGTTGGCTCATCATCGTCAAGCTGGCTTTCTCCGATCATGACATCATTTTGATTAATTCACCGCCCTGGGGGATTCTTCTGGTCAAATCAAACAAATATCTCTCATTATTTCTCTGAATATAGAGTCCGACATTTCATCTGAAGGCTGTGCATGAGTTCGGATGCATTACATGCCAAAAATGCAGAAAAGTCCAGAAGGCGACAGGACCTATGTCGCGTTCCTGAAAACGACAGCCCCTATGTCGCATTCATAAATCCGTATTTTTAAATCCCTAAAAAAAAATTGCAAAATAACTTAAGTCAGCCTTCCATATGAGGAAGGCGGTGTATCGAGCCGTCGCCTTCAGGAAGGCGACAGGCTGCCCGTCGCCTTTTGGACTTTAAAAAGGAAACTCAATCCGAGCCTGATTTGGACCCATGCTATTGATGGTATTTGCTTCTTTTGGACGTCCAAATCGAGTCCAAATCCTGTCAAATTCGGAGGAGACCTTCCTAACATGCTCCTTTCCGAGTTCCAATAACCCTTGCACGGCCATACTTGCCCATAGTCGGACTCTTGCCCATTATTCCTCTCAGAACCTGCCCGGGAATAATCACCCATAAAAACCTTATTTCTCCATCTTTTTGGGCAAGGTCGGAGCCATTAGTTCGGGAATCCAGAGAGCTTCATCTGCCAAGAAGAGAGTTTTCTCTCCAGACGACTCAGAAGAGCCCCCCAGGGCGTTTTCCCAGCGGCTATCCAATCTCCTCACCCTTCTTTTCTTTATTTCATCAATTTCATGCATGCATAGTTCGTTTTTTCTTCTAGTATAGCATTAGAACATGACACACACACCTATCCTTAGCACCCCCAGGGGTTAAAAGCCCCAATCTCGTGAGTTCCCCCCATAATAGTTCATGTACATGCGTTTTTTTATTGAATAGATCTTCTATGCACGAGTTCTAATGGGTTTTCTTTGTGTTTAAATCATCTTGGCAGGTGTTTGAAAGATAGAACGAAGTGAGGCTCCTGTCCCTTAGCCGGCTGAGGAGCAGGAAGACGAGAATCCACAACTCTGTCCCTCTGAAGAGAAGGTGACAAGAAGCCTGTCGCGTTCAAGAAGGCGCCTTAGCCCCTGTCGCGTTCAGGAAGAAGGAAAGCGACACCCTCTCTGTCGCGTTATCAGGTACGCCTTCCCTTCACCTTTTCTTTTCCAAGGTAGTCAGCCCTCCACGTCTACATCTCCGAGGCGATTACTCTGGTGGCGATCACGGTCAGTTCCTAATCCCTATACTCATAATTTTTAATTCAAAGGGGGATACCAATCCCGTGATTACACCTTTTGGCGATCACGGTGGGACAACTTGTGCCCATCACGCTCGTTCTTCCTTTCCCTGCCGTCCTTGTCATCTAACAGGTGTTGTGTTGTCAGTTTTTCATTGTTTTGTTCTTTTCCTTTTAAGTTTGTTAGTGCTCTGCTGGTCTGGATAAGAAGGCGACGTTCGGCACGTCGCCATCAGGGTAGCGACGCGTGCTACGTCGCGATCAGGTACGCAGTCTGTCCGTACACCTATTTTCTTTGGTTGAGTATTATTCAAGCCTGTGAAGAAAGCGACGTGGCTGTTGTCGCTACATAAGAGGCGACGGGGTGATAGTCGCATTCAGGTCAGTACCCTGGTCCATTAACTTTTCTTGCAAATTTGGGTTTGCTTTCACATACTCCATCCAGATTTCGTCATGTCATGCCTTTTCGTGTTCTTGAGAGATTGACAGTCTTGTATTTTATAGGATTGACTGATTGTTCGTGCATAATTAGGATTTAATCACTTTCTGTCCACTGCGAGAAGGAAAGCGACAGGACTTGTGTCGCGACCTTGGTAGCGACATCATACTTGTCGCCTTCTTCCTCTGAGGGTGATTAGTCTTAATTCCTGTTTTGTTAGTGTCAGGCTAGAATTTTGCATGCACTCCGGTGCACATAGGATTTGCATACATCGCTCCATATTCATAGCATAGGTTTCCTCCTCAGCGACGTTCGCTCTCTCGGCCACATACTCCTTGTGTCCGACTAGAGCGCGCGCTTGAGGGCCTCCGTAAGTCCCCGCTGACCGTGGATTCCCACACGGCCGCTGGGCTGGTTGTACCCGTCGCCACCTAGGATCGAGTCTAGACTCATTTGGCAAGGTAGAGAGAACTTTAGTCATACCCGAAGTTGGAAGCCCTCTCCCATTTAGGAAACCCTTCCTTATTTGGAGAGAACTTGCTAAAAGTCAAAATCATTAAGAGGCAAACCTGAACCAAATAAAAGAAACCATCATCATTGCCAACTGCTTGCTTTGGGTGAGACGTTTTTTCTCTTTCCTTTTGTCTGCATAGGATTGTTTGTTTAGGAAACTAAGAGTCTGTCTAGGTTAGGTTGTCTCTCAAGTCTGGAAAGGCTTTCTCCGAATATGGAGTCTTTCTTGAACCCGATCTACAATGGTGAGAATCCCGACACTGCCTTCCATAATCCCCAGGATTACGAGGAGTCCCTACCCCATGATCTCTTTGACGAGGTGGCCCGGCCTTGGGTCGCCACCGTCCATACTTCTGAGGGTCGCCGTCATGACGAGGGCAGCCCATCTCGGAACACCCACCCTCCTCAGTCAGATGATCAAGCTGCTCATCTTCTGCGTCTAATTCCACAGCTTGATCAGTCTCAAATTCAAACTCTCATGACGGCTCTCAAAGGAAAGGCCGCCTCCTCACCCTCACCCAGAGCGGGCACATCACGCCCTGCAGCAGCTACCTCCGGCCCCCACGTCTCCATGGGACAAGCCGACAACACCCCCATCCCGCCGCGGACTATCCGATTCACGCCCTTCGAGTCTGAGCACTACATTCCCCGTGAGTCGAGGCCCCGGTCTCCACCTTACCAGCCGTGTTACTCCCCTCACCATCCTGAGCCACGCGCCAAGCCCACCTCTTGTGCCTGATCCGTCTACGCTCAGCCATCCGCCGCACCGGACATGATGTCCGAGTGGGTGTCCATCAAGAAGGAGCTCCAAGAGCTCCGCAAGCAAGTCGACCCTAGGCAGCACCACGATGTGCACATGCCTAATTTAACGGCTTGTGGGTCCCCTCTACATCCGAGCTGCCAAAGTATCAAAATACAATGGCTCAGGCAATCCATATATCCACATCAAGGACTTCATCTATGAGTCCGCGCCTTACCAGCATGACCGCCGTCTCATGGCATATCTCTTCCGCCGGTCGCTGGACGGGCACGCTCTGGATTGGTTCTATTCCCTATTACCCGAGGATGCTGAAGACTTCGCTGTGGTGAAGGCTAAGTTCCTCGAGCAATTCCAAGATAGAGTCGGCCCTGAATATTCACTCACAGATCTCATGGCCGAAAAGATGAAGCCTGACGAGGATTTCGCCACATACGCCGATAGGTGGAGACAAATGGCCACCAGAGTTCCGGGGTACCTTCCAGAAGGGGAGAAGGTGAAGATCATCATTGCTAATGCCACACCTGCTTTTAGAAACATTCTAGCGATGAATGACATCATCACCATGCATCAACTCTACAGCCGGGCCCGGTTCATCCAGACCCAGCTCAAAGACTCCCCGATCCACTCCATGTTCGAACCCCAGAAGCCTAGGTTCCAAAGAAAGCCTCAGGGTCCAGTTACCGAGGGCGTCCAGGTGAATGAGCAAGTGAGCGCGTTCAACCCTGCCGGTCAGAGCCAAAACCGCCAACCGTACAATGCCAAGGGTCAGAACCCTACCCAGCCACCCCAGGGGCAGCAACAACGCCAATACAATCAAGTGCCGCCTCCTGATGGCTCTCAGCCAAGGCGTCCCATGGGTCCCAGAAGAACCCACTACCCACCGCTGCCGGAGACCCTCTCCGACATATTCTTGGCCTTGCTCTCCACAGACGCCATTAGGCTCCCTCCTGAGAGACCCCTGAACCCGAGCGTGGATCAAACTCGGTACTGTGTGTTTCATAGGCAGCCTGGTCATACCATCGACCAGTGCTTTACATTCAAGGACCTGGTGTACGACTTGCATGAGCAGCACAGAATAGATTGGACAGCCCTCCGGCAAGTAATCGGAGACATCAAAGAGAGGCAGAGACAGCAGCAGCAGCAAAGGCAGCAGCGCCAGCCACCCCCTCCGCAACAACAACAGCAGCAACATCAGCAGCCGTTGCAGGACCTCGGGATCGTCCACAACCCCTTACCTAACCATCCACCAGCTCCGAACCCACCACCGCCACAGCAACCTGCCCAGGTAAACCCCATCGTCCACCACCCTCCTCCGCAAGCAAACTGGACATACGATGATGAACTGGACGTTCAGCAGATGATGGCCATTAACCAATATCCTATCCAATCCCAAACAACACAACCAGCCTACGCGGCTCCCCAATCAGTCCCTCCTATAGTTTCCATGGCCAACGCCGTCATACTGCCCGTCAGTTCAGCATCCGCGCCAGCTGCTAGCTCACCCATCATCTTACCCTTCGCTCCACCTGTCTCCATCCCTCTACCCCCTATCATATCCGCTCCCTCACCCATCATCCTACCACCCCTGGGCCGGACCAACCCTCCGCCGCAACATTATCCTCCGCCAGACAGCCACCACCAATCCAACCACCCTACGGAGCGGGCGAGTCTTTCGCCGCCCATACCCACCTATCTCCACCACCACCACTTCCACAAACCCCCAACAGGTCCTGCAGCCGCCACAGCAACAGCAAGCTCAGCAACAAGATGAGGGGTTGATTGAGCCATTGCCTGGAACCCATTATGACATCCTCAAGCACCTGGACCACGTGCCAGCCAAGATCTCCATTCTGGAGCTGATAAAGAAGTCTAAAGAGCACCAGGAACCCTGAGGAATTTCCTGCAGAAGGTGGTAGTAAATGAAGACATGATGGCAGACAAGCTACCCAGTGCCCTGGCCATGGTGACTCGCGGGCCGGCAATCACATTTGCAGAGAATGAATTAGCCCCCCCAGAAGCCAGGAGGCTCCCCCTCTGTGTCACCCTAGTCATCAACCATATAGCAGTGGGAGCGGCACTGGTCGATACGGGGGCATCCATAAATGTCTGCCCGCTAAGCACCCTGAGGGCCTGTGAGTTATCAGAAAGTATGCTGAGGCCGACGCCCACCACCATTGCCGCATACGACAATTCTAGAAGATCCTGCCACGGCATGGTGACTGTGCAAGCCGAACTGGGACCCCTCGCCATCACAGTGGACTTCTACGTCCTAGATATCGATCCCATGTTCAAGGCAATCCTGGGACGTCCATGGTTAGAGTCACTAGGGGCTGTACCATCTACCGCACATCAGTGCTTAAAGTTCCCCTTCCAAGGGCGAATTATCAAGGTCAAAAGCATAGCCACCACCCACTCTGTAGATGCTCTCCACGATACCCACCTCCCAGCTGTGTGGCCAGCCAATAAACCCATCGTCTCGGTGCTAGATATCAACTACCCCTGGAGCTACACGTTCTAGTCCCAGCGAGAGGTCAACCTAGCCCAGGTCAATGCGGTAAAAAGAAAAGAGCCACTAAGCACAAAGGGGTGGCAAATTATGATGAAGTTGGGGTATGAAGAAGGCAAGGGCCTAAGGGCAGAGCTACAAGGTATAGTCAAACCCATCCCCGACGTTGTCATGAAAAGCCGATGGGGCTTAGGGTATAGGGAGAAGTCCAAACCATGGTCATCCAGCACATCCACTCTCAAGGCCGACCGAGAGCCACTCACCTGGACACCCTGGTGTCATTTTGTCAGGGGGCCTACCCAACCTGGATATAACACCGTGGTAGTCGAGGCAGAACTCTCACAGCACGAGGTGCATGGCCGGAACTTCTCCCGGCACATGGCCCCGTTGCTGACCTATCAAGCCCTAGAAGCCCTCCGTCCGACCAGAAGGAGAAAGGTAGGAGACCCAGAGGCTGAGTGGTATAGATGGTTCGACATAGAAGACATCGCCATCGCCTTCAGCCGACTGTTCTGGGAAGAGGAGAGAACCTGGCCGCCAGTTGCGGAAGAATTACTAGATCCGCCCGTTGCTATCACATCCAAAAGGCAGCTCATGAGCGATGCCTCAGACGTAGGAGAGCCGGACATCCCCTACGAGGAGGGGAACACTGTTGATGAACTCTGGAGAGGCACCTGCCTAGCCATCCACCCGTACCTCCTGGATTCCCTCCTTCCCAGCCTAGTCCCATCCTCTCCTCCTTTGCTGATCTAGCTGACTCCCCAGCTCCTTACGGCGGCGCACAGCCTTCTCACACCCCAGCTCCCACCGGCTGCCCTCTCCGCCCTTCAAGCTGATCTAGGTGACTACGAGGTCACCCTCTCTGTTGCATGCTCTCCTCCGATCTCCAAAAAAAAATGTCCACTTTCAAATGCACGTTGAGGTCGAGGAGCCGGCATACGTCCTGCACTCTACTGATCAGAGGCACCCCTCGACTGAGGGTCCCCCTCCTGCTCCTTCATTAGGAGCCATTCTCTTCGAGGACACCATGTCCTCCCCCAGTCCTGTAGAGTCGTCTAGTTTAGGAGAGTCTAGGGTAGGTGAGTCTAGAGTAGATAGGCCTAGGATAGAGAGTCAGGTCAGCCTGCCATCCGCCAGTCCCAAGCACCGTCCTAGGAAGCAGCGGGGAAAAGCTATTCCCCGGAGATATCTTCAAGAGCTAGCTCGGCAGTGTCAAGTGCTACTATTGATAGAGGAATTCACAAAGGAAGCACTGGTGTTTGAAGAGGTGTTTGAGCAAGATGGGGTGTTCATAGACGACGGATTTGGCGTCTACGAAATCATGAATGATGAGGACCCGATCGAGGAAGAGGATAGTGAAGTAGATGACGCTGCCGAGAAATATGCCAGCGGAGTCAGGAGATTTGATGAACCCACAACGGCAGTGGATGAACCTACTAAGGAAGTCAACCTCGGAACAGAAGAAGACCCTAGAATTGTGATAATATCAGCAAACCTCCCTCTTGATGAAGAAGAGGAATTGGTGCAAATCCTAAGGGAGTACAAGGACTCATTCGCCTGGTCTTATGAGGACATGCCTGGCCTAGATCCCTCTCTAGTGGAGCACTGACTAGTACTGAAAGAAGGGGCAAAGGCCATCAAGCAGAAACTCAGAAGATTCGCCCCACTAATGGCCCTGAAGATGAAGGACGAAGTAGACAAACTCCATAAGGCTAGATTCATCAGGGTAGTGCTGTATCCGAACTGGGTGGCCAACATCGTCCCTGTCATGAAGAAAGACGAAAAAGTCAGAATATGTATTGATTTCAGGGATCTGAATAGGGCATGTCCGAAGGATGACTTCCCGCTTCCTCATATTGATGTACTGATCGACAACACTGCCGGGTACGAGACCCTCTCATTCATGGATGGATACTCAGACTACAACCAGATCCATCTCGCTCCTGAAGATCAAGAAAAGACATCCTTCACCACGCCCTGGGGAACATACTGTTACGTAGTCATGCCATTTGGGCTGAAGAACGCTGGGGCTACCTACCAGAGGGCGATGATGGCTATATTCCACGACATGATACACGTCTATGTAGAGGTCTACGTGGATGACATCTTGGTGAAGTCAAGAACCAGGAGAGAACACCCCGAGATCCTAGCCAAGGTGCTGCAGAGAGCTAGGGAGTATCAGCTGAAGATGAATCCAAAGAAATGTGTGTTCGGGGTATCATCAGGCAAACTGCTAGGCTTCATAGTTAGCAAGCGGGGTATTGAGATCGATCCCAATAAGGCTAAGGCAATAGCAGAGATGCCTCCTCCAAAGAACATCTCATAATTAAGAGGGCTAATCGGGCGTTTGCAGTTCATCAGAAGATTCATCTCCCAGCATTCGCAAAGATGCCGCCCATTTTATGATCTCTTGAAAGGAGGGGCAAAATTCGAATGGAATCAAAAATGCCAGGAAGCCTTCGATGAGCTGAAGAGTTATCTCATGAATCCCCCAGTCTTGCAGCCTCCTACACCCGGAAAACCACTAATCCTATACCTTTCAGTCATTGAGGACTCCCTAGGAGCTGTCCTTGCACAACATGATGAGTCTGGAAAAGAAAGGGCAGCTTACTACCTCTCTAGGCTTTTCAACACCGCCGAATCCAAATACACCACCGCGGACAAAACCTGTGCAGCACTCGTGTGGGTAGTCCAGAAACTCAAGCACTACTTCCTAGCCCACGAGGTCAAGCTAATCTCAAGGATGGATCCACTCCGTTATCTGCTCGAAAAGCCCGTCCTTTCTGATCGGCTGGCGCGCTGGCAGAGTTTCCTCTCCCAGTTTGACATATCCTTTGTGGTCCAAAAGGCCGTCAAGGGGTATGCCATCGCCGAGCATCTAGCCCATCTCCTACTCCCTCACAGCGACTCACTCCGAGAGAAATTCCCCGATGAAGAACTCTCAGTCATAATCAAAGACCCATTCTGGTCCCTTCATTTCGATGGTGCACTCAACTCTCAGGGACGGGGCATCGGAGCCGTGCTGCTTACCCCGGAAGGTATCACCATCCCTTTTGCATATCAACTTACCTTCCCCGCTACCAATAACATGTCAGAGTACGAGGCTCTCCTTGCTGGTCTCAAGCACGCCTATCTGCTGGGGGCATCGCACCTCAAAATCATAGGAGACTCTCAGCTCGTCCTGCGGCAGGTGCTCTCAACCTACCGCACTCGTGATCCGAAGCTCAAGCCATATCAAGATCTGGTCACGCTGTGGCAAGGCAGTTCCGCAAGCTTATCTACATCCATACTCCTCGTTCTCAAAAACCTGGCCGACGCTCTGGCGTCGCTAGCCTCATCCCTATCCTTCCCTCTGAGTCGCCGGACTGAGACAATCATCGTCCAGCGTCTCGACATTCCATCTACCTAGGATCCTTGGTTTAGCGACCTTAGGGAAACCTTAGAAGAGAAGGCTAGAAGAAGAGGAGCACAGCAAGTCATGTTAACAGAGCTCGAGGAGATCTTGAATGAAGAAGAACTGCCATGGTATTTTGAGATAGAGCAATACTGCAGGGATGGAACATATCCTGAAGGGGCAAGTGCAGATGACCGTAGGGCCATCAGAGAGCCGCCTTAAGGTACACAGTTGTCGGAGAAGTTCTGTACAGGCGAGCCCTTAATGGAGTCCTTTTAAGATGCCTTACCGATGACGAAGCTTGGAAGGTGGTGGAAGGGGCCCATGCTAGTGAATGCGGAGGGCACGTCAACCCTAGAGGAAGACTGTACCATCTACGTCCGTAGGTGTGTCAAGTGTCAACTCCATGCCCACAAGATCCATGCCCCTTCCTCCTCACTACACCCACTCTCCACACCTTGGCCATTCTCCATGTGGGCTTTCGATATTGTTGGCCCCCTTGGTGATCCTAATGCTCAAAACAAGCAAAAATCGTTTATCTTAAAAGCAACTGAGTATTACACCAAGTGGGCAGAAGCCGAAGCTTTCGGAAAATCAAAGCATCCACAGTATGCCGCTTCATCATGAGAAATATCATTTCGCGGTTCGGAGTGCCAAGCAGCATCGTCACAGACAATGGACCACAATTCATATCGCAAGAGCTCCAGGACCTCTGTAAGAGATACAACATCACTCTGCATCATTCATCACCATATTACCCACAAGGCAACGGCCAAGCAGAAGCAACTAACAAAACCCTTCTCAAAATCTTAAAGAAGACCTGTGAGTCGCATAAATTCGTCGATTGGCCAGAAAAACTAACGGAGGCTCTATGGGCCTACCGTACCTCCGTCCGCACTCCCACAGGGCAAACCCCATACGCCCTCACTTATGGGATGGAGGCGGTAGTTCCGTACGAGATCCTAATCCCTTCACTAAGAGTCCAATTAGACAAGGAACTTAATCTCGAGGAATGTCGAGAGGCGTTGCTAGTCCAATTGGAACTCTTAGATGAAAGGCGGCTTATGGCAGCCGACCATGTGCTTTCCTACCAAAGGCGAATCTTGAGGTCTTTCCAAAAGAAGGTAATTGAACGAAAATTCCAAGAGGGTGATATGGTCTTGAAACGCATCTTTATCAAGCCCGGAGGTCCTAGGTCCAAATTACAACCTAATTGGGAGGGTCCGTACGTTGTGAGGGAGGTCTACCCTGGAAACGCATATCGCTTAATCAATGCTGAGGGCGTCGAGTTATCACATCCGTGGAACGGGCTGTACCTCAAACGTTTCTATCCTTAGGCTTATAGGTGTGAGGCCACAACACCTGGACCGGGGGGGTAGCCCCATGTTGGGAGCCTAAGATACCTCTCTAATCGCCAAGGGCTGCTCTATGTTAGGATTAACACACACGCACACGGCAAGCCCGGATAACTACACTCGGTGGGTGCTGCAATTATGCGGGCCCTGCTCTAGCGGTGCATCGGTCATTCTTTCCTAATCGGTCGAAGTGTAAGGGCAAAAGGGTCGTAAGGGTGAGGTCATCAACCCGCAGCATACCCCGACGAGAGGAAGTCTCAAACAGGGACGGTCCAAAATAACAAAAAGGGCAAGGAAACAAAGAAACGAAAAGAAAAGAAAATTCATAATACAATAGGGGCATGGCAAAGAGTGGCAAAGTCCCCGTGGGACACTAATGAGCCCGGTCGTACGCATGCCCCAAAGCAAAGCAAGTCCATGATAAAAGACCATAAAGTCCCTCCACAACAGACCCAATCTCCGAATGGTATGCTGTAGGAAGTAGCCGAACCCAACGTCCTCGTACCCACACAAGACTTTCCTTAAAATATCTTCCGCTTCTCCCTATAAGGCTGAGTCACCTCTAGGGTGGGGGTTTAATTAGTCACAGCATTAACCCAGGGTAGGTTTTCCGAGGCGTTGTCACCCCTCACGCACGTCCTGACTTAGAAAGTCCGTGGCGACAACCGGAAGTGATCAAGATTCCTAACTAGCGGTTCGAATCGGTCAAAGTGTTGTGGCCCGAATATGCGAGTACCTTCCGTCTCGCGTGTCTTATTTTAGGAAGGGCCAACGCCGGCTTTAGGCGCTAACAAAACTCCAAAAAAAATCAAATATCTCCAAAACTCCAAAAAATTAAATATCTCCAAAACTCCAAAAAATAGATATTTCAAAACTCCAAAAAAAATTAAATATATCCAAAACTCCAAAAAATCAGATATTTCAAAACTCCAAAAAATTAAATATCTCCGAAATCCAAGAAATCAGATATTTCAAAACTCCAAAAAATAAATATCTCCAAAACTCAAAAAAATCAATATTTCCAAAACTCAAAAAACAGATATTTCCAAAACTCCAAAAAAATCAAATATTTCCAAAACTCAAAAAAAAATCAAAAATTTCTAAAATCAAAAATAAAAAAAATCTAAACATTAAGTGATTCCAAGCCGTTGACATACATACATTTCATTTGTTCATTTGCATCTTTTGCCTATTGAATAAGGCTTAGCCCCTGACAAATTATCAAGGTCGCTCACTCGTCGTTTGTTTAAGGCAAGGGGCTAAGCCTAAGAACAGATCTGACTTGTTTCGTGGTTGTCTAAGTGTGCAGGACGGAAAAGAAAGCGGCACTCACTCGTCACTCTCACTCAGTCACAAACCATAAAATCAAAAGAGTTCTATTCCATTCCTTCTATTCATATCATGTACAAAAAGGGGGAAGACCCAAAAAGTACAAGCCCTCAACCGCTCTCCCTGTACCCTCAGGCGGGCGGGGAGGGAGGGGCAGAGGGGTCGCATCCCTAGCACTGGCCTCGCTCCCGCAGGCCCCTCTCCGTGCCGTCGCGCTCCTCCTCCTCGTTCCTCCGCCGTCCGGAGGAACCTGTCAGATAGTGCCCAGCGGACCCGCTCGGGATACCGCTCCGGCTCACCGCCGAACGGCTGCGTCCGACCAGGGCTAGGGCTCTCTCTAGCCCCCTCATCTCGGATCGCAGCATGTCGCTGCGATGCCTCTCCTCCACCAGCTGCGTGCGGAGGTCCCCAGCCTCGGCGCGCAGTCGCACCGCCTCCTCCGCATCCTGCTGCCAGCGCGCCGCCTCCTGGCGCCACCGTGTCGCCTCCGCTGCCTCGGGGCATAGGCGTAGCTCCGCCATCTCCGCCTCCAGCGCGGTCGTCCGCGCCAGGGCGGTCCTCAGCTCCTGCTCCTGCAATGCCAAACATCCTGTCAGATTTCACTAAAAGGACAAAACTCAAGGGGGATCTAGAGTAAGAAACCTACCCGCTCCCGCAGCTGGGCGAGGGCGTCCTCCGCTCGAGCCGCCGCCGCCGCTAGCTGGCCCTCCAAGATGGAGCGGCCAGGGTCCTCCCGAGAGGAAGAGGCACCGCCCACCATCTGCTGGGCCCTCTCCAACTCCCCCCTCTGCAAAAGAAACACCACAGGGTCAGTCAACCAAAATCAGGATTAGAAGGGGAGGGTGCAAGTTACTCACCAGCTGATCCACCACGGCCTAGAGATCATCCCGCTGCTGGATAGTGGAATGAAGGACGCCCTCGAGCGAGGCAATCCGTCCCTCGGGGTCAAGCTGCAAGACACAAGTCAAAATCAGTCACATTATTAATTAAAGAATTTAAAACAGACTGAAAAATCACCGGTCGTCGGGTCCCCCTGTACACCTGGTCCCGTACCCCGGGCATAGGCCGGTAGTAGTCCTCGTCACTGGCAGCCTAGAGACCACCTCCTTCCCTCGCCGGTCCCAATCGTCCAGCTGCTCCCGGACCCGGACTGTCCAGTCCGTGACCTGCTGGTTCCCGGAAGCTGCGACCGGGCCTCTCCCATGACCTCTGTCGGGTCGGGAACTCCACCACCGCCTGGTGGAGTCCCAGTGTCCGCGCCACTAAACGGTGGTGGAGCGGGACCACTGTGTTAAACAGTGTAGCCAAATGTCCTACCGAAGTAAGGACGGCCCCGCTCCACACGGCTGGGTGGCGTCGTCCTCCCCGACGTAGGGAGTCCACTGTACCTGCACACCACAAGTAAAACATGTCATTCAACTACCAGAAAGCAATCAAAGTAGAAAGGTTAAGGCTAGAAGTACTCACATGTCCGAAGGGGATGGTGTCCATCACGTCATGGATGAGCATCACTTGTCGCCGCAAGGGACCGCTCGTCGCGGCAAAACCGCCAGCGCTGCAGGAGAGGTACAGCGCCCGTGTCGCCTCGCCACCCCGCGACCCAGGGAGGGGAGGTGGTAGTACGCCCACACCTGCAAAAGTAACACAGTCAGTACCACAGTTAATTAAGACAAGCAGAAAAGCAATAAAGGGTAAGGGTGAGAAGCATACTGTAGCAGTGGGAAGAACCCTGCGACACCTGTTCCCCTGCTGGAGGTGCCCAGACTGTCAAAGAGGTGGGCCAGGAGGGCCGCACCCACGCGTAGTAGGTGCCCACGCTGGACAGATCCTCCAGCAGGGGCAAGAACCGGCAGCCACTGGGTCCCCTCTGGTCCCCAGTATCATCTTCCGATCACGAGGGTCAGGAACCGTCGTAAGTCTCTGTCAGCTGCCTCTCCCTCCTCCTCCGCCATCGCCGCTCTGGCGTCATCTGTCATCCGCTCCATGTGCTCCGCCTGTCCTCCCCTGTCGGGCGGCATGCACTCACCACCCCCAGGCTCGCCTGCAGCACCGTCCGCTGCACTAGCGAGGACCTCTCTCCCCTCACCTCCAATCCAAGTAGCCTCTCCACCGGCTCCTGATAGCTCGTGTAGGTGGTCCCGGTCACCGCCTGGACCGTCCACTCTCAGGCCGGTGATCCGTACCACGTCCTCTAACAGGGGACCATGTGCCCCCACGGAAAGAGGAACGCGTGGCACTGGGTCCCACCGCTCCTTCAGCGCCTGGATGAGAGCCACATCCGGCGCTAGCTCCTCTAACCTCAAGAAAGGGCCGAAAACCATGCTCTCCAATCGGCGTACTTGGAAGTCCGGCAAGCCGTCATAAATCGCTCGAATCACTGCCCACCCGAGTCGGGACCGCAACTCACTCTGCAAGGCAAACACCAAAAGGGTCAGAAGTCGGAAGAGAAAGGCGCAGATCACTCTGTCCTGATAAGAGACAGGGGGTCTGTCGCCTTCTTAAGGCGACAGAACCCCCGTCGCCTTAAGGGACACTCATTGCGACAGGTGCCCTGTCGCCTTCAGTTAAAGCGACATAGGGGGTGTCGCCTTCTCTCTGGTAATACGACAGGGGGTCTGTCGCATTACCAGGGCCGAACCGAGACGGAATTTCCTTCTTTTCGGCGTTCCCTCGGGCAAAACGCCCTACAAGCGATGTGCTCCGCACCCCCCACATCCCACATTCAAAGTGTAGGGTTCGGAGACCTAACTTCTTGGGCCCGACCGGCTCATCCTCGTCGCCCGGCATCACCACGGGCTCCTCCAATCGGCACGGCGGAGGGACCTCGGGGCCGCCGTAGAGGTCCCCTCACCCGGTTGCCGACGCCGGATTGATTTCTTGCGTCGCGGCCACCGCCCTCACTGCCTTGGCCGCCTTCTCGCCACCCTCCATCGCACCGCCGAGAAGGAGAGAGAGAGATAGGAAGAGAGGGATAAGAGAAAGAGAGAGAGGAAGGAGATGAGAGAGAGAAAGGGAGGTCGCCGGAGAGAGGGAGGCCAGAAGAAAGGGGAAATCGTCGGGATCGCCGGAGCAAGCCAAGAAGGAAGGATTGAGGGAAGAAGAGAAAGGGAGCCGGCCCTAAGTTCAATTGCCTCGGGTCCTGTGAACGCGACAATTTCCCTGTTGCTTCTCAATGAGGGTCGCGACGTGGGCCGTCGCCTTCACTTTAGTGGTGCGACATGGGTCCGTCGCCTTTGGATTGCGACACGCCTATGTCGCCTATAGGGCTATGCACCAACTTCTAAAAGGCTCAATGTCATTGCAATAATTCCATGATCACACCAAATAAAAGCTATGAAAAAAAAAAAAATCAACATGTTCCCCTTACATCAAGCATCAAATCCCCAAGTCCCATCAAAACATCGAAAGTACGGTCAAGTCTCTCTCCATAGCTCATGGTCCTCTCAGTGGTCGGATCTTCTCGTGCTCCAGGAGGTACGCCTGGTATGTCTCCCGGTCCTCGTCGAGTCTCGGTGGGAGTGCATGGGTGGCGCATGCCCTCCACAAGGCCAGCGCGCTCCGCACGGCCTGCTCATCCTCCGGGTTCCCCAAGCGTCGCTTCTTCACAGGAGGTAGGTGCGATAGTGGAAGCACTCTCGTCCTTGGCTTCCCGATCTGTAGGTAGCACCGCTGAGGGTTGTAGAGCACGGTCGCTATGTTCCCGATGAGTTGCAAATCCAAGCCGCGTCCGATGAGTGATAGTCGGATCTCGCTCCGCGAAGTGCCGTTATGCCCAAAGCGAAGTGCCACCGGTAGGGTGCTGAGGTAATGGCGCCATGCACTCCTGTCTTCTTGTCCGTCGTCCTGCACAAAACCTTATCGGAGAATTGGCCGCGCGCCAATAAAGTTCAAGGGATGGCACCCGAAGATCCTACTATCGGTGGTGGGGTTGTCTACCGGTTAAACTTTATCCTCACACCCAACCAACACTCCAATAGGATCATAGAGCCATAGAGGAAACCTCCCGTGGAAGCGAAGTGAGGCCGAATAGAGATACGCCAAGACAGCGTGAGAGAGTGAGAGTCCTCGCCATACCCCACTAATCGCACTAAGGCTAGTGTAGTCTATGAGGTGACCCCGGACGGGAAGAGCACCACCCCACATAAGCATATCGCCACGGCTTTGGCTGTCTCGCGGTGGTCTACGCTCTTGTCTTACACTTGGATATGACCACTTAGACAGAGGCACTAGATGGATGAATTGTGGGCTGATCATGGTATGAACATCCCCGGGTCGGTCATGAACTCCCCAAGGATAAGCTTCGGGTTAATGGGCTCAATCGTATAGCTTATGTTTGCTCATCCCCCGGTTTTTCTTGGGAAGAGCAAGGAAGGCTTTGACCTCCTCTAGAAGGACGGTCGCCTCAAACTTAGGGAAGATGAAGGTATGGGTTTGTGGGTGCCATAGTTCTATGAGGGCTGTAAGACTATGCCAATCAAAGGAGATTTTTGTTGGGTAGTTGGAGCCGCTATCAAAATCCACCAAAACCCCACTCTCTCAAGAACCTAATGACATACATGGGTAAGGACTTGATCATTGGGGCGAGCCAATGAGCTTAGAATAACGGCGAGAGCCAGGGGAGAAGCTAGGAAAGAAAGAAAATAAAGAGAAAAGAAGGAGAGGAAGAACAGAAAATTGATGAGCAAATTCGGAGTTAAAATCATTGGAAATTCAAACGTCACAAACTTACCTCTCTCACTTCCTCGCTCCGGCTCAGATGATTGGGACGTCCGTCACCCTCATGAGAGCTTCATACACCGCCCGAGCACGATTCGGACCTTCGTAAGCCGCCTCCCACCCAGGGGATCAAGAGGAGCTCTCTTCATGCCATGAGAGCTTGCAAAGCTTGAAGAAGAGAAGAGAGAGAGGAGAGCTCCGAATTTGGCTTCAACCCCTTTATTTATAGAGCATAACACTCCTAATCATGCTAGGAAAGGTAGGGGAAACCCATTAAGAGTAGGAGTTTGAGTGGAAGGCACTTAGAGTCCAAGTAGAGACCAATCCTAATCCCATGCTGAAAGCTTTTGAGCTCGGGCTGCAAAA